>JAWNPM010000242.1:6004730-7205676 GCA_035047505.1 Drosophila parthenogenetica
CAGCTCTAATAGCTTCGTAGCTGAAGATAAATGACAGTCATTCGCTGAGTTGCAGCTACAAAATGCTGTAGTTGCAGTTGCAACTTGGCGTTTTTATTTTCGACTTTGGCAGCTTAAGAGATCAATGAAAGTGTGTTATGGTGGAATATAGTGCGGTATTTTGTACTTATTCTCAGCTATTTTGTGCAACGACTTATGGCACTTTGATTCAATTATCCGTTTTTGCAGATCCACGACACGTCACGGCATTTCAACAGACTGTGCTGAGTGTAATTAATGATTGTGAGTTTCAAGTATTAGCTGGCTGGCAGATTTTTAAGGCACTGCCCTCCGGCCAAGCTAAATAAATAAATATATTTTACTTTATTTTTGGACAGAAAATCAAGGCAAAGTAGGAAAAAAAAAAAAGAAATAAATTCGCACAACTAAAAACTTATTTCATTAGCAATTTCCATCAAAGCCAAACTCACTCATAATGGCGCACACACACACACTTGCTCGCTCTCTCTCTCTGACTGTCTCTCTCGCACTCTGTTTACCCGCGGGAAAAGTGTGCGCCTCAATGCTGTGCTCAATTTAATTCAACGCCAATAAAACCTCGATAAAATGAAATTTGTTGCTAGAAATTTGCAGTTGCCCTTGGCAATCACTGGGAACGAGCATCATTGATAGCCGTGGCGTATACGTGACAAACGCCAGCCATGTGTTAATCCCGAATTGTCTGCGTGCACAGTCCAAGCAGCCAAAAAGAGAGGTATAGCGACAAAGAGAGCAAGAACACGGGCAAAACAAACAAAAGACGTATAAGCACAAAAGAAACAGAAAACTTGAACATAAATAAGAAAAATAAAACAGCAAAGAGAAAAGTTTATGGTCAACATTTTTAGTTGCGGTCGAATGAATACAAAAGTGTATTTTCATGAGCACACATACACACACACACACACTCACTCACACACACTCGTGTCTGTTTGTATTGAGTTAGTTGTTGTCTTGGCTACATTTATTATATCACAAGTGGCCAACTGTATCCCAATGTTAGCCAGCTCGATGTCCATTCTCAGTCCTGAGACGCACTTTTATTATTATTGATGACAATTTTGAGCAGACAATAAAAAAAGCAGAACAGCACAACTACAACAAGCATAATAATAACAACAGCAATATTAAGTGACTTCCATGTTTGGCAACTAAAAGCAAAACTAGACGCATATTCAACAGCAACAACATATTGGAAGGACAAATGTTTAGCTGTGGTTAAAAACTTTCTTTCCATTTTTATTTTCTTTTTTTACCAACGAACTTTTGTCAACTTTCGACATTTTCATAATAAACGACAATGCGAAGCGGCTTTTTGGCGTATAACTACTAATAAGTGAGCAAAGGAGGAATGTATATATAGAGTAAGAAAATAAGAAAAAATACTCGTTGGAGCAGATAAGATCTGCGACTAGCAAATTTCATTAAGTTGCCAGCAGCCGTCACGCAAAACTGCACAAAGTTTTTTATAAAAAAGAATTTTTGTTGCTTTTCAGGAATATTTTTCGTGTGTGCGAGTGTGTGTGTGTGTGTTGTTCAAAAGGTTTCACAAGTCAGAAGGATAAATTGCCGCTACACTAACAGCTGTTGAACTTCAAATACTCTTCATTTATGGCATTTTGGGTAGAAAACTCGATGCCGAGTGAAAGCAAAGAAAATGGCTGACATGCACGTGCTCCATCAATTTAATATTTTATACACACACACACACACTCATGCAGTTGCACACATATTGAGCTGACATAGCCAATTGATTAACCTAAGCCACAAGCCGAGCGGCAACTTTTGAGAAGCCGCCGAGCAAAGTTAATTCAAAATCGTTTATCAAATGGCGCTGCAAAACTTGAAATGCATACGAGTCAGGAGTCCGTAATCCGTAGTCCTCAGTACGGAGTCTGTTGGCAGCTGCCATTGCTCGAGTGTGGCATGCACCTTGGCTCTGTGGTAGCAGCTGTTGTGCAGCTCATGGAGGGAAACTGTAGGAAGTAGCAGCACAGGGGGAACGGGTGAGCTGTGCTCCTATGCAAACCAGCAAAAACAAGATTCGCTCAAAAATTATGACGCTGTGAGAATCCGTGTGGCGTGGCCTCAATGTACCTCAGCTATTTGTCAAATTTGACTTTGCTTTTGGCTTCCGTTTTTCGCTGGCGAAATTGATGAAATGATTTGTGAAAATTTGAGTTTGTGCTGGAAAATTCAGTGTATGAGATGCTGAAATCAAGTACGAAGTAAATAAACTTTTCAGCGGAACAATAAACAAATGGAAAGCACATGCAGTGCATGCTTACCTGGCAGCAAATGGTTTGTGGCAACATGGGAATACCCCTACTGTTAGTTTATGCATCTCGCCGTGTGATGGATTGACTTTGGTTATTGCTGAAATCAGCTGCAAGGAATACCCCTAACAATGCGCATTGTATTCAGCCAATTTAAAGGCACTTATAAAGTTGTACCACACACCAAACACACACACACGCACACACAGACTGCACACACACTTGCGTTTTGGCCGTTGGTGTTTGTTTTCTGATTGCATAATCGAGCTAAAAGTGAAAAAAGTAAAACCCTTGCAGACTGCACTTGACCAAACACACACACGAGCTAGGGTTATTTTAGTGAATTATCCTTGACACGTATACGCCTTGTGGTACGCTGCAAGAACGGATTGCCACTAACTGCTCAGGTGTAAACATTTGCCGCTCGACTGAAGCGACCAATGAGGCGACACAGGCGAGTGCATAAAGCGTGCTCATACAGTTAGCAGCCACACACACACACACTGTCTTAAGTCAAAATAAATATTTTAAAATGTGCGAAAAGCGTAGTTTAACCGACTCACAGACACCCTGTAAGGGGTTTAGCTGTTGAAATATACTCAACTTTGATTATGACTGCAGAATTTCAAGTGATAACGCTCAGGTGAGAGGTGTGTGGGCTGATGGAACTGCAATAGCAAGCACAACACGTTAAACAAGGCATCCGCTGTTAAGTACGCGTATTTTCCGATCCATTTATCACAGTAAGAGTGTGCACACACACACACGCTTTCGCACACCTCGCACAACAGAGATTCAAAAGCCAGATTTTTAAGCATTATTCCTGCAGCAAAGTTCGCTGCTAACAAAGGCTATTATGTGCTGTAAGTGTGTGCCTGTGTGTGCACTAGTGTGTGTTAGCCAGTTAACGGAAAAACGGAATAAATGCAGCAAATGTGTTGCTTTGTGTGGCGTCTGCTGCAACTGCTGTTAAATGCATTTTACGCATATAGAAATGTGTATTCTCCTGCCACAGCGAACGCCTATTTGTATGCTATACTTTTTTCATTCTGGCGTTAACCATTTTTATTTTCTGCATCGAGTGTGAATGGCTTTTATTATAATCGTTGTAGAAATTGGCAGAGTGCTCTTTAGCACGTAAATTTCCATCACAAAACGGGCCAATTAGTGAGCGTTTAATGCAAAAGATTTTTCAATTGAACATAATATTTTATACATTAGAAACAGCGGAAATACATGACTGAATGACGCAACTGTTTGAAGAACTGTCTCTATCTTGCCATAAAAGTTTTATTATGCATATTAAAGCACCTAGCGCACAGGAAGGTAGTGAATGTAACTAATAAATGGACAGCACACATTGCTCCCAAGAGTTGGCAGCTTAAATGGGTCACCGGCATCATTAAGAGGGATTACTGAACACGCACAGACATGTCCATCACCTGGTCTGATTAAATTCTTCTGGCAGCAAGTCTTTAAGTCCACGAAGGCCATAAATTTAAGGCCATTCAAACTAACGACTGACCACATTCAAATTTCCACAGCTGCACAAAACCAGCACCGACTGAATGAATGAATAAATTTCTAGTTTGAAAGATACAAGTCTGACTTGTAGATACAATCGACTGGCCTGCAGCATTTGCTTAGAATACCCTTTTGTGTAGTGTATAGAGAAACGTTACAAGGGTTAACATGGCTTGAATAAACAGATTCTGCAACGCGGCCGCAACAATTTCAACTGAATTTCAATACAAATAAAAAAGAAGGAGATTTCTTTTCAGTTGGCGCATATAAAGGGGAATATCTTTTGAAAAGAGCAGCACTTTAAGCAACTGCATGCAGTAGATATGGGCTTTTGGTCAGGAGAAGTGCACTTGCAGCCGCAAAAGCCACGAAAAATTAAGATAAATTCAATTTACTCCGCTCACTCACTCACACACACATAAATAATCCCATTTACGTACTTATTGGTGCCACACACACACAAAGAGCTGTCCTCTGCCACATCCGGTCAACAAGTTGCCAAGCAGCTGAGTTGCCTTGTCTTGCCACCCTCAACAAAAGATACGAAGACGGCACTTCGCAAGTCCTCTGCTCCCATCATTTTGCGCTCTGTCCTTTTGTCTGTCCGTCGGCTTTTGTCATTGCCACATAAGTATAAGCGTAAGAGAGCAATACGGCCATATGGCCATATATAGAGCTGTGAGCTGTTGGGAAGACAACTGTGGTTAGAACTCATACTATAACCCCAGACCTAGCCCCAACTCAAACTTGTTTTTGCTTCGACGTTTGTGCATGTGTCATTGAAATTCAATAAGGACAACTGTCCTTGCTTACATTGTACTACTGCCAGGAACGACGACAAAGTCGTCTACTTCAAGCCAATAACTGCTCCTTCATTCTCTCAATACACACAAGTGGCATGGTCCTAGAATTCTTCTGGTCTCCTCTTTCCTTTTCTCCTCTTTCACCCTTCTCTACCCTGCGATGACTTTCATTTCTATGAAATTGATTTCCGCTTATGGCACTTTGGTGTTGCTTACATGTTGCGTCTGCTACAAACACTCACTCACACATCAACACACTCAAACACACACACACATTCCTACTTACACTCATTCACATTCGGTCTCTATGAATATTCTTTGCGTTGCCCATCTTAATCAACATGTTCGACTATTGATAAAGGACGATGCTTCATGCTAGTCAGCGCTGAAATGAGTTGATTAAGATAACGACTTTATTAATTCATTCAATTGAAAGCAGTCTTTTACCCTCATTATTTATATTAATATTAATTATGTCTATGCAGAGCAATGTGCTCTATTTGATGTCACTGATCTCTCAAGTGTTTTGGCTTTAACCCCAGGAGAGACTAAAGTAGTGGCTTAGAAAATGCTATACTTGCATAAAAATAATGAAAACTTAATGTTAATTTGTTTAAAACTGTAATAAAATTAAAACAAATTGAAAAATTTAATTAACAGACGCCTATTTTAACCAATATATTATACATAAATCTAATTTGCTTTAATTGCATTAAGTATACGCCTCATAGTTTAACAAGTTGGCTCTCTGCGCTCCACACAAAGCGCTCTTCTCTTCCTTTGAGTTTCAAGTTTTAAATTACTCATAATTGGACATTGCACATGCAGTTAAAAGTAAAGCAGCAGCTTCCTGTGCTTCCTGCTAATTAAAGAACGCGCTCGGCGGTAAATGCACCTTGAGGGGCAACTTTTCCTACAGCTACAATAAAACTAATTGGCCTAAGAACTTTTGACTTCCCTTTTTGGCTTGTCTTAATTGCTGCACATGCCGAAATGCGTCTTAATTGTGTAAGCAAAATAATTTATAATTAAAAATTAATTAATTTGAAAGTCCTGTGGTTCTTGTTGTCCCAATCAATGGCATGCAAGTTACCTGTAGTACGACGTTTATATTAGAATGCCATAGAAATCCACAATTATTTGAATTAACTAGATTCTGGGACACTGGCAGCAATTGAGTCATAACCGATGGCAATTGCAATTGTTATGGCCACCGCAAAGACCACCGTGTAGGTCTCAGTGGTGACTGCGATTGATTTATTGGCAGAATCGACAACGTACGCCTAATAATATAAATGGAAACATGACAAATTGAATGTACTTCCATGGCAAAACTAACGCTGAATTTGCAGCTAAGCAGAGGTATCACTGCGTATACTTAATATGCTGCAGCAATCACTCAACCGCACGCATTTCCCATTTCCCATTCCCCAATTTTCCCTACCACAACTCTATCAAAATTCCATTGGCCATTTGCCTAAATCGTGAATGTTGCAACATCGCTCAACTCGGTTGCATCTTCAATAAATCGCTGTGTTCGCTGTGTGTGCGGGAAAATAAAATTGCACTTCATTAAATATCCATCACAACAACTCAATAAAATACTAAATTTGCTGAGTGAATACGAAAATGAATTGTGGCCACTGCAATGCACATACTACAAAAAGTTTACATATATTCCTATACGTATATGGGTGTATGTGGTGTGTGTGTGTTTGTGTGTTTGGCAAACAGTGCAAACTTTTTCAATTCAGGCCGCAATTCCCCGTCTATGCGAATATATGTATATATATTCACAGTCAACTGACAATCGCACTCAGCACTCACTCTATATGCACTTGTACTACAATTCATACGCGCTCGCAGTGTGTGTAGAATATTGTTGGCCTGGCTGAGTAGTGTCTGTTTTAGCCAAGGTTGCATAACAGACTTTCGACATTCCTTCACTCGATGATGCGATGTGTCAGCTGGAAATGTGTTTATGCAAAGCTTTTAGCAGCTAAAAACACCATTGTTTGGGCCAAGTGTATTAATTTAATGAAATTCAGTCGATTAAAACCATGCCAGCAGAAAGTAGTCCACACAGTCAGAGTTACAGTCATAGCTACAACTACAGTCAGAGGAACATGTACATATTTTGTCCAATATGTCAGTCATCGTTAGTTTTACCCAGAGAGAAAGACAGAGAAAAACAGTCGCTGTCGCCATTCACAGTAAATTGGAAAAGCGAATAAAAATGTCACACGTCATTCGAAAATTGGCATATAAAAGAATGAAAGAAACAGCAATAGAGTCCTAGAAACAGAGAGGGAAAATGTAACTGGACAGTGTGCTAAGTGCATGACGTTATCTACAGTAAATTATGCCAGATAGTTGTACAAAGACCTCGATAAAAAGAAATTTAATAGTAAGATTCCGGTCACATTTCAAAAAGAGTAGGCTAAAAATACGACTTAAAAGAGCGCTAATTTTTATTCGTTCTGCAACTCACAGTGCTGTCAGAATTTACTAGCAAAAAATAGCTAGATATGAGTCTTATATGCCCTTGTACTTGTAGTCACACTGCAGCCTTAAAAGAGATTTAAAACTAATAAAAAATTATAGTTCTAAGCCTTGTCTTTACTCTAAGACAAATGTAAGTTAGTTAGCTGTATTTAAGGCCCATAAATGTGATTAAATAAAGTATCGAAAAGCGCACAAAGCACATCAAGATAGAAGGCAAAACAATAAATACTTGGCATACAAGTTGACTCTAAGTGGTTAATTGTTTGAGTAGTTCAGTGGTTAAGTAGTGCTGATAACTGCTACCCACAGGAGTTTTCCATTGTTTGGCCAACTTTGGTGGCATTCGTTTGAGGCAATGTGTGTTATTTATTAAGATTAATAATACGACTAGTGGTCCAGCTATGCGATGATGACCGTTTGCAACCAGTTGATGGCTTTTTAATGAGTTGGCCAAGGGATTCAATGCGGATGTGAGGCACCGCAGATGCAATTAAAGCACATCAATTAATATTAAATATTTCAACGCCAATTAAATGAAATAATTCACTGGCATTCGCCATCAATCCGCCAGCAAGCCACAAAATTGTCTGTTCTGACCAATGAACCGTTGGCTTTTAGTCCTACTATAACATATATATAAATTTATATATATATAAAACAAGAAAAAACTTTTTCCTTTTACGCCGAATGAAATTTTCATTAACCAAGGCAACCAAAGTGATTGCGGCAATTGAGATTGGGGTGCATCCGCAAGTTTGAAGTGAAAAGTTTTCAACTTGTGCCAACTGGACACATGTTACAAAATTCGCAAATAAATTTTCAGTTTGCTGCAAAAGTTTTCACGCATTCGAAATGCAAATGAAAAGCGCGCGATTGTTGACAGGCGGGACCAAAAGGGCGGGGCCAAAGTTCAACCCAAAGCTGTGTCTGAGTAGGAGGCTGAGTCTCAGACTAAGACTGAGACTAAAACTGAAGCTAAAGTTGAAGTTGAAGTTGAGAGAAGGAAAAACTTGAACCGCGCCTGCATTTCTTATGAGTCACTGAACGAAATTATTTCGAAAAGCATTTCAATTTCGCCCGGCAATACGCGTAATTGAAATTTGCATTTGTATGAGGCTTGCAAACAAAAAAAACACACACACACACTCATCAAGAAAAAAAATAAAACAAAGAATGAAAAAAGGAACCAAAAAACGTAAACTTTGCCAGCGCAAAGAAGGAACCACTGTGAATCGAGTCCGTCTAGCTTGGCATGGCAAAAAGACCAATTAAGGACCGCGTTGTGGAATTTTGATTGCGAATTTCCACACTTTCCCCAGGGTGGTGGGGCCAACCAACTAACAATCGTCGTGTGAGCTCTCTCTCCCCCTCTAACTCAAGGTATTTGTGAACAATGCTGCCGCATGCTAATTTTTTAGCACATTAGTGCAAGGACTTTTCCACAAGGATATTGGATTGCGGCCAGGCATTTTGCATTGACATGTGAATCAATGGAAAGTTGAGAAAATCAAAAGCAAACGCTGCTCTACAAATACCAAGGCAACAAATGAAATGCCGCAAGTCGTTCGCCCAAAAGAATTCTGAAGGCTTCTTAGCGAAGAAGAAGCAGAGAAAAGCTAGAAAAATGCCTACAACTTTTCAGCAAAGAGCCACAAAATTGTTTCAAAAGCCGCTGGTAGAGTCGCGAATAAAGAGCCAAATATTCGGACTTGTAAATGTGTAGAAACCTGGCATCCTCCACCTGGCCATGGTCAAAAGCAAAGCCTTAGTACCGCACATTTGCCCCAAGAAGGCAACCGTAAATTTTATTGCATGACTTGATTAAATTCGCATGCAACATCAGCGGCAACAGCAACCTCAGTTCGGACGTTGGACGAGTGGACAAAAGGACGAATGAACGTAGGTCGAGGCTGGGTCATTCAAGCCAAACAACAACTATGAACCTTCCTCTTCTTCTTCTGCTTTCCGCTCTTTTCCCTCTGTTCGCTGATTTCCTTCTTTGCTTTCTGATTTTCCACTTTTTCAGCATTTTAACGTTTTAACGTTACTTAATGAACTTAGAGTGTCATACTAGCAAAAACAGTCGCCAGTAGAACCCATACTATCCCATCTACTTCTTTTCACCTACTTCATTGACCCCGCCTACAGTCCCCCAGACCACTCTACCCCTTACTTCCCTCTGACTTCTTCATTTACTTGCCATTGCCGGCAGTTAATGTTATGATGGATTTTGTGCAAAGCTAAAAGCAACTTTGAACCTTATGCGTCTATGTGTGTGTGTGTGTGTGTGTGTGTGTGTGTGTGTGTGTGTGTGTGTGTGTGTGATTATGAGCAAAAGGTTTTTAACATTGGCTCCGTTTCGTTGATTTTCCAAAAGGAAGCCGACTACTGACCGAACGAACGGTCACTCCGTCCGTCCCCCTGACTGACGGACATCTGCCGTTTTCTATGATTCCAAGCTTAAATATGCTTCACGAAACTTGAAAGCATTTGACGTAATGAAAAAGAAACAAATAAATGATTTTTTGCCCCAACTGACAGACTTCACACTACTCTGTAGTCTGGCTCAAAAAAAATGCATTTATTCAATGGGGAAAAAATCTTTTTAAATATTAACAAGCAAATTGCAGACAGCAACAATAATAAAATTGGTTAAAAAAAACTTTGGACAGGCAAAAAATTTAAATTTGAAAATAAACACACGTAGAAAACAATCCGATCAGATTTAAGTTATGTGTAAAAAATAAATTTGTACAAAATTTTAAATAAAAATATAAGAAAAGGGCTAAAATATTAATATACGAATTATTTTGATAGTTAAATTGTTTAAAGTAACTGAACAACTCTGTTTACACTGCCGAAACTTTAAGCAATAATTGCAGCTACTAGCAGTACCTTTTATAAATAATTCTCTGTTAATTGAGAACAGGAAATTTTCCACAAAATAATGACAGAGCATACCATAAATATTAAATATGCTTTGTGGGTCTTCTTAAATTGGGTATTACTAGCCCAATGGCTTTTGTCTAGTGCTGAAAAAGGGGCAGCAAATATGAAATCAATAAGCAATCTTAGACGCACACATGAGCAGCAGTTTTAAAGCAAAAGAAATGCTAAGGAACAGACTAGCAGATACCCAGTATCAAGTTAAAATTCTATACATATTTTCTTACCATAAATACCAAAGAAAAGTAAACTTTAACATAGACAGTTAAACAAATTATGACATCTTAACCTTTTACAAAACTCTGCTTATGCTCAGCTGCAGTTATAGGGTATACAGCGGGAGGGAGTAGCATACCCTTGGTGATACGCTGCGCAAAATTTAACGAAGCTTAACCTCGTTCAATGTGAAAATACACTTTAGGTGTACTTTGCGCTGTCATTTCGAGCGCAACTTGAGCAGCAATTGTGCAAATACTTTGGGCCAAAAGGCGCAGTGGCTAAGAGGGGAGCAAGCGGAATTGGTGTGGGTGGCAGCAGTGTAAGGAAAGCAGACAGGAATTGAGGTGCTGGCAAAGTTTTTCAAGTAAAATGCATAAAAGAATGATAAATGAGTTTGCAGGTGCTCTGCCGCTGCTGCTGCCTGAGAGAGCGATCAAGAATTTCCATCGAAATGTAGTGGGAAAATATTTTGATTTTCACCAAAGCATTGTCTAAGTTTCAGTTAAGTTGCAAATGAAGCTGCAAGAAAGAGCTTTAATTTATTAAAGAAATATTTAAAGTAGACAAAAGGCAAAATGTCATTGCCACGAACAATGCAAATTGAAATTGAAAGTGAAAAAAAGTTGATGCCGGAAATTGGTTTCATATGACAACACGACACGGTCAATGACAACGACAACGACAACGGAAAGCGATGGGATGGCACATGTCAAAGACATGGCGATGACAATGAAGTGGTGCTGCATAGTGGTGCACTGGTGCATGATTACTCAGTTCAAAAACCGCAAACACGAATCCCATAACAACTGAATTGATCTGGACGCGATGCTGACCACAAGTGATAGTTGTAGTAGTTGCTGTGTGTGTGCGCGGGTGTGTTTGTGGGTGAAATGTGATGCATCTAATGCTGCGCCAGCTGGTGAAAGTAAAATTCAGTTATACAATGCCAAAACGAGCCAATGTACTTGGGCCAGAGCATCATCTATCGAATTACCACTGAGAGTTGGCTATAAAAAGGCAAGTGCGTATACGCAATCTCGCACTTGATAACCGACATCGCTTTTGTATCCAGCAGGCATTAACAAATTCATGCCAACAGGCAGTTGAAACACCAACAACCCAGCAACAACATGAAGTCTGGCCAACGAAATTGGCAGCATGCAAATGGGCCACTAATGATCAATGCATTGTTAATGTTCTTATTGTTGTTGGCCATAACAATGAAGCCGGCGGCGGGAATAACAGTACCACTGCCACTACAGTTGCCGCTGCAACAACAACAACTACAGCAGCAACAGCAGTATCATCATCATCATCAGCAGCAGCAGCAGCATCCCTATCATACCAGAAGCAATTATTTTGAGCCAGCGTTGGAGACGGAGACACAAGCGCAGCCACAGACAGAATCGGAGGCGTTAGCCGGATTAGCAGGATATACACAACATTATTATGGGACAACTAGTGCAGCTGGCATGCGGCAAACGCTGCAGGATAATCATAATGATCATGAACATGATGATAATGTTGTTGTTGATGGCGACATTGGTGACTTGGCAGCAACACCATATGCAAATTATGAACCAAAAGCCGTTACTGCCAACGGCTTTGTGCCAACGACCGCACTACATGGCTACAACTACAACAACTACAACAACTACAACAGCCACAACAACCGACTGCACTCAAATGATTATGATGTTGTTGGCGGGCAACGAGGCAAAATCGATTTTGTCATTAATACAGCAAATTACGAGGAACAAGCGCCTGCCATCTACTATCAGAGCTATGGATATCATCAGGCAGAGCCGCAGGCAGCACCACTGCCACCACCACCACCGTCTACACTGACACCGCTGTCGGTGCCACTGCTCGATTATCCCATTGAGCAATTTTCCAATTATCACCAAGCGACTGCCGGGGGCACAAGTGGCAAACCGGAAACGGTAGTGCGTCATTTAAACGATGACAACGGGATGGTTTATGCCGGCAGTTTAGAGCGTGCCACATACGCCGTGCAACAGCAACAACAACAACACCAAAAACATCGGCAACAGCGTCAGCAAAGTGATCACATCGCAGACCAACAGTCTTCAGCTCGTCAGTTGATCGATCTTAGCGAAAGTGGCTCCACGCGTGGCACTGTCAACTCCTTGCCACCGATAACTACCAGTGTGCACCACACACCCGACAGCAGCAAGGCCCTTGCTGGTCTGCCGCTCTACAAGCACATTGAGGTGACCAAAAATGTGCCCATCACACACTATCAGCGACAACATGTGCCGTACAAACAGACGGTGCCACTGCGAGTGCCACACCCCGTCATTACGACCATACCCAAGCCAATACCCATACGTGTGCCGGTGACGAAAACGGTGGCAGTGCCGCAATTGCAAGAGGTCAAGATACCAGTGGAGAAGGTCAAGCCGGTGGCGGTGGAGCGACCGATTCCATTTGTGGTCGAACGACGTGTGCCATATCGTGTGGAGAAGCCCGTGGCCACGCCCATCTATTATCCGTATCCGGTTAAAGTGCCCATTGTACGCACAGTGGTGCACAAACAGCGACCACAACCTGTACATCGCTGGGCACCTGGCAATCACCTATTGGGATAGTTTACTGTACCCAAAACAGCACAACAAATTTATTATTTTATTTACTACTTAAATGTAAAGAAATGTAATTATAATATTTTGTTTATTGGCAATACTTTTAAGCCAAGCTCTTAACCCACTCTTAGACCACTCTTGGCCTGGGGTATTCAGCGCAAAATAATTGCAATTAGCAGCAATAAGGGGTGTTAAAGTGCAGAGCTACTCGGAAAAACTTTCGACCCTAACAAAAATTCAAACAGAGTCAAGAGCGTAGTCAAACAACAAGAAAATTGTATTCGAGGTCAGGGAGTCAGGCAGTCAGGCAGTCAGAGAGTCAGGCAGTCAGCGGGTCAGAGGGCAACCTCCAAATGAAGAAAAGTAGCCAAGTAAAACTTTTTAATTGAGCTAAGATCCAACAAATGCGGCTAATAAATATGTATTGAAGTGCGGCACTGCAACAAAAGCGTGGGATTGTGATAGAGGGGTAGAAGGATAGGGAGGGAGAGCGAGAGAATGCAGTGGCTAATTGCCAAATGTAACTGCAACAACAACAACAACAAGAACAACTTGCAACACGCAGCAAGTCGGAGCAAAATAAACGCGACGTTCAAACTTCAGAAGGGCGTTAACGAAACAGCAACAAAATTAGCTAAAAACTAAAGTCTTGTACAACTGAGCGAGAGCGAAAAGAGAGAATTTTTAAGCGACAAAAGAGCTAGAAATGTTAAGGAAATCTGCTACAAAAAAATATTCCATTAAAAACGTTAAATATTTTCGCTCAAAGTAGTGAAAAGTAGAAGTCTGTTCCTTTCCCTCTTGGTCCCTCTTGCTCTGCCTCTGTTGATGTCATAACTGTATTATTTTTCTTCATTTGAAAAAAGCTAGATTTGCTAAACACCAGCTAAACCGACAGCACTGCCAAAGAAGAACTCGGCAAGTAGTAAGGGTTTGGGGCCAAGTGGGCGCAGTGGGTGTGAGAGGGTCTACGACTGTAGCTGTAGCTGTAGCTGATGGAATTGCTGCAAGTTATTGCCGACTAATGAAATTAACGCTAATTGACTTGGAAGTCCTATGCGAGTTTATCTTCAGCTTCAGCTTCAACTTCAGTTTCCTCGGCTGATGTTGTTCCTTAAGCCATTTCAGCCAACGCAGTGCTAGCTGTATTTATTTAATACCATGAACATGAATCACTCTATCTGACCATGGCCAAGGGCTAACTCGACCTCAAAATGGCGGCCAAAACGTAATTAAAAATCATTATACCAGATGAACTTTCAGAGCAGCAAATGAACTATTGTGTGGTTTACAGTAATATACACTTGCAAAAATTAACAGAATGGTTTTGAGGCTAGAAAAAAGTTAAATAAACTTTAAACTGCATTTGATTTCTCGCAGTGTAGCTGATGCACATAAATTCATAATTGCAGTAGCCACAGAACCACTTCGTTAAGAATTTTGCGGCTATTTTGACAACTGCCCCCACCGAACTGGTCCAAAGCTAACCAATCCAAAATGTTGCAACGAACAGTGTTGAATGCCAAATACAAAAGCCGCAAATCACAATGAACATGAACGTGGTCAAATGGACAACCACATGAACACTGCTGATGAGGCGGGTTAAACAGCAGAATGGAACAGAGCGAGGTGGAGACAGGAGAGATACTAAGAGAGAGTGCAACAGACAGCAGTTCGTCTACCTGTGAGACAGTGCATGTGTCTGTGGTTTGCTCTGATTGTTTACAATTAATTTGTCACGCATACGCCGCGTGTGACTAGCCAACCAAAGATTGAAGAAGAGTGAAAAACTTTCACTGTCGATTAAATCAATGCCATATTCCTGCATCACTCTGCGTTCACGTATACACAGCAATATGACTTTATAATTTAACCAAATGACGTGGCGCTTTTGGCCAAGGGTTTTTTTGAGGCCAACGAAAGAGGCAAGAAAAGCATGTCAGCTCTAGGCGAATGTTGAATGGCCAATGGGGGAGTGCTAAACATAAACATTAAAAATTAATCAGCACTTTTACCTCAAAACTTTGATAATTGCTGCGCAGCTATAACACAAAACGACAACGACGATGAGGACGAAAACGAGAACGGGAAGAAAAGTAACTTGAAAGGTTTAAGCGGCGAGTCCTGCGAAGGATGGCGAATGGCCTGCGAAATGGAGCAAAGTATTTTTGAAAAATGACAGTAGAAACGGGTAAAACGGGTAAAAGTTTTGCAACCCATTTCGTGGATACGCAGCCCTTTTCACACTTGGCCAGGCCAAAAATTTATGTGCGACATAAAAAATTTCGACTCAGGTGCCTGTTATATTTGATGTTCACACAGCCATGTTTTTAGTGTTTCGCGCACTTTTCATGCTTTTTCTGCTTTGTTAAAAGCAGCTTTAATTGATAAGCCGTTGGCAAAGATTTTGTACACCTGAGTTTAGGCCCACGGCACAGCTTGACTCATTTCTTTCAAGTGTTAAGTTTTTCTGCATACAACTTGGCGTATGAGTGATATTTCATGTTTGACAATTTATGCGACGTTTTGTTAGCATAGACCTGAGTGTGAGTGTATGTGCGTATGCGTGTGTCGTAAAAATGTAATGGAAAATCCAGTTTTATATAGATTTTACGATTACCATAAACTATTTACACTTTACTTTAATAATGTCGAGAGCTGCGCACAGCACATAAAAGGCTTTATGCCGAGTGACAACATGGTGCCATATCTTACCTTTTATCATTGGCTAAACACACTTTCAGCACAAACATCCAACAACAGCAACTACTCAGCTGAATAATTGCAATTAAAGTGCGTTAAAACTCAAAGCACAGCTGCAGTCTACTCGAACTCACTTTGACCAAATGCTTTGCCCAGTTAAAGTCTTTAATATTTTATGATATTCAATACGCTCGTTGTATATAAAATTCCAATCTGCAATAAATTGACATCAAATTTGAGCATCCAGTTTTGATTGACAAATGATCTGAACATGTGTCAAGTTATCATTCTGATTAACCCGAAAGACAATCACAAGACAAAAGCAAACAATTATAGCTAAGGTTTCAAGCTGTGCGGCAAACTAAACTCATAATAAGCCAAAATACCTAAAACCATCCATGTCAGCAGCAGAGACAGTCACTGAAGTTAGACAAGAAATATGTTTCGAAAATATTTAATTTATTTGATTTGTGTGCACTGAAAACGAAATTAAATTTAAATTTATTGGAGTACAAAAATCAAACGGAAAGTCTTGTTTGGCCTACTAACTAATTATACAAAACTTATTTCATCTTTAAGTAATTTTAGTCTAAGGATTTGAATGAAATTGTAAATAATTTCAAATCATAGTTCAATTGCACACACACAAATCCAGTAAAACCAGAAAGTTTAAACAATTTTATTTAATTTATTATCAGCTACAAAGGCTTTAAAAATTGTTCTGTAAACCAATTTTTGTACAAAAGAACAATAAAGCCAATTTCGAAATTTCTGTTCTATAAAAGCTATTTATAACTCGATTTCCAAACCGATATATAGCACTTACAAATTAGAAAAGCTTTTGAAAGCTGCCGCACAACAGTTATGTCGCATTAATGGCTATAACACTTGTCGTTTTTGGCTGGAAATATGCCAGAAAATAGCTAAAGCACGCGCCATGTGCAATATTTGTATCCAAAGTCCATTTAAGGCCATTTGTATTCGTATTTGTATCTGATGCCGCACGAATATGAAAATATATACTGTACACACGTTGGCCAACTGGTAATTGGCAACTTATTTAAGCCATTTGTATGCCAAAATGGGCAATAGGGACAGGTGGAAATGGTGGCAAAGTGTGGTGAGGGAGAGTTGTATGCGGGCCTGGGTGTAAATCATTTTATCCAACTCGAGATCTTATCTCAACTGACTCAAGTGCAAGAGTACGTAGCCGTATTGCCAGTTGTAAAAGCACGTGCCGCATTTTGTGGCACAGCTTCCATATGATCTGATTGTCGGAATCCAAAGAAAAATCCACTAAAAAGGAGGAAAAAAAACTAGAAAAGGAGACACACTTCTAAATGGAGGGACAAACCAAATTGTATGCCCATCAGGAAGTATCAGCTTTAGCCGCCATTTGGTTTATACACTCGAGTGGCAATGTCAGGGGATAAAAGCATGTATATTGCTTCTACCACTCGGTGAGGGGGGCTGGGAGTTGGGTAGCAGGTCTTTATGGTTGCTATTATCGTTAGGAGTGGCTTAGAGATGCGCACGTGCTGTCTACTGCGTGCGTGACACGATACAAAGAGTTGAATCAGACAGAAAGTAAGTAGCAAGTTTGTTATTAAAGAGGGTTTCAAACGTGGAATCATTGACTTTCGGATACTTAAAGGGTATATCAACTGTGTGAACAAGAAATATAATAGTTAATAAAGGAAATATTATTCAAAATCGTTAAAAATAAATAGTAGACTCATGGAAAATCAAATACTAAACTCTAGCTAAATTATAACATTAACAGAAAATAAAACTTTGTTAAAGGAACATTATTCTAAAATCTTACCTTTGTCGTGTCGTGTCACGCTGTCAGCACTAAGTATAAGAAATTAATTTTCGTTTCGACTATAGCATAAAAAATGTATATTCAGTGAAAGAATAAGGAAGGTATAGCAGCTATTAGCACTATGCTCACAGAGAGCCAAGAACTTTAGTGTATTTAAATTGAAGTATCTACAAATTTTGTACTTTGTCAATGTAATATTTAATTAAAATCGTGCCACCTTCTTGCCGTGTCACGCTGCCATCGCTACACGCATTTTAAAACGCAGCTCTGTTGTCTTGTATCGAGAATCAAATTCCTTTTTAGCTTCGGTATCAAAAACTATTAAATTCAGTTTAAGTAAAATAAATCACATACCGTTTAAAATCGTACACCTCTCGAGTCGTGTCACGCTATCAGCACTACACCCAAAGTACTCGCCCGCAATCAATAAAAACTAAATTAAATCAAATGCACAACAATGAATTGAGTATGCAGACTGAGAGTAATCTGTGCATGTTGAAGTGCATGTGCATCCAACAATGAATTCTCTCACTCAAAAATTTTGTGCAATGTTTTTAAATAACTCGGCGAGTGAAAAGTTTTGTGGGTGAATATATTGCGTCTGGAATTGGGAGAACAGGCGAGCAACTTTCATTATGCAAAAGTTTTTTAATAAAAGCACAAATACGCAGTGGTTATATATGGCACACACAGTTACTGAAAGGCACACACACACACACACACAACACTCATTATGAAAAGCAATTGTTGTGTTTTCTACTGAATCTGTTTATAATTGTGTTTGGAGTGTGTGCTTTGTGTGCATCTAATTTAAAATAATTAAATTTAGTCTGGCACAAACGTAACCGCAATATTGCGTATACTTGATAATTAAATGTATATAAAATTTAAGCAAAAACTAAAATTAAAATACTTTAAAATCAGTTTGGGGTAGAAAGAAGCAAAAGCAACTCCGATCAAGCGAGCCAAGAGTTATAAGCCATATTAAGTGTGCACAACAAAAATACACACACACACAGACATGACACACTCGGCGACAAGCCAAATATTTTGTATGCAAAATAAAGTGCTTCAAAAGTCACTTAAAGTGTATCCCTGACTCGCTCTGTCTCCGTCGCTCTCACACACACACTAGCTCTGTGTATGCCAGCATAAAGACCGTAAAAAATGTTAAATGATAAATAAAATTTACAACCGCAACAACAAGAGCGACAGCAACAACAGCGCCGACAGCGACATGCAAAGTCAAAAGCGCCAAGAGGCGACAATGATGTGTGGCAATGGGCGGGGCTGTGCTAGAAGCGGGGGCAGTGGTGAGGACAGAGGCGGCCAACATATGTAGCAAACGCAAAAAGGAGTTTTCATTTTTTTTTTAACATTTTTTGTGAGCTGTTGCCACGCTTTGTTGTTGCAGGCGACATAATAAAATGCAATTTAGACATCAAAAATACACAGTAAATGGAGCAAACGGAGAAGCAGCGCCAAGCACTTGAATGAGGGCGAGCAAGAGACAGAAAAGCGTAGGGAGAGGGGGTGGAAGAGGGGCGAGTAGGAAGGGAAGTGTAGAAAGTTTGACGAGAAAGCGGCAGAAGAACCACAGACAGACACATGAGTGACAAGCGGCAGGCAAAGGCAAAGGCAAAAGACCCAAGTCGAAAGGACGCAGGACGCAGGACGCAGGACGAAGGACATGGGGCAGGACATGGAAGTTGTGGCATGCAAATGCCTAAGTGTGCGTGCGAGTTGCTCCAAATGGCAGCAAAAGACGCGCATTGCATGTGAGCAATTGAGTTTTATTTTGTCACGAAGGGAAGAAATGATAGAATAAGAGAATGACTAAATGACTGAATGACAGCATAGCATAGTAGAAAAGCAGACTAACAGAATGGCAGAATGGTAGAATGCCTGAATGCCAGTATAAAGAATGAAAAATGATATTTATATGTTTGTCTGTGAGTCTAATTTAATGACAGTTTATGTGCGTTTAAAAATGACAAGCTTAATGCTTAAAGCAAGCCAACAACGAACAGTTTCCCAAGCGACTATGATAATAATAATAATAATAATGAGAGAGCAGATGCGACATCCTTTTGAGTACAGCGAGTCAAAGAAATGGAAAAGTAAAGTGCTTGAAAAAGAAGTGTAAACAGTCTGAGAAGCATTCCAAGCCGTGGCATGGAAAGGCAACGAAAGGTGTGCTCTTAATTTAATTAGAGTTTGCGTGCCGATTGCTTCAAGGATCCAGGCTGTTGGAGCTGTAGCTGGAGCTCTAGTTCCATCTACTGCCTGGATGTAATGGCCTGGAAAGAGGCGGCATTTGGCTGTCGCCTAGATGAATTTCATTTCATTTAACACAATTCCATTGTGTACGCTTTAAGTGAATAACAATTAAATAAATATATTCTCAGCAAACGCACAGCGAAATGGCATTGCAGGCTGACTCTCGAAATGATGGAATGACCGACATGTACACTGCAAAAAAAAGTAGATGACTGGCAGTAGTTTAAAAAATAGCAGAAATTATTTAAATGCTTCTTAAAATACTTTAGCTTATGCTTGTTTTCCAAACTTTATTTTTATAATAATTTAAAAACCCTTTTTACTCTCCAACTTCTAATTAAAAATAGTCAGTTTTCCCGCTTATTTTAATTCATTTATTTGTACCGTGTACGTATACGTAATAAATGCAGCGTTAAATCGCAGCTAAACGAGCTCAACTGACAATGAAACTGAGTTGAAAATGAGTTAATGCGACAGTTTTGTACTTATATTTGTTTATTCTTGCGTATGTAAATTGTTGTCATGTTAAATGACTCACAAAACGGACAGAGAACAACACAAACTTTTAACTTAACAACAAAATAATGCATTTAACAACAGCAAAGCGATGCGAGGCATCGCAATGCCATGCGGTCTACAGTGCGTATGCGTAACGTGCTTACTGCTAATTAAATGAACATGCGCGAATTTACATGATGAGCTCAATGTAAAAGCGATGCTCCCACTGTAACCGCATCAGCTTTGGCCCTTCCTTTACCACCAGCCCTTGATCTTGTGCAGCACCGTCTTGAAGACGGGCACCTTAACGGGGAAGGGCTTGGGCACCTTAATGGGCAAATACTTGATGACAGTGTACGGCACACGTTTCTCCACCGGCACTGGAATGTGTTTCTCGACAGGCACTGGAATAATTCGCTCCACGGGCACTTTGAGCTCCTTCTCGACCGCCACCTGCACCTGCTTGGTAATGGGTATGTGTATGGGCACGGGTTTCTTGATCGGTATAATCACGGCATGTGAGACGGGTATTTTGACGGGTTTCTCGACAGGCACATGCTCCTTCTTCACATGCTTGACGGGCACATAGTTGATGATATCCACATGATGATGCGACTGATGGGAATGAGCCTGAGCACCATCGTGACCACTTGTCTCGGATTCGGCTAGGAAATTTGAGCCATGCTCATCACCACCGGGATGGTCCTCATAGTCACCAGCGGCAGAGGCACCAGCAGCAGAGGCACCGCCTTCGTGGGAGGGCGTAAAATAGGAGGCGTGTTCGAGTTGCTGTTGTTGTTGCTGGTGCTGTTGTTGCTGATACTGTTGCTCGTCGGCGTGATGCTGGCGATAGGATTCAAAGCCATCAGAGCTTTGATCGTAATGATTCAGATAATTTCCCACTGAGATTTTGTCATAGGCGTAATGATGTCCCGCCTGCTGCTGTTCCTGCTGTTCCTTGTACTCGTTGGCTCCATCAAATGCCGGCAGATAACCAGCCCCGTGTGCACCGCTTCCTCCACCGACTCCCACTCCTCCAAAGCCAGCTGATGCCGCTGTATAATCGTAAATCGTTGGATGGAGACCCGCAGTTGAGTGCTGCTGCTGCTGTTGATGCTGCTGATGTTCCCCGACATCGCCGTAACCGCTGGAGCTAGCACCAACACCGCCATCGCCATAATCGTTTGCTGTTGCTGCCACCGCCGCGACAGCCGCTTCCTCATGATGCTCCTCATAAATTGGTATCTCTTGTTTGGCTGAGCCCGCTGCCAATGCCTCCGTGTGCGTGGGCGCCACTGAGGCGTAGCCGTTGCTAATGCGTCCCAGCCCTGAGAGATTTGAGAGCCCATTAAGCATGGCTTCCAGTCCGCCTGCACCATCCGCAGCAGCACCTCCTTCCACACCGCCATAGGAATTGCTTCTGTAGCTGCGTTGCTCCTCGGCAGCCGCTTCCTGTTCCAACTTTGAGGCATAGCGACGCAATGGTTTGTGCAACACGGACGTGGTCTGCTGTTCCAGCGGCAGCCAGCGATTATCATACAAAGTTGTCGCTCCTGCCATATTGTAGCCGTATCCTCCTGTGCTTCGCTGCAAGTGTCCTGCAGCTGCCACGCCTCCCGCCCCAATGACTGGCAGTGCAATGCACACAATTGCTGCTGCTGCGGCTATAATGAGTTGCATTTGCTGTGGGTTGAGCAGAGCAAAGACGGCAAAGATGCCAAGTTGAAAGCCAACAAGAAAGTTAAGTACAGTCGAGAACAGCCGACTGTAAGAGACCCTGTACCAAGAATTCTCTTTATCCTCTTTCTTTATTTTACCCTCCCTCTTTCACATAGAATATCTACTGTCTTGCTCTTCCTTTCTGTCTCTCACTCTTTCTCTCTTACACACCTTAGACTGCAGTTTTCTTTTGTCTATAACTTTTCAATTTCTTGTCCGATTTTGATAAGATTTTCAGCAGCGTTTTACAACACTACTTTCTATAATCAGTACTACTTTAAAGAACGTATGCCTAAAAACACCTGTTTTAAAGGCTCTCAAACTTTTTCAAAGTGATTTGTGGGCGTTGTGGGCGTGGCAAAGAAAAATGCTAACCAACTGAAGCTAGCTGCATATCTTAGTAGTCCACATACCAAATTTGACGTAAATAGCTTTAACGGTGCCTCAAAAATTTCCCATTAAACGAACAGACCATTAACAAACTCATTGCACCCTTTTCCCACAGTATTAGTATCCATTGAAGTCACTTCCAGAAATGTGAAAGAAAAGAGAATGCGCTCACTAGAAAAGTCAACTAATGCATTTCTCATAATCGCCAATGAGTAATCTCGCGAAATTGTACTCCGTTTTGCCATTCGAATTGAACCTTTCATTTCGTTTCGTTTCACACTTTTATGCTTTAAGCTACACTCACCGAATTATGGTTGGCCATTTGGCTTAGCTTAATGGAACTAAATCTGGACTGAGTCTGGAACTGGGCTTAGATCTTGATGGCTGCACGGTTGCAATTGAAATGTCTGCAGTTTGCACTTGGTTCAGGTTTATATACTACGATTGTAGGACACCCAGCAGAGTTTTTCCTATTTGCAGGTATTACACAATCGGCTAAAACCCCGCACTTTGGCCAAAAGTGAGTGTCTTGACCTGAACGTGTCTCAGGCACAAGTATTTTTTAGTTGATCTCGCTCTCAACATTGCTTTCTTTATTGCTCTCTCTTTTCCTCTCCCTAACTAACTCTAGCAGTTATGACTAAAATTATGCGATCAATGCAAATCATAAACCGGCTAAGCAAAGCAACAAAAAGCAGCAAACAGCAACAAAAAACCTAAACAATAAAGTTCAAAGTCATTTCCCATGGCAGCAGCAACGACAAGGAGCTTAAAGTCCCAAGACGGCACGCGCCACACTTGCAAACTTCATAATGAACTGGGCAACATCATTAGGTGCATCATCAGCATCATTATGATTAACGTTAGCTGGGTTGATCACGATTTGCCCGACTGCCGAGTCAAGACTTGAGTCGTGGCCTTCATAAGCACAACACAAAGTTGCACTCATTCAAAGTTGTCAGCATCAAACTGGGCTCAAAAGTTGTCCAACAACTGTTGCAACTGTGGCAACGGACAGGGAAGGCAGCGTAGCTCGCATTGAAGCACACTTCAGCAGCAGCAACGGCGGCATCAGCAGCGGCAGGCTGACAAAAGCTGCCTGCTCTGATTTTGCTTATTCAACTTTACAGTTCGCCTTCACCATTTTGATACCCTGTGACGAGCAGGGAAATGGCATGGACGTTAAAATTTTCATTAAAGTTATAGCCAAGTTTTTGCTGTAGAAAGTAGCTTAAAGACAGCTGGGATTGAAACTAATCATCAAGTAAAAAGTCTTTAAACTATACATAAATTAAATTACAAACTAATGGGCTACTCATTAACTTTTTATAATAGCGTAAAATAAATGAAGACATCTAAGATAAAGGGTATTCAGGCACCGCAATACAGACCCAAAAAAGTATATTTTCTAGAGCAACTTTTTGCTCTCTTTTATAGGGTATTTTTAGGCCGCCCCTCTTAACTCACCATAACTCACCATTTCTTTCCTTTTTGCATGTGCATTGTTTGTCTGCCCAAAAAGGTTAATTTTAATTGTTTTAAAGATTTTTTTTTATTTGCTCATTGTGCAATTTTTTTTTTTTTCGTGTTTTAAGACAATGACAGCGCGTCTAAGTGCAAGGCGTTGGGCGGTTGTGGGGTAAATCAAAGAGAGGCGCGGCCGAGTCAAAAAAATACAAAAGTGAACGCCTTTTAAGTGCACCTGCAGACATGATGCTGCTGATTATATTTTTCTTGCCAAGCGTAACAGCTCGTTAGTATTTTCAAGTGATTTCCACTTATTTTCTTTGCCTCGTCTCGCTCGGCCTCAGTCTCAGTCTCAGTCTCAGTTTCTCAGTCGGAGCTCCACTTAAGCGACAAGGCGAAGGTAAGGCTAGGTAAGGCCAGGTAAGGCTAAAAGGAAGTGTACTGATTTGAAAGGAAACAAACATTTCGGTGGCCTTACCTGCTGCCCACTCTTCTCTCTTTTTTTTACCAATGTCCCTCACTTTATTTTCTTTTCTTTTCCCACTTTTATATTTCTTTCTTTTCGTTGTATTTGGACTTCAGGCTGCTGACTTTTATTTTTATCACAATTTACGCTTACTTCATTTCAATTACATTTACAATTACATGATTTTTCTTTCTCTCGTTGGCTTGTGCAATTTTAAATCGCAAAAAATTATGCAACTCAGGTCAAGCTTAGTGCCACAAATACGTATTTAATGGCAGTCAGATTAAGGTACAAATAAATCCACTTCTTGCCAAATTTGCGCTTCCTGTTTTAATCAAAATTAACACTTTACTTTTAACAATGAAATTAAGAAAATACTTTAAACTTTAATATAATATTAGCTTTAAATGAAAAGACCTTTAAAACACTTTTCAAATAAAGTTCTGCCACAAATACACACATTTATAATTAGAATTCTTTCATAAAGGTCACATTTCCATGTGACATATTTAACTGAAATATGAGTTTCGGTTTTATGTGGTACTTAAAACAAAGCTTAAACAAATGGCTCAGCTGCACACACAGCTGAAATACCTGCAGATATTGATGTGAATATATGAAATAAAATACTTTATAGCTGCTATTTTGCCTTTGAGTCGTTTCTAAAAACTATACGAACTGCAGTGAAATATTTTGTCGCACGTATTTTTGTTCAATATCGAATGCATAACTGACAGAGTTCATGTGAATGTGTGAGTGTCAAATACCAATGGCATAAAGGGCATTTGCATTTATTTTTTATGCATGGACATTTTGTTATTGTTTATTGTAATGCTGCAAAGCAATTGTAAATTTTCGTTTGGCAGCCCAAGACAAAGCACAGCAAACAAATAAACAAGAGAAATGTAAAAACAGCTAACAAAATAAAAAAGGCAAAAAAAGAGACCAGTCATATTCATATACAGGCTAAATTTGTAAAGAGGCGGCTTACACACGGCGTATACGTAACGCTGCTGTAGTTGAATTGCCCGGGGAATTCTCAAGGGTTGGCACGAGGGAACTAAATGCGGCATTTGTTAACTACGCATTATAAGTTAAGTGCTATAATAAGCACAACTATAAGCATAACTTGCCACATTAACGGAGGTAGAGAACAGACACGCAGAGAGAGTAAGAGAGAGGAGTAGAAAGGTGTAGGTTATCAAGGGAGTTGTAGCTGCTGCTGTATTTAATTTTTACTACATTTAGCGTGTAGACTCTAAAGAGTCCGCACATCAGTCAGGTACATGCACTGCTAAAAGAGATTAGCTTATAAAATAGTGCAGGCTGGAATAAGAAAATATTAAATTTAAAAAATTACCAAAATTTGTACAGCTTAAAGCGCCAGCTTATAAATTTTTAGTCTCTTAAGTACTCACAATTTTTAGCAGTGTACTGTTTTATGTCGTGTTTGCAGCTTGTCCTTTTTTTTAGTACAAGCGAATAGCTAATTAAGATAAGTGTGTCTGATTTTCATATTAATTGCACACAAAGCGAACCCATTGCGTTGCTCTTATCTCAACTGTGTGCCACACAGCAAATCGTCAAACGTTGCCAGGTGACCAAAGAGTGGGAGAGTTACTATAGCTAGTATAAGTTTTAGTTGTACTTTTGAGTGGGTGTGTGTGTGAGTGAGCAGTAGAAAGTTAGAGAATGAGGGAGTAGGAGAGAGTGAAAGCTTCTGAAACGGACGTGGCTTACATGAGCATGTGTTTTTAAGCCTCGTTGGGCACAAAACAATTAATTTTGTGCCACGCCCACACACACACACACACACACACACACACACACACACAGACGACTCAGCGTGCTGTAAAATGTGAAACATAAAAGCGCAGCAGCAGCAAGCAGCAACAACCGGAAACGGAAGCGCACAACTCTTTGCGCGAATTAATCACACAACAAGCACAGCAACAACATTGACTACAACAAGAAATTCCACAACAACAACAGCAAGAACAACAACAAGTGAGTCACGCACAAAGCATTTGCCTGGACACAACGTCAGCGACTCACATTACATGCATTACTTTAGTTGAAGTCCGAGCAGGAACACAGTCTCCCTCTGTCTCTCTTGCTCTGCCAAACTCCTAACCCTAATCCTATCCCCTTTCTGAGCTCATTAATATGCGTTAGCCCACAACTACCCGCACACCAACCCCCTTGGCACCCCCTTTGTAGTGTTTAACCCATTGGAGAGTTGCGTGCCGCTATTCTCCGACTTCAGTTCGTAATTTTGATGTGCTACCACTGCTCCAAACACATACGTGCCCATCCCTCGTATCCCTGGTATCCCTGCGCCTATTTCGGACATATATACGTCTACGTATTTGACAAACATTTTACGTTTTATTGTTTTTAAAACGCAAACGTGGTTACTTGCTCATACCCAATGCCAAGTGAATTTTAACGACCGAGTCTCGCTTTATAATGCAAATTAAATAAACATGATTTTATATGATTTCATCTCTCTACCTCTCTCTTTCCCTCTGTCTTCCTGTGTGTGTGTGCACTACAAACAGCAGGTCCTGCAGACCACAGTGTAGTCCTGCCTTGTTCTGACGTGCGAGCGAGCGGTGTCAGTTTTATGGGTCGTCAGCCATTCGCCGAATGCGACATCTGCAACGCCTTCGAGTGTAATTTAATTGAATAATTAACCTTTTTATTGCTGCTGCGTGAGTCTCTCCCGCTCGCTCACTCTCTGTCGCTCTCTGTCGCTCTCTTCTCCCCTCCCTCATTTATATGAATATGCAAAACGTGTCATTTTAATTTACGAGCATAATGTTTATGTAACCGCGACCACAACAGATAATAAACACGCGCAATATTAAGTATACGCCCGTTGATGCCAAGAACTTCATTTCTTGCTTACTTGCTCATTTTTAAGAGCAACAATGTCTTTCGAACTCTATAAACATTCAACTTAACTGCTTTCATCAATACAATTTATTTTTGATGCTTTTAAATTCATTTCTTTTTTCCGTTTACAATATTTTTGCAGTTTTGTCGTGCGTTCAAGCATTTTGTGCATATTTAATTTATAAACTGCTTACAAATGTCAAGCAATTCACTCGGCTTGAAGGTAATGCCCATTTGAAACCCCAACGCCGCCCCGCCCGCTCTAATGGGTTTTGCAACTTTACCGTTACCCAGACCCTCGTTTCCCATTTTCCATTTCTTGCTGCCGATCAAAGCGTTTAACTTAAGCGGATTGTGCGCTACTTGTTTGCCCTGTACGCGCCGTACTTTGACCTGGCTTCCAGGAACCAACGATTGATGTAAAATGTATGCGACTGCTGTTTGCCTTGCATCAGCTGCAAGCTGAATACCCTATAGAAATGGTCGTGACAAAGTAGTGCAGCTAAAATGAAATATTTGTGGTGTACTGAATGCAAGGAAACTAAACCAGCAAAGCTTTTTTAAGAAGAATATTTTAAAAATAAGGTCATTCAGTTATTTTTTATCTGGAATCGCTGCTTTGCTTGTAATGAATCAGTAATCGCTAGCTGCTGATTCCATTTGGGTTCACAGCTTTTTCTTGTCTATTAAAAGTGCAGCTTAATGCTTGGCTTTCACTGACTTGATTAAGCAATCAATATTACTAATTACACATAACATTCGCCAATTTTGCTTCCGATTAGCTTAACAAAAAAGTTGTGAACAGAATTAAGTTTTAACGATCAAATTTAACAGCTAATTTCTAGCAATTACATTTGCTGCAAGTAAGAAAGTTCATAAATATTTGGGAGGTTCAATAAAATAGTTCCGTTTTTATGTGACGATAACTCATAAATTTTACTGAGTAGTTTCAAGCCAATCATTCCCCACAATAGTCCGTTTTGTAAGTTTAAAACAAGCCCATGTCATTTATGGTCATTTAGAAAGTAAAACGTAAACCAACAATTGCTGTGTAGGACATTAAATATTGATTGATTTTGCTTTGCAGCTTGTTAAAGTTGTAAGCGGTGTGAATGCGTTGCACTACCGACTAGCAAATACCTGGTAATCTGTAAAGCAAAGGAAAAAACTGTTGCATACTTTGAGGCACGCCTCGCAAAACAGCTAGAAATGCCTATATATGCTTAGAAGCTTGATAAAACTTAACAGAAAAATTGCTAATAAACATTTGTATTTTACAAGTGTCTTTTAACAACTCATGACTGCAGCGACCCCATGCTTACACAACAAGTTATGGCTACAATAATGTCAGGAGCTTAGAACAAGTTAAGAATGCATTGGAATCGATTGAATGCTAGTGTAATCACGCCGTCAAAAAGCAAAAAAAGCAAAAAAAGGGAATTGCAGTGCGTCGAATTGTTGGGACTTGTAGAAACTTTGAACATCCCCTTCAATTGGAGCTTAGCAAAGTTCAAATATGAACGGGGAATGAGTATAACGGGGAGTGAGAATGTGGATGGAAAGGGAATAAACCGTTAGCTACTCCATCTGTGTGGATGGCCAGTGGAATGGTTAAGCTTTATTTAAGCATTCTATGTACATTTTTTATGGCTATATTGTGCGTATTTTTTGGCACAATGCTTGGTAATATCTATAAACGTAATTGGATATGTGGCTGACTTTGGCTGCCGCAAAACTTTTCGAGTGCGGCAACACGCCACAAGATTCCAATTGCATTTTGAGATCGCTGGCGGTATTGGCTTGAAGGGCGTTTTGTGTGGGGGGAGTGACAGACAGTAGGAGTTTAGGGCTAAGCACACGTTTGTGTGTTCGGTAGCGGAAATTGGCAACAATTGTAACGCGCCACAAAATGGCAGCCATAAAAAGTTTTATGAAAATTTCTAAACGCCAACGCGAGCGCTACCACGCCCACTTACGCCCAACCATCACTCCTTTGACTCCCCCAACACCATGTGGACCATCAATTTACCAATTACTCGACTTGACGTTGAATGCATGTAATACGCCAGCAGCAGTCAAATGGAAAGCGGAAAATGTGCGAAAAAGGGGAGAGTGGGAAAGCGAATGGAAGTAGGGGGTGAGTGGTGGTGGTGTCGGAAAGGGGCAGCTGGGAAATGATAACAAGGAACAAGGCATTCAAGTGCCTTTAAATTGTTTCTTTTATTTGCCAAGTGTCTGTGGCAATGCGGCATTAAATGTCAGCTTGTTTCTCACTCCTTAGCCCCTTCTAATTGCAGCGGGGAAAGTGGGTAGGTCGGTGTAAAGGGTTGTCTACTTTGCTTGGGTTTCCGCTTTTAACTTTGGTTAAATGTCAACTTGGTCAGCTGGCTTCCGTCTTTTTGGCCAGGCAACAGCTGTAGCTGCTACTGCTGCTGCTGTTGCTTCTAACTTTACAAACTCCGCACAGCTGCAGTGGCGATACACTGAGGGAAACAAGTGCAGCTAAGGGCTCAAACATGCTTAGAAAAATATAAGGCTTTCTGACACTTGGCTTGAACTGATTTTCGCTAAAAGAAAGCAGTCAAACCAGCAGTCAGCGTATATATGCTGTATGAACAGCGCCTTTTACAGTTGCCTACACACACTTATTCCAATTTAATATTAAATTAATTTAATATTTTTCACTTTATAAAGTTTTGAATATTCTGCTATTCAAATTTAGCTGATTCTAAGCTCCTTTTCGCTCAATGTATTCCCAAACCCTTCCCAGCAGTCAAATTTTGAGCATTAAGAGCTGCAAAACTTTTGCTTCAAGTAATTCCTTAAAATAGTTCGATACAATTTAAGAGCCAATTGTAAAAAGCATTCTGCGACACAAAAGTGGCCAATATGAAAATAGGTGGCCCAAAATAGAAGACGTTAGCAGGGTGAGTGGTGGTGTGGCAGTAGGAAACAGTAGCACCTCAGTGTGCGCTGCATTTTCCATCTGGCAGCAACTATTTTGCACTTAGCCGCAGTTGAAGCATAAAATTGATTTTTAATTGAAAATTGTTTGCATATTTTGGCTAGCGCCAGGCGACTGCAACTCCAGCTCCACCACAAAATAAAGGAAGTATAAAAAGTTATGCGCTGCTTAAGGAGCTGCTAATATAAGTTCATTTCTTTTGGGTTTAATCAAGTATGGAAATATATATGTATTGAAATAGGTCAGGCTTTTAGCCTTCAATTCGCCGCTTTGGGGAAAAGTCGACACAAAATACCCAGTTGGACAAGTGCCCCCTGCAGCGCTTATCGGGCGTGGAGCATGCGCTGCAGCAGCCGCTGTTGCCCCTGCGGCGAATTCGCCGTACAAACAACAACAGCAACATGGTGTTATTGTTGCTGTTGTTGTGTCTGATTGTTTACTGCAATTTCCCTTTTGAATATCAATTGCATTTTGATAAGTACATATAAGCGAGCTTTTCACTTTATTTAGCTTCTGTTTTTCTTTTCGTGTTGTGTTTTGTTGTGTTTTGTCTTCCGTCGCTGCAGCCGCATCGCGTGTCTTCGGGCCAAAAACAAAAACTGCAGCCAAAGTTAAGGCAACAACAACAAACTGAGTTTTCTTGCCATTTTGGCTGCGCTGTGTCGTGTACTGACATTGCCAAAAACCGCAAAAAAAAGGAGAGTATGAAAAATACACGCTTTTCACTGCACCGCTGTCTTTTGTCCATCCATGTCACTGGTGCCCTGTCCTGTCCACCATGTCGCTTGTCGTCTACAGTCATAAACAGCGCTCCCGTTCGTGGCGTCTTTTGTGGGGCATGTGCATGTAATTATTTTTCCACAAATATTTCAATGCAAATACGATTCCGACTCGAATATGACTCGAATAGTGTAGGCCTCATTCCCTGAACCCCTGCCTAACCCCAGTTTCATACTTTATGCGCTTTTCCTTTATATTTGACAGCAAAATGTATGTGACCGAGTTTTGTTCTGGGTTAAATTCACTTTTTCTGCTTTGATTTTTGGCTGCTTTGCTGTGTTTTTCTTAAAGGGTAACAGTTGTATTTCCGCAAATTAAACACAAATTTTTAATTACATTTGCCAAATGCCACAACAATAAAACAACAATTTCATATGCAAATTGATGTCGACACTCACGAGCCAAAAATGAGCAAACTTAATGGCCAACAAATTGGAATTGGAAAGGCGAAAAGGCTGAAAGCTGAAAAACAGAGCAGAACTGAACCAAACAGAACACAGAACAGCGGAAACTGAAAACTGAATATGCTGAGCTTAGTATTTACTTTTCAAGAGCCAAAAGGCTTAACACAGTTACCCGCCCAACCAACGACACACGCCCCCATCTGCCTCTGCCTCCCCCACACTACTCTCATTACGCCCCTCGCAGAATTTGGCTTGGGCTAAAAGTTGGCTCAAGCAAATGATAATTATCAGGCAAATGCAGAGTAAAGTCACACACACACACACATGTCCTCATACTTATAAATATTTCAAATTATTTGTACGTAATTATACCCTGTAATTGTGCATAATAAATACGAGGTAGCACAGAACTCTCTCACTCTCCCTCTCGTTAGCTGCTGCTTGCCCTACTTACAGGATATGTTGCCGTCGCTCACCCCTTATTGGCGCATTCGTAATTGTTTTATTTTCCAATTTTAAGGAAAATGTGGTAGGGAAAGCTAAGAAAACTGCCAACTGTAAAGGGAAAGGGGCAGGGAAAAAGGCGTAGGGAAAGCGAGGTGTATTCTCGCGCCCTCTGCAACTTTTGCGTTTACATTATTTTATTTAATTAGGTAAATGTATGCAAACGCACACACTCACACACACATCACGTTCGTGGAAATGCGTGTGTGTGTGTGTTTGGCGTGGGAGAAAATGGCACAACACATGTTGTTGCAATTACAACAAAGTTTAATAAAGCTTCCTGCCTACCGAGCTTGTAATTGTGCATATGCCCCTCTACGCGTGTGTATGCCAGTGTGTGTGTGTGTGTGCGCAGGGCGTAGTCGTGGTGTGTATTAATTGTATGCTGTAAAACTTTTAAGGCATTCATTTGAAAAAATTATAAACTTTACTTCAGTGGCAAGTGTGCTTTAGTGCTCCAAAAATGACGTACTAAATATAATTTAAGAGTGAATTGTAGGCAAAGTTCTAAAACCTCCTCCACTTCACAGCAGGAGCTAAATAAATTTTAAAAAAAATTATATGATTACAGAAAATGTTTAATTTTGTTCTACCTAAAAATCTAATTTATTTAAAAATACTTAACATTTTTAGAATTTTTTAACTTTAAACTCGCATGTTTAAAATTCAACATATTTTTTCCAATTTTATGTGTATCTGTATTTAAAATCTAATCCTAAACATTTAAGACTTGAGCCGATTTCCCTTGATAAGAAAAACAGTAAAAGCAGTAAAAGCTGAAGTCTAGCATTTTTCAAATGAAGTGTATATATATATAAAACTATCTTTAACTAAAACTTGATAATATAAAAAAGCTAGTTTAAATTTATAATTATAAAATTATGATAATCAAATAGTGCCTAAAAATTAAATAAAGACTAATAATACAACTAAAGTTTTTCAATTTTTGCGCTGCAAAAACTATTTCGACTATTGACGAATTGACAATCATCCTGCAGATTGAAATACTTGCGATACCGAACAACAATTTAAATTCTAAGACTATCTAGTTTCATCCCTAACAAAATTTTTTTACTTACTAATAGATTACGAACTTAAATTCACAACTTTTCTAGTTAAACAATATGCAAACAGAGGCAGTCACCGTTAACCATTAACTTGTTTCTCACTTCTTTAAAAGTTTTTAATGCCGCTATGTAAAACACAATAAATACGAAACAAATGTACTTGATTTTGATAATACTTTTTCTTTATTAATATATTTTTTTTGTATTAATTTTTTGTGTTTTATACATTTTTTGTTGTTTGATTTGTTGATTTTTTGTTTAATAATATATATATATATATAATTATTTTCCCGCATATCCTTATCGTGATACAACTCACCCGCGAATACAGTACAATATGTGTGTGTTTATGTGTGTGTGTGTTGGTTTGTATATATAAGAAGATATACAAATAAAATATCTATACAATTAAGGATACAAAAGTGGTTAACTTTAAGCTTAAAGTATAAATTATGTCTTCCAGTAATTAAATAGCAAGAGAGTTGTTTTCTTTCCTTTCTAAATAGTTAGATAGATAGATAGTTAGATAGTGGGATAGGTTTAAAGTACAAATAATATAGTAAGGATAGATAACGTATATAGTACAATTTGAAATCACTTTGAACTTAGACTAAGCAGCAAAAGCAGATAATTAAATAAAAAAAATAAAAACGAAAAGTTTTAGCATAAAAACTTTAAATAAAATTATCAATTTCAATGTCAAACATAAAATATAACAATTTGCAAAGCTTAACGCTGTTTAAAGGCCATTTTTCATCCAATGAAATCAATGATTGTAATCAGAGCAGAAAATCAAAAACGCAGCGACTTTTAAATAATTCTCTAAACATTTTGTTTGAGCTTTTTGTTTATAGTTGTATTCGCATGTGAATGTTAATTATTCATTCATTTCTCATATCTTTTCTTTTTGTTGTTGTCCTGATGTACTCGTACTCGTAGTCGTACTCCTATATGTGGTATATTAAGTATACGCATAGTATATAAATTTGTGTGTCGTATATATAAATATCAAGGTTTTTTTCTGTTGTCTGCATCTTTGATTAGCTAATGGAAATTACGTTTAAGTATGCCCGTATGTGTGTCTGTTTGTGTGTATGTGTATATATATATATACATCAATATATTTTTAATTATTTTTTTTAATTGCAGTTTTTGTATAATTATAAAAAAGAAATTTAGCTACCTTCCCGCTATTGCAGTTCGCATTTTGCAACTTAAATCAATCAAAAAATACTAGCACTTGCGACTGACCACTGGCCTTTTATCATGTTTCATCTCATCTCTGCTCGCTGTCTATATCTCTCTTTCTCTCGGATGTCACTACTTTTGTTGTTGCTATCACTTTTTCTTGGGCTAGGAGGTTTTTTTGGAGGAACAGGGGGCGTGTGTGAGGGCGTGGCGGGATGGCCAAGGCCAGCAACTAAGCAGAGGAGCCGCACAAAGCCTTAAACTAGTTTTTATACAATGTCTCATTGTTTTTTGTTAATATGTTTGAGTTTTGGATTTTAAGTTTTAGGATATAGAGGTATCTCTATGGAACTCGAGGAATCTCTGACTAATGCCGATTGCCATAGCTCCATTTCTTTGCCAGACTTAGCGCACACGTGACGTGGGTCTGCAAGCAATTAAAAAATAGTTATTAATGATGTCACTGAAGGATAATTGATTCAGACTCACCTGGATGTGGCGGCAACACCTTGACGTCTAGGAGTATTTGGTGCTGTTGCTGTGACGCCCGGTCGACTTGGTGTGCGGGCACGTCCCGAGGTGGGCGTGGTTGCAGTTGTTCCTGCTGTTGTTGCTGGTGATGTGGGCGGGCCGGCAAGACTATAACGCTTGGGTTGCACAATGCGACTGGGCGAACGTGTGTTACACTTGCCACTGCTAGCTGCATCATGCGCTCCACTGATTCTACAGATTTGCGGGGAGGAGGAAAGATTAGCGGGCGAATTTTGACATTTTGTGGTGACAGTCTTGGATCTGGATGTGGCACGAGCCGGTGAGGGGACAGCAGGAGTCGTGGCACTTGGCCGTGGACTTCTGTCATGACCACATCAAAACCACAAAATTAACATCATGCAAAATCATAAAGTTGAATGTTGAAACCGAAAAGAAACCGAAAAAGGAATTTAGCAAATAAAATCATTCCAAAGTCATGAATTTTGTAAATCGTTTAAAACGATTTTTCGCGGTTTGCACTCACCTGCCGGCTGGATAGCTAACTGGTCGTGGAATACGTGACTTTTGCGCTGAGTTCGAGCTGCCGGAGTTGGCGGACGTGGGCGTTGATCCTCCGCTCTTGGTGGCCTGTTCACTGGCCAAATCCTTGAGCATGCTGGAGTCTTTGCTCATGAGTTCCCATTGGATTTGCAGACGCTTGAAACGATTGCTCTCAATCTTTCGCTGCTCATGCACGTCTAGAGTCTCGCGTCGCTGCTGCGTTGCCATGGAAATGTTTGGTGAGTTGGGCGGCGTCGAGAAGCGTTTGGCATTCGCCTGCAGCAGTTCAGATTCAGTTGCAGCTGCAACATCGTTAAATGACACCTTCTTTTGCTGGCTGAGCACGCGGCTCACTTCCTTCTTCAGCGCTGCAGCATCGTACTGCACCTGATCGGCGGAAGACTCCAGAATGGATGCAATTTCAGCATAATACTTAAGTTCGGAGCGTGGTAGCGAGGCCAAGAAGTTTTCAGCTCTTGCCCTAGCATCCAGATCCTTTCGAGAGAGACGCTGCTTCACCGGCTGGGACTGCGTTGCCTGTTCCTCCTCCTCAAAGACCTCGGCCAGCTCGTCTGTCGAGCCCAGGCCATAATTGTGTGGCGGTTCCTGCAAACTGCGACGCTTCTCCAGCTTTGACAGCTGCTGCGACTGCTTCGCCTCGATCATCGAGTTGCGCTTAGAACGCGATTGCGTTGAGTTCGCCTTGCGCAAAATACTTCTGGGCATGGGATGCGGTGGTGTTTGTGCCACTGTCTGGCGACTATCGGCAGCTGAATCCATGCGCTGCTGATCATACTGATAGACATACATTTGCTTGAGTGGATCGGCGTCCAGTTCGGAGTCGGTAAGCAGCGTCGATGAGCCACGATAGCCAGAGCTAGGAGGCTGACTAGAACCCGAACTGGATGCCTCATCCAGCTGGGTCTGCTGCTGCTGCAGGTTCTTGGCACAATCACAAACATTCGGTCGATTCCGACGAATGGGCGGCGTCATACAGAACAGTGGGCGTTGGGACAACTCTGCATCCAATTGACCCGAAATCTGTCGCACCTCAGGAATGTGTTGCAAACGACGGCGATACTCCAGTGGCAGCAATGTGGCCAGAGATTGCCAATCGGAGATGTGCTTATAGTCCAAAGTCTTGAACAATTCATGCTCATTGATGCTCTGGCTGCTGGTGCGTTGCTTCTTAAGTGATCCCGTCGAGCTGCCTGCATTCTCTAGTGTCATCTTGTAGTTGAAGGGCGAGAAGATGACCTCGGTGCTGGTATTGGTCTTCACAAAGCCCAGATCGGGCAGTGCATAGTTTGGATAGATAACATAGATGGGCGCCTCACGCTGTTCCCCTAGATTATGCAGCTTGGCCAGAAACGAGGGCGGCACACACTTGTACCGCTCGCTAAGGCTACTCCTGGTGGTGCTCAAGGAACCACACGATGTCTGCATCGATCGTGTGATCATCTCTGAACTGGAGGCACAAGACAACGGACGCCTTGACTTGCCAGCCATTGGTATCTGTGTTAATTGCTCCGAATTGCTGGCATCCGATGAATTCTGGCTGCCCTGCGTTGACATTTGGGTCTGGGCATTTGCTGCCAACTGATAGAGCTGAGGATTACGCAGTGGCACACTACGACGACGATGATGAGCCGGCGAGTTGGTGGCTGTCAGAGATCCCGTCGAACTGGAACTGGCACCATCGTCATAGAAGACAGCATCGCAGCGTGTGCGCAGCTGTCGCTTAGGTGTCGCTGATGACTCCGTCGCGTCTGGATCCTCATCGTGCTCATCATCCTCGTCATGGCGACTCACAGCCGAACCCTTGCCCGAATCATTCATGCTCTTCTTGCGCAGCCGCTTCTCCAGAGAGCTGCTGCTGCAACTGGAGCCAGCGGCATCACTCGATGGCCAACAACCTGAGGAGACATACATGCAGGCCTGGGCATCATCCTGGGCACAGCTGTTGGCGGCAGTGGCGGCATTGCTGGTGGAGTTGCTGCTACTGCTGCTGCTCTTCTGCTTAATGAATAGCTTGACTAGATTAAAGGCCGCCGGATTGGAGTTACCCGACGAGGCCGAACCAGAGATGTGAGCCTGCGATGAAGCCGAGCAAAAGTTCTGACTTCCTTGGGTCGAGGACAGCGCACAACTACAGCGATGTTTGTGCCGATGAGAATGACTATGATGATGATGATGTTGTTGCTGCTGTTGTAATTGCTGCTGCGTTGGCGTTGGTGTCGTCTCCTTGTGCTGTGCATCCGACTGCTGATCCTCCTGCAAACGCTCTGATATGGAAACACTTATTGAAATGGGCATCTGGCACATGGGCAACAAGTTGCGTGAACGAGATGTGCATGATTCCATGGTTGATGTGCTAATGGCTTGCGAAACATTCAATGGTCCAGACTGATCCGCTTCCCTCTCATTCAATTGCTCTTGATCCAGCTCTCCGGCCTGTTCTCTCTCCCTCTGCTGTCGTTCCAGACTGGCACTGAGTGCGATCGCCCGTTGCAGATTCGGCAGACTATTGCTCTTCCTCACACTGCACTGCGGCATGTGGCGTGTTATGGTGATCGTCTCGGAGCCGTCGTTGTTGTTGTTGCCCGACGGATACCTGCGAGCGGGCGAGAGTACCAAAAACGAGCGTCTTTAGACGAGCGTTCAAATATTACAACAATTTGTTGGCGGAAATTTGTAAGGGATTAGTAGTTTGGCAGTCCCTGTTTCCCCTACAAATTAATCCCTGTGAAGTCAACATTTACGCGGGTTTTTGAAAGGCCTAAAAAAACCCGAAAGGTAAGGAAACCCGTTGTGGGAAATAAGCATTGAAATCTACTGAGTCTTTATTAAGTTTATAATTTTATAAGGCTTGAAGACTAATAAATAAGTAGTCTGATCGTGAATGGTTTCAATAGTTGCTTAAGAAAAATTACAACGAACTGAGTAAATTTATCTTTAGTATTATTCTATCTAAGCTCATTGAACTTGGCTTGAAATCAGCGCTGAGCTATATATCCTAAGCAATATGTGTTCAGGTTGTCGCAACGCTCAGTTCTTGAATTTTATGGTAGCTATGAGCTTCATGAGCTATTACTTCTACCTGCTATACAGCTACAACAAATCACCAGCAAATGCATAATTAATTCCACAAAAAAACCGCTGGCAATGCAGGGTTAAACCAGTTATACCCCACATAAAACAGACAAGAGAAATTTTAGTAGCCTCCAATAAAAATCGAGTCTGTTCTCACATAAAAACAGGCAAATTTCTAAGTGTGTGTGAGCACACAAATGAAAACTAATTGAGCTAAATTGAAATGACCTCTTGGCTGCATTATGAGCAGAGTAAAAAGAGAGCAGAGGGTATCTAAGGGAAGTAGAAAGCTGGAGAGCCGTTCTATCTCTTTGACGGCCAGAGAGAGTGTGTGTGTTAGAGAGTGTATGTGTGTGCTGTGGTTTACTACACATACCGTTGCAGTTGCGTCTTATTCGGTGTCTTGCTGGGAGACTTGCAGAGCAGCTGAAAGGATTGAGCCGATCGTGACATGGATACCTCCAGGGCCTTATTGCGCTTCACAATGTCCTCCAGATTGCTGTGCAGATTGATGCAGTTCTGTTTGTTTCTCGCCGCAATGTCACAGGGTTCTGCTATAGAAAAGTAAATTAATTAATAAAGTGTTTCAAGTCAAATACTTCAACAATACTTACCGTAGAAACTGTCGTCAGAGTAGAGCACACTGCCCTCGAAGGCAATTGTGTAGTTGTCCTTGTTGCACGTGAGTATAATGTCGCCGTCATCGGGATAGGCATCCATGTCCAGGGAGTCCACTGAGATGTGCGACTCCTTGACCGGTGAGAAGAGTAATTCCGATTTACAGAAAGAATTGTCGATGAGCTCATTGGTTGATGTTGTCGACGTTTGCGACATGTTGTGTGCCATGTGTTGCATGTTACACAGCATGTTGCTGTGTTGTTGTTGCTGCTGCTGTTGTTGTTGCTGTTGTTGCTGCTGCTGGAATATCAATGACTGCTGCAGTCGACTGTTGACACCGCCCAGACTTTTGCAATAAGCCGGCAGCTGTGACAACAATGAATGTATATCCTCAGTTCGGAAACTCTCCATGTCCGCCTCAGCCAGATTGGCATCCAAATTCATGGCCATGTCGTCATAATAAAGTGAACTGAGTACACTGCGCTGCAAACCGCCGCAGCAATCCCGATAGCCATAGTCCAGGAACCACTGATAATCGGAATTGTCGTGAGTAAAATCTTGCGATGAAGCCAACGAGCAGTTGAGATTGTTGCCACCACCATTAACACCATTTACACCACCACCACCACCACCACCGACACCACCACAAAGCATACCACCTACCGCATGTTGCTGTTGCTGTGCCGACTCATTGCTGCGTCCCCCCGGCGTTGTTGCATTGCTATTGTAATCAGATTCAGGTGTTGCCACCGTTGCCACATTTGTTGCCGCCATATTGCAATTCCAAACAAAATTATTGTTTTCTGGCTCAAAATTATCCTCGTCCTCGTAGTCGTCGTTGAGGAACAAACTATTGCTGTTGCTATTGATGTTTATGTTGCTGACGCTGCTGATGTTGCTCACCTGCTCATTCAAAATGATGCTACGCAGGGCGCTATTATAGCGATCCAAATTGCTCAGCACAATGGCAACATTATGTTTGAGACTCTCATCGCTCAGTTCATCGTTGCCGGCAACATTGTCACCAGCAGCATCGTCATCCTCCTGTTGTTGTCGCTGTTGTTGCAATTGCAAATATTGCTGCTGCAACAGGCGATCGTTCAGCTGCTGTTGCTGATAACGTTTCGCTGCTGTTGTTGCATGTGCTCCAAACAGCGAATTGTTGGGACTATTGAGCGGTTTCCTATAATGCAGCGGGGATTGAGGGGATGAGCCGGGGCCGCTGACGCTGGCCAAAACCGTATTGTATGCAGCCGTGTTGCCGTTGTATTGCTTACCACCACCAAGGGGCAACAGTTGCTGCTGTTGCTGCTGCTGCTGTTGGGCCAAGTTTAAAAGCAAATGGTTATGCGATGTGGGATTATTTTTCTTATATGTTCGATGATTTACGGGTGAGTTTGGTTGCGGTTTAGTTTGTGAGGTGAATGGATTTTCGTTATGACTTATGTTAATGTTGTTGGTGTTGCTGTTGCTGCTGCTACTGATGTTGTTGTTGTCGTTATTTGTTGAGAATTCTGTCATGCCACGTCGAAGTTTTAATCCTGCAAAAATAAAATATAAATCAATTTAGTTAGATACTTTCCTAATAAATCAATCATAAATGTTTCTAAAAATACGTTCGGTAGATCTTTATATCTATAAAATCTGTATTTTATATATTTATATAATTGTTTATTCAATTAAATTTCCACTGTAAAAGTGTCTTACTTTTAAATTATACCTTAGAAACAAAGTTTGCTGCCCATAAATTTGTTTTAAAAGCAAATCTTTAAGAACTCCCCTGTTTTTTACAGTTTAAGCTTCCTCTATTGATCGTTTAATAGTTTAGTTTGATGCATTCTATATCAGTTTTCACTTTTAATCACTTTTTTTACCCATTAAAGACCCAAGTTTCAAAAGCATTCTGTTCAATGACTAAATGATGTAGTTCTAAATCGAATTTTCTACTTAAATGAGCTGCCCATCTGTAGTCAATTAGGCAATATGTTCTGGCAGTCATTCATCTTACCACAAATTGCGACAATTCGAATAAAATTACCAAAATGCCTTGGAACTAATATGCATTAGCGTTCCTCGCGTTTTCCAGCCATAAATGTGACAGTTTTCCACAATCTGTGTGAGCCATGAAATGTTTCAATTAACTTTTATGATGTCGAAGTAAACTAGAACACAATATACACCAAATACATATATAAGCTCTATATATATGGAAACTATTTCTACCTGAAGTAGGCCCAAGGCTATAAGCATTATTTTTATACCCGCCAGATTTTTACGACTCCAGACCTCGAGGAGTCTCCACGGACCTGGCACGGCCTATCAGCCCATAAAAACTTTAGTCGCGTATTTTTCTTTTCTTTTGGATTCAGTGCGGCTTTTTGTGACATTGCAACATCGCGTTGCACATGCAACCGACTTAGCCGGCTCATTAAAGGTTAAAGTTTAAACAGCAGCTAAGGAATTCCGTGTCAAGAGACGGTTTTTACTCCTCTAAATGCACGGAAAATTCGCATAAAATAAATAAATTTTTGACTTAAAATGGCGCATTGGAATCTAGTATATATCTCTTTAAAAGACAAGTCTATAGCTGTAGTGAACTTATTATTCGTTCAATGGTATAGGGCAGTATTTGATTGATTGAAAAATTAGCTTTATAACCCTTGATGTGTATTACGATCCTAGATATTGTATATATGCAGCTATATATCGATTTTTTGCTTATACAAATTTATTTTGTCAAAAAACGATCGATCACAAAAATGTCGTATATTTATTTATAGTCAAATTATCATCAGTTATATATTTTTGAAATAAAAATATTATCTCTGACAACTTAAGTGCCTTTACCTCTAAGTACTTCAGTTTTCATTTTATTTTGTTTTTTTATAGGAGATTATCTAAGCAAGATATAACAAATTATTTCAATTAATGCGAAATTCGATGTAGAATAAAATCGACAGTTTATAAAGCAGCCTTTAAAATTATAACTAATCTCTTTTACAGATTGATTTAAGTATAGTAAATTTATGTATAAGGTTTATTTTAGTTAAAGTTATGAAAACTTCAGTCTATATAAATTAATTATCAATAATTTCTTTCCCCAATTCAAACTTCAAAAACAATTTCAAACTTTCTTTAACAAAACTATATTTTACAGGGTATCATACCTACTACACTATCAAAACTCTACAATACACTGCCTGCCAAAGTTAAGCGCCCTTTCATTCAGATGTCAAGTGATAAACCCTTCAATAGGAGACGCTCATAATAGTCCCCTAGGCTTTATAAGGAGACCAACGCGATATTATAGGCAAATAAAATGCACAACAAAAGATACAAAGATACTCTAGAGTGTGCTCATGTGTTAAATAAAGTATTATAAATACCGTACTTAAATGCATAAATGTAAGAAGTTGTCTGGCAAGTTAAGCTAAAGTGTGTTTAGTTGTCTGCTTTTCATTACGATCAATTATGTGCTCAATTTAAGATTAATGGAAAGTTTAACAAGAGTTAATATTGTCTGAGCTTTTTGACTGAACAAACAGCGAAAGAGGCAAGTAAAGAAGGAAAGATGGAGAGTAAAGGGAGCAGGGAAGAGGGGGAAAGGAGTTAAGGGTAGACAAACAATATTAATAAAGTTTACTTTAAGCCTAAGACTTAAAACGAAAGATTTTCAACTACCTTGAGTCAAATTTGAGACAACAAAATTGTTGTTGTTGTTATTATTATGGTTATTGTTGTAGTTAAAGTTGCGATTGTTGTTGTTGTTTAAATATGCGTTGTCATTGTTGTTGTTGACATTGACAGCTTGTTGTTGTTGTTGTCGCTGTTGCATTAAATACTGTTGATTACAGGTCAAACCAGCCGATGTTGTTGTCCCTGCTGCTGCTGATTTGGGCGGCACCACGCCCTGTTCGCGCAGTTGCTGCTGCAGTCGGCGTCGCTGCAACAATTGCTGCTGCAGTAGCTGCAACTGCTGCTGCTGCATTTGCTGATAGTAGCGGATTTGCTGCAATTGTTGCGGGGTCAAGCCAATGTGGCTGTGTTGATGCTGCTGCTGTTGTTGCTGGTGCTGTTGTTGTTGTTGCTGTGGTGCATAGTAGTTCTCCTTGGAGGAGCTGCTGCTGTCGCAACCGCTGCTAGTGCTGCTGCTATTGCTGTTGGCAGCAACATGTTGCCAGCATATAGTGTTGTTGCCATTGCCATCCATGTTGCTGTTGCTGTTACGCGGGCAATCAACACCAGCATTGGCGCAGGCTGTGCAGCGTTGCCGTCGTTGCACTTTGGAAATGTCTACGTATCTCATGATGAATGCTAACAAAAGCAACAACATCGAGTTGCAAGTGCGACCATCAAATGTTGCTGCAACAAATGTTGCTGGCTGCTGCTGTTTCTGCTGCTACTATTGTTGTTGTTGCTGTTGCTTATTCCAGCTGTTGTTGCTGTTGTTATTTTTGGCCCGCTGACTGTTTTGGACCAACGCAGTCTTGTAGCTGCTGCTGGAAACTCTTTTTGGTTGATTGTTTTTGTATTTGTTGCTGTTTCACTTGTTGCCAAGTCTTTATTTTTGGTATTGTCTTGATTTTTTAAGGGTTCAACTCTATTGATTGCTGCCACATTTTATTTTAGTTTCCGATCGCTTTTCTTTTCATATACATTTTGATCTTTGCTTTTCACACTGCACTTTTCATTTTGATTTCTACGTAAAAATAATCTATTTATAAATAATGTTTTGCTTTTATGCGTAAGTTTTCTCGTTCTTTCTCTCAGTCACACTCTCTGTCTCTCTCTTTATGTGTGTGTGTGTGTGTGTGTGTGTGTGTGTTCACTGTACAGTCAGAAAGTTTTATAAATACATGTGCACATTTGTTTTCCTCAGATGCATATGTATTTTTATAATTTGTTTTTCTCTTTTCATTTTCCAGCACAAACACACATATCCTATGCATACTATAAAACTTATTTATGACTTTTCTGCAGTCCCTGGAAATGTTTTCCTCAAGTTAAACACAAAATGTTCAATCATCTTTTGGGGCTTTTCAGTGGAAATATTTGGACTATGAACTCAGGATTTCAAGCCAAAATGGAGACAAGTTTTTCTTCCAAAAATAAAAGTAGAAAATTATGTTCTATAAATTTATTATTTAGCATTTTCTACTAGCTGTTCAATTTTGTAGCTAAAATATATATAATTATTTATTTTATTTGCATTTTTCGCGTGCCATTTCCAATGTTTTCTATGTAAACTTTTTACATTTCTGTTTAGCTATACATAGCGAGTTCCCACTGTACACGCCTGTAGGCCTTCTTTTTTAGGCCAATTGCCTACATTTTTAGGTTGTATAAATTAGACAAACGCTGCCGGAAAAGGGAAATGTAAATCAGTTGCAGTTGCAGTTACTTTGCGCCTTGTTCGAAAAAAACCTTGGCTAAATTGTGGCAACAAAACTTAAAAGCAGCCGCTAAATTTAGTCTAAAATTAAACCAAAATACTATAACTAAATTATCACAATATTTGTGTCTGCAATTGAAATGTATTTAGCACGAACTGAGTGCTTAATGAGCATAGATATGTTTGTATATAGATGAGCTAAAATATATCCAATGTCGCCGAAAAACAAAATGTGACATCGCCAGGTGTTTGACATTTTTGATGTGTGACATCAGCACGAATAAACATATATATATAATATATATCTTTTGTGTTTACATAAGCTAGAAGCTGCAGATTTTTGTTGTCTTTTTGGGGGTGCAAGCTACGTGCCACAGACACGCCCCTTAATTGTCAAACAAAGAAAGTTCTGAGAAGACAACAAGGAAAATAAACTGAATATCGAATAGTGTTTTTCTGGCCACAAAAATGGAGCGCAAACGCAAGAAACTGCTTGCAACAAGGACCTGAGAGTATGCCTCATTATATATAAGCAGCAAAATGGCTGCCAAAGTGAGTCTAACTGTGTGTTTGTGTGTGAGCAGTTGGAGTGTGCTTGTGTGTGCGTGGCAAGTGTGAGGTTAAACTAAATGGCAGTCTGCCAAGAGCAACACAAGTGTGGGGGGAATAGTGGGAACGGGGGCATGTTGAGTAGGAAAACAACTTGAAGCATCTTTGTGCAACCAATCGATATATTCAATGGCTGACACAGCGCGTGCTGCCAGCAATCATAAACAGGCGAAGAAAACGCACTGCGAAACTGCGAACTGTACTCTCAATGTGGCATTTAATTTGCACCTTGGCTGGAAATAGATGTGGCATTTAGGCAGCAGCTAACTTGCCCCAAGGTGCACTTGCAACGCAACACAAACACACAGCAGCGGCTGTTGGCAATTAAAATTTGTTTTATGCTGCCTGCCTGGCTGCCTAGCTGCCTAGCTGCCTGTTTGCGGCATGTGCCACGTGAAGTTCAATCACATTTTGAACTTTTTATGCTCTAAATCTGTGTGTGTTTCATTGTGTGTGTGAATGACAGTGTGGCAGAACTTTTAGTTGCATTTTTTTTTTAGTTTTTTTGGGTGCTGACTGACGTCAAGCCTCGACAAAATTGGAAGCTCTCTATAGTGTACAATTTGTGGCATGCTGCGTTTTAGTTCAACGCACTTGTTGGCCTACATTGCCAGTGCTTGCAACTCTCTCTCTCCCCCCTCTGCATCTCTCTTCCACCCTCCCTCTTTTACTTTGACTGCTGCCAAACGACAGACACACAATTAAATAAGCGAGCTAGAAAATTTATGCATCGATGCAAGTAGAAGTACAAAAGTATCTGTATCTGCATCTGTATCTGTATCTATGGCTGCAGTTGCATTTGACGTTCTTGCAGCTCTTTTCTAGCATTTGCAATTACGAAATCTTTTCAATGCGGAAGTCATCTATAAAAAAAAAAAACAGAAACAAAAACACAAATGCAGCTGCAGCTTATCAAAGTGGCAACATTTTTGATTTCCAAACCGATAAGATAAGCTAAAATAGCGAGTAAAATAGCACGAGTTAATATAGAAAATATATTTGATAAATATATAGTAAATATATAGTATAGCAGCTGGCATGATATCATTTCTTGCTGCACTGCACAACTTAGAACACAAATTTAGAAAGTTTTTCAAAACATTTTCATTTGATTCACTTGATGTTTAACAAAGAATAAACAGTTTATAATCAGTGAGAAGTCGACCGGCAACAGACTGGGAGATAAGGGGCTAAAGTAGTCTTTGTTAACACAGGGAAAGAACACACACACACACATAGTGAGAGACACCGACACAGTCATAACACTCAGAGACAGTGCGTCATTTTTTGGCATGCCAATTGAAGAAGTATCTTTTTTGCGAATAATAAAAAATTCAGACTCCGGCGTGGCGTGATGTTCATCTACGCACACACACTATCCACCTTTGATTAACACATACGCGCCGCTAAGGGTTTGCAAGTATCTCCGTAGTTTTTCTACTACGAAAGATACAAATGTATCTGCAACTAAGTATATGTAATCTTGTGACACACACACAAACACACTCGCTGGTATATAGTATTATAAAAATTTTCGGTTTTTCACAGCGTACACGACGCGCCGCACATTTTTACGGTAGCACAAGCCCAAGGAGACTGAAATGCTTGGAAAACACATAATGCGAGCGACGGCGAACGTCGAACGACGAGCGACAAAAAGCGACGAGCGCTGCAACGACCGCGACGACGACGTCGTCTGCTCTTCTCTTCGCTCTTCTCCCAGTCTCCCAGTCTACGAGTGTGTGCGTGTGTGTGTGTGTTTGGGGGCGCCTCCCAGTGCAAAGCAACACGAAAAAAGAGACGCAGCAAACGGAGAGTCGCAACAGAATTGCGTTGCGAGCGCATTCAATTTGATTATACACTGTAAAAAAAGGGCGATAGTTTTCCAGAAGAAGAAAATTCAGTTTAAGACTAAACTCAAGTCTAGAAATTTTTTTAAAATATTTTTTTACCGCATAATTTTTTGTCAGTGTACAATATGCAACAAAATTAACCCCAACGTGCTCCATATAAAAATTGTTTTCTCTTTGCAAAGAATATATAGTACACATGTTATAGCGATGCATGACTGTAACGTTATATGTTTTAAACTGCAGATTTCAATTTATGCCCCAACCAAACTAATGAGGCAAACGATAAACCATTTGTTCAAGTGGCAAACCGAACCCTCATGCAGGTCAACCAGCAAACAGTGGGACAGCAAGAGATAAAAGGAAAGCAAAGGAGAGCGAGTAGATAGTGTAGAAAAGTCGAGGGTGTAATGAGTGCAGTGCAGTGGCTTCCGGCAGGATATAGAACGCATACAAGATCGTGATCTGATAATGTGCGCATGTGCGCGTGCCATGACTCAATAAACATCTGCAGGGAACAAGTATAGAGGGGAAAGAAACCAAAGGGCAACACACAAGGGGGGACAAAGTGGGTTGCAAGTGGCTCATTATAGATGGGAAACGAGACAGTAAAGACAGACGATTCTTTTTCCAATAAAACAATTACAAAATGCGCATAAATTGTAGAAGAAACTCAATAAGGGCACAATATTATGGCAGACACGAACTCACACTCGAAATTGTATCTCATTGGGAAATAAATAAACAAAGGCAACAACAAAAATGTTCTCTCTATCTGTATCCCCCCTGGGTGGCATTATCAATGAGTGTAGTCCCAGTAATTCATATAATAACAACAACAATATAGTAAAAGAGCATAAAAATTCCATTTAAACAAAGAGAGCAGAGTAAAAACACTTTGAATAGCAAAAGCATCTCACAGATACAACTACACTTGTTGCCTTTATAAAAACAAAGAGCAACTAATTGAAAGCTTCTCAGAGCGCCCATACTTGTTTATATAAAGAAAAAAATCTCAAAACATCAAATTATTTTTATTTGTCTTTTGTATTTCTAGCTAAAGATAACATTTAAACTATTTACGCTACACTTTGTTTACAAAGATAACAAAAGTAATTTAGAACTAGAAAACTTATCAAAATACATTCCAAACGAAGGGGCATACATTAAATTCTTGGCTTTGCTTTTGCTTTTATTCAAATTAAAACAATAAAAGGTACAAGCAGCGTAATAACAAAATTATCGCACAGATACAATGCTGTTACCTACGTTCTCCGCGCTCGTGCTCTCTTCCAGAGATAGAACAACAAAGTGCGACTGCAGCATCGCCACTGGGTGGGCACCCATTGTGAGGTCACTTTCATAATCCATAAATTGATATATATGTTCGTAGACACGCGTATATATAGCGGATATTAACAGACACAGCAGCCAGGCACTAACGAGAGCTGACAGCTTATTTACATTAATAATTGAATTGTAGCGAGTCAAAGTAACGAGTGTTAAAGTAAGACCAAAAGTGAAGCATGCTTTTAGGTGCTGTAGAAAAAGAACTTTTAGTAGTGAAGGCTAAAGTCAGTGGAAGCTGCATGTACTGGAAAAAACGTAATAAATATTGCAAGCTTTGCGAGCGTTTACTGTAGTCAGACACATTTATCGATCTGGCAACTTGGCGCCTCACTTATAATCGAGTTGCGTTTTTTTTTTTTTGCCCCCTCACCAAACAATTGCATGACTCATCGGTTGCATTTCAAAGTCATCTCTGACAAATTCAATTCCCATTTCCACACAGAACGTAGGCAAATTAGCGCACCAATTTTCGACCACCCTCGGCTTCTGTATTGCAAAACGACTGGCAGAGAGAAGGAGAAAGAGGCACAGGGACTAGTTGGATTGTTTGTGGCCTCCTACTTGCCACATTGTCTTTAATTGCCATAAAACCAAAAATAAATTGCTTAAGTAAACAAAAGCAGAGGCCACACTCGGACTCGGTAGCGAAGTATTTGCGGTGGGTCAAAATGAATTCACAAATCCAGGAAAAGGAAATGTCGCAAGCAAAGAACTAATTGAGTTCAGTGAAGAAAAAAACTGATCAAATAATTATTAAATATTTTACTAGGCAAATATTTCCATAAAGTCAGTCAGTGTATTGATTTTTCATTAAACTTTAAACTTACTATAAATTTTGCCTGTTCTGAAGCATGAGCAAGTCGTAATTGCCTCTGTAGACCTTAAATCTATATAGTAATCTATATATATTTATAGCGTTTGCGTCAAATGTCGTGGGTGTCGAGTTACCGTCGCTAGATAGATGATAAATGAGCTAATGCGTTCAGCTCTTAAATATTTTTATAGCGACAGACGCACTTGAGATATATTTAATGACATATTTAATAACGTAACGGATCGTAATGATGTCAGCGCCCAAGAGAAATGTATTCCGCAGTGCACCAAAACTAAAGGGTGATCTTGCCACATGTGGCAACCAGCAAGCTAATAAAGGGCGTGTTGTAAAATCAATGTCTCTATTTACTTAAGAACAAACAAGTCGATTTTGATTTCTGCGGGAGCAAGAACTCGTTTGTCGCATTCAATAATTTCTTTACCAAATTATGGCCATGGTAGGCAACAGCTGCCACGCCTCAATTAAAGCGGAACTGATCATGTTTACCATATACTTATGTACACATTTGTACATTTTTACTTGTCAGTTGGAGGTCGAAAACTGTTGCAACATCGCCTGACATATTCCTGCTGGCAATCAAGAAGCAGAAGACTGCCACATGTCTCAGAGCAGCAACAATATGTCACTTGTCAACTAGCATAATGTCAATACCGTGAACGATACAGAAGCAAACTACATGCCACATGCCGCACAAAAATACCAAACATAATTCACATGTACAAATTGCGCAAAGTTTTTTGTTTTTCTGTCGCAGTCAAAGTGAAAGTCAGCTGCAAAAAGTGCGTAATAACCGGGTGTATGAGTGAGTGCTTATAGTCGTAAAGTCGTCAATGCGGAATAGTCTACCCGGTCCATAAGATAAACCTAATCAATCCAATGCGCTGCGGAACGAGACAACAGACACAACGGGGCGTTGCTGCAATCGGGAGGAACGTGAGGCGACAACATGACAGGCAACAAACCCAACTGGCAACACACATGCCGGCGACTCCAACTGCAACAGCAACATCGATTGTCATTTAGCGACAAATATGCATGTACACTGAGAGAAAAACCATATGGTGAGCACATCACAGTTGAATAAAAAATGTGTTTTTAAGTCGAGTGTTTTAAACACCTAAAATACAACTGAAAACACTTTTAAAAACATTAAAAATAAAAGGTTCTTTTTAAAAACATTGAAAATTTTTTCTCAGTGCAGCGACTACAAATTGGTAGGCATTTCCAATGACTTTTCGAAGCAACAACAACGCACAAAAACTTAAACACAAAACGCCCAAATATTTCAACAGATTTTCAACCAGTTTTTTCATCAGCTCACAACTTTTTAAATTTTGACGTTAAATTTATCTTGTGCGATTTGTGAACTTAACTAATAAATGAAATTCATAAATAATTTAGTTTACAATTTACAAAGGCTTATGTCAGTTGAGGCGAAAAAAGTCAAATTAAATTTAATTCAATTGCCGCGAAAGTGGCGAACTTTTTTCATGAGAAACACGTAATGGATCTGTTTGCTAGGGAAACGCTTATAAGTGACTGATCTTTGCCTATCTATTTTAAGGAATTTCTTTAATTATTGATAACAATTTGCATAACAATTTCAAAAGCTGATGAAATGTTTAATGAGCTGGTTTTTAAACTACATCTATGAGGCACACGACTCTTTTAACTCAACCAGTTTTAAAGTCGCGTGATCAGCTCGTGTTCTGGACCACCCAAGGAGGCGCACGACACTGCAGCTAGCGCCGACGTAGACCTCTGACACTCGTAGCTAATTCTATTGGAATATTAAAACCTGTCAAGTGCCTAGTCATTAGTCGTATTAAATGGATTATAGTCAAGCTGGGAAACTTTTCGCGTAATATTTATTTACCTGACAGGCCCCCAAGAGCAGTACCTGACCTAGTGCAAAAATATATATTAGATACAATGATTGTAATGATCTTTTAGCATAGCTTTATTGCATAGTAATATACGGTCATAAGATGAGTTGACTTAAAATAACATTGTTTTCAGTTGAGTTAATTGAAATTATGACTTTGACTACACATATTGAGAAAAGATTGTTGGGGAAAACTAAAAACTTTAAACTTAAATCAAAAGAGTTTCTGTTTTGTTTTATGCAGCGCAATCACGTGATTGATAAAATAATATATAGCCAGTTTCCGATGACTTGTGAATGTCCGAGGTGAGGCCATAAAAGTCCTCAATGGTCGAAGCTTCGATCTTATCGACCATGTCATCATCGAATAGCAGCCAGAGTCCATGACTCTTCACGATGCTGATGTAATGGCCACGATTTGGTCCCGATCCGCAGTGTATAACGACGGCAGTCAGATCATACAGACGATCCGGATTCACAGCATCATCGGAGGTATTAAAGAGCCGCAATTCGAGCGGAAAAACAACACGATGAGACACTTTAATATGACGATTAATGTTGTCCATGTACTTAAATCTCTTCAAATGCAGTGCCAAGATCATGGGCAACTTCTTTACCCGCATGCGTTTCTGTGCCTCCTGGTAGCTACAACAATTGTCGCATTTGAACTTGTTGTCCGAGCACAGCGTCTCCGTGTTGCTGAAGCAACGCAAGCAATGGGTTATGGATGTGTTCTGATCCACATCGACCTGTAGATCAAAGAAGTTCTCGTCCTTGCTGCTCACCGTCTCACAGTTGAGGCAACGGGTTTCCGATGTAAGTATACCCTGAAAGATCTCATGCACCCAGGTGGGCTGAGTGTTAGCCCCGTTGGTTTGGGTTATGGGCGTGGTTGTGGCTGTTAGACCACCAGTGCCATCGAGCACACTTGTGGTGGCACTCAAGGAACCTGTCGAATTGCTGCAGTTCCCGTTGGTGGCCGTTGAATTCGAAGTTGATGTCGATGTTGAATTCGAGGAATTGGAAGTCGAACTGGACTTTGTTGTGGTTGTAGTTGCTGTGGTGGTGGCGTTGTTGGTAATGCTGGTGTTGCTATTATTCGATCCGTTGCCATTGCCCGCCTTTCCGTTGCCTCCCGTGTTGCGCTCGGCCAAAATGATCTCGTTGATGTGATTGATTAGAAAGTTGAGAAATTCATGTGCATCCTGTTGCATATAATTGTCAAATTCCTCCTTCTCCTTACGCAAACGTGTTATGAACTTTTTTGGCGCAATCGAGCCGACTTTTTTCTTTTGCGTGGCAATGCTATAGAACAGATCGGCCAGACATGAGAGTAGCGTCTCTTTGGGCCTTTTATTCTTGGCCTTGTACTCGAGCACCTTCTCGCGAAATGGTTTGCAGAAGTAGAGGGCCTGCAGCACCGAATTGCTATAGCAGGTATTCCCAAAGTTAACCAGCCCAAAATAATGCTCGTTCGGCGGAAACAGATCGGAGCCAATTTCGCGCTCCAGCTGCGAGACGTTGGCGCCCATGGTAGCTACAGGGGCTGCCGCGGCACAGCGGTACAGAAAACCCCACACCGTGTATTCTTATAGCCTGAGCACTGGCCGAGTAGTAGTAGTAGTGGTAGTAGTTTGGTAGTTTTTTTGGTAGTAGTTCTACGTGTTACGGAGTTATGACTCAATCAAAAATTGTTCTCATACGAGGAGAGTTTTGTTTTTTTTTTTCTGTATACTTTTTTTGGGTTTACTACACTGAGAGATTTCTGAACTTTTGGCTTGGCTGATGCGCAAAACACTTTTCTATTTCGTCTGAAAATAAATAATTTTGAAGAGGGGATACACGTGAGTTTCTTTCGCATAACACAAACGACAAAATTAAAAAATATTCTAATGTTCTAATGTTTACTTTGCTTTCATTGTAAATTGTATGTATGTGTGTGTGTGTGTACGGGCGACATTAAAAACTAAGCCATAAATTAAAATATAACTAAAAAAAAAAAATTTTTTTTTTTGATTTTTTCGAAAGTAATTCCTCAATTTTATCCCCTCTCCAAAAATATTTTCAAACAATTTCCAGTGTTTTTCTGTCTTACACGAGATGTTGATTAGTTTTAAGATTCACTTTGTTTTTCGAGGATTTTCAAATTATTCATTGTTTTTATAAATTAAGAAGGTATGTGCTAATTTGTAAAATTAATTTTATAAAAGTATATATTAAATTTTATGATGATAAATATTATAATTCGATGAAAATTCAATTAGTCACAACACAATGGCAACTACAATAGTTTTGTAAAAGTTTATGTAAATTTCGAACTCATTAACATATAAAAACAAGAAGAATTTATTGATTTTTAAAAAGAAATTATCAATAAATAATATATACCGATATATTCAGAAAACTTTCCGCAATTTGCTTAATTAGCTCAAAAATCAACTATTTTTCAAAATGTTTCCATTCCAGACTATTATTTTCTTTCCAATATTCCATAAATTTTCTAATTGATGGGTACATTAATATGAGTCATGAAATTCCAAGTAGTTAAACGTCATAAAAACTGACCGATTTTGCATGTGTAATTGGACTATTAACCATATATCGATACTAGCTGAATCACGTTGATTAAAATAGTATTAGTTTATTGCTTCATAGATGGATTCGGTGACTTTTTTTAAAAAAAAAAAACCAATCAAAGTGCGCTGGGAAAAATCCAATTGAATGCAACGACCCACTGACGTGTGCTGGTCGTGTGCCACTGTAAATGCAGTCGACGCTCTCGACGAGAGTATAAAAACCGTAGTCCAAGTTGTGGTAGGCACTTAATCAACATTTAAACGCCAAGAGAACAAAACTTCTTAAGCGGCATTACTTGTAATCAAAAGTAAAACTCCCAACAGGGACCAGGAACACTATTTGCAAACAAAAGTTAAGCACCCAACAGGGATCAAAGGCAATTAAATCAACGTTAACTCGGTTTTAAAATCGAAAGCAAAAAGCAGCTTCAAGAACTTAAAAACTTCTAAAGGATAACTCAAGGACTAACTCTCTAGTTTCACTCGTCGACCACACCAAGTTGGATAAGCTTATAGCTGCTGCTTATTACTTTCAAACTGTTCAATACAACGAAGTTAGTTCTAATCTTAATGCTGGCCAACGATATCCAGTGGAGCCAGTAAATCATCTATCGGGAAAGCTACTGAAGATTCTCGCATAATAGATCAAAAACTCTAAAAAAGAAAGCACCAAAGATGTTCCCAAACTTCAACGAAGTCAACGGCTCACTTTAATTTTTAATTAACCTACTGTATTATCTCATAAGTTTAATATTTAAATAGTTTAAGAACTTTATTAATTTAAATTTTATGGCTTGTTATCAAATGAACAAAAGCAATTTAATTAACAATATAATAAATCACTAAAAAAAAACTAAATATATGAGTTGTTTATAATTATTTGGTTTATGTGGTTAAATTAAGTACAAGTAGGCAACACAGGACTTAACTGAAATAGTTTCTTTATAAATCTAAATCGGATCAGATCTGAAAAATTCTGATGAATAACTACACATACTTTAAACTATCACTTTATTTGTTAAATTGTTAAGCCGATTGTCGAGCACACCTGAACGTAGTGCACCCAGTTTGGCAACTAAGCTTTACACGATTTTTATCTAATTTTTCCTATATGTTTTAGAGGCCAGAGCACCCTGTTTCAGCTCAAAATACCCACCCACTGGGTTCACATAGTTACAATGTAAAATTTCATCACGATACGCAAGCAACTAAGAATTATTTAATATTTTATCAACTGGTTATCACTTACTTGTTTGAAATAAAAAATTTTTTACGACAGTTGAGAACAGTTGAGACAGAGAAAACACTTTAATTTATTTAAACGACTGTTGGAATATCACAAAAAAGGGCTCGCATTGTTTATGATAGAAACGGGTTGAAATTATAAGATGAAAATAGCAGAAATGATGATGAACTGATGTTTGGAAATTTTTATTCAACAAAAATAAATCATCTTAAAATCAAATCAATTAACAAATCATATCAAATGATCTCAAAAAGGATGGATTTTTTCCCAAAACCCAAACAATTCAAGTGCTATGGATACAAAACGCCCAGAGAACTTGTTTGTTGTAATCATATTCGTAGACAAACAAACGGGTAATTTCTCGCTTACTTAGTTTCATTGACTATAAAACCGACAGCGATCTGGGATTAGCCAACAGTACGTCAGTCAATATGCAATCGATCGTAAGTAATGAATTGTGAAATCAAATAAGAAATCAACTGACGAAAGATATTTTATTTGCTACAGATTATCTTCTTCGTTCTGCTGGGAGTGTCCTGCTTAAAGGCACAGCCCTTCATCAGAACCAACGACAATTTAAGGAATAACACAACAGTCATGCCTGCAATAGCTCAACTGAGCAAAGATTATGATACAAGCATGGCACATCCATTGGTAGACAGCAAGAAGGAGATCGATCTTCAAAAGAATACCAACGTAGAAGAGCAGATTCCAAAGAATACCAAAGTAGAAGAGCAGCTCCACAATGTTCCAATAAAAACTCAAAACTCAACAATAATGGTCAACGGCATTCCGATATTTTATAATCAAACAAAACCCACAAACGATACTGAAGCACAACCAACTGGAATCGGCATGAGATTGAGCGCCACACTGCTAAAAATTCTGGCAGTGATGGGTTAAGTTACAAAGTTTAAAAAAAGTCCCTTAAACAAAGGGATCTCCGTATCTACAGTTCTAATTAGTTAATTGATTTAAGATTAGAAAACAATTATAGATATAGAATTACAATTGTTATTAAATGCAGTTTGAAAACAATACACTGATTTTCTTACAAAAATTCCCCATGGATCGTCCCTTTTGGCTGTTCGACGCCAATTAAATTTGCGATTATTGTCAATCATCATTGCCACCGGTTAGTTACAATTATGAATTAAAACTGAATAACAATATTTCAATAGAGTTGAAAACACGTTTACACGCTTAACACAACTGGAAACGTTCATTCAATACTTTTAGTAACATTTTGAGCTGGGAATTAGAAGTTCTCAATTGCATTGATCAGTTAGAATCGAACCGGTTTAACGTGTTTCCCGTGTGCAGCATCCACATACGGAATTGCCACAGTAAATATCATATCGCATATATAAAGAGATGTATATATAAACAGATATGAAATAATATAGTTGGAAGTTCTCATGCATTGTGCAGTGCACTCTCAGAACTCGAACTAGAATGGTCAGAGCCATTACAGTAAGTAATATTATGAAATTACATGTGATTTGTTAAACATTTTATGATTTTCACCTTGCAGTACCTGTGCGTCCTTTTAGCGCTGGGCATTTCCATCGATCAGAGCTATGCCGCCACCAAGGTATTCTACACATTCAAGTAAGTTTTGGTTCTACTAAAAGTCAAATAAAAACTTAACGACTCTGGATTTGCTTTGCAGCATTCGAGAAGTACCAAAAGTGCGCAATGAAACGGAAAAAGCCTGCAATAGTACTGCAGTGGAGACCGAGGAAATCATTACTGGATCGAGAAGTTCCCTTTTCGAAGCACACAGCAATGAAACGGATTCAACGGAGACAATTTTATACGTGGAAACTGCTAACTTTACGCGCGAAGATGACGAATATCGCGTTAAATATAATGTGACCAGAGTGTACAATGACGGTCGTCTCAACGGCAATACACTCAAAATTCTAGCGGGCTAAAATGGAGTTAAGAAACTCAATTGTGTTACTTATTTAAATACCAAATATTTATATAAATGTGTAATTTTAATAACCGAGTGTCTATTTATTGCAAATATGTGAGTTTTCTGTGCTATTCAAAAACTGTTTGTCATGAAAAGAATACATGCGAAATGCGCATCACAATATGTCGATCAAAGTAGAACGATTTTTATTATAATAACAGTTGAAACCCCACTTTTGTTGCTCAGTAATTTTGTATACTTCGTAAATAATTTATGTTTAAAAAAGATCAAATTTCTTACCGTTTGTGAAGTTTCCTTTGTAGCCGCTTTTGTCCAATAGACTCTCTCTCTTAATTAGGGTTTAACTCCACAATTGATGCTATTTCTAGTCAGCACTTTAATGGCACTTGAGAAAAGCAATTTGAGTTAACTTTAATCAAAGATGCTAGCAATTGAAAGTGTTGTAGAAATCAAGAAGATGGTTTTCCTGTAACGACAACAAAAAAAAGCAAAAGAGGAAATTCAAATAAGGGAATTGGTAATTATACAAAATGGAATGGAATGGAATAAAAACAACTTAAGTGAGGAAAACACAAATTCTAATTAGGTATGCATACATAAGCCCTCAGCTATAGTAGACGATGCCAACCTTGGATACAGCTCAAGAAACAGAGAGACACTCTCAGTAGTGTAAGTATTATATTTCGAGAGAGAGAGAGAGAGAGAGAGAGCGCGAGAGAGAGAATTCCCAGACGTGCGCAGCTACCTTGTGGTTGGGGTCAAGTGCGCGAGTAGAAAAAAAATAACAAACAATATTGAGAATAAAAAATAAAATTTGAGATCAGCGTCAATAGAATTGGGTCAGTGCGAGTAATTGAGCTGAGAGGAGAGCAGCAAAATTGTTGCAACGGTTAATACGAGTACAAATAATTAATGAATTAATTAAGCTCACTCACTCACTGACTGACTGAGCGACTATAACGATGACGATAAGCCGCCGCCCCAAGTCAAAAATCGGCAGATTGCTCAGTTTTGAGTTTAGTTTTGTGGCGACATCTAAACGAAGCATAACGCGATGAAGCTCTTGATTTTGACTTGCCTGCTAGTAGCAGGCATCACCGTCGTCAGGAGCGGTACAGTGACGAGTCCTTATGGCACCAACTACACTACGGATATACTCCGTCTGGCCAAGGCAGCGCACATCAAGGCCTATATGACGGAGGACGATACGAAACCTTGTAATAATTTCTACAACTATGCCTGTGGCAATTGGCCACGTTTGCATCCCTCAAAATTGCACAACAAGAGGACCAACTATCTGGAGGAACTTCAGGAGTTATTTGTGCGCAAAAGTGCAGACATGTTGAGAACAGCGACAGCTGGAGCGGACAGCAGTGCCGATCGATTGATCAAGAGTTTCTACAGCTCCTGCTACAGTCAGGCGAACAACACTAGCTCCGCGTTGGAGACATTGCTCCAAGTGACCGACTTTCGTGGCGGATGGCCAGAGATACGAGTGTCGTCCTGGTATCTCTACGAGTACGACTGGCTGCAGGTGGTGGCCTCGCTTAAAAGACGCTTGGGAGTGGACATTTTGATTGGACTGGATGTGGTGCTTGACTACAAGGAGGAGCAGATGCATCGTGTCAAAATTGGTGCACCCAAATTGCCACTGGGCCATCGTCGCCAGTATCTGGATCCTGGTTTCGAGGGTGCTCGTGAGCGTTACGTGCAAAAAATTGAACGCAAGCTGCTGGGTTACTTCCCAGATCAGCCGGAGCACTGGTACGATGAGGTAGCCACTCAGATCCTGCAGATCGAGCAGCAATTGGCCAAGGGATTGCCCCACAATCCGGCGCTTACTTTGGAGCAGACTACACGACAACGCACCGCAGCAGAGATGAAAACCGCTTACGGTAGTTACGTGGATGTCAGTCGATATCTTCAGCTGATCTTCAATGATACCATGTACGTGGAGCTGTACGAAACACCCGAGGATTATCTATCCAATCTGATGGACGTCATACGCACTACACCCAAACTCCATCTGGCTAATTATACCATCTGGCGAGCATTGGACACTCTGGATCAGGCGAGGATTCCGCAGGGCGTACAACCCGGCATCTGGTGCGTCCAAATGGTACGACAATACTTCCCACAGCAGCTGGAGAGTCTCTTCCATCGCAACTACAACAACATGCAGATGATCAACGAATTGCAGTCCACCTGGGCGGACATTAAACGTGTCTTCCGCGAGGATCTGCAGGCATCAACCGATCTTCACTGGCTCACGCTAGACACAAGGCAGAAGGCCATTGCCAAGCTCGATTCATTGGATCTGCAGTTCCGCAATCACGATGAGGCACAGTTGATCAGGCAATTGCATGGACTGACTCTGCAGAAGGAGCACTTCTACCCGAATCTGGTAAATGTTCTCCAATGGAGTACACAGCGGCAGTTGGCTAAGCTGGTGGAGGAGCCGCAACTGACAGACAAGGTCTACAAGTTGCCACACTATGAGCTGACGACCAACAAGATGCAGATACCCATTACCTTCCTGCAGGCACGTTTCTTCTGGGATCCGGCCTATCCCAATGCCCTCAAGTACGGCACTTTGGGTGTTCTTTTGGCCCGTCAAATGTTGCACGGCTTTGACGATGTGGGACGCCGTTATGATCGTTATGGCTACAAAAACAACTGGTGGGATGTGACCTCGGAGAGCTCGTTCTCACGGCGTTCACAGTGCTTCAAGGAGCAGTATGCCGTCTTTGTGCAGTTCCATGAGAAACCAGTGCAGGACAAGGGACTCGTTAGTCGCATTGTGGCCGACAATGGTGCTTTGCACATCGCCTATCGTGCCTACATCAAATGGCTACAGAATTCATCCGAAACAAAGACCGTCTATGAATGGGAGCGTCTTCCTCTGCTCGATCATTCGCATGAGCAATTGTTTTTCCTGGCCTACGCTCAACTCTACTGCACCGACTATCCGGATACCGTAGAGGTCTTCGATGAGTTACCAGAACAGTTTAGAGTGAATACGGCTCTGTCCAACTCGGAGGAGTTTACCAAGGCATTTGAGTGCTCAAGCAGCGACAAACTCAACGCTCGTTTCAAGTGTGAAATGTTTTGAACTAAGTTTATCGAATTGCATACTAATCAAGCACAATCGAATATTTATCGAATCAATAATAAAGCACACTCTTTGCACTTTGTCGCATTTGCGGAGTAAAAAGAGATTAGAACTTTGTTAGCTACTGTAAGTTCTGCTCTCTTTCACTCTCCTTGTTTTTACTCTCCCGCTCTCTGGAGATAACCCCAAATGAACTCTGGTCTTATCAGCGCCTCTTGAAGTCGCTCTGAGAGCGATTCAATCGGTTGGACAGTTTACAGCGATCCAACGATGTTACAGCATGTCAAAGTCAGACTGTTGTGCATTTATTTTGTTTTTAATCCAATTGTTTGGATTAATCGTTTATGCTGACGATGTCGAACCCTTTCAGCGACTCTTCCAAACGGAAGAGACAGTGCGTCAAAGTAAATCGCATGAAATACGGCAAAATTTAAATCAATCCGCCGATCCCTGCGTGGATTTTTACGAGTATGCCTGTGGCAATTGGAAGGGAGACACAACACCACAATTAAAACTACAGCAGTTAATCGATAGGGATCTTATGCGACTGCTGGAGGAGTCTGCACATGGCAAGGACAGTCCAGTGGCCCGACAGGCCAAGGAATTTTACAAATCCTGTCTAGTGGTAAAGTCCCGACAGAATCAACTGCAGCAGCAGTTTCTGAGTGAATTTATTCAGCAAAACGGCGGATTTCCAGAAGTGCCTGGCTCCAATTGGCGAGTCTATCATCAGGGCTACGATTGGTTGCGAGTCTTAGGCAATCTACGCAAAAATTATGGCATGGAGATTCTAATCGGACTGAGAGTCGCCTACAATTACGGCAATGTGCACGAGAACAGTCTTTACCTAACCGAACCAACGACGCTGATACCCAGGGAACTCTGCACTCGCCGTAAGTTGGATATACGAGATGACGCCTATGCGTCCATTGAGTTAATGGTAGCTACGCAGCTCAAGACTTGGCTAGACATGACCACAGAGACAGCTGAACGTTTGGCGGCTGAAATTCTAAGTTTTGAGCATGAACTGTGTGAGGAAATGCACGAAAGGGAACCCTGGAATGCTGATTTGAATGTCTATACGGCTAACTACACTCGAAGCTCCTTGGCCGAGCTAGGACACAACTTTGGTATGGATTTGGAGTCCTTTGTGACGACCAGTTTTGGCCAACATGTATTCAGACCCGTCTTCATGGCAGCTCCGGATTACTATCGCCAATTGAATCGCACCGTATCTGCCCACAATATCAGTCAAGTGGCCAACTACATCATGTACCGTGCCTTGGCCAGTCTCACATTTCCCCTTGATGATAGTCCTAGCAGGAGACCAGCTCACTGTCTAGGCATCGTGAAACGACTGCTGCCCTCGGCCCTTGGCGAAATTCATGCCCGAATCTATGCGAGCGATGAGATAAGCCAGAGACTAAACCAACTCTATGATCAGTTGCAGCACGCGCTGAAGCAGAGTCTGAACGCTGAGTGGCTGGAGGAGCGAAGTCGTCGTTTAGGTCACCAGAAGCTGAGCAATCTTAAAATCCAGTTGCCCGTCTATGAGAAGCCAATGATGTTGAATTTACGCCTGGAACGCAATAATTACTGGCATAATCTTCGCCAGCTTTTGGGTGAGGTGCAGTCAAAGCAATTGGGTCGACTCTTCGAGGAGGGTTTGCCAGCTCCACTGGATCCTGTGGAGTCGTATGATACACGTGTGGTCTATCGACCAGTTCAACAACGTCTGGATCTGGGCTGGACTCTCCCTCAGCCACCTTGCTATGATGATCGCCTAGGGAATGCACTGAGATTTGCTACGCTAGGAGTTTCTTTGTCCAAGGAAATGGTCACAGCCTTCGATGAGATGCACTGGTCGGTGGGATTACGAGAACGGGATAATTGGGACAGTTATACAGCAAGTAACTATCGCAATCGCAGTCAGTGCTTCTATCGACAAGTGGAGGAGTATCTGCGAGCTAATCAAAGTGTCACTGACGACTTGATTGCCTCTAGTTCAGGCTTAAGTGTCGCCTTTCATGCCTACACCACGTGGCTGGCATTCCTGGAACCGCACAACGACTCCAACCGACTAAGAAAGGAAACTCTGCCAAGTCTTAACTACTCCAACACTGGACTCTTCTTCTTAGCCTTTGCCCAGCAGTACTGCAGTCCCAGGGAGCAACTTGAGAACGAGGAGCCAGACCAGTGGCCTACTTTTTCCTACAGCGCACGACAGCGTCATAGCTGGACGCGCCTTCGGGTGAATGGACCGCTTCGCAATCTTCCCGAATTTGCTCAGGAATTTCACTGCCCCGCCGGAACGCCCATGAGCCCCGCCGAGAAATGTATCATCTATTAATGTGAGAATACCTACTGCACCCCAATACCACCGCCTAATAAGCTTAATTATGCTTTACGTTCATAAGTCCTATGTTTTCCTAATTATTCAGCATACAATTTTTCCGATAACACTTAAGCAGATAACGATAACAATAAAAGCCATCTGGCGCTATACAAAACTTATGAGGATCGTTTTTATGCCTTGAGTAGGCACGAAAAATCAATTAGGTCGTGTTTTACCGACTCACGTTGTCATCACTAATTCTGATCTACACAAGTTAAATTATAACCTACAAATTGACGGTCGTGAGTCCGAGGTGTGCGGACGTGCGAGGTTAAGTTTGTTTACTTATCATCTTCCCCAGAGAGTGAGAGAGAGTAAGAGACCAATCGAGAGCAAAAGAGAGCGGAAGTCTAGGCGATAACCCCAGGGACGTGCACAGAGCGCACACTTGACCCAATTCATCAAGTTCATGAGCGTTAAAAGACACCGCAAAGCTGAGCTTATCAACGACATTATGCGATTTCAGTTTCATTTCAGTTTCAATTCAAACGTAACGATGGAAACTACACAAGTTTTCCGAGCTCTAAGTCTGCTGCTTTGTCTCTGCCACTTCGCAGGCAGATTGGAGGCAGCGGGTCCAGCTGGCAATTGGAATAACATGAACAGTCGCATGCCGCCGGGAAATATGCAGAATGCGAATATGCCGACGAGGAATATGCCGCAAGGGAACATGCCTCAAGGACAGAGAAATTATCAGCCTCCTAATTTTCGGAATCCAAACAGCGCTGAATACAAAATCCGACGAGCGGTTTCGGATAATATTTTAAGGTATATGAACTTTAGTGTCGATCCCTGTGAAAGCTTTTACGACTACGCCTGTGGCAATTGGCAAACCTATCACGCGACTCGTCTCCGCGAGGGTGAACTCGGCACAGCCCTACAGCTGCAGGAGTCTGAGATAATGAAGCGATTGTTGGAAATACTGCGATTACCGGTGCCACCGCCCAATCAGCCCAATGAGTACAGTCCTATCGTGGCCGCCAATGTGGGAAAAGTGATCAGTTTCTACGGCAGTTGCTTGACTGCCAATCCAAGTGGCAACGAAGGACGGCAGTTTCTAAGGAAAGTATTAGAGGAGTACGGTGGACTACACGACGTGCCCAATTCGAATTATCAACCCAATTTTAATTGGCTACGAATGCTGTTCTTGTTACGTAAGAATTACGGATTTGATATATTGATCGGCTTGAGTATCGATCTGAATCTACAGCAGCTACGGGGCAATAGTGTCTACCTAGGCGAACCGGAGCTGACTATTATACCGGCAGAACACTGTAATGCCCAGACGATGCAGCAAGCGAGAATTCGAGATAAGATCTATCAGCAAATTGAAGAAGAGGTGGCCTCCAATATGAACAACTGGTTTGGCATGCAGACTGGAGACGCAGCTCGATTTGCCAGTGACATCATACGCTTTGAGTTCGAGCTCTGCAAACGAATGCGGGAGGAACCAACGGTTCCTATTCCCAGTGAAGATCAGACGCCGGGACAACCGCCAGTCTTTGCCGGACGCTCAAGAACGGGGCAGGAAAGATTACGTCAGCAGCCTGGAGGAACTTCGCACTATCCGAGAGTAACACTCAACGAGTTAACTGCCCAAATGGGCAACTCAATCAATTTTAAGTTACTTGTGGATAAAATTCTGGAGCGCAACTATGTGGATTATGTCTATCTGCGCTCCCAGAGCTATCTAATGCACCTGGTGCGAACGGCAGCCAGTGTCAGCAATCAACAAACGATCCCTGGCTATATTTTATATCTAGCTTTGCTGACGCTAAATCGGCTAACGGAGGATCAGACAATGCTGCGAGCAGAGCAGTGTGTGCAGGTGGTGCAAAATCTGTTTCCAGAGGTTCTAGGAGACATGTATCAACGGCAAGTGATGAACTCGGATGCCCAAAACGACATCTCGGAGGTGTTTAATGGTCTGGTCCGAGCCTTTGAGCAAATGCTTCGAGCAGAGTGGCTAAATGACAACGACTCTCGTGCGGCTAGGATCAGATTGGAGCAATATCATCTACAATTTTCCGACTACCAAGGGGTTGATCTCTCACAGCTGCAGTTTCAAAAGAGCGACGACTATTGGCATAAACTGGAGAAGACTCTAAAATACAATGCCCACGAGAAACTGAACGCTCTCAATGGCAATGACTTTGGACAATCGGCTGAGGCTCTAGTGAATGCCTATGAGGTGAGGGCAGGTCTGCTGCCTCGAAAGCAGACAGTGCTCGTCGGTTGGGGTCTCCTTCAATCGCCATTCTACAACTACCTGTATCCCAAGGCCTTGAAGTACGCACACTTGGGATACCGGCTAGCCAATGCCCTTATGCTGGCCTTCGATGACGAGGGCTGGAACAACTATCCGCAGGCAACGGCAACCTGGAGCGAACAGACACTCGAGGGCTACAGAAATGTCAGTGAGTGCCACAGGGCTGAGTACAGCAGCTACTTATCCGACGATCCCAACGAGTTTCGCAATGCTACTCGTCTGAGAGAGATTATAGCCGAAAGTAACGCATTGAATGTGGCATTTAGAGCGTATCTCGATTGGTTGGAGCAACAGAATCATTTAAATCTTATTTCCCTCTCCCGGGAGACTTTAAGCGATCTGAACTTTAGCAACACACAACTATTCTTCATCTACTTTGCACAAACCCTTTGCTGGGCTCGAAATGGCGAGGAACCCGCTCCCGAGGCCATGCCACTCATGCAACACACTCCAGAGCGTTGGAGCGTCAATGGACCGTTGAGCAACTCGGAGGAATTTGGACGTGAATTTGGCTGTGCTCTGGGCAGCCCCATGAACAGTGGCAACAAGTGCTTAGTTTACTCATGAAATAAGAATTTCGAAAAAAAAAGAATTGTGACCTAACCCTTTAGATATCGTGGAAAAAGAATATCCTGTAAGACTGTAATATTTAATTCTCACACTCTCAGAGTCAATAAAGAATCTATAAATCCACTTAATGAGCTCTTAACAGACTATGTTGTTTAATAAAACTTAATTCGCTTTCGTTAATATTCATTTAACCATTTTAATGACTGTCGCTTACATAAAGAGAAAGTCATTTAAGTGCAAAATAACAAAAGGTTCTATAAATAGTTGGGTAGACAGGATATTGTGTGTAACAGGGCGTCAATCGAGCCAGTTAAGCGCTGCCTGAGGTTACTTTTCAAAGCTGAAATTAAGCACTTGAACACGCAGCGAACAGATGCAAAAAAAAACAAACTCAGATAAAAGCGAGAGAAACGACGGAATAACAAAAGAAATAAAAAGTGAGTACGGTTTGATACAAAGAAACTGCGTATGTAGGTCGATGACGACCTTCAGCTGCCAATCGATTACTACGAGAGTAACAAACTGCAAATCTCACGTATTTCCGGCTAGTGAAACTAAGCCATTATCCTATGTGGTCAACTATAAAGACATGGATTCAATGGAAAAGTTATAATCGATTCCTATCTGAAGATTCTACGTATCTGGCTTAAAATTAGGTAGTAAAAAAATAATTCATCTGGAACGGAAACGATCGATCGATTACGAGTTTGTCATTACAGAATAATAATGATGTATAAATATCAAAACACTCACATACACTTACATATAGAAGTACATAGAGGTATATATGGTATGAGTAACTTAATGTATATGCTCACTATTCGCTTCAGAGAACTTTCAAAGTATAGAATTACACACAAGTCTAAACCCACTACTGTACAGAAGTACAGTTACTTAAATAACAGAATCGGTGAATCATATAGCAATAGGCAAAATGAAGTACGCAAATCGTTTATAACGTTCATTGAACGCATATATGCATATAAAAACATTTAAAGCGTATCTTGACAATATTTGTTTATGTTTTATTGTTCGCCGACTGTATCTGGTTTCGTGTTTATGTAATTCAAGCCAATGTCATCTCCAAATCAGATGCATAATGATTATTTAGTGGATTGAAAAGCAGCTGAAAATGTTATTGGACTCGCAGGTCTGAGAAAACAATGGCACCCAAGCAGCCGATAATGTTGGGAAAGTGTAGTAGAGTGAGTTGTTGTTCAGAAATAAACTGGTCCCCGGAATTTTTTGACAACATACTTGCAGAGCCATTTGATAAATCAACTATAGAAATCCTCAAATAAATCAACTATACCATAAACCCTGCTATAAGTATTCAAAGGGAGGAGCACTAAGCAAATGACCCAATTTTCAGTCAACGAATGCCAGACAAACAACTTAAGTCGCCTGTGGACCGATCTACGTCGCCTACTGAGTGTCAGACTGGTTTCTAGCTTTTTTCTCAGTTTTTTTGGAGGGATGCTCTTGATACAGTTTGAAGTGCTTTGCTGCGCGATTCACACATTTCTGACCCAAATGACTAAATGTGTTCACATTATTCACAAGCAGACACTTTTGTTTTTCTTCTTTTCTTGTTACTGAACACACACAGTCCCTCGATTAATCTGTTGGGTTCCATGTAGAACAGGTGACAAGCGATATTAACGACAACTATTTGTAATGACAAGAAAAATAGTTTGTTTATGTTTATGATAACCTAGAGATAACTATGAACAAAGAGCTACATCTTGGCCTCTTTAGTGAGTGGCACGACGAGTACCTGAATCGCCTGAGGGAGTTATGGATTCGAAATTATTATTATTATTATTGTTATTGTCTTTCTACCGACAACTTGGCATGTGGGCGACAACAGCGACGACGACGATGACGACGCCTTCAGTTGGTTCATATATGGCCCGCATACTCAAGTATTTAAACTTAACATTCGCCTTTGGCAAGCAGTGAATAATGAAATTTATTTCTTCATTCAATTTTTGTTTGCAAAAAAATGAAATATAAAATAAGTGTGCCCATATTTAGCTACGACTTCTGAACGCAAATACAGACAATTCTATTTGTCACTACGAGGGTTTAGTAATTAGGTTGTTGCAGATACGACTCTATTCTTAGCGTGGAAACCGCAAGAAAACCACAATAATACATGATAACCGGAGAACAAAGTAAAAGAAAAACTTCAGAAATAAGTAGAAACTTAAGATATAACTATATGCATATTAACAGGTTGGATAAGGTGACTCCAAAATCGCTGAACCCCAAAAAACAGCTGGGCTAAAACACACACAATAGCAGCGAGAGTGAGAGGGGGTGGAGTGACTCTCTCTCTCTCAAGAGAGTGCCCAAGAGAGCACGCATACATATAGTATAATAATAATGAGAAAAATCGATTTTTCGCAACAAAAAAACTGAATCTAAACTTAAAACTTTGTTTAAGCTTTACAAATATTATTTGCAGCTGCAAACTGCTGATAGACTTACGTTAAAAATTATTCATATAATAAGGCAAGTAAAAATAAATTCCTTTATGGATAACAGTTTGCAGTACACTTGGCCTTTGTGTTATTTATATTCGTATGTGTACACACGCCTTTTAATCGATAACAGAACTTTTGCAATAATCTATGTACAATTTAACATATGTATTTATATATAATTTATGACGAAAACACAATGAAATAATGTGAAAACACTTGCAAGTTAAATTGATTTGCCACACAAATTTCTTTTGGCATTTGCCTCAGATTACATTTATCTTGAACTGCACTACGCACTGGAAACGAGATTCACAAGTAGCACTGCGTAAGAGAGAGGCAGAGAGAGTGAGTGCCAGAGAGAGAACAACTGGGTGGGTGAGAGCCAGTGTTTGGGGGTTGCGAGTATAATTCGAGAGAGTGGTGAATTTGGCAGAACGCGCGTTTTCTTGTACACTTTACACACAACTTATTGATTTATCAATGGAAACAAATCAACAAATATATTTGTTTATTATTATTAAAATTAAAAATTTAATATTTTACGCAATATTTATATTGTGTACTTTTCACTGCCGCTAATAGAACACAAAACAACGTTGAAACGAACGAATGACCGACCGAACGATAAAACGAACGGACGACGAGCGACCGTCGATGTGTGGCGCTGCTTTGTAACTCATCGAGGGGTTCACTCTCTCGCTCCACGTTCCATAATCATGCAGCTACAGAGGCAGTGTCAGTGGCAGCGGCAGAGACGTCGACGTTAACGTTAAACGTTGCCTCGCTCACGCTCTGTCTCTCTTTTGCTCTTACATTCCAATCGCATAAGTTGACCAACATAAAAAGCATAAGCGCCGTCTAATATCTTAGCTGATAGAGAGAGAGAGAGTAAGGAAGAGCGCGCCACTGCGTGCTCTCGCAGTGGGAATGCAACAAAACTAGAGCATGGGCAAGAGTAGTATAATGTACCGTATGATGACACACCGCTAGACGGTCGACTATCTGATAAGAGGGCTACGAAACGTGCCGCAATCACAAGATCGACAAAGTACTAACTGTGCTTTGCTTTGTATTATTTAATAGTAAATAAAATAAATTTGTAAATTTCGAAAGCGAGATAAGTACTCCAGTCATGCTATAGTATTTTAAATGCAATTACAAAAATAATAAGCTAATTTATGGAATTCCGAATGGATTTCCAAGTAATCTACGATCGTAAAGAGTTCCAATGAAATCAGAAACTATTTCCAACTTAATACAAAACCTGGTGCATAATTTGAAGTTAAAGTCATCAATTCATTGACTTTACCTGATCAGCTGCAATGGAGCAACCCCAAGAAATTACTCAACTGCAGAGCACTTTCAAGGCGCAGACGCAGGCCAAAAGGATTATAAGAAAGTACGACAGTTATGGAGTTAAGGGTGGCTAAATATGTCAAGACATAAAAGCATAAATATGTTTGAATGTGCATATGTTACAGTTACCACGACAGGCAGGTAAAATTTGCATTAAATGTGGCATTGTGGCAGCCCTGATGAATCATTATGTTGGGCAAGGTTTATTTTGGGGAGGGGGGTGTTGTGTGCGGTTGGGGGTCAGACGGGATGGGATTGACTCACTTCCGGTTCGACTGAGTACGCGCCAGACTGCTTGACTGCGAATAGGCACCAAAACTAAATGGAATTAGGGACACCACGAAAATCTTCAAGTGGAACTTGGAAAATTCAAGCCCTACCAAATGTAAGACTAGAATCTAATTAAATAATTAAGCCTATCCCTGAAAACTAAACATCTGTTGTTTCGATTGAATAAGCAAAGAACATCTGCATGCAAACACACCTACTTAGGTACTATAAATAATAATAATAATTACATTAAACTTGGGTTTTAGTCGTTAGAATGTAATCGATGCCTTTTTATATATGAAATCCGATATTTAGCAATATCATTTGTCATTAAATACGAGATGAAATACGTATACAGGTATGAAGGCATAAACTGCTAATAATTAGTTAGTTAATTAGTCAGAGGTGCGTGTGAGACTAGAAGTCGTAGGTCACGGCTGTCCAAAACAAAAACAACCAACGTCAAAATTATTTCACACACATGTGTGTTAAATGTATTGCACGTAGCTTTAACTCAAAGGTGATATTTGAAAAGAGGAAGAGAGAATTGACAATTGGAAAGAGTGATCATGGAAATGAGATAAACAGAGATGTGATAAAAACAAAGGGGACACGAAAGCGAGCGCCGTCATGAGAAACTCAAACCGAAAATTGAGCAAAGACTAACGAAACAAAGCGGAACGGAAGCTGAGCTCAAAAGCGAACTGAATGAGAGAGCGAGCTAAATTAAATCACAGTCACAGCAACAACAACAAATCAACTTAATGACGACGACTGGCATCTGTTCCGTATGGTTTTATCAGGCGATCGGAGACGGGCAAAAGATGCAATGTCAGACCGATATGAAAGTTCAATAAAGTAATAAAAACTAAAACATAACAAAAAACATACCAAAAAGTATTAACCAAATCAATTAACACTCCAATCAGACATATAGACAATAGTATACATTTGTATGTTTGTATATGTGTGTGTGGTTGTGCACCTACAGGTTGATGGAATTTACCTCTTTTGCATATGAATTGTATTGGGCAATTATCTCAACAAACATCTGGTGTACTGCTGCGCGCACTAACGTTAACTCTAACGCTAAAGCTAACGCCAACGCCTTTGCCTCCCACTTTATTGCAAGTGCCAATCCTCTCTTGCACTTTTCCAATGGGGCTCGTTTCGTGTCAGTTTTGGGCACACACAACTTTCGTTGCCAAAATTACGTTTTGTTTTTTTGTTGTTATTTTCTTTTTCTCCTTTGCGTGTTGCTCCCGCTGTTCGATAATTTACTTTGTACGTTTGTATCTGTTTGCAGTTATGTCAACTTCGGTTGCTCTTTAATCTTCGATTCGCTTCATTTTTTTTGTTGTTGCAAAATTCGTGTATAAATTATGGACAATGGAATGAGTGTACACCCGCGATTAATTCATTCAGCGTGTTTTCGATTTGACTATGTGTCACACGCATAATTAAGCATTTGAAAATTGGAATGTTCGTTCAATTATGTTTTTTCGTTTGTAATTTGGCGTATAAAATTAATTAATGTACGGAAACTTTCGACGTCGTGTTGGTTTCTTATAGTATAATAATGGCCAGTGTGTACACTCACAATTTATAAACCTTGTTGAAAAGCAACTCTATGCAAAAGCTGTTACAAAATCAGTGTGACCAAAGACTTTTCATCCAATGCACAGTCAACAAAATGTTAAAGCATTACTACGGTAGTGCAGCAATTGGTCTGCTCGATAGCGCAACAGTTGAGAAAACAGAACGCTTGCGTTACTGTTGTTTGCGATAACAATTTGTAAACAGAAATCGATTAGTTTTTGCTATAAGCGGCAGGTTATTTGTTTATTCGAAGAATGCACAAAAATGCTTTATTAATTTTAATATGCATAAGTTTAATCAAATTAAATATTGGAACAACAAGTGAGCAATGTAGTAGTGCAGAGCACACAAATTGTTCTGAAGGCAAGGGAGATGAAACAATTTCAAACAAAGGTTAAGCCCCGCTTAAAATTTTTCCGACCACAAATTATAATATTTTTTTTTAGAATTTAAGAAAATAACGCGTCGCATTGAGAAGGCTGTTGCCAATTACAAGCCATGCAGCAAAGATGACAAAGATGATAACTGCTCGTGCCACGTTGCTGTTCTACAAAGAGATTTAACGCCCTATGAATCAACAGGTATCAGTCAAAAAATGATTAAGGACGCTGGAAAGTTTGGCACACAGTATAAAATATATGAGAAGCATCTATATAGGGATGCTGATTGTATGTTTCCCGCCCGTTGTCAGGGCATTGAACACTTTTTGCTCCAACTGCTCCCGGAGCTACCCAACATGGACATCGTAATTAACACTCGGGACTATCCACAACTGCACTCCAGTTGGCCGCGCAAAGGTCCAGTTCTGTCCTTCTCAAAGACTAGTGAATATCACGATATTATGTATCCGGCATGGACGTTTTGGGCTGGTGGACCGGCCACAAAATTGCATCCCACGGGTATTGGTCGTTGGGACTTGATGCGGGAAAAGTTACGGAAACGCGCCTCAGCAATACCATGGGACCAAAAGCAGGAGGTTGGATTTTTTCGAGGCTCACGTACCTCGGATGAGCGTGATTCATTGATTTTGCTTTCACGACGCAAACCACAACTTGTGGAAGCCCAATATACCAAGAACCAGGCATGGAAGTCACCTAAAGACACGCTAGACGCTCCCCCAGCGAATGAAGTATCCTTTGAGGATCACTGCAAGTACAAATACTTGTTCAATTTTCGTGGAGTAGCAGCCAGCTTTCGGCTGAAACATCTTTTCCTGTGCAAGTCACTTGTCTTTCATGTGGGAGACGAATGGCAGGAGTTCTTTTACGATCAACTTAAGCCATGGGTGCACTACGTACCCTTGCAGAGTTATCCCACTCAGGAGCAATATGAGGAGCTGTTGTACTACTTTAAGAATAATGACAATGTGGCCCAGGAAATAGCTCAACGGGGGCATGACTTCATTTGGCAGCATCTCCGAATGGAGGACGTTAAATGCTACTGGAGCAAACTTCTCAAACGCTACGAAAAACTGATGAAGTTCAAGGTGCAACCAGACCCTAAGCTGATTCACATTGGCGGTCCGAAGGATGAACTGTAGTTGTACAAGATCTGAATCAAACTAATTAATGAAACTAAATTATTTAAGCTATAATACTTTATTTAGGTTGAACATTCAAAAAAAACTTATTATCTATTCATGGATGAATCAATCTTTTTAAATCCATTCTTAACACATTCCATATCTTAAACAATTAAAGCTTACAACTATAAGTTATATAAAGCAAAGGAATTGATATCCAAAAGCAAATCTCTGGAAATAATTGGTTTTACTATAATGAAAATTTTAGCTTAAAGACAATGTTAACTAATGTAAAAATTGAGCAAATGTAAATGAAATGAATTATATAGAAATTATAAGTAAATTCGTATCAATTGGCGCGTTGTGATTTTTTTGTTGCATAATGGACACTTATGGGTTGATCGCACTACGGAAGTAATACACTCCGTGCAGAAGACGTGTCCGCATCGCGTTGTGCACGGCTCTTTTCGACGGACTGGGTCCAGACAAATCGGACATTTGTAGACATCTTCCATTGTCATATCATGGCTATCACATGAACGTCTAGGTGGAGATGGACCATCTTCAGCATTACCATCAATCACCTCGACATCCTCAGTTATTCGCCTACGCCTTCCTCGACGGACACTTGATGGCGGTGGCCCGTTATAATCGGAAAGATTAATAACTCCTGTTACCCGCGGTGGTGTGCATAAATCGATTATTGGTAAACGAGCCCCAACTCGTGCTGTTCTAATGCGCGGTCTGCCAAAAATTTCAATACTCGGAACGTTTACCAGATCCACAATCGGCTGACCTGCGAGTAGAGAGAAAACTATTTTAGTTCAAACTAAATAGTTTAGTTTGTTTACTTACTGGTATTCAAACGGCGATTGCGTTGTGCTGTGACCCTTGGAGTCGATGCGACGCCTCCATCGGCTATTTCAACCTCCGAGTCCTGATCCAGGCCAAATTGCATGGACTCACCTGACATATCCTGCACTGGGGCGGTAGAGTCTTGAGTAGTGTTGAAGTTGTTACTAACGTTGTATGTGCTGTTGTGAGTACTGTCTGCATCTAAACTATTGTGGCTTTCATTGGAGCCACTGGAATTTCCCATTTGAACCGACCAATCGTTGTTAAATTGATGACTTGCGTTTGGCTGCAAGCGTTGTTATATGCGAAATAAATTAAATGTTGCTACAAAGCACTTAAACTAGGGCAGATTATGACAAACTAACCTGATCTGAGCTATGGGAAAATGAGTGTGTATCAGAAAAGCTAAACATGTTTTTCGGTTTAGCAATGTAAATGAAAATTTCAACTTATTTGCGCGGTTGCAACAAAGGGCATTGTCAAATATAAATCGAAGAACAGCTGCTGGCGTCCCCTAAGTACCTATCGAAACTAAGAGCAGTGCAGTGTTGATAAATGCAAATCAAAGCCGCTGTTATCGATATGTCCCACGTCACAACAAAACAATAGTTAATCGGCAAGGCACATATATCCGAAGGAAAATAAGAATATAAATTATTTTAATCGCCATGGACAAGGATAAATTTACACTGCAAGTAATCCGTCAGGATTTAATTGACAACAATCTGCAAGCCAAGGCCATAATACAGGTAAGCTCCAACTACAACTGTTGGTATCTGTAGCACATACATAAAACTCCGATATTTTAGGACATACTCAACAGCAGGTCATCCATTGTTGAACTGGAGGAGCTCAATGAAGCTGGTCGTGCCAAATTGTCAGCGATTCGTAAGAACATAGAACGTCTAGATGATTGGGCTCGTGACATGGCCGATCCCGCCTTGGCCACTGAGGTGGACACGCATCGTGAACAATTCTCCAAAACATTGCAGGCATTCCGCAAGGCCAACGTGTCCACCATGCTCGAGATCGAGAAGGCAAATCGTGAGGAGCTCATGGCCATTACAGGCGAGAGTGACCTACGGCAGCGAGCAACAGCAGGAGCGCGACACAATCGTAGCAGTCTGGTTTCGCAAGAGAACGATGTGACAGAGAAAATGTTGGCCATATCGCGGCATCTGTCGGAAACAACACAGAAAAGTGCCGTAACATTGGAGTCTCTGGTTGCCTCCTCCCAAAACGTGGAAGCTACCAATGATGAGCTACATAATACGGCAGGCAGCATAACGCAGTCCGGCAAGCTGCTTAAAAAATACGGAAGGCGAGAGTGCACCGACAAGATGCTGCTGTTCTTTGCATTTTCGCTTTTCCTTGCCTGTGTCTTCTACATTGTCCAGAAGCGTCTCTTTTAGATTTAAAATTCTGTGGTATCCGTTGCGGAATAGTTTAAAAAAATATATAGATCGTAGGCTTATATCATGTCTCTGTAATATGTGTGAAACGCTTTGCTAATTTAAGAATTATTAATTACACATTTAAAAAGCTATTGTCAAACATAATTTATTTACTAAATGTTTTTAACACAAAATATTAAGGATCCTCAGCTAATAAGGACAGCGGGGCACATTGCCGGGATTTGAGAAGCCGTTTGTGTGCACCACACGGCAAATATCCTTGTAACCCCTCTGCGGTCCTGCCTGTCGGCGCTCTCTATGTCCCTTTTCTTGTTTGATTATAACTGGGCTCAAATCTTCTTCACTTGGCTTCCGTTCTAGCGCTTCATCGGAGATTGTCCTACCGCTGATCAAGGCGATTAGCAGCATACAGAAAACTAAGCACGTGAATAATAATTTCATGATGTAAAGTTTGGGTAAATTAGTTGCTTCTACTAACTCTTGGCATTAACTGAGCTGAGCTTTGTACATGCTGCCCTACTTATTCGATTGCCACAGCCTTGAGCGCTTAGCGTAGTGAGGAAGTGCCATAGACCACTGATAACAGCAATTATTTCAAATCGAAAACAAAACAATGTTTTCAGTGTTGCACAACACTATACTGCCGGCTTCCAACAGCTGTTAGCTGTCATTGTCAGCACTGGCTCGATTTGTTTGGCTTTGGCTTTGTTTAGTTTGATAAAAAGTTGTCCAGTTTCTCAATTAACCGGAAGAAAAATGAGTCGAACAGAGCAAATTTTCGAAGATCTCAAGTCTTACTTCCGTACACACAGTAAAATACGGGAACAGCGACCGCACATGTCCAAGGTAAACATGATAACAGCTACGCATTAAAAACTCTTCCGGCATTGGGATTATACTTTGTTTGTGTTTTACTTTCATTAGGTTCATTCGGTTTGCTGGAACGCAAATGGATGCCACCTGGCATCAGGATCGTTTGACAAAACAGTCGCCGTGTACGCGCTGGAGCGTGACCGTTTTGTGAAAAACAATGTGTTCCGTGGCCACACTGCATCCGTGGACCAGTTGTGTTGGCACAAAACGAACCCCGATCAGTTCAGCACGGCGAGTGGCGATAAAACAGTGCGAATTTGGGACATCAGGGTGGGCAAATGTGTATCGGTAACAAATACCAAGGGCGAGAACATCAACATTGCCTGGTCACCGGATGGCAAGACAATTGCTGTGGGCAACAAGGAGGATCTGATCACGTTCATCGACACGCGCACCAACAAGATTCGCGTTGAGGAACCATTTAGCTTTGAGGTCAATGAGATATCGTGGAACAACACCAACGATTTGTTCTTCCTAACCAATGGCATGGGCTGCATGCATGTGCTGAATTATCCCAGCCTGGAGCATCAAACGACACTGAAGGCTCATCCCGCCAACTGCATATGCATTGAATTCGGACCCACGGGTAAGTTGCTACTGTATTCGCTTAAAACTTTAGCTTAGTAGTCTATGAATTTCAGGCAAATACTTTGCAACGGGTTCGGCAGACGCTCAGGTCTCGCTCTGGGATGCCAATGAGCTGGCGTGTCTGCGTATGATCAGTCGCTTGGAATGGCCCGTACGCACAATATCCTTTAGTCATGACGAGCGTCTTATTGCCTCTGCCAGTGAGGATCTCGTCATAGACATCGCTTACACTGAGACGGGGGAGCGAGTCACTGCCATTCAAGTGGATGCCTCTACTTTTACAGTGGCGTGGCATCCCAAGCAGTATCTGCTGGCCTATGCCTGCGATGAGAAAGAAACCATTGGCGACAGGAGACGTGATATGGGCAACGTTAAGATTTATGGTTTTCCGGAATAGACGCAAATCTTCACTTTTGATAGCTTTAAGTAACTGCAGTTCGTATTTTCATACAACTAAGAGTCGGCTCAGTTTTTGAGTTATAGCATTCATTCAACTGTTAGGGACAGTGTCAAAATCATGTTTTGTATTAAGCTAATAAAGTACATCCAATAAACTACTTTTTAAATAAGGACGCACACGTACTCACTGTAACGATGCTTCATAGACTTAATAATCGATACTTTCAAGCTGCACTTGCAAGTTCAATGAGACCCTAAAAATTATTTTTCATGCCTATCGATGTTATCGGCGGCAGATTAAAATTAAGGTAACCATGCAAATTTTATTATTACACTTGATACAATTTTAATTGAAACGATTAGATTCCTGTTATTTAAAGAAAGTAAATAGCATAACTGTTGATATATAAGGAGATTTATAATACAGCTTTTATGTCTTTGTTTAAGCTCGCAATGGAATTCTTAGATCTTTCGTACAAAGTACTTTATGTAAGCGAATTCCATCGGCGTTATTATTTGACAATAATGTTGTTTTATTGATGGTAAAAAAAAGTTATTTATTGCTTTGTTGTTGTTGTAACAAATATTCAAATTTATATTGTCAAACAAAATAGAAACTTAAACCATATGACCCCCTTATTGGCATCCGTACACCACTGAACTTTTATTTGCTTAGGAGTAGAGGTTACTTGATGTTATATTAATATGCAAACTTCATTCAGACGGGCGGACAGACGGACAGACAGGTGGACATTTCTACATCGACTCGGCTGTTGATGCTGATGTTGATGAATTGTTATTTGTTCTTTCTACTGTACAAAGTACTTATGTAACTCGTTGTGAATGCTATATCTATTTATAATTTCTATATTAAAACAAATAAGCTTATTTCAGCTTATTAAATCAGCATATCAAATCAAAATAAACACACGTCATATGAAAAATCTTATAAAAGGCGACTAAAATTCAAGACTCACCATCAGTTTTCTAAGAAGTTCTTTGAATTCCAATCTTTTAAAATGAAACTCTTGGTAAGGACTCAAAGTTAAACATAATACAGGATTTCTTTAATCCTTCGATTACTCTGTTACTTATAGCTGCCCTGTGTCTTCTTATTGGCCGTGGTTGCCCTGTGCAGTGGAGCAGACAACAAGAACAACAACCCGCAAAACGAGGAAGATTTGAATAGAATTACAGTTTATGCATAGATGTTTTCTTTTTCTTTTAACAATTATTTTTTCCTTATGTTCGAAATTCGCTAAATAAAAACTAAATTGACAATAATATTGTTTTGTTGATAGGAAAAAAATATGTTCATTGCTTTGTTTTTGTTAAGCCAAATATACAAATTTATACAGTCAAACAAAATAGAAACTAAATAATACATAAACTTATTTAATGTACCATATGACCCCCTTATTGGCATCCGTACACCACTGTACCTTTATGTGCTTAGAAGTAGAGATTACTGTATTATTGTTGAAAAGTTTACACAAAACAAGTAAGAAAGTGTACAGACGAGCGATCCGACTATGGGAGCTATAGCCTATAGTTGTCCGATCCGTATCAAACTTGATGGAGATGGCTATAATGTTATCATACTCATAATATGTAGGTTTGGTTGTGATAGCTTAACAAATACTACCTGTCTTCATACAAATTCCTATTTTTGACCAATTTATCATACGGGTGCTATAGGCTATAGTTATCAGATCCCGATAAAACGGACGGACAGACGGGCAGACAAACGGTCGGACAGACGCGCGGACAGACAGACGGACAGACGAACGGACAGATAGACGGACATTTCTACATCGACTCGGCTGTTGATGCTAATCTAGAGTGATTATACTAAATAAAATCGGACATCCTTTTGCCTGAATATCTGATAAACCAGATATACTGTACTACTCCTAATTTTAAGATCTAAAATGAATTGTTATTTGGTCTCTCTACTGTACAAAGTACTTATGTAACCCGTTGTGAATGCTATATCTAATTCTAATTTCTATATTTAAAAAAATAAGCTTATGTCAGCATATTAAATCAGCATATCAAATCAAAATAAACACACGTCATATGAAAAATCCTATAAAAGGCGATTGAAATTAAAGACTCACCATCAGTTTTCTAAGAAGTTCTTTGAATTCCAATCCTTTAAAATGAAACTCTTGGTAAGGACTCAAAGTAAAACATAATAAGGGATTTCTTTAATCCTTTGATAACTCTTTTTCTTATAGTTGCCCTGTTTCTTCCTTTTGGCCGTGGTTGCCCTGTGCAGTGGAGCAGACAGCAAGAATAATAACGCCCAAAATGAAGAAGAAGATGCAGCTAAGCCAAAATCCGGTTAAAAATGTCAGAGGGAGTTCAGGGTGACATACAAAAACATAAATAATTGCAATAAATAAAAGATTTATAAAAAAAATTTAACTAATTTCATATTTCTTACCAATTTTTAAAAAATATTTTAAGCAGTTTGGTTTTTAAATTCAATTTATTGAATAAAAAACTGCTCATTCAAACTGTTGGACTTTCCATATATTTACTTTGCGTTAGTGCTATACTGTACTATAATGATCTGTGAAGTCCGTCCTTCGGTCAGTCTGTGAAGAAAATAGTAGACCCTTAAAAACCATGAAGTGCTCATTAATCCTGACAAATAATCTATTTTCAACCGATCTTTTCTGTGGGAGCTGTAGAATATTACACACATAATTTGTAAATTTGGCCCATTCAAAAAAAAAACTTAATGTGCGTACTCTACAGACGGCTGCCATTCCAAATTTAGTAGGTCTTTTGATCTCTGAGATTCTGGGATGCATGCAATAAAATAGTTATATAACCCTAAACGAAAGGCGTAGTTAAAGCAATTTTCAATATTAAAATATATTAACTTATGGCGACCTAATAAATCCAAATTTATACACAACACATACACTATAAAGAGCAACAAAAGTTGGAGACTTACCATCAGTTTTCTATATAGTTTTTTGAATTCTATCATCAAAATGAAATTCTTTGTAAGTCCATCATGGTAAACTTTTTTTTAAGAATTTTTTGTAAACCTTAGGTTTGTTTTTCTTTTCAAATTTATAGTTTCCCTGTATTGTAATGTTGGCGGTGGTCGCCCTATGTAGCGCATCACCTCAACGTTGGGACTTATTAAATGATGAGGAAGAAAACGCCAACTAAAAACCACAATGGAGCTCAAAAGGACATAAGTACATAAATATATAAAAATTGCAAATTCAATAAATGTATGTAAAGAAAAGTTTGCCAAAATTAGAAATAAACTTGATCATCTTGATGCATTGCAAGGCTTTCATTTCAAATTTTGTGTCTCTTGACGCACTTCGTTTCCACGGTTTACGCTGATTTAGAATATATATATATTTTATGAGGTCGGAAACATCTCGTTCTGCCATTTCGCTTCTAACAAACCTAAAAGACTCCTGTTCTGTTTCTGAGGACGTGGTCTAAAAATGAACTATTATTTGTCCGATCCCAATCAAACTCATTTATGTTTCATGTATTCCAAACCAATATAAAACTTAGTTATAAATTTGAACAACAGTTGTAATTTTTTTTTTTATTTATTGCATTTATTTGTGTTTTTATATGTCACCTTGGACTCCTTTTGACATTTTTAACCGGATTTTGGTTTAGCTGCATCTTCTTCTTCGTTTTGGGCGTTATTGTTCTTGTTGTCTGCTCCACTGCATAGGGCGACCACGGCCAAAAGGAAGACACAGGGCAACTATAAGTAAAGTAGTAATTAGGATTAAAGAAATCCCTTATTATGTTTTACTTTGAGTCCTTACCAAGAGTTTCATTTTAAAGGATTGGAATTCAAAGAACTTCTTAGAAAACTGATGGTGAGTCTTTAATTTCAATCGCCTTTTATAGGATTTTTCATATGACGTGTGTTTATTTTGATTTGATATGCTGATTTAATATGCTGACATAAGCTTATTTTTTTAAATATAGAAATTAGAATTAGATATAGCATTCACAACGGGTTACATAAGTACTTTGTACAGTAGAGAGACCAAATAACAATTCATTTTAGATCTTAAACTTAGGAGTAGTACAGTAGAATTGGTTTATCAGATATTCAGGCAAAAGGATGTCCGATTTTATTCAGTATAATCATTCTAGATCAGCATCAACAGCCGAGTCGATGTAGAAGTGTCCGTCTATCTGTCCGTCTGTCTGTCTGTGCGTCCGTTCGTTCGCCCATCTGTCCGCCCGTCTGAGTGAAGTTTGATCCGAATCGGACAACTATAACCTATAGCACCCGTAGAAGAGAACCGGTCAAAAATAGGAATTTGTATGAAGACAGGTAGTATTTGTTAAGCTATCACAACCAAACCTACATTTTATGAGTATGATACCATTATAGCCATCTCCATCAAGTTTGATACGGATCGGACAACTATAGGCTATAGCTCCCATAGTCGAGTCGCTCGACTGTAGTCTTTCTTACTTGTTTTATGTATACTTTTCAACAATAATACAGTAATCTCTACTCCTAAGCACATAAAGGTACAGTGGTGTACGGATGCCAATAAGGGGGTCAAATGGTACATTAAATAAGTTTATGTATTCCTTAGTTTCTTTTCTGTTTGACAATATAAATTTGTTTATTTGTTATAACAAAAATAAAGCAATAAACAACTATCTTTTACTATCAAAGAAACATTATTATTGTCAATTTAGTTTTTATTTAGCGAACTTCGAACGTAAGGAAAATATAATTGTTCAAGGAGAAAGAAAAAATCTATGTAAAAACGAAAACTTTATTCGCATCTTCCTCGTTTTGGGCGTTGTTGTTCTTGTTGTCTGCTCCACTGCACAGGGCAACCATGGCCAAAAGGAAGACACAGGGCAACTATAAGTAAAGTAGTAATTAGGATTAAAGAAATCCCTTATTATGTTTTACTTTGAGTCCTTACCAAGAGTTTCATTTTAAAAGATTGGAATTCAAAGAACTTCTTAGAAAACTGATGGTGAGTCTTGAATTTTAGTCGCCTTATATAGGATTTTTCATATGCCGTATGTTGATTTGGATTAACTACGCCGACATAAGTTAATTTGATTTAATATAGAAAATGAATTTTTACTTTACATTCAACTAAAAGTTATATAATTAATGTTCCGATTGTTTTGTGAAATATAGAAAAACAACGTTAAATTGTTGCTAACTGTTCGCGAAAAGTCTGACATTTCGTCAATTAGTATTTTTTTCTTAGACCCCGTACTCCTTAAAAAAGAGTAGAGTAGTCTATGAAGTTTGTCAAAAGCGAAATGTGCGTAACATGCAGAAGAAGGCGTGGCCGACCCCATAAAGTATATATATTCTTAATCATCATCAACAGCCGAGATGATATAGCAATGTCCGTCTGTCTGTCTGTCCGTCCGTCCATATGAACACCTGGATCTTTTAAACTACAAAAGCTAGAGCCACCAAATTTGGAATAAAAGTCCGTCTATTTATCAGGCAGGTTAAGTTTATTTCAAATTTTTGCCACGCCACCTGCCGCCCCCGCAAATTGTAAAAAACTATTTTCATTACACTACAACTTGCAAACTATCGGAGCTATCGTGGCTAAATTTACACAGTACGTGTATGGTATCATTATTACTATCCTTATAAAGTTTGGTCCAGATCGGACAACTATAGCCTATAGCTCCCATAGGACAAATCCGTCGAAAATGGGACATTTGTATAGTGACATCTAGTATTAGTTGAGCTATCATAACGAAATTTAAACATTATGTGTATGCAACCATTATAACTTTCTTCATCAAGTTTGATCTGGATCGCGAAACTATAGCCTATTTCCCAAAGGACAAATCGGTCGAAAACGGGACATTTGTACAGTCGGCTTTTACAGTCGGCTCGCTCGACTGTAGCCTTTCTTACTTGTTTTTTATAAGCTTGACTGAGTGAGTCTTTTGTTGCTTTACTGATCATCGAACAGCCCAAAATGATAGCGAACATGAAGAATTTTTATGTGACTTGATCAATATTCGTCAATTCTCTAATTCTCAGGAGTCTGAAAACACCTTAATACCAAAACCTCATCGTTTGGTTGTTTTGTGTTCATTTTCAGCTGAAAAATACATTTATTTTCAATTTACTTTTTGTACCATGTTTTACTGATATAGCAGATTTAACCAAACTTATTCATAAGCTAAACCAATGCTTAATAAGTTCAGATGTACTAAAATCAGTCAAAAAGGAAATGAAGGACCGTAGTCAATTTAGGCCACACTTTTCCATACAAGTAACGAATGATATAGTTGTCCCAAACGGAACACATTATGTTAGGATATATGGAATCATTTTATTCACATACTGTGTTAATTTGCTCTTGATAGTTCTAGTAGTTGCCATACTTCGTAAACAAAGTATATACTTTTAAATACGGGCTCTAATAAATTTCAAAATTTTGTGCTCATTATTATGAGTGAGAAATAAGAAAAAGTCGTTTTTAAATATATTTTATTTATTGCCTTTATTTATGATTTAATATGTCAGCGTGGACTCCATTTGACATTTTTAACCTGATTTTGTTTTAATAGCCTCTTCTTCGTTTTGGGCGTTATTATTCTTGCTGTCTGCTCCACTGCACAGGGCGACCACGGCCAAAAGGAAGACACAGGGCAGCTATAAGTAACAGAGTAATCGAAGGATTAAAGAAATCCCTTATTATGTTTTACTTTGAGTCCTTACCAAGAGTTTCATTTTAAAGGATTGGAATTCAAAGAAGTTCTTAGAAAACTGATGGTGAGTCTTGAATTTAAGTCGCCTTTTATAGGATTTTACTCTTCAAGTGTGTTAATTGCAATTTAATACTCTCATAAAGGTTAATTCGATTATTTATATGGATAAACACTTAAATTAGTATGAGGTATTATACAGGTGCTCACGATTCCTTTCTTAATATGTAGCTTACTTTGAAAAATAATTAAGTATTTGAAAAATAAATTTTAAGCAAACCTTGGATGTAGACATATTGATGGCAGAAAATTAATATAGAAAAATTGTGTTTTCTGCAAACCATATTTAATTTTAATAGTGAAATATCAAATAATTTTATAGTTTTTCTTTTCATCTAATGCCCAATAAATTGAAGATAGCATTTATAGTCAGTGCTTTCTACAAAGTCTAAATTTAAACATTTATTTGAGAAATTTACAGAAATGCATATAGAAATTGCACTCAAAGAAAATCCCTACACATCACAACTTATGTAACTTGTACCTTAAGTAAATAAAATTAACTGTAAAAAAAAGATTAACTTATGTCGGCGTAGTTAATCGAAATTATCACACATCAAGATAAAAATCCTATAAAAGCCGACTTAAATTCAAGATTCAACATCAGTTTTCTAAGAACTTCTTTGAATTCCAATCCTTAAAAATGAAACTCTTGGTAAGGACTCAAAGTTAAACATAATAAAGGATTTCTCTAATCCATCGATTACTACTTTACTTATAGTTGCCCTGTGTCTTCCTTTTGGCCGTGATCGCCATGTGCAGTGGAGCAGACAACAAAAACAACAATGCCCAAAACGAAGAAGAGGCTATTAAAACTAAATCAGGTTAAAAATGTTAAATGGAGTCCAGGGTGACACACAAAAACATAAATAAATGCAATAAATAAAATATTTTAAAAAAATTACAACTGTTGTTCAAATTTATTACTAAGTTTTATATAAGCAAATTCAACTATTGGTTGGAATACACGAGACTAGTCAAAGAGGCTGTAGTCGACTGTAAAACACCCCTTACTCATTCTAAAGCACAGTTTTCATAAAATTGTGCAATTTTTAAATGGTTTGTCCTTTGAGAGTAGTTCACTTATCCGGATCAAACTTGTTAAAGATTGTGCGATAACAGTAAATGTCTTCATCCAAAATTCCTATATTTCGACCGATTTGTCGATTCTGAGCTATTGGCAATAGATGTCCATCCAAATAAAAATTATTGCACGGCACATGCTTACATAACTTGTTATTAAAGGCAAAGTAAATTATTTTTTCTATATTAAATCAAATTAACTTATGTCAGCGTATTAAGTCGAAATTAACACACATGAAATGACAAATCCTATAAAAGGCGACTTAAAATCAAGATTCACCATCAGTTTTCTAAGAAATTCTTTGAATTCCAAAACTTTAAAATGAAACTCTTGGTAACGACTTAAAAACATAATTCAGGATTTCTTTAATCCTTCGATTACTACTTTACTTATAGTTGCCCTGTATCTTCCTGTTGGCCATGGTTGCCCTGTGCAGTGGAGCTGCTAACGACAACAAAAACAATAACGCCGAAAATGATGAAGCAAATAAGCCAGAACAGAGGCGAATTCATTACGGTTAAAAATCACAAATCAAGTCCAAAGTGATATACAAAACCATAAAAATGCAATAAATAAAATGTAATTAAATAAAACAACTATTGTTTATTAATTAATTTTTACAAGAAATTTTAATACAATTCAAATGGGTGAATAAAAAACTCCTTCGAACTGTTGGGGTTTCCCTATGTTTACTTTCTTGAAGAGGTAAACGGTAATCAGTTATGTCCTTCGGTCAGTCTGTGAAGCAACGAGTATGAAATACATTATTATGTATTTATTCCTGTAAAACTAAGATTTTAAAAGACTCTTTACATTAAAGACCGGTTTGACTTAAGGGACCTATACGCTTTAGTTTTACGATCCAAACCACATTTGGTAAGAACAAATGACATAATGATATGCACTTGTCTAATCTGTGAGTATTGGAGCTAAAGAATATACTTGTTCGATGTAGGCCAACACCTTTCACAATATTTATAATGGTACCTTACACAAAAGTGTTAATTTTGTCGTGATAGCTCTAGATAATTCCATGTTATGAGGCCGGGAAAATATCTTTTACAACTTGAGGTGCGCAAAGTAGGAGGCAATTCAAAAATTTAATATAAATCTTATTTGCGTGGTGCATAGCAGGGCTTTAATTTGGCTTTTGCTTTAATGGTCTCTAAAATTTAGGTGTTTATTCGGATAGACAGACGGGTGGACAGACGAACACCGCTATATCGACTCAGTTGTTGATGCTGCCCAACAATATATTTACTATATGAGCTCTGCCACGCATCCTTCTGCGCATTACATACTTTTTACGAACCCAATATACTCCAGAATTAATAAACAAACTCAATATACCCTTGCAGAGAGTATAAAAAGTAAATTTCTTTTTTAAAACAAAAAGCAGGCAATCAATGAGATTTTTGGAGAATGTTTTTTAGACTCATGAGAATTATTAGAATTGGTCTCATTTAAATTTTAAATTTGTAATCATTTTTGTGGAAATTGAGATTTATGAAAATGAAAATTCTTCACAGTAAAGAAAGTTTTTCCTCATATTCTATTTTATTTGGGCTGTGCGATGATCAGTAAAGTAATGAATGAGTCACTCAGTCAAGCTCAGAAAAAAATAATTACTAAGTGTCAAAATGTCACACTTTTTGCGTACAGTTAGCAACAATTTAACGATGTTTTTCTAAATTAAGTAAATGTCGGTACACAGAACTATATTACATAAATTATACTTACATTTAAGGTAAATTACATTTTCTATATTAAATCTAATTAACTTATGTCAGCGTATTAAATCGGAATTAACACACGTCAAGAGAGAAATCCTATAAAAGGCGACTTAAATTCAAGACTCATCATCAGTTTTCTAAGAAGTTCTTTGAATTCCAATCCTTAAAAATGAAACTCTTGGTAAGTCCCTAAACCAAAATAAAGGATTTCTCTAATCCTTCGATTACTACTTTACTTATAGTTGCCCTGTGTCTTTCTGTTGGCCGTGGTCGCCATGTGCAGTGGAGCGGACAACAAGAACAACAACGCCCAAAACGAAGAAGAGGCTATTAAAACTAAATCAGGTTAAAAATGTCAATTGTAGTCCAGGGTGACACACAAAAACATAAATAAATGCAATAAATAAAATATTTAAAAAAAGTTACAACTGTTGTTCAAATTTATTACTAAGTTTTATAAGAGCTAGCTTTGAAAGAGATAAATATTGATTAAGATGTATGAATAAAAGCTGTTGGATGGCATTTTCGAGTTTGTACAGAATGTTGCAAAGGAAGCTATAAAATGTATTAAGTCGATTCTTTTGCCACATACACACTGTGTGAGTTTAGCTTGGATAACTCACACTTGACACTCATTTTTAAAGATATTTCCTAAGGAAACTGTATGATATTTGTTATTTGTCCGGTCAGGATTAAAATCAGGTTAGAAACCATGGGTCAAAACAGTTATATTTTATTGAGTTAGTGCCAATTGCAAATTAAACAAACTTATAAACTAGTTATAGTGTCATAAAAGTGTTTTTTAAAATATTTGGTAACGATAGGGAGGAGAAAAAAATATTATAAGGAAATCCTATTGAAGTTGAGAGCACTCCTTATATAGACTACTGTCGCTGTTGATCAGCAAAATGTGGTATTATTTTCTAACAAACCCAAAAACAACCCTTTCCTCTTTCAGAGCTCGTGTTTTACAAAATTCGTGCCATATAAAAAACAAATTAATTAAGGATTTAAATAGTAGTATAAATACAAAGAACGCAACACAACACATTTTACTTATATAACTCGCAGTGAAAGGCAAAGTAATTTTAATTTTCTATACCAAAACAAATTAAATTATGTTAGCATATTACATCAGCGTATATAATCAAAGTTAACCCACGTCATATGAAAATTCCTATAAAACGCGACTAAAATTCAAGACTCACCATCAGTCTTCTAAGAAGTTCTTTGAATTCCAATCCTTAAAAATGAAACTCTTGGTAAGGACTCAAAGTAAAACCTTGTAATAAAGGATTTCGTTAATCCTTTGGTTTCTACTTTACTTATAGTTGCCCTGTGTCTTCCTTTTGGCCGTGGTCGCCATGTGCAGTGGAGCAGACAACAAGAACAACAACGCCCAAAACGAAGAAGAGGCTATTAAAACTAAATCAGGTTAAAAATGTCAATTTGAGTCCAGGGTGACATAAATAAATGCAATAAATAAAATATATTTAAAAACGCAACCTTTTTGATCAATTTTCACTGAAAGATTTCTAAAAGTGTGGCCAGTTTCGTGAATGAACGTGTTTTTCAGATCTGAAGATTCTATATCTACTTAGCAATTGTTTCTTATAGCTCTGTACAAGCTCTTTTAAAGCCAGCTTGCTTCGTAGTCTTAACAACTGTCTTGATTGCGCATACGCTACGTTAGCCGGCACGCTATCAAAGCATCTCAGTCATAAAATGCATAAAGTGAATCGTATTAATATAAAACCAGATTTTAATAGACCGTTATTTTGATTCATAGTCAGAGTTTTTTCCTGCTAGTTTTGTATTCTTAAAATTGAATTATTTTTGTGCAGGCTATTAGCAATTGAATTACGTGCAAACGAGTTTGTTGATTAAACCTGTAGTTTGTTTAGATCGAAATTAAAATCTTCAGTTAAAGTAGTCACAATGAAAGCTCCATAAAAGGCAATAGCAAGTCAGACTAGACAAACAGTCAAATTTCGGACTTCGTTGCACAAAATTAAAATGTTTAAAATCGTAAGTTTCTAAGACGAAGTGCTTTTTTGGTGATTTAAATAATTTAAACGCATTTCAGCTTTTAATAAGCGCTATTATTTATCTGGCTGTAGCCAAACCAAGTCACAAATTGTTGGAGGACAAAGATGAGCTAAAGACATTTTTTAAGTCTCTAAAAGAGCCTCTAACAGAAAGCCTTCGCTTGGAAACCGACGAGGGAAATGTATATAACCTTGAAATCGGTGCTAATATGACTTTCTTTCATCTGACGGCCCAGTTAACGGAAGCTACAACACCAGAACCTGTAAAAACGGACTAAACAAGGTTTCTTAAAAAGAAACCTGTACACTAATTTTATAGGCATAAGCCGACGTCAATCGCTGGAGTTGCTTTACTATATTAAGCCTTAAGAGTGCAGTGAGACCCGAGGAATACTACTAAATTTAGCAACAACTTGTTTATAAAGATGTTGGCCTTCAGTTATTAAATTTCTCCACAAACAAATTCAATGCCAAAACAATTATAGAGCGTGGAATGTTTTCATAAACAAATAAAGTGAAAGCAACCTTATTAAGTAAATACTGTTTCTAAAGTGCAAATTAAAATCAAGAAATCTATACATCTTCTTTCAAGATAGATACAAGAGATAGATACAAGTAAAATAACTAAAAAATTATTGGTGTTAAGAGAAGACAACTAAAATGGTAAGAGTATAACAGTTTCATCTGCTTTTAAATAACAAACAGAACACTTGTAATTAATTTACTAAAATATTTTTCAAAATAATATTAATTTTTGAATAAAAATTAAAGAAAAAATTTCTTTTTGTTTTTATATACAAGCAAATAATTTGTTTTTTAAAATAAATGACTGCTTGGCCAGCGCGCTGCAGCGCAAGCTGCAATTTAAACTGTGATATATGCTTTATAACAGTTTAGTCAAGCAGTGCAACGATGTTAACGCTGGTGCACTGCTTGCTGTAACAGTGGTTACAACTGCTTAAGCTAGTAAATTATACAAAATAGCAACTGATATTTTAAAATAATTCATTTTTTAAAGGATTTATTTAAAAACAAATTATTTTTAGTTAAATTTCTCATAGTAATCTACTGGTCTAGTGGACTGACAATTATTAAAAGGGAGTCATGCTATCAAAATTCAGGCATTTAATATGTTCTGGTAGTGAAAGATGAAATCCTCTTAACTCTGGTGCATAAAGCTTGAGCCGAAGTAGTATTTATTTAATATATATTTTAGTTGCAAGGTTACGCTACTTACTTTTTTACGGCACGAGTATCCAATTTACACAAAAAGATCAACTTCCTTAATTCAGCAATGAGAGAAATTTAGTAATAATCAACTTAGAAACTTTATGAGCTTAGAAAAACTTTCCGTATTTGTGGCAGTGTTAATTTTGACTTCGTGTGTTATCGGGTATATGTGTAGGTAAGTATGAAATATCAGATTTTCCATATTAAATGTATATATATTTCATTTGTAAGGTAAATTCACCACAACCACTTGAGATTGCGGTGTACAGATGCTTAGCGCAAACTTTTTAGTTTGATAGCTGCGAATTTGACAAATTAGAGTTCGACAAATTGGAACTGTGCTCCGAATCCGATGACTGTTGATGATGTGTTGGCTGCTGTGGCTGCTGTTGGTTATTGTGTAGATGATGAGGTTGCTTAGATTGAATATTAGTGCCCGATTCGTAATTGATGCGTGTCCATTGACCCTCAATGTTTTCTTTCCACAGTGATACGTTGTTATCACCGCCAGTGACGGCTAAAACATTGCCAGTTGTCGACCAGGAAATGCTCCAAACGGCATCATCGAACGTATGCAAGACACTCGATGACCATTGGGTCAAATCGGCATTACTGCTCCAGATGATTACATGTCGATCCTGGGATGCTGAGGCGATTTGCAAGCGTGGCAAACCAATTGATGGCGCCCATGCAACATCACGCACCCAATCCGAATGTGCCTCTAGACGATGCTCTTCGATCCACCGATCATTATCTTCGCGCCAAATCTTAACGAGATTATCGCATCCGCCGCTAACCAAACGTTTAACGGCAGCATTGCGTGTAGAAGCACGCTGATCAAAAGCCGGATCGGGTGCCTGAGAGGGACACCATGAAATTGCATTCACCCCAATCGTATGTGCGTTTGGTATTTTCTTGGCATCCCAAACACCGTACTCTGTGTTGCAAGTCAACACGGAAATGGAACCGTCCGAGCTGGCACATGCTAGCATTAATCCATATTCAGCTGGGGCAAAATCCACAGAGTTCACCGAAGAGTCATGGTTGCTGTACTCGTATCTGAAATGGGACAACAATTAATAATTCTAATTGTATGTACGTTGCTGTAGATAACCAGAGTGGCGTCAACACATATGCATGATTAGGCACACACACACTCGCATGTATTGATATGCATGACACACATAAACGCACACACATGGACATTGACAAACATGACACTTACAGTTTGGTCCAATCTCTGGGCGTTGTTGATTTCCATATAATTACTTTGCGATCATAGGAGCATGATGCCAAGATACTTCCGAACTTTGGATGAGCCCATGCCACCTGCCATACTGGACCCTGGTGGCCTTTGAGTTCAGCTAGAGCCTTGTTATTTTTACGCGAGTGAAAAATGCGAACGCTGCCGTCTGAAGAGCAAGTGGCAAGTAATAATCCGTAGAAGTCCAGAGCGGCATGATGGACCATGTCCTCGTGCTCTGTGTCAATTTCTTGTAGCAAACTGACCATTTTTAATGCAAATCGTGTAATTGGAATGAAATTAAAACAATATTTTCTCGTCCGGCCCAACAAAGTTTGACGTGGAATACGAGCCGCTACGAATGGGACCAAAAATACTATTGGCCAAAAATACTATTATAATATCGAATGCCCTATCGATATTTACGTGTTATCGTTTTTAGTTAAAAATATAAAAAGTCGTATTGTGTATATTTATTTGAATAAATTAAAAAATTAAGTAGCAAATACTTATTATAATTAATGCACATTTTTATGAACCTAATTTTATAGAAATAAAAAAATCAGAACGTTCCACAGTAAGTTCAAGGTATGACCGTTTATTTTACTTTAAATCTAGTATGTTTTGAAAACGTATATTTTTGTGTATTTTAAGGCTGTCATAGCGCTATCACATTGCTAGGCACTTGGCAATTTCCAACAAATCCAGTTAAGGTATATTACAAAAGGAAAATAAGGTAAAATTAAGAATCACAGCAATATTAAAGTGTTAAATCTGGTGGCTACGCAGATTATGGAAATGGTTGACATTTAAACGTTAGAGTGGTAGCTGCAAATGCAGCAAAAACAATAAGTATTACATAACCTTTTTAAGGTTACCAAACCACCAACGCCGAAACCAACAAATAAATTTTGAAGACTTCTAATTAGAATAAACTCTTTTTCAGATGCTGTCGCAAACTATTTTAACTGGCGTTCGCGTTATGCGCACCGAGGCGCGTCGCAACATTGCCATTGTCGCACCAGCCCTCAACAAGGCCGCTGATCCCATCCAGCAGCTGTTCCTGGAAAAAGTCCGCGAATACAAGTCAAAGAGCGCGTGAGTAAATACACTGAAAGACCCAGAAGCACAAAATATATAAATATTTGCCATCATATGACTTACAGCGGCGGCAAACTGGTCGATTCCAACCCAGAAATTGAGCGTGAGATCAAGAACGAGCTGGAGCGCGTTGCCAAGCAATTCGGCAGCGATGGCAAGACCGACATGCTTAAATTCCCCGACTTCAAGTTCCCCGATGTCAAGATCGATCCCATTTCACAAGGAGCCAACTAAACATACAGATTACCTATGTTTACGTTAAATTGTTTTAAGTTTCTTCAACCTGAAAACGCTTGTATTGAACCCCAGTCAGTCGAGCGCGTCAAACAACCGTGAAAATAAAACATAAAAAAACGAGATTGGTGACAAAACAGGCAATGGCTTTAATAGTGTCAAGTGGATTATGTTGATCGCCCGGTAAATGTACTTCTGGTATTACTTTCAGCGCAAGTTTAACTACAGTGTGTACAGGAAGTTTTACTTAATAGTATTTATAGCGATAAACTTATGTATTTATTTTCGATAACTTGCCTGTTAAATATCTTTATTTCCTACAAGTTCTTTTCGTTACAAGCTACTAATCAGTTTTCAATCTTAACTGGGTCTAGCCCAAGCAACAAATGCTGTTTTTACCTTACCACTACTGCTGTTGACCCTCAAATTTGCATAAAACCGTTAATGTCTTTGGTTTAAAAAATATTGGCGAATTTTCCAAAAACCTGTTGGACAGGAACTTTTCATATTTGAATGTTACAAGTCAATTTCCGCCACTTGTGCAACTAAAAACAATAATTTTGTTGCCAAAACGTTAACACGCCCATTTGCCACCTTGTGCAGTGCATTTGGCCAAACCGGTGTAACAAGTAACATAAAATTGTTAAAAAGTTTTTAAGAAATATACATTTTAGCAGCAGTTTTGAAATAACTACAAATTTCCCCTTGCTGATTAATCATTTTAGCGACTATAATTAAAATTAACAGAGATCTACTCCTGACAGCGCTTAATATAAACAGTTAGATGAGCTTTTTAGTAACACTGTGCGACCGTTAAAAAGCTCAACAAGATCAAGATCATTATTGTGTATGATAAATAAGTAAGTAATAGACGAGGCTCAGTCGCCGTTGCTGTTTGTTGTCTCTCGGATCTCGTGTATCTCTTCAGTGCTCAACGCTCTACGAGATTCGGTAGCGTAGTCTCATTTCAACCGCTCCCACGAACGCGTCAACGGTTGAGCGTTCGATCTCAGGTTGCCTTTTTATTTATTTTTTGATCGTTTGGTCGTTTGTTAACTTAATAAAAGCTCCGAAGTCCAATGCTCCAAAGCAACAGCTAAATAGGAAGCGTGTAATTAAATTAATCATATTGAGTAGTTGGGGGGGCAATTTCAACGCGCTGTGCAAAATATAAATAAACATAAATTGTGAATTTTATGTCTAAAAAATATTTAATTTTTTAAGACAAAGTGTATGTGATTTATGTGCTACTAGTAAATATTATATAGCTATATACTAAGGGTACCCATAGTTGTGTGTACATACTCGTATATGCATTTATTTACGAGTGCGTTGAATTCGTGTCTTGCAAGCAAATTAAATTTAAAAATTCGTTTTTCTATGCCTAGTTAAGTGTGTAGTGGTGTGCGTGTGTGTGTTAATAAAAAAAATTACCTCAAATGATTTAATATTGAGAATTAAGTGTTTATTTGCATATTTCCAATGGAAATGTGATTAAATCAATTGAAATTTCACAGCAAAGTGTTTAGATTGAAGTGAATGTGCCAATCTGAGTCATTTTTAGAAGTGTCAACTTTGTTTGAACTTAAATTCCTAATACAAATTGTTCCCAAACGGATTTAAATTGCTAAGAATAAAGATTTTTAAAATTTGATATAAATAGAATTTCTTTAAATTATTAATTTAAACTCGTGTTTTACTAAAATAGTGTTTAAAAACAGTTTAATTGAAGCTAAATCAAAGGTACCTATTACAAGTGTGCCAAGGAATACGAAAATGTACCCATTTTAGAACAGTTGTACCCTTTCAAGCAGTTGTTAACAGCAGTAGCCTTGAGAACAGCTGTACCCTTTTGCGAACAATTGTACCCTTTTATAACAAGTGTACCCTTTGGAGCAGTTGTTCCCTTTAATAACAGCTGTACCCTGGATTGTACCCTTTTTTGAAACAATTGTACCCATCGAGAGAATATAAGTGTTGAGCGGCTTTGCCCGTGTTTGGCAAGAACACCCAAGCCTGCATTTAATACATTTGTGCCTAAATGATAAATATATTATTAAATTTCTTAAAAATATATTTCATCACAGTTATTTATATCTTATTAACTACAATTCTAAAAACTTCCACAACAAAACAAATCAAACTAACGGCAAGCAATAAGCACCTTATATATAATTTAAGCTTTTTTAACGTACATGTGATATAATAATTATGTATGTGACTAGAACAATAATGAGTTTTAGCTTAATTGCAATTTTATTCATGGTGGCCACAACCAGCGGAGACATCCAGCAGCAGCTAAGAAGGTAATTATTTATATATAGTGGCTAAAATTTTATTTCAAACTCAATAAATAAATCCATAAAGAAAACCAAGCCTTTAAAAATTCCTCTAAATAATTGGGTATTTTTGCCATTTAATTTAATAGTGCGTAGTTTATTTTAAGTTTTTTATTTAATTTTGAAAAAATAAAATTCAAGAAAATGTTTCAAAAATATATTTCAAATTCCAAAAAAAACCTCTTATATTTATTTGCTAGTTCTTCATGAGGTCTAAACAATGAAAAGCCCAGTTTAGCTATAAAAAAAACTGGAATGAATGAACTGCATTTAAAAAGCAGTGAACAAAGTTGAACATTCATAGCTAGAAATAGGTGCAAAAATACAAAGAAACGACTACTAATAACTATATAAATAGAGTAAATAAAGAAAAACAAAAATTATCAAAGTGAAAAGTCAGCTTAAAATTGACTAGAAAAAAGCTTTTGCGGCAGAAATGCAAACCACAACTTTCTTTAAGTCTTTTATACCTCATCTTAACAGTCCGAAAGTACCTTTAGTCTAATTTACGCATAAATTTCCTTTTATCTCAAAGAATTCGCAGTGATGCGCAAAATAAAACCGACACAACTAGCGGTTTTTCAGAAGATGATGTCGGTTGGACCAACATCAATGCAGAAGTGGATGTGGTAACGCCCATGGTGTTACTGCATCTACAGAAACTGGGCCTAGAGCATCTGCAGCTGCCAGACATGAAAGAGAGCATTTCTGTCGTAAGCTCAACTTAATAAACTATTTTTTAGTTGTATAAACAAATTTAACATATTTTAAGAAGCCTTTCTTCATTACCTACGAGGCCGGCTTGCATCTGACCAATGGCATTGTCTACAATCTGGCGGGTATACGAAGACACAATGATGCTTTCATGACCTACGAGGGCAAATCTTTTTTAAGTAAATTTTATTTAAAAATTGATAAACTACAGGTGAGTTTAAGAATTACACTCCAAACAATTGGAAGGTTTTTGACTTGTTGGTGGTGATGAAATTATTTACTGAGTCCCCTAAAAAGTTTTGAATAATTCTTTGATAAACCTTATAAGCTTTCTTTAACTACGACACAGTGCTTCAAAATTGTTTACCAACTGTGTGCCAAATATGGCTGCGGTAAAGCTGAGAATGTAGCAAATGTTTGCCATTAAAGTCGGCAAATAAATGGTGATGAGAGATAAATAATATTCTTATAGCCGGCGCCTATAAATATATATAAATTGGGATAATGGTTGCCAATCGAAATTTTATGAGATAGGAAGATAAGACTTTTCCAATTTTAAACCATAAGTCAAAAGTTCCTATCCAAATTGGTGTAAAAATTCCAAAGTTTTTCGTTGACGTCCACAAAAATTTCTTCAACTGGGCACCTAACAGTCGTGCACCTCTGTTCTGAACCCTTTACTTATTTACTTTCGTAGTTTGAGTACAACTTCCAACTCAAGTTGATGGCAATTGAGGGATATGGAAAAGTACTTGGCTCATTAGACGACACAATTATATATGCTGAGCTCGCCGTGAATGTGATTAATTCGAATCTACATCTCTACGATTTCCGTATAATTGGGTTCAGGTGAGTTTTTAATTTTGTAAGACCCTATAAACAAATTAAAGCTGAATCATACATTACAATTTTTCCTATTAACAGCAATATACAAGTTCAACTCGATCAAGCTCGTTTGATTCGTCAATTTACTGGACTGATCTTGAGTCCCATTACGAATCTGTTCAAAGATCGTATAACAACGTCTATAGCCGATGGCCTTAAGGAACAAATGCAGACAGTTATGGATGATTTCAATAATGAAGATCCGCTGGAATTACGCAAATTTACCAAGAAACTATTGTCGGGCATAACGGGAACTTCAACGGAAGTTTTGCAATAAGTATTAAATTAAGTATTATATGCGCTAAGAAATCTATTGAATAGGTTAAAAATGGATTTACTTTTAAGTACTTTATTTAATTGACAGTTATTACATTTTATTTACAAAGTTTTTCGGATTTATTGCATGTTGGAAAATAACTTATGGGCTGTACTGTGAGATTCTCTCGAATTTAGTACTGGAAAATGTTCAATTTAATATTGAAAAATGTTGGACGAACATTTTACAGCAAGTTTTACAAAAGTCTGTGGTACCAAAGCTATTTGAATGTATTGGAATATAAAAAAGAATTTTTTGGAGGTGCTTTGAAATTCCTTTGAATTTGGAATTGAAAAATATTTAAATTTAAATAAAATTTAAAAATGTCTAACGACAGTTTTACAACCACTTGTGAGCACACTGACTCTGAAAAGTCTGTGGCGCCCACTTTTTTTTTTGTATATATTACACTCTACTACTGTTTCAAATTCTCTCTAATTTAGTACTGCCAAATATTGGATTTAATGTGTTTAAAAATGCCAAACGACAGTCTTATAAGCATTCATGGGTACACTGGCTCACCAAAGTCTGTGGTAAAGGTACAAACCATTCCATTTTTATTTTACCAAACCTTTTTTATTTACTGAATTCTGACCTATATTTTGTGTCTGCACTTTGAATATTTTACAAACTTTAGTATTGGAAAATGCTGAACAAAAAGTGTTGAGCAATGCCAAACGATAGTTTTAGAAACACTTTTGAGAACAGCGACCCATAATAGTTTTTGGCAAGGAAACACTTGTTGCTTGGGTACTTTTAGTACATGTACCGAAAAAAATAATTTATTTATACAATTAAATATTTATTTAATTAATTTTAATACATAGAATCATTTTTGGGAACTAAAATTTAGTAGAAATATTTCCGTAGACCAACTCACGCTAGTGACAAAAGCAGACTACACAATCACATTTGGAAAATACTTTAAAAAACCAAACAAATTTTGCTCTTTACGAGCGACTTTTGCGGCACAAATTCATGCCGTTAACCGAGTTATTGCTGTACAGTGTAGACTAGTGTAGAATGTACCACATTCGCACTAGACCAAATAAAAGTTTATGTTTAGTTTTTGAATTTAGTCAACAAACAGTATTGGATGCCGGCAGACGTGTCTGTGTGTGCTTGAAAACTAACACACATACACACAAAGATATATAGATACATATGTATCTGAGGGATTGTAAAAATAGACGTCTATAGTTGGAAGAAAAGTAGCAAAAACGAACGAACTTTCTCAATGGCCTCGGTGCACGAGAAACCATCTGTTCCATTGAATGGAATTGTGCAAGTGGGTGACGAATTTGGATGCTTGGATACGGATCCAGAGAATATACCCTATCATGCACGTGAGAATGCGCTGCCCTTCAGTTATGGCAGCATTCCCGTGGGCTTTCAGACCAGCGATCTGCATCACGTGGGCGACACGGAACACGGTTCGGAGGATGAGGGCAGCTTGAGCATTATTGAGTATCCAATCGAAGTGGAGCAGGAACAGCAACAGCTAAGTCCAGTTCGGTACAGTCCGCCAAGTCAAGTGATCTGTGTGGAGGAGAAGCCCAGTTCGACTCCCGTGCAGTCCATCAGTCGCAGGAGCAATCGTCCCAGCATAGCTGCATCGTGTCCACTGGTACGTAAGACTCCAACAAGAGAGGAATTCGATGACATGCTCATGGAACGCAAGCTGCAAGCCGTGGAGGCCAAGAAGTTGGCCGAGAGTCAGAAGTCGAAGCAGGTGCAGATAATGGATCCAAATGTGGTAACTGTGGAGACCACAACCACCAGCTTGGTGGAGAAGAAGCGCTCGGAGACGCCGACCTTTCCCACCGCCACCAACAACATTCACTCGGAGCGCTGCATCAGTCCGTATCCCAGTGCCGCACTTCCCAGCAGTACACCTCAATCCGAGCTGACTCTAGAGGCACAGCCGCATAGCGATTGCAGTCAGCACACCAAGGAGGTGGAGCCGCATTTAGTTAAGTTCGCCAAGGATTCCTCCGAGTACTGGTACAAGCCCAACATGTCCCGAGATGAGGCTGTGGATCTGCTGCGTCATGTGGTGCCAGGCACATTTCTCATACGCAATTCGACCACTTACAAGGATGCCTTTGGTCTGGTGCTGCGTGTGGCCAAACCGCCAGTGGGCGTGGTCACGGGACCTGGTTATGGAGATGAATTGGTGCGCCACTTTCTGCTGGAGCCCACGCAGCGTGGAGTGCGTTTGATGGGCTGCACCAATGAGCCCATCTTCTCCTCCCTCTCCGCCTTCGTCTACGCGCATTCGATCAACCAAATGTCGCTGCCTTGCACGTTGATCATACCCGAACAGGATGTGCTGCTGACCAGCACAAATGAGGACATTCTCTACAAACAGAAGCAGCTAATGGTCCAAGGTGCTGCCTGCAATGTGCTCTACCTGTACCAACGGGACATGGAGTCGCTCACTGGCGACGATGCGGTACGCAAAGCGGTGTTTGAAATGCACTCGGAGCAGCAGCCGGTGCCACTGGAGGTGCACCTGAAAATCTCCGGTGAGGGCATTACCCTGACGGACAACACACGCACTCAGTTCTTCCGGCGACACTATCCGGCCAGGAACATTTCCCACTTCTGCCTCGATCCCAATGGACATCTGTGGAGCGTGGCTGCCTCCGATGAGGGACTGCAGCGTACGGTGAACAAATCCATTTTTGCATTTATAGCTCGTCCTTTAACAGGATCGAAGGATAACCAATGCCACATCTTCTGCGATCTGTCCTCCAAGCAGCCCGCATCCGCAATTGTGTCTTTCGCCCACAAGGTGCTTCCACTGCAGAATTCCGGCTGTAGAATGCTATGAATTTAGCCGATTTATTTAGCTATTTAACCGCTAAAATCTTCCTAACAATTTTACATCAATCAACCAAGTATTTGCTGTTTGTAGTGCCTTTACAGGGTAACAGCAAGTCGAGCATTTTAACTTGTTTTAATATTTAATTAATAATTATGTATGTTTTAACTTTAACAGCTCCAAATAAACTAAAAATCACGAGTTTCTTTTACTCATGACATAAAATTATTGAAGCGTTTTTTATAGATGTTCAAATATTGGTTACAATGGGATAGTTTTATACCCTGTAGGAGGGTATATTAAGTGAATATGTTTGCTAAAGGATATGATATAGTCGTTGGCATGTATGTGCAGGCAGATGGAGGCATATTCCACACTAAAAGGTGGACTTACTCTTGAAGGGCGTCTAGAGCGAATTCTCTATAGTTATGACCGTCAGTTCTTCTGTATGAAAGCTCAGATCTCAGAGATGGTAAGAGCTAGGAACACTAAATTTGGTCTACAGATATACGACATATGCAGGCAGAACTAGTTTCTTCTCAACTTCTGATACCATCCCTCCTTCACTTACAATATGGAAATATAATTTTTTAAATCTAGTTTTCTTCTTCTAAGTTCACAGGTACCTAAAGCAGACTTTAAGAAGCAAAAACTGAAAATTTCAGCAAAGTCGGTCCATAAGCACACAAGTTAGCCTAACATCTACCTCACAGGGTATCATATGGTCGGTAGAGCTCAACTATGCTTTTATTTCCTCTTAATTTTGTAAAGGTTTGATTGGCCAATTGGTACAACCAATTTGGGCAGCTTTAATTGCTTAAACTAGATGAATATTTTAATAATAATATAGCGGGTATAAATAGGGGTATTTAGGGAGCTACAGAAATTCGGGTAAATATTTAAAAATGTGGGCAAACCGGCACATATGGCTGCTACTAAGCTTCATGATGGTACTAGGCCAGGCCAGCAAGGTAAGTACTCTATATACAGTGAAAGCTCCCTTAGATGGCTCCAACAGTTTTGTCCGTCTGCGCAAGATGTCCGCTTGCGGGAACGGACTTTGTACGAAAGTCAAGTTCTTGCGACCTTAAAATGTGTCCGCTTTCGAGAGCTGTCCGCGAATAGAGCTTTTACTATAGCTTTGCTCAAAATTTCCATAATTATTTGACTTTGTTTTCAGAGAATCTTGCTGACCAATGTGCAGTGCCCCGTGAAGAGCAGTATTATATCAAAAGTCGTTTGTGATTTAAGGACTTTCAACTCTTTTGACATTGAGGTAACCACAAAGGAAGTCGAAGTTAGGACTTTAGTGGGTGTATCCGAGTTAAATTTATTTACCTATGGTCGCAGCAATGTGATGCGTTTGAATGGCATTCGCTTGGATATTTGCAACATGTTGGGTCAGAGGCAGAAGTTCTCACTGCTGAGCATGCTCTACGCGGGCATCTGGCAGACAGACAACAATTTGCCCAAGAAGTGTCCTTTCAAGCAGGTGGGTAAGCGGGATTTACCTTCCCCTATAAATGGGTTTATGTTGATATCTCTCTCATATCTTATGATCTCTTTTAGAACACCACTTATAGGCTGCACAGCATGAAATTTGATGCCAAATATTTACCCAATTATTTACCGGAATACAATTTTTCATTTAGTGGGCTCTTTCATGCGAATAAAGTAAATAGTTTTGAGGTCTGGGTGAACGGTTCATTTTGTGACGAGAACCACGATTGTACAACACATAAGAATTAAAATAATAATTTAATAAACTGTTTTAAAAGTGTACATTAAATCTAAGCTGGAGGCTATATATTTAAGAAATGATTTTTAAGCCAATTTATAATTTCATCACGAAGGTTATTCCATAAGGGTAAAAAATAAACAAAATTTGTTAAGCATACAAATTCTTCCTTTATTTATAGTAACTAAATTTGTGTATACAGAAATTATAGGGTATACAATTATTTAAAACCTGATAACAGTCAAATTCAAAACATTCTACATTCCACAAATTCGTATAAACTATAAATTCACTCTATTTCGAATTTTATAAAATTACAGGGTATGCAAATAGTTAAAATTAGACATACTTATATTTTAATAGTGCCAAAATTTACTTGATTTTTAAATTTATTTAATTTTTACTCAATTTCCTCTTAACCAAAATTACAGAGTATTATATTTTTCAAAATCCGATTAACTTGCAAATTTAAATCTTTATACAATGCAAAAATTCATATTTAGATTAATGTATTTAATTTTCACTCATTATCAAATTTTATAATATTACAGGGTATGCAAATTAATACCAAACCTGATAAGCATTGACAAACTTACCGTTGTTTTCTTCCCAAATTGCCGATTTCAAAAAAATTACAGGGTATTTGATTTTTCAAACCAGATTGACATTTCAATAAGATAACAGGGTATAAAATTATTCAAAATCTGATCACACAACTGCTGATAAGCATTTATTCAATTTGTTTAACAGCACACAAATACTAATCTTTACATGGTCCTTAATTTAACATTCCTTTGTATAATTGAGTGCATTTCATTTAAATTTCAATTCAATTCAATTTTTTTTCAATTTTGTTTGATAAATTAAATTTCTATAGCTAATCGCTCGCTCCGCTCCAGCTACGAGTCCTATTTCTGCAGACGCCTTGTGGCACGTCTGATGGGACGACCCTCCGGCGTATTGGGCAGCGCGAACACATTGCCGCTGTTGAGTTGCTGTGGCGTTGCGGGCATCTCCGCAGCCGGTGCTGCAGTGCCGCCAAAATTAAATGCTGGCGCAGCGGTTTGAGTTGACGGTACAGCAGCTGTTCCAGGATTACCAAACATATTGGTGGTCGGTGCAGGAGTCGCACTTGAGCCAAATGTAAATGGTTTGGCCGTGTTGTTGCTCTGCGGCGTCGAGGTCATGCCTCCAAAGGCAAATGGTGCATTGTTGTTGGCTGGTGCTGCTGCCGCGCTGCTGTTGTTGTTGCTACCGTTGTTCGTTGAAGAGAAGGAGAAGCTGCCTGGTTTGGGCTGTTGTTGCGTTGCAGCCACTGCACTGGCAAACAGATTACCACCCATAGCAGGTGTTGGATTGTTGCCTCTTGGATTAGTGGCAGCACCACCAAATGCAAAGGGTTTGTTGGCCGGCGCTGCTGGCGTTGCAAAGCTGCCGAATGTATTAGTTGGCGGTGGTGCTGTTGCTGCTGCAGCTGCTGGCGTTGCCGTGTTGCCGCCAAAATTAAATGTTGGCTTCACAATACCAGTGGTAGCTGCTGGTGCTGCTGCTGGTGAGCCAAACATATTCGTTGATTCGCTTTTCTGTGACACAGCCCCAAAAGAAAAGCCACCAGCACGTGGTGCTTGTGCAGCTCCACCAACTGCTGCTTGTTGTTGTTGCTGATCCGTTGTGTTGCCGCCAAAAGCAAATGGTTTAGCTGCTGTTGAACTTGTATTGCTTGAGTTACCGCCAAAAACGGGCGTCTGCTTGGGTGTGGCATTGAAGTTAAAGCTGTTTGTGTTCCCTGCTGCTGGTGCTGGTGCAGCTGTTGTTGTATTAAAACCAAAACCATTTGTAGGTGCTGATGTTCCTGTTGACAAGTTGCTGCTGCCGCCAAAGCTAAATATATTGTTGCTGCCGTTGGTGTTGTTAGCGGCGCCAGTGTTGCTACTCGGAGATGAGAATGGCGCTGCCTTTGCCACAGGTTTTGACACAGCAGCACCGCCAAACGTAAACATATTGGAGCTATTAGCGGCAGGCGCAGCTGCTGCCGATGGTGCAGCTGTTGGCGTTGCTGATCCACCAAAATTGAACGATGGTTTAGCTGTTGCTTGGCCAAAAACAGATGTTGCTGCTGTTGGTGGTGCTGTTGTCGCTGGTTGCCCAAAAACAGACGTAACTCCAGTTGCTGCCGCTGTCGGCGGTGCTGTTGTTGCTGCTGTTGTTGCTGCTTGGCCAAAAATGGATGTTGCTGCTGGCGTTGATTGCGCTGTTGTTGTGGCCGGTTGGCCAAACATAGGCTTGGTGGCTGTTGCTGCAGTTGCTGCCGCTGTAGTCACCGTACTGGCGCCAAAGCTGAACATCTTTAGTGGTTCAGCAGGGCTATTTGTTGCTGCTGCAGCCGGTGCAGTTGCTGCTACTGCAGGTGATTTGAATGCACTAGCAAAACTGTTGTTCTGGTTGCCGCTGTTGTTGAATCCACCCAAAGTGGGCGTTGCTGCATTGCCAAAGGAGAATGTGCTTTTGGCGGCGGTTGTTGTCGTTGTAGCTGCTGCTGGTGTCGCTGCTGCTGTTGTCGCAGCATTGCCGAATGAAAACATTGGTGTAGTAATTGCTGCCGTTGTGTTTGTAGTTGCAGCTGGTGCTGTTGCTGCTGGCGTTGCTGCAGCATTGCCGAATGAAAATAAAGGCGCACTTGCTGTGGTTGTCGTGGCTGATGTTGTAGTTGCACTAATATTTGCTGCTGTTGTTGTCACTATTGAAGTGTTGCCAAATGAAAGCATTGTTGTTGTTGCTGCTGCTGTGGTTGTAGTTGTTGTCAGCTTGCCAAATGAAAATGCTGGTGTAGTGGCAGCCACTGGTGCTGTTGATGCAGTAGTTGCTGCTGCTTCTGTAGTTTTAGGACTAGCAAATGTTAATTGAGGTGTTGCAGTTGTTGCTGCAGCTGCCGCAGTTGTTGCAGTTGGTAATTTGAAGCCTGCTCCGTTCGCACTTAAATTTATTGATCCACTGATGCTTGTTGTTGTTGTGACGGTATCTTTTGAAACCATGACTGCTGCTGTTGTTGTAGTAGCCACTGCAACAGTTGCTCCTGCCGTAGATACTTCCACAGGCATTATAGTGGTAACGTTTAAAATAACTGGCTTAACGGTTACAGTTGAGGTTGAGGTGGTTGTTACTGAAGTAATAGTTGCCTTTGTGGTTGTCGTCGTTATTGTTGGTTCTTGTTTCGCATCTGGTTCATCATTCTCTGGCTCATCCTGATAGATTTCACCCTTCAAACTGCTCAACATTAGTGCCAGCTTAGTTTTCTGTGTACGCTCCAGATTTGAATTCTTGACGCCAGTAAATGAGTTTTGTTGTTTAGGCTTAACAAACTGTATGCCCGCATATTCGCCGGCATCCACATCGGGACTCTCAAGATCCAATGTCTGCGACGGAGGATCACGTTGCTCTCGCTGCTGTTGTGCATTAAACAAAGTTAGTTTGGGTCTTGGCGGTGCCTCTTCTTGGGGCACTGCGGTCGGCATTGGTGGTGCTGACACCGTACGCTGTGCTGGCGTCGCTGGTGTCGCTGGCAGTGGGGTAATTGGTGTACTCTGTGTCTTGGTCAATTGTTCCAGCCGCAAATCGGACGTAGGCTGTTTACGCTGCATTTTCGACACATGCTGATTTGGCGAATTCTCCGGTGAACTGCCACTGGCATTACCATTAACTGCGCTTGTGTTGCCTCTAGCCTGACGTTGTTTCTCACGCATGTCGATCAGTTTACGCTTGTTGCTGTGCAACTTACTGGAACTGAGCGAACTCATAATATCATTGCTGTAACTACAATTTCGTCGTTTAGCTAGCTGCTCCGGCGATTGCTGCGGCGAGGTGTTACTGGCAAATGACATTTGATGATGTTGCTGCTGCAGCTGGTGAAGCTGTTGTTGCTGGTGCTGCTGCTGTTGCTGCTGATGATGCTGTGACATTGGCAAAGCCATTGGTGCATGATGCATATGCAGTGGAACTGATACGGTTAGCTCACGTTGCCGCTTAAAGCCGCCTTGTGATTGCAGCATGGACATCTGCTGTTGCTGCGTATGAAGATTATGGTGATCCACAAAATCAGTCATACGATTACAGCTCTTTTTCGTGTTGTAATCATTTTGTTGAATATCCTGTAAGCAGTTGTTGTTAATTAAGCGTAAGCAAATGCGAGTGGAACTTTCGTTAGTAAGTCCACCACTTACACCACTATTGATTCGCTTGCGCGAGATCTCCTTTAGCTCCTCGAGAACACTGCGAGTCGGTTCACTGTCGTGCTGCAAGGGCTGTGGATGCATTATAGGACGATTCTCGCGCGACAATTGTTCGCTGCACTTCTCAACGCCCAATAATGAGTTCGATCGCAACAAACTGGGCAACGTATTACCACAATAGAAACTACGCTCTGGTGGTGCTATCCGAGTGATTGACAACGATGGAAGGTTGGGTTTGTGTGAGAGCGGTGATGCAGTGATGGTAGTCCGTCGCGGCTGGGTAATGGGGTTATAAACATTGCTGAACGACATGCTCCGCTGCAGTCCAGGTCTACTACTATCCTGATGGTATTTAACAATACGCGACGCGATGCCGCTGCTGTGCACATCTGCATAGGTTCTATTATGAAAAGATATATCAATTAACTTACTGTCAATCACTTTGTCGCAAAATTACTTACTTAGGGTCTATCTGACTAAGATTTAACTTTTGGCGCGTCATTCTGGAGATGCTCGTCGAGGTTCTTGATGTCTGATGCAGGGTCTTATCCTGCGGCGTCTCACTTGTGTAGCTATTACTCAAACAAATGCTAGAGTTGCTGCGTTGTTTGGGACTCAGCTGGAAAGCCATCGATCGGTGAGTCCTTTAAATTACAAATAAATGAAAAATAAAATAACCAATGTGATGAAATGGCTTTGTTACTTACGTGGGCGGTCCATCAATCCATGTGGAATCGGCAATGGGATTTGTTAAGCGGGGTGAGTTCATACTTAAACTGAAACGGTGCTCCATTATGTTGTGTTTAATTTCTATGTGCAGCGGATTGACAAGTATGTAATAAATATGTTATCTGTTTTATGAGAGTCCGCCTTTCTGACAATTAAAACCACAAAACGAAATTACAAACACACGCTGAACAAGCCTGCAGAGTTGCCGCCCTTGCAATGACTATCGATAGACATAAAAGGAAAGTAATGATATAAGCAGCGTGCAACCCTGGTTATTTTGGTAAAGCATGGTAACTCTATCAATTTCCGTCCTCCATCTTTCTGCATTGGGTTTTCACGATGGTGAGTTCGGCTGCTATACTATTTATTAAAAATAAATAGTTTTGAATGTGAAAATGGCAAATAAGTGAAAGTTTTATGGTATTGAACCGTTGCCTAGTTATTGTGCTATGAAATTCCTAATGGTTGCTGCCAAAAATATGTGAAAAATGAACCGTGCGTGCAGCAAACAAACATGAGAGAACCATAACCTCGAAAGCAAACGTTCTGAATTTATATTCAATATGTGTATAGCAATAATTTATGTTTTTTCATTGACTACTGTATTAAAGTACCCCATTTGTTTAAAAATTTAACTCAACAGCCGCCTAAGAAGGACGCAAAGTCGTCGGCCAAGCAGCCGCAAAAGACACAGAAGAAGAAGGAGGGCTCCGGTGGCGGCAAGGCCAAGAAGAAGAAGTGGTCCAAAGGCAAAGTCAGGGATAAGCTGAACAATCAAGTTTTGTTCGACAAGGCCACTTACGAGAAATTGTACAAGGAAGTGCCTGCCTACAAGCTGATCACCCCCTCGGTTGTGTCTGAGCGCTTGAAGATCCGTGGTTCTTTGGCCAAGCGTGCTCTGATTGAGCTCCGCGAAAAGGGTAAGTAATCCTTATAATGTCTATAAAACTTGTATTCCGTTGCTAATGAATGTTCGTCTGTTTTCTAGGTCTGATCAAGCAGGTTGTGCAACATCATTCCCAGGTCATCTACACACGTGCCACCAAGGGTGATGAGGCGTAAACTAATTTACAATACATCTTCAGTGTCGCACTCATTTTTACAATTGAACATAAATTGTATGGAAAAGTACCAGGACTCTGCTATGTGTAGTAGATTGTTTAATAAACTTGCTTTTTAATGTAAGAAATACGTGCGTTTCACTTTTTGTTTTGATATATGTATTTGCAAACTTTATTTTTATTTTTCATGGATAGGGAAACAAGTCGGCGGTGGGGTAGTATGTGTTCTGGCAAAGCTCATGTGTGCACCGCTGCATAGCAATCGTTATTTGTTATTAAATTTGTTTTCTGCAGACTTTAATTTTTTTAATTTAATACAGAGAGTTGAGAATATACATTATTTATCCATTAAAATATAAATTTATAGTGCACACAAATCGCATGCACATTCGATAGTTTCCTGCGAATGGCAAGTAACATTAGCTGAGGTGCAACCCTGTTAACATAGTGGCATAACAGATGTTTACTGGGGTACGTTGACGTATAGTTTAATGACAACACAGCAGATTGGTGCGGGTTTAGTCTGTTTCGACTCATTTTGAAAAATGAATTAAATTGAAAGTGCTTAATAAAACAAAACCAAAAACACCAACAAAAAATTTCACGGCTTTCACCTGTGTAAATAAACGCCAGCCTGCGCTCTCCGTAAACGTAGCAGGAAGCGTTTCGTGCGCTAATTTTGCAACAGAAAAAAGAAACTAGCCGCCGACGCTACTGAGAAATTCTTGTACAAAAAAACGTTAACCGTTCGCATCAGCCAGCGGCAGGTGGAACGGGGGAGTGATAGAGCTAAACCAAAACGATAATACCACGTATGCAAACATAAGTAATAAAAAGTGTGTGATAAGAAGTTAAGTGCGTGTCTAATTCGTGTAATCCATGTTTTATAGGTCACCGTTGCTGTCGTTGATATCGCCAAAATGATACCGTTAACGCACAAGGATCGGAGCAACTTTGGCTACCGCATCAAGGAGAAATTGAACAGCTGGAAGCGTCTCATATTCTCCGATCGCAATTCGCGCAACTTATTTCTATTCCTGCTGCTCAATTTAAGTTTTGCATTCGTGGAGCTGTTTTATGGCATTTGGACAAACAGTTTAGGTTGGTGCCTCAATCGAATCCCACCTGTACTTATTACTTACTCATGTGTTTTCTTATATATGTATGTAGGTCTCATCTCGGACTCTTTTCACATGTTCTTCGACTGCACGGGTCTTCTAGCCGGTTTAGCAGCCTCGGTGATTACGAAATGGAAGGCTAATGATAAGTTCTCCTATGGTTATGTACGTGCCGAGGTCTTGGCTGGATTTGTCAACAGTTTGTTCCTGCTCTTCATTGCCTTCTTCATACTTTCTGAGGGCGTGGAGCGTTTAATAGAACCGCCAGAGGTGAAACACGAACGACTCTTTGTTGTATCCGTGTTGGGACTACTCGTTAACCTCGTTGGCATCTATGCCTTTAACCATGGCGGTCATGGACACTCGCATGGCGGCGGTGGTGGACATGGTCATGGTCATTCCCATGGCGGTGGCTCCAATCATGGACATTCCCATAGCCACAATGATCTCAGCAATCACAACCATCAGGCAATCACTTTGGACAACGGTAAGACAAGAATAGTTTCATTCTCTAATGGTCTTCTAACCGCTCTCAATTACTGTAGGTCATGGACATTCTCACGATCACGGCAGTCATGGACACTCGCACGATCTGTCTGGAAGTGGGAGCAATTCACAGATAATGCGCGGCGTATTCCTTCACATTCTGGCCGATACACTTGGCTCCGTGGGTGTTATTATCTCAGCCGTGTTAATGCAAATGTTTGGCTGGATGATAGCGGATCCAATTTGCTCAATCTTCATAGCGCTACTAATTGCGCTTAGCGTACTTAGTCTAATTAAGGAGTCCATACTAATTCTAATGCAACGTCAGCCGACGGCATTGGATCGATCGCTGTTGCAGTGCTACCAGAAAGTAACTGGCTTAGCTGGCGTCTATTCGGTGCAGGAGCCACACTTCTGGACACTATGCTCAGATGTCTATGTGGGTGCCATTAAACTGGAGGTGTCCAAGAATGTGGATCCTACGTATGTAGTGACGCACACGCGTATGATCTTCGAGTCTGTTGGCGTCAAACAGATCTATATACAACTGGATTACGTATGATGAGCGGAGCTCTAAAGGGAATACTAACTATATAAACTATATATATGTATATCTATATATATGTATACTATGTATATTGAGCAGCGTATGTTGTGTGTATGTATTGTGTATTACGAATAATGATAATGTTGTGTGTTTTTTACCCAAATTTAAGTTTAAACTGAATGCGCTAAAAAGCGAAAAAGTAAACAAAAGCTAACTGTAAAGTATAATCTAATCTTAAACGATTAATTGTCAAAGTTTTTGTTAATTTATTTTTTGTAACTTGTTAATGCGATTCATTCCAATCTTATATCAAAAGAAGCCAAGCATAGTGCAACAACGCAGCAGCTGCTGTATATATTAAATACAAAACTAGTGTAATTGTAGTATACAAATAAGTCTGAAATTGTGCATTCAAAATAGTACACGCAATTATTAAGCTTTTCATTTTATATTCTTTTTTAATTATTGGAAAGAACAAAACACAAAACTGTCAAACACAACCAGAACAAGATTTCAAAATTTCCATTTTTGTCATGGAACAATGAAAAAACAAAAAATGAAGCAATTTACCAACAAAATTATGAACGAAATAAAATAGAATTTGTTAATATCTTTTTTTACACACAGAATAACAATGGAATTTAATAATGGAAAATAATTGTCGTTTTTGATTTAAAATCAAATGTTTGCTAATAAATACGTTGGATTAAATCAGCGCGAAATAAATTTCCAGAATTATTTTAAAATTCAAATATTCTTAGCCAGTGCCCACTGTACCCGAACGACTCACGCGATTGCACAGGTATACACGTGCGTCTAACAAAAGAGAAAAGGCGATTAGACAGAAAGTAGACGACAAAGAAACCGACAACTAAAGATAGCAACGTAAACGTACACATGCACACGCGAACACACACGCACACAAGTTTTTTTTATGTTTGTGTGTACGTGTGTTTTGCACGGGCAAATTAACAGTTGGCATTTTATTAAGGTTATGTTGAATATGCAGCTAAGCGAACAAAATATGGGACAAATGCGGATGTCAATGATGCATAAATAGCCCCGTATAGTCACAGTCATTGCGCATGACAACAACAAATTCAAATCACTGTCAAAGGTCAATAACTTTTACATTGCCGAAACCAAAACCTGTAGCAGTGAGTCATTGACAGCCGAAAAAGAGTCTCAACAGAAAATGCCGGTGCATAAAAAACTCTCATTGTAACACTGTAAAAAGTTAAAAATTAATACAAAATAAATAAAATTAGAGATGGCAATTTCATGTGTAAGGTTTTTGTTTAATGTTTTTCTTTTTTATTTTAGTACATACAAATGCTATTTATTTATTCTGATTTCTGTCTGTTTTTTCTGACATCTCAAATTCATCAAAACGTAAACAAAGGTATACATAGTTTGTTATAAAAAACATTAAATTACGCTGCTTTCGTTTACAATAGTAAATACCATAATTTAGTTATTTTTATCTAGTGTTTTGTGAGTGTGTGTGTGTGGCTCCTGGTGTCGCAGTCTTTTACTACAATTACAAAATTTGTCTGCTTTCACACAATCAAAAGGTATTTCTCATTGATTATACAAAATACATCATAATTAATTATAACTGAATCAAGAATTTGGACTTTCTCTAGACATAAACATAAATTTCGAACTTTGCAGGAGGAAACGTTAACTAAAAAATCGTTTAGAATCTGTATTAGGTATGTGTGAGTATGTACATTGGTAATTGTTTTTTTTGTGTCCGAGTTGGGCGTTGTTTGCCTTTGTTGTTTTTGGCATTGCTCTTACTGCTGCTGATTTTGTTGCTGCAATCCACAAAGAAAACTTATGTACTTTAAGAGTAAAGAACTTAGCACTTCTCCTCCTCAAGACCATGCTTGTAGAACATGAACACGGGGGTGCTCTCGCCGTTGATATCACGATATTCACACATTGCAACCATGCCATCGCAGTCCATTGACTCTCCAGTGAAAAACTGCAAGTCCTTGAAGCGGCCCAGAATATCTTTCATAACTTTGTTCATGTTTGTCTTGAACACATCGACTTGATCGGGTGCAGTCTCAGCAAGTTTTGCCAGAATCTTCTTCATGTAGTCCTTGAGATACAGAGTGAAGCCCTTTTTGTCACCAAAAGCGAAACATTCCTGGAGGCGATGGTTCAGGACGATATCGACGCCGACTTCAACGGCACTGTCAGTGCCCTCATCGGCTTCCTCAGCCGATGGGTTAGAGCCAGCCAATACAATATCATCTTGTGTCCGTTTGACCAATTTTCCATAGACTTCGTAGATAACCTCATCGACGAGTTTCATTTTGTATGTGTCAGCGAACATTTCGTCACCATTAACAATATCCTTGTAGATTTTCATCTTGGCGTTGTTTTGAACTATGGAGCTTCGGGAAAAGAGCTAAAATTCCTTGCAAATTTGCAATTACAACTGCACCGAATCGGGAGCACACTTGCCACGCGCTGAAGCAGCGAAAAGAAGGGAACGAGAAAAAATATGGCGTTTCTCGTAACATTTTAAAAAAATGTTATTAACAGAGTGCATTAACAGAACAACTTTTATCGTTTTTTGCGCCTTAACTAAACAAGTAAACTCACAAAAACTAGTCTATTACCCTAAAAAATAAAGAAAATGCCATTCGTGTTTGAAATTTCGTTAAATGTTTTAAGTTCTCTTAAACAAAGTCTAACAAAATCAGTCGTTTTAAAAATAGTGGCAGCTTTATTTTCGATATACTATCGACTCGATTATTTATTATTATTATCTTTATTAACTGTCTTTAAAAATATGTTAAAAAATTAAGGAAAATACTGTAAATAAAAATACAAATATGAAGTTTAATTTTAGTCAATTTTAGCAATTTGTAAAATAGAAAAATATTTTATATTGGTGATATCGATGTTTGTAAATAATATCGATTATTTCACATTACTTGGCGCAATTTTAAATTGTACGATTTAATTTAGCTTTTATTTAATAATCAAATCTGAGTTTATTAATGACCCTTAAAAATTTTAAATCTAGCTACATATATGCGTTTTCGGTGATAATTAGGCAAGCACCTCGTACTGCATTTCCCTACCGGCCAGAGCTGCGAGAATGTTTCTAGCTGTAATTCGCGACATCTCTTTACGAGTTTCAATGTCTGCGCTTCCTATATGGGGTAGTATAACTACATTATCCAGTTTGATAAGCGGATCATCAAGTGGTAACGGTTCTGGAGTGGTAACATCTAAGCCGGCAGCTAATATGCGCTTTGAAGAAAGTGCATCGCTTAAAGCTTTTTGATCCACAACTCCACCGCGTGCTGTGTTGATAAAAATGCAATTTGGTTTCATTTTGTTAAATGCATCAGCATTGAAAATTTCCTTAGTTTCCGGGGTCAGAGCGCAGCATACAACAATAAAGTCAGACGAGCACAGCATTTCATCAAAGTTCACGTGCTCAGCGTTAACCTTTGCTGCCTCCTCTGGCCTTGCCGTCCGTGTCGTATAGGTTATCTGTGCCGGCTTGAAGGGCACAATGCGAGCTGCAATCTCTTGTCCAATACGCCCGAAACCAAAGAGACCCACGCGTGAATTCTTCAGACCCTGTCCACACATCCACATAGGGGACCACGATTTCCAGCCACCATTATACACTTCCTTGTTAGCCTCAAACAGACGCCTGTTCGTCGCTAGCAATAAGGCCAATGTTAGCTCTGCAGTTGCATCGGTAAGAACGTCTGGCGTGTAGCCAATACGAATGCCACGTTTCTTGCATTCCTGGACATCGATGTGCTCGTAGCCTACAGATATGGTGGAGACGCACTTAAGCTGCTCCCCGGCTGCATCCAATACAGCGGCATCTATTTTATCTGTGAGTGCACAAAAAAGCGCGTCCTTTCCCTTAATTTCACGAATGAGCTCGTCTCGTGGAACGGGCGAAGGCTTCGACCAAGTCGTTACATTGCAGCTATCGGGTCAAACAACACAATTTAGAATCATACAACAATGGTAACAATAGTAGGCCACCTTTTACGAAGTAATTCCAATCCACTTATATCAACATCTGGTCGAGTCACGTAAACATTGGGTTGAGTACTCATTCTTGCCACATTTACAAGACGAGAAAATCGTTTGACATGCTGGATAAATCGCGTCTGTGTTATATACATGTTTATTTACACTCCGGGTCGTTTAAATAGTGCGACAGAGATATTTTTACATATACTTTTATTCGCTCTTGTATATTACGCTTTACGCACTAAAATACTACTTAAAATTTTAAAAATATACAATTTCTGTGGAAAATAGTAAGAAATTAAGTATAAACTATTATAATATAGTTTTAAAATAGTTGCATAATAATAATAAACATTTAAATGATTTCTTCATCTGGTCACACTGCTTTAACTATGCTAAGTTTGAGCGATGTGGTGACTTTAATGTATCAACAATGAGGCTCAAATTCAGTGTTATAATTTAATAATTTAAAATTGGTTATTAATTTATATACAAGCTGTTAAGTTTCATTTTGTTGTAGTTATTTACAGGTCTGTCACTTTTACTTGTAACAAGTACCGCCAGCGACAATTACTTTAAAATACTTACATCAAGTAGCAGCAAAATTTGGATCGCTCATCTCTAATAACTTTTAGGTATAATTCAACACTACAATCAACATCAAATTTATTTCGATCGAAGTTTGAGTAAGAATCTACTGAAAAATGGATTGGTACATAGGCAAAGAATGGAACGATAAGACAAGAGGCCTAAAGAAGAAGGTATTGAGCCTACAGCCCCAGCTCCAGATTGAGAAACCATTTACCAGCAGTACAGTGATTTTCCAAATAATCAAACCATGCAAGAATCTGGGTAACAGACCGAGTAAATACTTGGGAGGCAATGAAACACAACACAAAATGGAAATGGGGATGGCTGTGACTCCCATTGATTGCTACTTGGAGTTGCTATTGCAGCAGTTTGTGGCAGGTGAAACATCCGAATGCGAGATTGAGAACAAAACCGGCGAAAAACTCACTTTTCAGCTAAAATTGGAGTTCATCATGCGCAATACCCAGGTGGAAAAATTAAGCGCATCGGAAATTTACAATTTGGCACTACGCTACAAAGAAAACGGAGTTTCCATGTTCAAATTGTATCCGAAGTTTGCCTTTGACTATTTCTCTCGAGCAGCCAAGTTGTTGATATCGTATAAACCCTTTGATAAATTGAGTAAAAAAGAAAACGGAATTGATGGCAGCGAAGTGGAGGCATTATTTATACAAATTCAAACCAATTTGGCTGCAAGTCTGCTGCAGGAGAAGCGCTACGAACATGTCATCTATCAAACTGAATTTGTGGAAACCCAGAGTAATCCGAGTGAGAAAAGTATTTACAGGCGCGCCTTGGCATTCTACAACCTAAAGGAGTTTGAGAAGGCACAGAAAACGATTGAGCGGGTGCCCAACTATGAGGAGAAACGGGAATTTGCCAAATTACGTGATAATATCGCAGAGAGCTGGAAAAACAGTAATGCCAACTATAAGCAAGTTGTACAGCGCATGTTTAGCAGCTAATCTGGATGAATCAATCAATAAAAATGTTAAAACTATATTCCTAGGCATTTAATAAACAAAAATAATTTACAAAGCTACTTTGATTTTCCGCCTTTTTTTGGCGCTTTTTTGTCCAGTTTTGGTTTCTTATTCTTGTACTTCATGCCGCCAGGAAGCTTGTGTCTTTTCCGTGACGATTTGTTTTCATGTTTGAAGAGCTCTGCAAGGCACGAGTTATGAGAATTAAGTAATGCTATAGTTAAGTTCAAAAACACTTACCTTCGTCGGGTTCTTCACCGACTTCATCCTTATAATATTGAGCATCATCATCAGCATCACTAACAGGTTCATCGCCTTCTTCGGTTTGCTGTCCAGTTTGATTTTGCTCTTTCTTCATTTTAAGATTGCGAGCACGATTCTCAGTCTGCTGCTTCTTTCGCTGCTCCTTCAGTTTACGTTTCTTTTCGATCAATTTCCGTAACGTTTCTTTTTCATCTTCAGTTTTGACAACATGGTCATGATAGAGCACTTCACCGGTTAACAAGCCTTCCTCGATCTTGATTAACTGCATTGTGAGACGTGGGCCGATTTCATGCAACTTTACTGAGCTCTTGAAATCCTCCAGATTTCCCTTACTTTTCAGTGTTTGGGCCAGCACAACATGAGACTGCTCATCGTCCTCAGCTTCCGATTCAGAAGCATAGCCATCTCTGCAAGTTAAAACACCTTGAAATCAAATCAAGTTAGTCTATAGCGCAGTCTTAATTCTTACCTGGTTACGAAATCGACAACTTCATTGCATTTGCTTAGATTGGGCACAGTGCCATCGACTATTTTCTTTACTGCCTTTTTTAAGCCCACTGGTACCACCTGCACCGAGTAGTGACGCATTTCTACTAGTTTTGTTTCCGTGTTGTAGGAGAACAGGACGCATCGTCGTATGGTGTCGATGCTCACCTGAGCCAGGTTTATTGATGGAAACATGTTCTGGAACGTAGTCGCCATCAGTTTTAAATGCTTGCCATCTCCGCTGAAGTTATTCATGATCACAAGGGGTGCATATTTGAAATGATCAACGTCTATCATTTGCTTCTTGCTGCATGAAATGACATCGCGTGCCAGCGTAAATTGATGCACCTGTTGAACGCATTAAACAATTAACAGGTGTACATTTCATTTATGAACCAAGAACGCACCTTAAATGTGAGCGATGGACCACGCGGTAGGCGTACTACTTTAAAGGATAACTGAGTGGATGCTTTGTTAAAGATGCCCATGTGGGAAACATGAAAAAAACTGCTCAGACTGACAAAATCCTTAATACGATTCATTTTCTTTTCGCGCAAATTTGTTGCCGTAAACGGTTCCATTATGCGGCGCACATCAAGTGTTAGGTCTGTTATATACGGACAGGATAGACCACGATGTATTATGAAGGAATGTGGTGCTTCTACCACTTCACTTGGCTCACTGGCTTTAAACGCTGCCGTACGCGTTTTCGGATGAACTTTCTTTTTACCGCGTCCCATTTCAATTAGTTAAAAACAAAATAAAACCCTGCAACCACACGTGCTTGTACGTTGCTGCAACATTCACTATGTGCTCCGACATGTTTATCGATAAGTCGATAGGTTTTTGATGCGCAGCGAGGGAAATAATTTCGCCATATGGTCACATTGACGTTGGCGGGCTGTTTTTGAAAATATATTAGTTTATCAACTAAAGGTTTTGTAAAAAACACCGAATCTCGATTTCAGAAAAATTAATGATTTTAATTATATTTATTTTTTATTTAATCACACTCAACGTAGCAAACACAAATGTTGTATTTAGTTTTGTTTTCTTTCACGTTGCCGTTGCTGTATTTTAAGTTTTACAACTTTTTATTTTATCAGCTAATTTTAAAGAATCCGGATGGTGGCCAATTTTCAAGATTTATATAAAGTAAACAATTCTCTGATTATGATTTTTTCGATTTTATGCTAAAAACTAATCGCCGTCATAAAAAGAAGGATCAAATTCCACTTTAAAGTCTGGCGGAAAAAAATTTGTTTTGCAATAACCAATAGCAGCTTCGACTTTGAAACAAATCGGATAAGATAAAAGGTAATAGAGTTAAAATTTTAGGTAATAACGAAACGGGAATCAGACCGAGAGCCTTTTCTCTGCACTTTACGTATTATTTAAAAAAACCTTTCATGATGGAATACAGTCTGGCGACGGCTAATAGAACGTACATAGCAAATATTCTTTGTTTTCTTTGTGTTTTTTCCCTTTTTAGTGTTTTTTGTTTTTCTTTGAAAATTACAACTATGTATTTGTTTTGCGAAAATTAATAATATTAATATTTGTTTAATATTAGCATTTATGTATATTTATATAAATTATAGTTACAGCTACAGCTTAAACTGAATTTGGAGTGTTTTTAGTGTTTTCGTTATTTATTTTCCCCAAGGCGCCGAACGATGCATCGACGCTTTATGCGATATATATATTATTTATTATATGCGTACATATATAAAACTTCAGTTTAAACTGCAGTTAACTACAGCCGGATGTTGATGTTTTGCGGTTGTTTACTGTTGTTATTGATTTGTTGCTATTTGTAGAGGATTTCTCATGCATATATGACAAATTGCTGGATGTTGTGGCTGTGGCTGTTTAAAAAATAACATCTTATGCCGTTGTTGTAGTTATAGTTGAAGTTGTAATTCTTGTTGCTGTTGCTATTCTGGCTGTTGTTGTTAATGTTGCTGTTGTTGCGGGGAGCTGCTTTTGCTGCTTCTGATCCTGCGGCAAATGCATCGGGCGGTCACTGACAGCACTGCTTGCGTACATCAGCTGTTACAGTCGGCTTCACATCGATGGGCTCCACATTTGAGGGACGAATGACATCGCCTTCGGGCGGATCCCGAATTTGTTTCTGCGACACAATACGATAGATCTCTGCAACATGATAAATTTAAGTTAATAATTGAATAAAATACTTTGGGTGGCATAAACTTACCTGTGAGTATATTTTGGAATGCGGTTTCAACGTTCGTCGAGTCGAGGGCTGATGTTTCTATGAAACTCAGACCATTGCGCTCGGCAAACAATTTCGCCTCATCCGTCGGCACCGAACGCAAATGCCGCAAATCGGACTTGTTGCCCACCAGCATTATAACAATATTCTGATCGGCATGATCGCGCAATTCCCGCAGCCATCTCTCCACATTTTCGTACGTCAAATGCTTGGCAATGTCATAGACAAGCAGTGCTCCTACAGCACCGCGATAGTAGGCAGAGGTAATGGCCCTATAACGCTCCTGACCTGCCGTATCCCAAATTTGCGCCTTAATTGTTTTACCATCGACCTTTGGGGAAATTTACAATTTATATTCAATTTGAAGTTCAATAATATTAAAATAAACTCACCTCTATGCTGCGTGTTGCAAACTCAACGCCAATTGTCGACTTGGACTCCAAATTGAATTCGTTGCGCGTGAAACGTGACAGCAAATTACTTTTGCCAACGCCAGAGTCACCGATAAGCACAACTGCAACAAAAATTAGTTTAATAAATTATTAGCAAATAGAAAACTTTGTCTTCGTGCTCTCCCTCCCTCAAACAGTTGCATAATTTAACATTTGCCAACGGACTGGCTCTGGATGGTTTGTATGTAGCCTGGTTGGTCTGAAAGGGTGTTTTTTGGGTCATGTCCTCGTTATTCAGTTATTGGCAAATATACGGCGTGTGCCTCAAGGTCAGCCAGGCGCAATAAATTGCTATGCTTTCGTGGGATTTCAGTGTGACGGTCATAAAACCGACCGTTTTATGGGCGTCTCCACAGCTCGTCCACCATTATAGCTTTTATTTAATTTAGGGGCGTCCAAGCAGGTATTTTCATACTTTCTCAATATGTGTTGTGCCATGCAATAAAATGATAGTTCTATATCTTTCAGTAGTTCTACTCTTGGAATATATTTCTAAATGATATTTCGATAGATTTCGATAGTTATGTTCCTTAATTTTACAGCGATACATTTTTGTAAGCATTCACATTCAACGAGTCAATCAACTGTTATATTATCACAACTTTTTTGACACCTTTTTTTGGTGTGTTTGTTTATCTAGCATGCGACAATATTAGACCCTCTGCCTCGCTCACTGTGCTGCTATCTCTTTCGCGCTCCCACGCTCTCTCTCCGTGGAAGTGGGTACAGAGTTATCAGCACTGTGATTGCTTGACAGCAGCTCTGGAGTAACGAGTAACGGTGATTCATTAGCTAGCTTCTCTCTTAACGTGCTCTTTAACGATCAACTGCGGTTCTAATATCAAATTACACCTAGCTTTAGCTTCAGCGGAAGCGTTAAACATGCTCTCATCATTATATACAATCAGAGTTTCATATATAGAAATATCCATGAGGTTTCTATAGTATATAACAATTTTGCAACTTTGGGTTTGGTCATTTGCTTTTACTCAGTGATTAAGCGCTTATCGTCAAGTTATTTTTTGTATTTAATGAGTCACAGCACAAATATGCCGAATTTGATGCCATATAAGCGTGTCCCATGTCATTTGCGGGTCATGATATAAATAGTGAAACTCAACAGATGTCTACTGTCCCTGTAAATATCATTAAAGATCTTTCGCTTCCGCTTAATGGCCGAGATTTCTATCCGACATACAAAATACACAAGTCTAACGGAGTTGAGCTTGGGTGGAATTTGTTAAAGCGCAATAATTTATACAGAGTACTGAGCCAGAGCTCGCATGCAAACGAGAGAACAAAGAGAACATTGTGAATTGTTGACCCCAAAAATATCTAAACACAAATACATAAACCTTAAAGCTCAAAACACACAAAGAAACTATTTGCTACACACTTTAAATGGAACTGGGAATGCGGGAAGCTAAGTGACAAGTTGATAAGTTTTTATTTGGGGTTGAACATAGTTGTAAATGCAATTTTGATCAGATAAAAATGAGATCTTGTTTCACGGTGCAAACAGAAAACTGCGGCTTAAACATCCGCTCAACGAAGTTGCTGTAACAACAGCGGCAACAATAACAACTTATAGTGACCATTAAGAGAGTGTATGTGTGTGTGTGGGTAGAGAGCGATAATAACAACAACAACATAAACAAGAGAGACATCTGAGCGATAAACATATGCAAAAGAAATTGCGAAAATTCAATACAAAAACTGGTAACATCACAAAAATTAATACACACTTTTCTATAATTGCTGCCAATAGCAACAATAAACGCATACACACAACATATACACCGCCATACAGTTTAATATATATATTAATAACAGAAAATCAAATCTAAGCAACAAAACAAAAAGTTCATGTGTGTAGTTTTTTTTTATCATGATTATTATTACGATTTATGCAACGTGTCACGCTGGCTGCTGGCAGCAGAAGCAAAAGAAAGAACGGCAATGGGAACGCAATGACAAACTGACAGCAGTTAACGGCAAAGTAGTTACGCGTATGATGGAACAGGGGGTGGGGTTGAGTAGGGCGAAGAAGCTCCAACAGAGAGTAGAGAGAGCGCGCAAGTAACTAAAGGGCAACAGCAAAATACAATTTCCAGCCAGTAACAAAAATTGCAGCAATAAAACGACAGGGGGCGTATTATGCCATATAACATTTTCGAATGAAATGAAAAGAAAAAAAAAACTAAATCCGATCGAACGTCACTAATTAAAACATTTATATTCATTAACGTTGCATAAATACATGATGTATGTATGTACGACAGATATGTCTGCATTTGTTATTCCAATTAGTTTCAATTAGTGCCATTGAACTACTGCGTCATTATGGCCGCATCAGCAGTCGAATCTAAGCAAAGTTATAGTTTTGCTCCTGCTCAAATTTCCCATGCTCTCTCGACAGGCCACTACGGTGGGCAACCGACCAGTCACCGGCCAACTTCATAATTAATTACAATGGCACCAGCTACACACGAAATTTTTAAAAGTCATGTTCATAATTTACCTTTGAAAAGATAATCGTATTCGTCTTCCCTTGCACCCATTTTTGTTGTGTTTTTTTAATGTTTTGCTCCTCCTGCTCCAACCGATTGGGGTGTCTGTGTGTGTGTCCGTGTAAAGTAAAATCCAATAATCCTTGCGCGCCGCCGTTTCTTTATGCGTTTCTTTTCGTGTATTTTGCTCTCACACTTTGTACACTTTTATTTGTAGTTGTGATCGGGACAATATAAAGAAAAGAAAAATTTTATCAAATTTGATGGCAAATAGGCGTTTTTCAAACTTTATTCTGTGTTCCACGTCAGGCAACACTTGTGCGAGAATAAAAGCAATAAAACTTTCCCACTTTCAGTGGCCTTTTTATGTATTTATTTATAATTTTCTTTCTCGCGACACACACTCACTTAGACTTAGTCACTCCCAATATACTCAACGGCATGAAGTTGGCTGCGGCATGTATTGCAATGCAAGTGACAGCTGAAAGTACTCGATACTTGAGCCACAAGTTTATACGCCATGTTGATGACGTCACTACAGCACAAATACGTTATAATTTGAAATGTGAAATAGTTGAACTCCTCAAACAAAACAGTTTAGTTTATAAAAACAATACAAAAGTGATTTTTATTTCGAGTAAATGTAACACATATGTTGTACAAAAACGGTATGTTAAGTATATAGTGCAATTAATACTAAGCGGTAGCTTATTGTTCTGCAGAATGAGTAAACTTTGTTCCTATTGTACTTATAGCACATTTTAAATACGCGCACGTTGTAGTGCAAATGCCGGATACACAAGCAAAAGTCCACCAGCAATATATGTGATCTTTGAACCTACACACCAGAATGCTGCAATAAAAATAATAAATTAAAATAATAAAGCACAATAGACGATTTTAAATTTCTTACCAATAGATCCAATAACAGGTCCCAAGGCACGAGCTAAAGCCCCCAAGGAACGGAAGATTCCTAATACTGAACCCTTTTGATCATCGTTGCCATATTTGGACACCAAGGTGGTTAGACAAGTGACGGCGAAGGCGGTGGAGATGGCAAATAGAATCATGCCAGCATAGAGCATTCGACTGGTCTCAGCCAGACCAACTAAAATAAATGCAGGCACTATCAGATACAGGCTAAAGATGGCATAGCTTTTGATCTTGGCTTCGGGTAAACGACGCACAACTGATCCCTGCAGCAGGGTCATCACAACACCCGTGGTTAAAAACATTTTGGCCTGGTCCATGGAAGTGTAGCCAAATTTATGGTACATTAAAAAAGTGACTGTGAATTCCAAGCCAGAATAAAGAAATAGGTATAAAAAGTAAATACATCCAATTGTACGAAGCGCTTGAGTATCCTTTTTTGGCACATTCTTGATGGCAGCAAATCTGTAAAAACAAATGAGAAACTTTAAATTAATGAAGTCTGTTAATTACAGGGTCTTTTACAGTGGTTGGACTAGTTATTTTTGAAAAATGTCAGTGATAACGTTAAACTAGAGGAGTTCTTGAGTCATACAAAAGTTTCCAATAAATGAAATACGAGTGTTGATCATGTTCACTGATAAAACAAATACGAGTTTTGACCGTCTTCACTGATAACACGAATCACAAAAAACGTGTTCGAATGCCGGCAAGATAGCGACAACAACAATAACCAGTTGAGGAGCAATTTTATGTCAACGAATAACAATAGTTAAGAAAGTCACACGACTTGTTTCAACGGCTATGCTAATTAAATCAAGACAACTTGCCTAAATATAGACGATACATTAAGTAATTGAAGGCCGTATGACAAAGCAGATGAGATTTCTCGAGCGCGTTTCTCCTGAAATAAAGACAATTTAAATAAGTACAAGTATAATCGCAATGGATAACACTTGGGACTCACCTGAGGCAGAGTTTCGCGTAAACAGAAGACAAGGAGCAGCACATCACACAATGCCAACCCTAGCGCCAGCAGGGAGGGAAGTACAAACCAGGCACCGCCACTGGCAGTCTTATTCGAGAATATGGCAAACATGGCACCAATCATGGGGCCAACAATAAAACCCAGCGAGAAGGCAACACCAACGAGTGCCATGCCCCGACCACGAGTCTTCACGCTGGACACATCAGTGATGACGCTCATGCAGAGTGAGATGTTGCCCTTGCTAATGCCGCCCACAATCCGCGCTAGCACAAACAGCGCAAAGTTGCTGGAACAGGCCCAAATCAGATAGGACAGTGCGATGCCAGACTGTAACAAGAAAACGTTTAACAAAAGTTGTCTACGTATAAAACTGGAACTGCTTTAACTTACGGTGCACATTAGCAGTACCGGTTTGCGTCCATAGTAATCCGACAGACTGCCCACAATGGGGCTGGCCAAGAATTGCAGAAAGCTAAACATTGAGCCGAGGAAACCACCGAATAGCACCGACAGGTAACGGTCGGGAGCGCCCAGGAGCTGCTGAAACCAGCGTACACGGGTCGTGAGTGATGCATATAAACCGGAATTATCATTGACCCTATAATATTCCAGCAGTGATGGCAACAGCGGCAAGATGATGGTAAATGCAAGCAAATCAAAGAGTAGTGATAGAAATATTATATATATCATGGGATCACTTTTCTCCTTTGGCGCAGCAGCTGTCGCATTGTTGTTGTTGCTCTTGCTGTTGGGCTCCGGTTGCACTTCCGGTTTGATGGCATTCTGGCGATTCCGTACAGTGGCCATGTTCTTGATATTGTTGCTGATTGTTTAAACTGCGTGCGTGTACATAAATTTGGTCTAATTACTGGAGCAGACAACAAGATGGTGACCACATAACTGTATGTGCGCCCAACTGACTTGGCCAAAACAATAAGCAGTACGCCAAGTAACCGCTGCAGTCGAAGTGAAAGCTAAATGTAGTCAACAACGTTCAGTTTGCATGACGAAAATGTTACCTACTACTTACAGTTATATACATAGTCTTTTTTAAATACAAAAACTATATTTCTGTTTATAATAGTCTAAGCTAGCTGTTTAAAGGGTTAAATTCTTCATAAACATCTAGAAAGTGTAAGAAAGCATAACTCAATCAACAGGTTGTTTAAAATTGTTACGTGTATGAACTACTTGTACGAAAAAACATTGTATCGAACAAGTGTTGTTAAACGAATCAGCGAACAGCTGTGCGATATGTATTAATCAACACTAGTCCAACTACCGCAAACGACAAAAACTTGAGACCAATTTTTGTAAAAGTGCACTAGATAAAGCCGTTGGGAGGTATAAATAATGTCCAAAGTGACGGTACAGGATATAGAAGCCGTAGATGATTATTGGGGGCCAACGTTTCGTTCAATACTTGAAGGTAAGTTACATTTTACTTGCACAGCAAATTCGTCATCAATCTTTCGTTGATTAACGCCCACACACAACACAGGCAACAATAGTAAATTAATAAGTGAGCAGCTGGACCAACGCATACGTAGCCATGACAAGGAGATCGAGCGCATCTGCAATCTATATTATCAGGGATTCATTGACTCCATTCAGGAACTGCTGCAGGTACGCACACAGGCGAAGCAATTGCATGACGAGGTTCATTCCCTGGACACATCGTTGCGCACAATAAGTGCATCGTTGATCCAGCAGGGCAATGAGCTGGTGCGTGCCAGACAGATTGAATCGAATCTGGCCCGTGCCATTGAGGCTCTCAAGTCTTGTTTGCCTGCTCTGGAATGCTATATGAAGTTCACACAACAGACCAAGAATAAGCAATATTACCAGGCACTGCGTACGCTGGAGACTCTGGAGACGGAACATCTGTCACGACTGCAGCGTTACAACTATCGCTTTGCCACACAAATGCAAACGCAGATACCGATCATCAAGGAGAACATACGTCATTCGGCTGCTGCGGATTTCCGTGAATTTTTGGAAAATATACGTAAATTCTCACCACGTATTGGTGAGCTGGCCATAACGCACACGAAGCAGTTGCAGAAGCGGGATATTAATGCAATAATACAGGAGCATAAGCAGCGAGGCAACAGCGATGGTGGCGGTGGAGACGATGATGGTAGCAATGTTAGCGCACAGGATTTGATTGATTTCTCGCCCATTTATCGCTGCCTTCACATCTATATGGTGCTAGGACAGCGAGAATACTTTGAGAAAGACTATCGCCAGCAGCGGCGAGATCAGGCCAAGTTGGTGCTACAACCGCCCCCCAATATGCATGACAATCTGGAGGCCTACAAGACCTACATCTGTGCGATTGTTGGCTTCTTTGTGGTGGAGGATCATGTAAAGAATACAGCTGGCGATGTGGTTATCGGCAGCTATCTTGAGGATCTTTGGTCAACTTCGCTAACAAAGTTTGTCAACGAGATCAGCATGAGTTCATCCTCCTGCACTGATCCAAACATTTTGTTGCGTATTAAGAACCTCATTATGCTGTCTATTAACACCTTTAAATGCTACGGATACACGGTGCAAATAATCTGGGAGCTGCTGCATGACATGCGAGATCATTACAACGAGGTAAGTAAATGAAAATTGATATTATGGTTTGTGATTAATGGATATCATGGGTCTTTTCAGGTGCTGCTTCAACGCTGGGTGCATGTGTTCCGTGAGATACTCGACAAGGAGCAGTTTGTGCCGATGGTTGTGGAGAATGCCGAAGAGTATGAATGCATTATCGAACGATTTCCCTTTCATTCCGAGCAACTCGAGAACGCGCCGTTTCCCAAACACTTTCCATTCTCACGCATGGTACCCGAGGTCTATCACCAGGCCAAAGAGTTCATGTACGCCTGCATGAAGTTTGCCGAGGAGCTGACGCTTTCGCCCAACGAAGTGGCCGCAATGGTACGCAAGGCAGCTAATTTACTGCTCACTCGCAGCTTTAGCGGTTGTCTGTCCGTTGTCTTTCGACAACCGAGCATAACACTCATTCAGCTGATACAGATCATTATTGATACACAATACTTGGACAAGGCTGGTCCTTTTCTAGATGAGTTTGTCTGTCACATGACGAACACAGAGCGCAGTATTTCACAAACACCATCTGCCATGTTCCATGTGGCACGACAGGATGCTGAGAAGCAAGTGGCCGTGCGTATTTGCTTCAAAATCGATGAGTTCTTCGAACTAAGCGCCTATGATTGGCTGCTTGTGGAGCCACCGGGCATTGCATCCGCTTATATCACGGACATGATCTCCTATTTGAAGAGTACCTTCGATAATTTCTCCTACAAGCTGCCTCACATCGCCCAGGCTGCCTGTCGTCGAACCTGTGAGCACATTGCCGATAAAATCTATTCCATACTGTATGATGATGAGGTCAAGCAAATCTCAACGGGTGCTCTTACCCAAATCAATTTGGATCTGATGCAATGTGAGTTCTTTGCTGCTTCGCAGCCGGTCCCCGGTTTGCATGAAGAGGAGCTTACCAAATACTTTCAACGTAATCGTCAACTACTCGATTTGCTTATACTGGAGGAGTGGAGTACGTATTTCCATGATTATGGCAAGCAGGAGAATCGCTACCATCTGGTGCAGCCGCAGTCCATTATTGTCATACTAGAAAAGATACGAGAGGCGGACAAGAAGCCTATCTTTTCGTTAGTCCGTAAGAATGATAAGAAAAAGCTACTGGAAACGGTGCTCAAACAGCTTAAACATATTGCCGAGCGTCAGAGTTAGAGGAAAAATACATCTTTATATTTAGAGAATTGGCTTAATTAAATAGATTTTATTATCTGACTAATTTGAGAGCATTATGAAATAACCATAAATTAAAATAGCTCCGGAAAAACAAGATGAAATAACACCTAAACAGAAAGTAATTTACAAATCGCGGAAAACTTTGAATGATTTAAAGTTTATTTTGCTTAAATTGAATCTGTTTTGGCAATGAATTTATTCATATTTGAAAAGTTTGTCCTCTTTTGATTTCGATCAAATCGTTTGCTTATTTTGAGTGCAAAAATTGTGTTTGGAATTTTGAATTTCATATATTATAAATATATACAGAAGAAGCAAAAAATACAATTTGCAGCCTTCAGCTTTTAAAATAATAATAAAAAATAAAAGGAAATAAACGAGCACACAAAAACTACAGAAAAAGAGACGAGGCGTTAAAAGAGCTATTAACAATTTGTTGTATATATAATAATAATAATATGTATGTAGTATGTATGTATATGTCTGTTTGTTTATACCGCAAAATAGTAAACTAATTTCTATGTTACGTATTCCGTGTGTATATATGCATGAATCTATCAATTCTATTTGCCTTTCTGTCAACTCTTCGTCTCCAGATGTTTGGGTGCATCCGCATATGTGAATTTCAAGCGAAACGCCTCGGCGAGCAGCACATTTATTTGGCGATCGGACCAATTATGGGTTGGCAGATTCTGTAGCAACAACATAAGACCCTAAAAAACACCAGAAAGCCATAAAAAATATAATTAGTTTCAAATTAACAATTAGGTACCGGTAGAAGTGTGGGGGGGGGGGGCTTACCTGAAAATCATTTTGCTGCATTAGTTGTTCTTTCCAGTGTAGTAGAAATGCGGCACACACATACAGATGGAAGAGCGCAAATCCATCGGATTCGGCCAGATATGTATCCCACAAGCGGATTGTGCAGTGCAGGGGCAGTTCGCGTGTCAGTAAATTGTTCATCCAACGAAATGAGAATTGTAAATAATCAACGCCGTGCGTCTGTAGATGACGATGCAGATTGACTAAATAATAAATCAAATTATATATTATTAGTAATTCAAATAAATCCCCAGAATTTGTCTTTACCATCAATGCGTTGTATAAGATCCTTGAGTTGATTAACCTTCTCCTGTATGCCAAGTTGGGCAAATATATAATTATCCTGTATGCAGTCAAGAAATTTGGATAAGCACCAAAATGAATCGGCTTCGATGATATTGCGTGTTTCTTCTGGCAGCTGAGACATCTCATATTTCTCCAGATCGGTGTTGGGTGTGAGCACCTCCTGGAGAAATACAATGAAGAATGGCGTGACCAGATCATTTATGCCCTGTACATAACCGGAGGCCGGATGTCGTATGGCCCAAATGAAGAGTACACGCTCAAACATTTCCTGTACGAGCTTTTGCTGGAAGAGGGGTATTTGCGGGTTCATGCGCGGCACATCGATATGTATCTGACGATAGGTGTCCTGTTGCGTCTCATCCTGGCTATCAACCTTGAAATAGTTATGTCTCAGATCCTGATACCCTTGACGTTTGCTTTCCAACACTGCGCTGCGACGCTCCCCGGATGGGGGCAGGTATTTTGACAGCAAACGCCAGCTAACAGCACGCATCTAAAAAATATGCATTGGTGTAGAACTGTTTGGGCTTGAGAATGTCTTAGGCTTACCTTGCGCGGCACACCTGACCAGCTGAGCTTTTTGAGTGCCACCAAATCGAGTTGCGGCGAATTAAGCAACAGCTGAAACTTTTCAATCTTTGTCTCGTATTCCCCATCCTGTGAGTTGGAGCTAATCTTTTGCAGTTGAGGTCTTCCAGGATAGTTACGCAAGCGAGATCTGCAAAAAGACGAAATTAATTGGATAATTTAAGCCCTTTATCAACGGGGAAATATTTTTAATCTTCAAAATGTTTACAAAGTTGCTGTTTACACAACTGGCCAACGGCTGTTGACTCTGCAGACAATACACGACGCTATCATTCACCTGTTTTCGTTGCCGTCATGAGACGATCGACGCTCGTCCCTGATGTCATCAGACAAGCTGCCCCCAGATGCAATTATATCCATATTGCTATGATTGCCGTCAATGGACTCATTATGTGTGACGTGGTTTTGATTGCTACGCGAATGCGTTTCGATGACATTAAGCGCAACGGATTGTGAAACTTGGCGCGATATGCGAGCGGATTCTATAAAAACCAAAACAAAATAAATATTAAAGAGATTGACTTTTGGTAATTGTGTTTTGTTAGTTTGTATGTACCCCCAACTGCTGCGGCCGCTGCAGCTTCGGTGCTGCTTATAATACAAAATTCATCATCGCCGGTATCCCAGGCATCGCTCACCGACTGTTGATAGTCACGGAAGGTGGATACCATGCCGCTGCTACCGTTGCCACGATCACCACGCAGCACAGCACCGGTGCTGCTGTTTGTATGGTCGTGAAAATCGCGTTTTGGACTCGGCCGTCCGGGCACTGCGCGGCCGCTATTCTTCCAAAACGATGTAGAGTTGCCTAAAATGCTCGTTGGTGTCTTGACTCCAGTTGCAGTAGTATGTGTTGCCGCAATTACTTCCGTTGCGTTTGTTGTTATTTCTGCAATTTTTGATTTTTCTTCAGTTTGTCCTACATTATTGTCCATAATAAATATCGAAGTCCGATGTCAGTGTCAGCGTCATTGCATTTAGAACAGTGTGACCAGTTTTTTAAAGCTGTTACATACTATTTTTGTCGTATATTTGTTAGTTGGGTATTTTTCATCTTTTGCTACATGGGTACCACTGTTTTGAAAAAATGAGCACAGTTGAAATTCCATAAAAAGCCATTTGTACCGGTATTTGGAAAAAAGTAAGCAAACTCACATGTGTCTAATTGCAATGGAAACAAAATTAAGGAAATCTATAAAATTAAAAATATTATCTTTTCATTGTATTAAGTCCGACATAGGCTAAAAAAAAACTGATCTCATGTACCAGACAATCACTTTTGGTACAATTGTGCAAGATTTGAAATAAAGGTACCAAATGACATAAGTGAAAAAACAATAACCATTATTTTATAAAATTAATTTTTATTGTTATAATGGCATACAATTTATTTATTTCTGTGAAAGTACATACTTTGTTCAATTGCGATTTTTTAATGCAACACTCGAAAAAGTTTACATTTAAAAAACGCGCATGTTGGTCACACTGCAACTGAAACGAGTGTTATTTGTGTGATAAGAAAACAAATTTCATTATTCTTTGTAAAATTACGTTCCCAAACTATGAACCAGTCGAGTCAAAAAACTTAATAGAAACAGCAGAAAAATGCAAAAGCATGAAGAGATCATACCCCGCCTCAAGCAGATCTTTGACATATTTCTGCAAGAAAACTTTGTAATGACCGACAATGTTTACTTTGAAAAGCTCATATCACACTTGCAGGCCAAGGGTAAGTGTGTGTGCGTGTGTGTGTGAGTGTGTGCAACAGGCGGCATTTCTAACATTTTAAATGTATGCACAGAAAATGCAGCTCTTCTGCAAGCCCCCTTTGTCATCGAATGGGTGGACAAGGGTCTCACATTGATCAGCGGCAATTTCCACCGAGTGCATCCAAAGGTCATATCCTTCATGCTAAATGTTATTGGTTTTATAACCTCCAATGAATGGATGCTCATACGGCTGCGAGAGCTCGACATCATGAATAGGTGAGTATAGTATGTGACAAGATTGTTAATTTGCTTAATAAGCATTTATTCGCACAGGCTAAACACCTTTATGCAGGCAAATGATCAGCATTTCAGTCCATCGATAAAGTTGAGTGGCATTCGCGTGATGAAGGCCATTAGTAATTATAGTGTGGGCTTGGCATTCCAGCGCCTGAACCGCACTTGGACTGTGCTCATCCAGTACAGCAACAACGAGCACACTCTGTATGTGGTGCGTGAGGCACGTCAGCTGCTCTACGAGATGTTGTACAAGTTCTGCGACAAGATGCATGACACAGCTGTCACACTGGAGATACTATCGGAGATAATGAAACCCATACAGGATAACGTTTATATAACCGATAATATCAGTATGAATGACAATGCCGGCGGGGAACAGGAGCGTATTCATGTCAGTGTCGATGATAATGAGATGCTGCACAAGGTAACAGCCGCCGTGGATCTGCTCACTTACATTTTGCAACAGACGCTGGTCAGTGAGGAGCGTACGAAAATTGTTTCTCTACTCCGGGATCATCATAATATTGAGCTAAATATCTGGAAGCTGGTGGAGATGACGCACAATACGTACTTCACCGAGAAGATGTTTACGGCCATGTGTAGCTATCACTTTGCCCTGCTTCTCCACGAGAAAATTCTGAATCCCGAGTGCAGTGAGCCACCGGAACAGTTCACTGAATTCGGTGTTGCATTCTTTAATGTAATGAAGTTCTGTATACAACGCTCGGAGGGATTGGTCTTGGTCAAAATGGCTGAACAATATCATATGCTGTGGAAAAAGCTGGGCGATCGTGTGCCCAAAGAAATCATCATACAAGACCATCGAGTTGTGTTTCAGAATCAACTAATTTGCTTTCACATGTGTCCACTGCTCTTCTCCATGAAGTTTGCCAAGAAAATGGCCGATGAGAGCAAGAGCGAATTGTTCGACTCGTACATCTCGAAGCTTCTGGAAATGTCCTGCGAGCAGACGTTGCGGTTGTGCTATAGCCTACGGGATGCTTTCATTACGCCCGAGGGAACTGCAAACATCTATTTGCTCTCACCGGATTTGGCCAGAAAATGTGTGCACAGCATACTCACACTGGAGCACATCATGGATCGGGAGCAAGCCATCACAGTGTGTCAAGCATTTCTCTATTCGTTGCGTGAAGTGGTTGCTCTAAGCGATTCTAGTAAACCAATGGATCCAGAGGATTGTCATGGCACGAGCACATCAAATAACTATTATGAAATTTATCCACGTGGCGCTGAAGCGATTGTCAACGATCCGAGAGTACTGCACTCAGTAATCGTGGGACTACGTACGTTGATTGAACGCTTTAAGATCACATGGAAGGAATCCGTCGAGACCATTGGCCTGGTCAACTGTTTGGCCTATGTGCTAGAGAACTGCAACATGGATGCAACTGTAGGTGGATTAATATTATCTTGAAATCTACTATTACTTCATGCTGTTATCTTTTACAGTGCACTGTGCAGGCATTGAAGCTCGTCCAGCTGTCGGTGGAACACTTTCTGTCCCCCAATATGGCATTGCTGGTGGATAATCTACAGGGTTCGGCATTGGTTTGCCTGGGACCCATTATTGTTAAGCGTATGCATGATACCAACTGGGAAGTACGGGACTCTGCCCTGGAATTGGCCATATCCATCGCCAGCATTTCCCGCATCAGTAGGTGTTATCACCCTCAAAAATTGCAAAATTAAAAATTTTTTTAATTTTGTAGAATTTCCTGCATTCCAACGTTTTCTAATCGATGTCAAGATTCCACCGATTGTCTACGAAATGGCCAAACATGATAGCGAACCTTATGTGCGTGCCTCCGCCTACAAGTGCCTGTCCAAGATGGTGCCCATCAATGCGCTCTGGGAGAACGGACTCAGCCAATTGGATTTAGTGGTAGTTTATTGGGAAACTATACCATTTACATGTACTATAAGAAACTTCCATTTTATTACAGGATCACCTGCTGTACGTACTCTATAGAGAACACGAGGATATTGTGCGTGCAGAGGCGATACTTACACTAAGTAAGATCTATGACCATCGCAAGATACCGAGCAAATACAAAAACACGCTCTTTTCCACTCTCAACTATTGTGTGGTCGGTGACCATCACTGGGAGGTGAAGGTGAATGCTCTCTGCTTTTGGCGCATGGAATTCCATCGACAATTTAAGAATCAGGGCATGATCGATGGTGTTTTTCCCAGTGTCACCTTCTCCAAGGAGCATAAAAAGATTGTAACCCTTACACAAAACGAGATCAAATTACGTGTGGCGAAAGTTTTCGCGGAGGTTCAACAGTATGGATACTATGGCATCGTTCTCAAGTGCCTACGAGATGAGTACGCACCGGAGGTGCTGCGTATTCTTATAGTCGGCATAAATACGATGAACGAGAGGATTAACAAATATGACTTCGAGATTGTCTTGGGTCATATTGAAAAACTATGCTCGCCTTCATTCTCCTCGAGCGTAAATAGTCAAACTCTTTTGACGCCGCCCAATGTGCCGGAACAGCAAATGTCTGTGGATCAGGACGAGAATACCACCGCCATCAATGAGATGCAGTCGAATGACGTCATCGAATCTATATTAAATGCCCAGGATATGCAGCTGCTGGAGAAGACATTCGAGTCGCAAATGCAAATCAATCAAGAGGATACCCAGAGTCGTCATATTGATGAATTTTATTACAAACAGTTTGCCGTTTCTGTGCGTCAGTGGAAGGAGGAGATAAGCAAAATTGATTTGGATCGATTGCTTGTGCAGCAGGAGGAATGGATTGATTGCAATGATAATTTGTCGTTTCTTTTGGATGACATTCTCAATGCTATAAAGCGTGATGCTGATAATGAGATTTCCGATTGTTATTGACTATGGTCAAATCATAGTGAATTCTAATCTTTTTTTTTAAGATATATGTTTTCTTCTAAAAAATAAACACTTTTTCTCAACCGTTTGGGTTTTCAATTTTGAAAAACAGCAGCAGGCAGGTAGAGTGATCTTTTTTTATGATTTAATTTCGGTTTTCCCATAATTACCACTGACTACCATAAACAGTGACTGATATATTTAGAAAATAACTGGGAAAAAATACTTATGGCCGCCATAATATTGGGAAAAAATGCAACCCTCCCTGGTTTATGGATTTTTTTCTTGTCTTTATACGGTCACACTGCCGGACGGTCCGTTAGTCATGGTGGAAAATTCGTGGAGAGCGTACCTATGCGCAAGAATAAGTAAAGGAGAAGAAAGTTGAATATTGATTAAAATTTCTGCAAAAAAATATATATATGTAATTATATATTGTAAATGTCTTTAATTTAAGTGATATAAATCAAATATTTGTGTAACGTTTAATATTTTAATACGCGTCAAAGTACAACGAGTGAAGCTAATCGCACACTAAGAAAACCAAGAAAGCAAAAGCACCAACTACAAATACAAAAAAGAACGCAAAAGCAAAACTTTTCTTGTGTGGCACATCTTGCAGATTGCGATTGCCAACGGTGTACTTTACGAATATAAAACAAAAATTAAAAATAAAAAAAATTGTAAAGAAAACAACGTTAAACAAAACAGAATCAGTTATTAGTGTGATTTTTTTGAGCCTTTGTCTGTAAGTGAGAGGAGAAAGCTTTAAGCGGAATCCCTTTAAGCAAACATCCCGTCGCCATTTTGAAAGTGATTTTACATACATACAAATAATATACGTACATACATAACTATCAAAATAAAACAACAAAAACAATCCAAATATCCCTATAGAATTATCGCAAATTTTAATTGAACCTGGCAACAGTGAAAACAAGGCAACTCTTAATATAAATGCAAATTATTTGTAATAATCAGTATAACAAAGTGGCAAAGAAAAACCCCCCGCAGCTGCAAAGCAATCAATAACTGCGACATATATACAGTCGTCTTCTTTACTCCCATACCGCAATACTACAATCGGCGAGTGTGTGAGCGAGCAAGACAACTGCAAAAGCAACAGCAGCAACAACAACAATATTGGTGTGAAAAGGTTTACAACTCAAAGTAAGTCGCAATTGTATTAGTAATATATGTGTATGCCAATGTATACACAAACAAACATTTATATATGCACATATATATGTATATATTCGAGTGTGTGCGAGTTTATATGTTGATTCATTAATTCAGGTACATTTGACACGTTTTGACATGGTTGCATTCGCGTCACAATAAGTCAGTTATAGACAAACGGCAACAGGGTATCAATAACGAACGTGTGTATGTGAGAAAATCTAAAGGCCCCAATCAGTCTATGTAATATAAGCTGTACTATCGTCCAATTAGTTCAATATTATTTTAAAATACAATTACATTAAAAATGAATCAGATAATGAAGCAATTCAAGTTTGTGCCGTATTTTTAATATAGTCTGAGTGGGGTTTAAACAAAGCCTATTGTTGACGCAAATAGGAGCATACATTGTACATATGTATGTATGTTATAAGAAAGATGGCGCAGTGTTTTGTATTTATCACAGACACATGCGCAAGTATGAGAATGCATGTGAACTCGTTACAATTGTCACCGTTTTCCCTTTTGCTAAGCGCACTTTTCTTGTTTATCTTTTCTTTCTACACCTAAAAACAGGACCCGGGCCCGGCTTGGATGACAGCTAAGACGATAAGGCAAGAAAAAAAGAGCAAAAGGAAGAAAGAAAAAGGAGGCGAAGAAGAAGAAAACAAAATTTGGAAATTAGAGCTAAGAAGGAGGATAGCCTAACAAAAAGAGATAAATCAACAGACTGATAAACAATACATAAAGTTAAAAGTTAAACTATATAAAGTATATAACTCAAGCTGTACATACAAACGAGACACAAATCGAATTTCCAGCTACACAAAAACAAAAAGTAAACTACGTGAGCAGCCGCCCGTTTGCCGCTATATCAAGTGATAGAGAGGAGAAGAGAGTGGAGCATCATCACTGATAACCAGCGAGACAGATAGAAAGAGAGAGAGGAGGATTTGGAAGAACAGGAGAAGGAAACGAAGAGCAGGCAGCCAAAGTAGCAGATTCGAGTTTGTTATCGATAATAAACAAAATTGATTTTAAGTGCGTGTGATATTTAACGTTAAGCATTAATTTAGCGAATAACCAAAAACAAAAAAAAAGGCAAAAAGCAGAAATTTTATCAAGCAGTTATAATCGATAGAGAGAGAGAGCGAGTGAGAGAAAGAGAGCTATAGAGAGATCGCGCTTAAGGTAAAGCTCCATTTTGATTGAAGAAGAAGAACAAGCAGAAGAAGAGAAGGGAAAACGCAGTGTTGAAAAGCTTTTATTTAAAGAGAAAGCGACGAAAGCAAGAAATTACTATGACATACTCGCACAATAGCGTTAGAAACAACATTAAAATGACAACAGCATCAGCAACAAAGTCCATACGCTTGAAAAAAGGCGCAACGACCCCACCCCCAATTCCCGCAACACCAACTTCAGCATCAGCAACAACAACAATAGAAACAACAACATCCGTAACACCAACACCCTCGGTAACTGCACATTCCAACAGTATTGCCAGCAGTACAAACTTCAATAATAACAACAACAACAACAATCATCACTTCCACCAGCAAGCTTTAAGCTCATCGCCCACGCACGGCTCCCCAAGCACCCCGAATAACCGTATCCAGCAGAAACTGCAGTCGCAGTCTGCAGGCGCCAATCAGCAGCAGCGCAGTCGTCAGCAGCGTCAATCGCCGCAGCAGATGAGCGGAGGAGGTGGAGGTGGTTTCTTTTTTGCAAACAATAGCAGGCGAAATGGCGGTGGAGGCGGTGGTCGATCGCCACAGGGAACAGCAACATTGGTGCGACAATCACCAGCAACGATTTTGGGCGGTGGCTTTTCAACACCGTCAACAGGAGGAATTTTGGTAGCTGGAGCTGGCTGTGGTGGTGGTTCGGCACGCAAGCAGCGCAGGAGTCCAACAACAACAACAAGCACAACAGTAACAACAACCAGTAGTTTTGGTGTAGGCGGTAAGATCTCGCCACAGCACCCACTCATACCCACCGCATTAACGCATTTTGCGGGTAGCAAGTGCTTCGATGCACCGGCTCCAACGGCCTTGCCAAAGCCGCCACAACATTGGACCCTCTCCAAATCGGAGGAGAAGCTGGTGGCCAGCAGTGCTGGTCCCGCATTGCAGAGCCTTTTGCGCGGCGACAGATGCAGTGCATCCAAATTGCATTTTAATAACGGCATCGGCGGAGGAGGCGGCGGTTACGTGGTGAAGTCATCCAGGCGCAATCTTCTCGATGACTTTGATACGCACAACCTCAAATTGTTGCTAAACGTGCAGTCGTAACAACAAGAACAACAACAACAATAAACAAAATGAACATGGAGGACCCCCGAAAATGACCCTGTTAATGACTTGCGATACAAAACAAACAAAAGAATACAAAAAATCAAAAATATAAAAATTGTAAAACATAAAAAAAAAACAAAACGAAAAAAAAACCAAATCATTTAACTGAAAATTTAAACTTTTTTAAACAAAGGATAAAAAAACAAAAAACAAATATAAAAAAGATGAGTAAATGTTTGTGATCTCAAATGTATCATAAAACAGCGACAAAATTGAGAAGCTAAAAATAAAAAACAAAAAAAAAACAACAAAAAAACAAAACGATAAAAATGCAAAACTTAAAGAAAAATTTAAAACAAATGGAAACAAATCGAAAACAATTGTCCTCACACCAACAGCAACAACGACAGAACTACAAAAACAATACAAACTTACACACCAACACACACACACACACACACACACATAGAGATACACAGAAAAAAGATGCAAAATTCCCCAAAGGCAAAAGCAAGAACAACAAGAACAGTTAACTTCAATATGCAAACTTTGAAAACGGCCAATCGACAAATAAAGAGTAAAACGAAACGAAGAGAAGAGAAAATGAGTGGAGTGAAGTAGAAGAGGAGAGGAGACGACGCTTGGCTGAAAGGAGATGGAGATGGAGTATGGAATGGAAGAAGAACAGAAAGAGAGCTCTATATGTATGTATAACGGATACTTCACAACTGAACATTGTTTTATAAACGTGATACGCAAATAGACTTGAAAAATGTAATTAATAAGTAAAATTATAAATTATATAAATATGTATGATGTATTTATGAGTAATTAAAACGACGCTAGAAGCGCTACATAAGTACACCTTATGTTTACTTATACTTTCCCCAAGCGGACAAAATGTGCAACGTACCTTAAAAACACAACTATAAAAAAAAAACAAAATAAAAACAAAAAAAAAACACAAAACAAAAAGAAAAGCAAACTGTTGAGAAATGAGCACACAGCAGATGAAGATCATCGAAGAGAGGAGGAACATAAGAAGGAGATAAATTAAACGAAAATATAAAACAAAACATTTAAAATGATAATAAAATCAATAATAATTATAATAGTAAAGATAAACATTAAATAATACCACCCACCAAATCACAAAAGACTAATTCAACTAAAAAAAAAGAGAAGAAGAAGAAGAAGAAAGGAAAAAGAAAAAACTCAACGACAAAAACTCAACGCTGCGAGAAAAAAGAGCAGCGCAAAATGCATTCAACTTGCCTCTAAACAAAAGAAACCTTAAACTACAACTAAATAATATAAATTACATTTATATAAAGTATAAAACAAACAAAAAACTCAACGGCCTCTCTACCTTAAGATATCATACACACACACACCCATATACATACGTACACATACACGCGAATACCAAGAAACACTTAAAAAAAAACATAGCATAAAACTTCCATTATTTTTAGTTTTTAAAACGAAACTTTGTAAAAAGAAAATGAGTTATATAACGTATATACAACAACAAAAATGGCTTTAAATTCTAAATGTAATTCTAATTTAAACATTCTTGAATTGTAAATACTATAATAATGGTAAACATAAAATAAATATTTCAAAAATTATTTAAAGCAATTCTTCAAAACGAAATCATATTGTAAATCAATTCAAAAAGCTAAAAACACGAAACAATTGTGAAAATTTGTTGCAATCCCTACAAAAATAAAACGCTTTATAAAAATGATAATAAGGATGGAGTTAGAGAGGAAGAAGAGAAGGAGTAGGAGTAACAGAGGTATATAAAAGAAGAAAATGAAACTACTACTTTTTATGTAAAACTATTCGTTGATGCTCATATATTAAAAATAACAAAAGATGAAAGAAAGCAAGAGAAAGAAAAAAAAAACACTTGAACCCAGTACCTTATTTTCATTATTAGCATTTAATATTAATTGTTAATGATTAATATGTATGTAAATTATTTAAGCAATCTCCCTCAAGAAACAAAACACCATATACGCCCTAACCTCAACATAAAAAATATCCAAAGTTATTGTATTTTGCGTAATTAAAATCGTTTGACAAATTTTGCACTGTTATTAAACTGGAATTCTTTTTGGGAATTACCAGAAAATATTTCTCAATTTTTATCAAAGTAGAAATTTTAAGCAGTTCCATCAATTTTTCTCAGTGCACAGTCTGTCAAACTTCCTCTTATTGTAATTGTAATGTAAAGAAAGAGAAGAGAAAACAGCAAAAAAGGAAAAGAATCGCAGCGTGAGTTTTGTTGTTAATTGTTTTTCTTTTTTGTTCTTTTTACAACTATTTTTTTTGCCATGTGAATTGGCTTCTTGAGTGATAAGCCAAACAAAAAAAAAAAAATTGATAAATTTTTGAGTTTTAACCGTTTTTACAAACCATACGAAGAGAAAATTTCAAAGTTTATTGTTTATAAAACTATCTGCTACAGCTAAATTATACAAAACATACAAATGGTGTGATCATTACGAAGAAGTTAGAGAAAAAGATGATGTTAGTTTTAAATGTTGAAAAAAAAAGCCAAAAAAGTCATGCACTACTGTTTAGGTTTACTTGAGAGCAAGTTGTCATATATTGGTAGCTTTAAAGCTTGTATCCTTCAAGTTACTATACACACACAAGCACACACTTACACTTACACATACATGTACCATACATACACATACATTTGTACACTATACTACTAAGAGTATTTTATGAAACAACAACAAACAGTTCGAGCAGTGCTCGACTCTAGCCAACAACAAAGAAAAAAAAATATAAGAGAGTCCCATACATACATACAGATGAAGTAGAAGATGAGGAGAAAGAAGAACTCAAGAACTTGTCGCGCAGAATTTTGCATTTTTTTAAAAGTGTAAGCTAAAAACAAAAACAAAAAAAAAACATTTGTTACTGGACGTCAATTTAAGTGAAACGTACATTTGATAATAAATTATAAAACAACCAAAAGTAAAAAAATACAGTAAAAACACACACAAAGTAATAATAATAGCTGTACCCAAACCAAAATGGCGCACATCATTTTCCCCGCCCCCTTTTTTCGCTTACCTTCGAGTCGGTTCGCTTAGCGTTCATTTTTGGGATTTGAGAAAACTTTTCAAAACACCAATCAGTACAAATTAATTTCCATTTTAAAGTTCGGGATCATTAAAAATCCCCAAAAACCCCAAAAGTCCGCTTAGCCCCCGATTCGAAGATAATTGAAAAAAGAAAAAACTAAAGAAATGCGTTAAAGAATTCATAATTTTCTTTAATTTAATTGACGATTGATAACAAAGAAAAAAAAGAAGAAACATTTTATTGGAGTTCGAATATTATTTTTTACCATTTTTAAGCAGAGATTTATCAGTCTTACTATATATACTGAACTACATTATATACATACATATAATGTATTTAATTTTGTGTAATTTCTCCATTGATCTAATTTTACAATTTAATTTGCAATTTTTTGTGATACTTTGCTATATAATTTTAAATCCGGTTTACGTATATACAAATCAAAAATTGATAAACATACTACAAATTCAATCTATCCAATAATTAAGTAATTTAAATCATAAATGGACCACGAACACACAATTTGAATTGTATTGAAAACGAATGAGATGAAGATGATGAAGAAGATAAAGATAAAGAGATAAACATTTGTAAAAGCAATATTGGAATTGTGTTAAAACCAAGTCAACTTGTAATATTTTGAGAAAAAAGTAAAGAAAAGAGAAAAGAAAAGAAAACGAGAACAACCCAACCAACAAAAAACAATAGAAAAAAAAAAATAAACAATTGTACACTGCTTTCGTAAAGAAATTTATTGAAGCTTTGTATAATTAAAAAAAAAAATTTATTTGTGTTTTTATTTGCTTTGCTCAACACTTTTACCACACTTCCCCTTACCAGCAATCTAGGCTTATCAGCAAATTTCCACATTCCACAAGTTATGGCGATCGTCGCTTAATATCCACATGAGTTCCACACTCACATGTGCTAAGCTTTGCTTTGGTAAACAACACATGCGCGGAATTGCAACAAAGAAGAATAGAAATAAATGGCATGCAATGTATTTCTGTCATGATGAACTTTGAAATACCCTTGAACTGCCGATGGAATTGTGCAACTAATAAAGTGTTTGCTATTTGTGGAAAGGGAAATTTGTATTGCTAAAATAATATTTGTATTATTATAATAAACCCATCCAACATCTATTTTTACCTGCACTCTTTTCTCCTTGAACCCAATCCCCTCCTCACTACAGCTTTGAACAAAGAGATTGAGAAACGGTAGATACCCACCTACGATTTCGGCGTTAACGGAAGCAGCGTGGAACGTATGGATGGATGGAAGAAGGGAGTGAGGTTATGCAAACTTGTTTGTGTTTTAACACAAGTGGTAAGTGGGTAATACCCTGAGCTCAGTGTCATTCAGAAATCAACTAGAGCTGAAGAAATCAACACACATAAAACTGGTCTACGTATGAGAATGAGTCATTTTACACGTTTTTCTTTTTAAACTAGTATTATCTAGCAGACACTCACACACTCGAGAAACGACTAGATTTGTATGTATGTATCTTACATACATATACATACATATGTATGTACCTTTGTTTGATGGTTTCTCGTCGCTTGTGACAAAGGCGCACCAAAATAAAAAATTTTACCGTAAACGTGCCGCAGATCACCTTCGTCGTCGCCCCGTTGCCAAGCAGACCGATCACAAAGAGAAGAGGAAGAAATGAACGTTTCAAAGTTGTTTATTAAACGTTGTCGCGAAATAAAACTGGATTTATACGCATACACACAAATGTGGCTCTGAATATATGTATTGCATATACATATGTATGTGTGTATGCATACACATGTCAAATTTATTTCAACATGCCGAATCATTCCATGCAAAAAAGAAACACATTGAAGCAACAAACGAATTTCACGCTTTTGTGAAAACGTAAACATATTCATACTTACGTGTATATGTACATATGTATGTACGTAAATACGTTTACATATTGTGTCTATGTTGGCAGGCCTAGGACAAACTGAATGCTTTTAACGTATCTATAAAATTTCATATTATGTAAATCTTAGCGTATAAAATTTTACATATAGAAACCTAAAAGTGTGAACACGTACAAATACATACATGCATACAACACAAAAGCCCAAGCAGCCAAATTGCGGTTATGTGTGTGTGCGTATGATTGAGTGTATGTGCATATTCATGTGTTTAATGCTAGCCACATTATGCTGAGCTTGCACTTTTCAATGCATAAAATGCAAATAATAAGAGAGTATATGTGTGTGCATACCTAACGATCGCTCTCTATTCTTCTAAATACATACATGTAGACATATGTACATATACGTATGTGTGCTATTTCAAAGCAAACGCGTAAACAATCTTATTTTTGTTTTGTTTTTCTGTTGCCATTCTTCTTTTATGGTGCTGTGCTTGCGATAATTGCAATCAACAAGCCACCGCGCAGACAAACAGTGCCGACAGGGGGCGCAAGAGTGCCAAAGAGGCACACATCTGTATATATGTAACAACAAAACACATACGTATATGTACGTATGTATATATTTTATTAGACACACATACATACATATGTACATATATATGAAACGACCAACGTTGTTGACGTTCGCTAGCAAATGTTTGCGTTTCGGTCGCTCTCTTTCCAACAAAAGCTCCCCCCTCCCCAATGACCGCCTACGGCCTACAGGCTAAACTCCAACGACGGCCGAGATAGCGAATGCGCGAGTTCATGTTGTTGTTCGAAAAAACAAAAACAGAAAAGAAAAAAAACAACTGAAAGAAAAAACAAGACGAACGCAAAGCAAAGCGTACGTGCGTGCGGTGGTCCGTAGACGTTTTTATACAATTTGTATCTGTAAGATACATGACTATATGTATGAATGTATTTTTGTAAGTGCGTAAATACATTTATGTATGTTTGTATGTATATATTTATAAGGTTGCGTACATACAGCACACGCGCACACATACACACGCTGACGTTGATTTTTACAAGCTTTGTGCGTTGGTCTCTCGGGCTCCCGCATATTATTGTAGTACATACGAACATATGTATGTACATACAAACTTAATGTTCGTATGTATGTAAAAGTATACGTATAAATGTTTTTTTTTTTTTTGGCTGTAGCGTTTACGTGCGACATACGCAAATGCTGAGAAATATAAAAATAATTTTTTTGAACACAAATTGAAAATATACCTAAATTCATACGTACATATGTGCGTATGTATTTGTGTGTACGTATTTTTTGTTTTTTTTGTGCGTATGCCGAGAGACATGTATGTATGTATGTATGTATGTATGTGTGTTTGTTTGTATGTGCCAACGGCTATTCAAGCTATGGAATAATTTATTTTTGCTGCGCAATTTCTACTATTGATTCCCCTCGTAGCTGTTATTTTGCTGTGTTTTGTTTTTAACTTTTTTTTGCTTTTTCCTTTTTTTTTTTTGTTTTAATTTGCCGCTGCGCTGTTAACGTCGCAGTCGACTGTTTTGCTTTTAGTTTGATGCAAATGCTTACATATACAAATTTATATATACATACATACATATGTACAATGTACATGTATGTGTGTAGTTGCTTACGGGACTGAGTATACATTTGTGTGTATGTAAGTACCGTGGCACGGAAAGCTTTGGTCGATAGACTCTATCGGATAGAGTTCACATGGTGTCGTAGCAATCAGCATATGTGCATAACTCAAAATGGCTGACAATTCAAAGCGCAAACTAATAAACACAAAATGTAAACACACTGTTAGAAAAATCAGTGCACTTCTTGAAGACTAATTAAAAACGTAACTATTTGTATGCAAATAAACTATATAATTTTAGCAAATAGTTAATTTAATTTGTGTGTAGATATAATTATGCACATAATTAGGCACAATGCCATTGGGTGGCCTACGTGACTAACGGCAAGCCAAAGCAAAGCTTTGTTTATAGCGTGCTACACACACACATGCATACATAAATATGTAAATATGTGTGTACATAAATGTGTTTATCAATATACCAATTGTTTTATGGGTAAAAGGTATACATTGGGGCATACAACGTGTAATCTGTTTAATTTACATAAAATAAATACATAAATTTTAAAAAACAGTTAGTCCCGTAATTAAATACCAGGGTCTCATTTAATGGTTCTTATTTTTTTTGATGAGTTACCTTGTTCTGAGAACCGTTGGCAAATATAATTAAAACAGAGCACATATCAAGCTAATCCACAAAAGATACGAAATTATATTGTTGTCAAAACGAATACCTGACTCACTGTGTGTATTAAAATAATTCTAGAATATATTTTAACGCCTGGCTACTATCTTTTAATCAAAACAAAAGATTTAATCAAGCAAATACACGCAAAGCCTGCACTTTACATACATATGTGTGTGTGTATAACCATGTAAAGCTGTATAGCTGTGTAACTGTAATACACACGTACAAATACATTCCGGTGCAAACAAATAGGTTCGCTTTACTCCGATAGTGAATATTTCAGTGCAGGAAAAAGTTTAAATAAATTTTGTCACTATTTTCGTAAGTATTTTTTTTTTTGAATTTCACAACATTTTTAACAAATTATAGGCTATCAACACAATCCGCTGAGTTATGTTGTGCTCATTTCTGCGAAAACTGAAAGAGTTTTTTATATTGTTTGTTTTCCGTGGAACTTTTATGACTCATAATCATAGAAAATACAAGAATAAAATATTTTGAATGCTTCAATTTATATAGAGACTTGATTTCAGCCCTGGCATGGGAAATGCTTAGCAGAGGGAAACACGACCCACGTGACTCGGCGATTGTCTAGCAGAGGTCACTGATGATTGACCTCCAATGGGCAGCCGCATGCCGGCTGACATTCCCATTCAGTAGTAAAATCGTTATCAGTGCCGAGATGAACTCGCCGTTGGTCCACTGATAGCTGATAAGGAATAAGTGTGTGTAGTATTATATTTATATGGTGTGATCTGCTGCCGATCGAACTTGATTTCAGTTTAATTGTTTCAAGCTACGTTGCAAGATGTCACCAGTAATTCAAGTTGCCTCTTGGCTGATCCTGTGCATCCTGCCAATCAGTCAGGCAAGTCATTCAAAAATTCACTTAAATTAAAATTAATTTAATCTAGACCTTTTAATTAATTACAGGCCAATGTTATTTTCCACTTTTCACTGGATTTTCATGTGAAAGAACCTATCAATGCCACCGATGCAATCAATCAAACGATCACCGTCGCCAACAATCAATTTACTGTGCAGGACAACACACTAGGATCGAGTACAAATGCACCAGATGCACAGTCCTGGCCGGAGCAAGAGCAATTTGATGAGGCAGCCCTGCAGTTACTGGTGTCCACCAAGCGATCGATACAACAGCTCAACACGGAGTTGTCGCCGTTGGTGGGACGCAGTGATGACCTCGCAGCTCGTCTCAAGCGCACACTGAGATATGTGAACGATGTGGACGAGAGTCTAGAAAACGGACAATTCGCCCATCATGTGGAGTTACTGCGAAAGTATCTAACACTCGTCGATGGCTTGCGAACACCTTCGAAAACTGGCGGTGTGCGTACACTCGAATTTGCGCTGCTCAAATTGGCACTGGAAAAGTATCAAGTGCTAGCGAAGCATCAGGAGGTAGCCGAATATTTGCAGCGAGCGGATTCTGCTTGGGCAAGATACAAAAATACTCAGGTTGTGGTATCCGATAGCTGAAATCGGAACACCCGCTGAGATTTAGATTAAAGACTTAAAAAAGTTAAGACACACCCACATACAAACACACACACACATTTTTACACACTTATATGCATGTTCTTTTAAATGTATTTAATTCTAAGCTGTATGCTATTAAGTAAAACAATAAGTAAGGGTGGCATTCGAGAGAATGCTTCAAAAAACACAACTTCCTGTCGATTGTTATTCTGTTCTCGGTTCCACTGTATTGCTTGGCATCGATACAGGTACAGGCGAAGTAGGGAAGAAGCGGGAACATTCATCTGACCTAAATCTCCCTTTGGGCAAAATGTTGCTCGGTTCATTTTGGAAAATACGTTACGCACGCTGGGAATACATTATATGGTGGAGAGGATTCAGGTAGACGCAGACAAAAGGCAACGACGCGGAGCATAAAAACCGATACGAACAGCTGCAAGAGCCGTTCCTAATGCGTATGCACAACAGACGGCGCAATAGGGTCCCCCGACCTCCCTAATATATAAACGAACCTCTTCAGTTGTCCTGAAATTCCTGAAACTCGAAACTACCACAAAAACGGTTCAATAAGTACATACATACATGCATATATTCACACATACGAATAAGTAGTCACACACATAGACAGCTATGCGGGCTGCACTCTTTATGTATATGTATGTGTGAGTATTTACTTATACGATACTCAAGTATTTGCTCAGTTTCTTCTGCCGCTCAATTATGCCCTCAATAAGAACCATTACCACTTACAGTTAGTCAAGTTACTCTTTTGACAAGATCGAAGACTTAAATACTTCGAAAATACTTAACGCCAAAATTATTAATGTATTTTTAGAACAAAAAACTTATTTAATTATTTTAAAAATGAAACTAAAATACATGTCATAAAAATTACTTGATTGACTGTAAGTTTCTTTTACTAAACAATGCTGCTACCCTGGTTTGGCCAATTTGCAAAAATTATGCAGCAGCCCTAGCTTATGTAGCCATGTTGTATACATGCATAAATTGGTCTGTTTGTATGTATGCATGTCTGTGTGTTTACATAAAACTCGATTGCCAATATACAGGTTTCGGCATTTATTTTTTTTTTTAAATCAAAAACAAGTTTAACGACTTTAGACTAAATGCATTTATGTATTTACTACAATGTGTGTACCCAACAAAATGCATTGATTTCGTTTTGACAGTTTATGGTGTGCACATAAAAGTTCAATGAGATTTTACGAGGGCAGTTTTCAATCTTATCTGGTTTAACTAATAGCCAAAACTTTAGCATTTTATTAGATAGCATAAAAAAACAAATTGTAATCCAAAGCAAACATACATAAAGTAATTAGAGTAGTCGTATTTCATTTTTTAAATTTTGTTACGCGCCAGAAATCCGATAAGCACATGCCAGGGCTGCCATACATATCGTGTAACATTTTGCTATCGATAGCTACGAGTGCGGCTCAATAATAATTTAACCTCAACGAGCAATGGTGCCAGTATACACTAGCAAAAAAGAAAATTTGTCAAAACAAATTAAAATCGTGTGTTGAATTTTGCAGTTTCTTTTGTCTGATTTTATTGAATGTCCATTTTCTATTAAAACTAGGTTCATTTTTATTCAAATATATTCGTTTGTTTGTATAAAATTGAATGAATTTGAAAATTGCGCCAAACAACACCTTACCCAGTCACTGCTCTCTGGGCGTTTATTTTTTTCTTAGTATTTTCAGTCACATTTACGAGTACATAAATTCTAATGCACTTTAAAGCTGTTGTTAACCGTAGTAATAGTATTAATCAATTTGTTTTTGGCTTAAAGTGTCGTAGTATTTTTAACACTTCAATTTTAAAATCTAGTTTCTGATCGCTGCTCATACGCTGCATATCCGGTCTAATGCTGTCAAAGAAAGCCTGATCCGGATCAGGATCCGACGAGGGTCCTAAAGCAGTTGCTGTCGCCGGTATCGGTGAATTCGTAGCGCCGATGTCGGGAGAGAAAGTGGCGATGGTTGCTTCGGCTTTGGTGTTGTGCGGTGGAGCCGGCAGCGTTGATGTATTTGTTGTGCAGTTCAAGCTGTCCAGCATTGTGTGCAGACCGTCATCGGAGAGTGTATGTGTCTCGGCTTCAACGGGGATTTCTGAAGCTGTGCTGTGGTGACTCTCCGATTCAAGACGCCGCCGCTTCACCGGCAGTCTTAGTGAGCGAATTAGTTTACGCTTTACCGCTGACTTTGTCTCCTCCTTGGGTGTCTCCTCTTCCTCCGCTTTAACGTCCAGCAGGAAGCTAAGTTCCTTCTCGTAGATATAGGATGCACGTGAGATCTCCTCGCCGCTCTGTCGCAATCGGTTCACACGTAAATAACTATCGCGCGTATTTTTCCAGCGCTTCAGTAATGTTTTTGCTGTAAACAAAACATGAATTTACAATATTTTATGATTATTGCGCATATTTGTTACCAATTTCCAGCTTTTCACCGCTGCTGGCCACTTCGAAATTCTTGCACAGCTGTAGGCCAATTTGTTGCCAGGCCTGATCGCGTAGCTCGCGATTGTGAAAATTCTCGTGCTCTCGATCCCAAATGATGTGATGCTTCTTAACCGCATCAATGAAATCATACATGGAATACCTAAGATTAATGCCAGCCGTTTTGAGCACTTTGTGGTTGCCCATATTGCAAAATATTTGTTGATTGTTTATGCGGCGTTTATTTTGTTTGCTTTATAATTATCTGTGTGTGTGTGAGCGTGCTTGTGTGGGTAAAAACGCGCACATTAACAACGTGCTGGCTACAAAAACAGCTAAGAACTGACGCGAGACGCGCAGCAAAAACGCTAGCAAAGCGCACAGCAGTCGCTACTGGAGTTGCCAGATGGTTACAATTAAGATGCAAGCGCTTACTCGTAAATAATTTGAAATACCCTGTATTTGTATGAATTAAAAAAGATTGGGAAACAGTTTTGTCTTCGTATATTCTGGTTTATTATTAAAACACATTTTTTGTTGTGTTATGAAAAATGTTTTATTTTATTTTTACTTTTTTCAGGCATAGGTCAGTATATAGATTGTTCAATAAGGTGCAACAAATAAGCCTTAGATTTATGACCAATTAATACATGTGAACGTGTTTTAAGTTAAGAGAGAAAATGCAAGTGAATGTTTTGCGAAACGCATTGAGTGTTGTGTGTGTGTGTTTTATAGATGTTATGCTTAGTGTTATTGTTGTTTTGCAATTGTTTGCTGCAATTAAGTGTAGATTTGTTTATAATTTTTTTTACATGGGCCTGCCCATACCGCGACCCATTCCCATGCCACCGCCAGCCATGGGGGGCTCACCAGCCTTGGGACTCTTTATTGTTTCGTCCACAGATAGAACCATGCAAGCTGCTTCCGCGGCGGCAGTCAAAGCGTTGATCTTAATAATCGATGGCTCCCACACGCACTGCTCAAAGTTATCGGAAATGCTCTCCTTGGTAATATCGACGCCATACCATTGGCCACCTATTAAATAAAAATAATAAAACATATGATGAGTTTCATTTCAATACATCGTTTAGTATTATGTAAATGCACATCTCTAGCAGCCTATTACAAATTTCAAGGGGATGGCAACGCCGTGCAAAAGTGCCCGCGCATAAGACAAAGCGACAAATATACAGCCACCGATAATGGGTGCGAAAGAGCACACACCATAAACGTCCGCTGCTGAACGAAAGAGCTGCCAAGACAAACACGCGCTAGCCGACGAACTTCAGTTGGGCAGTAATTTTCTTTTATTTTTATTTTCTTGCTTGCTCGTGGAAAAAGATTTAGTAAGAAACAAAGATAAAAGTTATAAGAAAAAAAAGCAGAAAATGTCAACATCGGGACGCAAACGGAAGCAGCAGTTAAAGCCGCGTCAGGATGTGCACAGGTCGCCGGTGAAGCGTCAGAGTCTCGATGTGAAAACGGAGCCTCTGCTTGCCAGCAGCTACCCATTGGCTGACTACGATTGTGTCGACATAAAGCCCGATCTAACGGAACTGCAATTGCAGCTGGCGGTGACAACACAACTGGGAGCGTCAACAACAACTGGAGCGGCAGCAACAACAATAACAACAACAGCGGATACAGAGGAAGCTAAATCGGATTTGGAATTGCAACAAAGTGACTCCGATGAAGATGGTTACTCGGAAATCAATTTCAACACACGTGAAGTGTTTTGTGAAGGTAAGAAAACTACAACTGAGATTAAGTAAAAGATTTAAACCTCTTGTCTGTAGATGAATTCGATGACTTTGATGCGGATTGGACGGTGCAGCAAACCACGCCGCGTCTCATCTTCAAATTCAACACACCCAATCAGCAGACGGGACTAAAGACAGTTCGTAAAATCGGCTGTCCGCTGCACTACTTCAACCAGCTCTTGGGTAATCGCGTGTTGTTCTTCTCGCAGCTCGCACGCGGCTGCAACGCGAGGAACATGACACTTGGTGTAACTGGCGAGGAGATGGAAACCTTTGTAGGCCTCTGTCTGCTTATGAGCGACGTCAAGTTGTCCCAATTGAGTGACTATTGGAGTGACAATTTGTTCCATGGCTTTGTGGGATTCGGTGAGAAAATGCCCTTACATCGGTTTCTGGAACTGCTGCAATCGCTGAGCTTCGACGAGCTAACCGGGAACACAAGTGTCTGTAATGCTGGAGGGGATGCGGGCAAACTGGTTAACTTTTTCAATGCACGCATGTCACAGCTCTATGTCTGTGGCCAGCCACTGGTGCTCAACGAACCCATCGTCCAATGGAAAGGAAAGTTCAGTCTACAGAATGAACTGCCCGAAAGATATCGGCATAATGCGCTAATGCTGCACTTGCTCACGGAACAGAGTGGATTAATTATACGCATTATGCCCGAAATTGTGGAGCAACAGCTGGCGAGAAACTCAAGGCAATTGGTGGTGCAAAGGAGCAAGTTGGCATTGCAGCTGCTGCAGGATCATCTGCAGTTAGGACACAGCGTTTATGTCTGCAAATATTACGGCAGCTATGGATTGGCCCATGAGCTCTCCAAGCTGGGCACCTACTGCAGCGGTTTGCTGGACAGAAATCGGTATGGGAACAGTAAGGCACTAGTGCATCAGCAGTTGGCATCGAACAGCATTGCCACGAGATATGCCACGCCCCTAATGATGGCTAAGTGGCGAAGGCGGGAGAAATGCGTCTACTTCTACAGCTCCGACTGTCTGGCTATTTATGCGAAGGAAATGTCTATGCAGAAGATAAACGCACGACCTAAGCTCATCCAACAGTTGGACTTTCATCTACGACCCACACAATCCACCAGGCAGCAGCTAATTAACTATCAGCCCAGCTGCTCGGGATTGCAGCGACAGCAGCAGCTGCTCATCTACTTGCTCAACATGTTGGTCTTCAATGCTCATCTGCTTTACATGGCCAATGGTCAGCCCTCCAGAGGATTCAACAGCAATTCGGAAGCAAAACTAAAAACCTATGCAGAGTTCCGTGTGGCCATAATTAAGTCAATGCTTAAGAAGGATTCGGGAGCAGTTCCAGCAGCAGCGACACCTAAGTCGCCCACACCTACGCCGCCAGCTCCAGTTACCCAGAAGTCCAAACCAAAGACTACAGCGACTACACCGATACGAGCTGTTCCGGAGGCCAAGCTAATCGAACCCAAACACGAACTGGTTGCCATCCAACAGAATGCAGGAACGAAACCAGTGCGAAAGAATTGTCAGTATTGTAACAAGGGCGGAATGTTGCAGTTCACCAAGTTCATGTGCAACCTATGTCCTAGCAATCCGGGACTCTGTCAGGATCCATGCTTTCAACTGTGGCACGAACCGCTCAAGGAACAAAATATGACAACGATGCCGAACTAGACGCAAATCCGAATCAAATTTCCCTCAAACAATTATAATTTTTACATTAAAAATGATGTAAAATATACGTATTTTGAAAACTATTCAAAATAATTAATTTGTTTCTTTGGAGATTGGGATTGGGCTAAGAGAAACAGGGTCTGTTTCTTTCTGAGGTCATCAAATCAGGGACCTTAAAGACATGTGTAATAGTACTCACCTTGGGCGTGCTTCTGGCGCAGCTTGTTAAGAATGTTGGTCGCATCAAAGCCTGCATTGTCGCACAGCTGGCGGGGAATAATCTCCAAGCCCTTGGCAATGGCTGCAATCAGCAGCTGCTCCTTGCCGGCAATAGTGCGTGAGTAATCGCGCAGAACCTTGGACAATTCCATTTCAATAGCACCGCCGCCAGCAACAACTGAATCGTGTTGAATGGTGCGACGTACAATCATAATGGCGTCGTGCAGTGAACGTTCCGTTTCCTCCAGGAACTGATCAGCGCCACCGCGCAGTATCAGTGTGCTGGTCTTGGCATTGGGGCAGCCTGTCAACAAAGAATACAAACATAAGTTAGTAAAAGATACCATTTTTAGTTGTGATTCTTTTGGGCTTACCTTGGAATAGATTGAAACGCTCGCCGCCAACTTGACGCTCCTCGAAGCGCTGGCACAGGCCGAGAACATTAGCTTGGATGTCATTGGCTGTGGTCATGACGGCACCGCCGCAGGCCTTCATTGTTCGCTTGAGATCCTCCTCGGGCACACGGCCAGCGCAGAAGATGTCACGATCGGCGAAATACTGTGTGGCCACATCACCAATGGGCAACTTTGAGAGCACCACATTGGCACCAGATTCGTGAATTTTGGCCAATTTGTTGTAAAGAATTTGCCATTCGGCATCAACGACCTTCTGATACTCTTTAACATTGTCCACTCGAATTTCGGCATTGTCACGCTCTGCCTTCAATTCTAGCTCAATGTTGAGCAAGGCAATTTTGCAATTCTCATAGGATTTGGGTGCCATCTCGAAACCGGCATATGAGAAGGTCTTCTTAAATGCAACACCGGAAATCAACTGGGATTCCTCCAACGAACCACCGGCAACCTTCTTGATGCCAATCATGTTCAGTGGCAGCAGCTCATCCAGCGAGAGGACAGCATCTACCACGATTTTGGAGAAGAAATCCTTTTGTTGATGTATCAACTTGGAGGACATTGCTGTCGCTGCACATTTCTCTAGGAGAGCACGTTGATCCTCCTTCGATTGATTTTCAATACGCACAGCCATCTCATTGATCTTCTCCATGCAAAGCTGCAGCGCCTTGCGAATGGCCTTGATCACAATGCGGGGATGGACGCCTTCCTCAACAAAGGGTTTCACCTGCTTGAGGAACTCGCCAGCCAGCAGCACAACCGACGTGGTACCATCTCCCACCTGTTACTCAATGGTGTTAAATCACGTGACAACATAAGAATCAATGTTACTTACCTCGGCGTCCTGTGATTTGGCAATGTCAACCAATGTTTTGGCTGCTGGATGTATAATCTCCAGCAGTTTCATGATTGTGGCACCATCATTTGATATAGTCGCCTTGCCTTGAGCATCCACAATCAGTTTGTCCATACCGCGGGGACCCAATGTGGTCCGGACAGCGTCCACAATCGATTGGCAGGCATTGATATTCGATATCAATTGCGGCTTACCCTGCGACGTGTCGGTGCCTTCCTTCAGGAGCACTATTTGTGGCTGCTGTAAATGTGAAGAAAAAAATCAAATTAGTCAGACGCTTTTTTGACAGCTATTTGCTGTGAGCCGCAGATGTCATTCGCCAGTTTGCGAGAAGCTTCTTTGAAGGTTATGTTTGCGTGCCGCATGATGCACAATTGCATTCTAGTGCACTCTCTCATCACTTGTTGCATGTATTTTGCTGTTTAGTTTGTATTTAATGTAAGCTTTTCTTATTAATTAGTTTAATCACGCGGGCACATGGTGTTAATCATGTATTTAATGTTTGTTAATATTACTTATTGTTTATACTATACTTTTGGTTATAACACTAATTTACACCATTACTAACCATTTTTAAGTGATGTTATTTGCCGTTTTACGTTAATATTAGCTAAAACAATCAATTTTGGTAGCAGACAGGCGGCAATATGATTTTCTTTCACGTTTTCCGCAATGAGTAAGCGAGCGGCAGAACTACGGAACCATCGATGACGCTATCGATACTATCGCAGGGTTGCAATCCAATCGATAGCCGGCATATCGTGTAAACAACAATATTTAACACTTAATGATCACCACAATTTGTTACAAATAGCTGAAAACTATGCTTATTTCTTATTTATTTTGTATTTGTTGTTTAAATAAGTGATATTGAAGTTGGCACTTATCGATTGCCCGATAACAATTGCGCTCTTGCACGCTGTGACGTATATGTTGACCAGCTTGTTAGATTCAAAAAAAGCCGTTAGAGAGTTCAGTTAAAAAAGTAAACTACCAAAAGGAGTCATGTTTTCTACTGTTAGTTCTACCAAATTACTGTTCAGTTGTATTAAAATTTTACATTGCAATAAATATGTAATTGTCCCCTTTATCTAAAAACTTCATATATAGATATGTATTTCTATCTATTTATATAAATTTGGCGATCTTCCACTCGCTGCACAAGCCTATTCCATTTTAGAATTTGGCTGCGTGTTTTTTAGTTTGTTCCGATCGCTCAACTTGAGTGAGTTGTTCGCCTGAGCAGAGAAGCTATTTAAAAGCCAATTCAATTGTCAACTCAATTGCTTAAAGTGTTTCACCTAAATCTAATTCGGTAAAATGGAATTGGAATTTTAGTTGCTTTACACACTCAACGAAGACATAAAGATTGTGATTACGCAGTGATTACGAAATTGTAACAATGCAGGACTTAAATAACGAAATAATTAAAATTAACTAAGGAATGTAAGTAAATTAATGTATTTATAAGGAGTCTGAATGCCACATGTTTAGAACATAGATTTTTCTTGAAATCTGGCTGTCCTAATTGTGTCCATCATTCATCGTGTCGATAAGTCGTTGTCATAAATTTGTGTATCATTTGTAAAGCTCCAGCTGTTGAAAGTTTCCCCTTCAAAATACGCACATGTGTTTTGTTTTTGTTTTTGTTATGAATGCAGTCAAAACAAATGCTTAAGATTCAATCAATTGCCGCTTCCGGCATCGCCTTGCGGTTGAAAGCTTTTCTATCCCTCTGTCGGCAATTGACCCCAACCCCCACACACATACCGACACGCACACACACGCACGCATTAAGAATGCATCAATAAAATGCCAAAGCTTTCGTGAATTACTCGTAAATGGAGCAAAATGGGAAAAGCACAAGCAGACAAAAGCTCTGGCCGTCGGGTCAGTCAATCGGTGTCCGACCGAAACGAAAGATCTCTCCGCTTAACACCAACGCTAAGCAAAACGAAACTAGCAACTAGAATACTACACAAAAGAATAAAAAAAAAAAATAAAGAAACGACGCAAAGTTTATTTTTTTAAATTGAAATTAATTAACAAATTCATCACTTAGTATATAGTATATGCAAATACATATTTCTCCGAAGAACTTTAGCAGTAGCTGTAATATAATCGAATATATATATCGTATATTGAATGCTACGTGTTAACGACTCAAAAACAAATCGAAAAGTGTCGAAATTTCATAAAATAAAACACATGGATTTAGTGGAAAACAATTACTGTATGTGTCTATATTGAAAAGATTTAAAGTGCTACTCGCGGCATATACTAAAATTAAACTTAGTATAACGCAAATTGACGTCATTGCAAGAAACACTGCGAGAAATAAACGAGTTCAAACGAACCACAGCAAAAATAAATATAAACTGTAAACAGTTTGAAATTACGGAATTACGAAATTACAAGTGGAGTGAGAGAGAAAAGTCAAAGAAAAAAAAAAAACCAACAATTTCCTATGCCAAACTTTGTGCTAGTTAACGCAATTATATCCAAGGTTTTGAATCTAAACGGTGCGTATACTTAATGTACCAAGTGTGTGATCTTGAATGAATCAGAAACTTATAGATATAGTACTATTTCTGTATGTACACAAAATTTTAACGACTCATCCAAAGTTTGAGCAATCTTTTTCTCTTAGTGATAAATTGAAAATGTTTCACTTTTGTGAAATGTGGCAAAATTTGTTTCATATTTTTGCTCTTTTGGTCTCATGGTGGGATGACTGTTTGGTGGTTGGAGCCAAATGTTGTGGGCGTGTGTGAAAGGCAAGGCACGTGACATCACCATGTCGTGCTCCAGACCAAAACAACACTTTTTATTAATGCCCTCGAGTTTTGGGGGCAACACAATTTTAATTTAATTAAATGTGCAACATGAGCTCCATAAATTTCATCTACTTTATTAAAGTCTTTACGAATTTATTAAGTCTTTTCAAATCGAATACAAATCGTCAGTTCTATAAATGCAGACAGTAGGAGCTTATGAGTCTATAAAATATATTATATAGAGATTGTTGGCCTTGATAAAGATGATCTTGCTATAATATGCACAGAGAGATAGAGGCCCTCAACCACATCGATGCTGTACGTAGCGCTCTCAATTCGCTATCTATCTATATATATATATATATATTTATATAAATGTATATATAGGTTTGATTGTATTGTTTTTATTAAGCGGATGCAAGAACAATGTAAGGAATGTTTGTTTGTAGCGCTGCCACATCATAAAATACAATTTTCATGCGTGTTTATATTGCGGCGGGCGGCTGTTGGATGGTACAGACCCCAATGGCCACCCGGGGGCATTACGAGTACAATTTCATGAAAAAAAAAGGCGCGCCGCTTGACGTCATATGTGCTGTACATTTTTATGGCATTTACATGAAAGTTACAGAGTAACATTAACTAGAAAAGACAGCAAACTAGACTGCGTATAGTTTGATGTATAGCACTGGCATGTGTGCCACATTTGGTGGCAAGCAAAACTTAGCCCATTCGCTGTACAAATCAATAAACGTTGCGAACTTGTTGAGCAACAAAATGAGCTTAGAAGTTTACCCGACCGTTAGTTAGACGCGGAAACCCTTTAAATGCAAGTGAAATATTTGTAAACATTTTTATTTTCTCTTTTGTTTTTAGATAAAACCTGGCTACGAAATTGATTGATTGATTGATCTTCCAATGATTAACGAGACTTTCAGTTAGGTCGGACCACACCGCATATGCAGCATTTTATAACGACAGCTACATTTTTTTTTATGTTTATAACTCATACATACAACTCATAAAAAATGGCTGATAATCAATTAAAAACGACCTCTAGCAAAGGGTACAATGAGAAAATCGCACATGTCTTAATGCCCCACAATGGAGCAGTGCGTAAAATGGAACACGATCAAGTGTCCAAAGTTAAACAGAGCTTCCAGCCGGAGAATAGCAAGCACGTAACTGAAGACTCGCAGGCGCTAGTCTTGAGCAAAAACAAATTGAAACGAAAGAAGAAACTGAGCGCATCGCTCACATCCGTTGGGGATGCCGTCAATCAGGAGAAACGCACACGCATCGAGGGTATTCACCTGAATCTAAAGTCTCGACACGAGACGGTTCACTCGCCCACTGTCCAGTCGGTGGCTCAACCGACGATCAGTGCCACAAAAGCTTCTGTTAAGCAGCCAGAACGCAAAGTCGAGCGTCCCGTTATAATTGGTGGCGTTAATGTGCTTTCAGCGGCACCGCAGCGTTTTAAGCGAAAGCTACAGGAGAATGTGGACACCATACAAAAGCTGAACGCACTGGCAGAACAGCTGCGTTTGGAAGTCAATGAGGTTTGTTTTAAGTTTAACTGCTTTTAATCATAACAATTTGTTGATTAATCTTGTGTGTGTGTTCTTTATTAAAGCTGAAGTCCAGCCTGATAACCGAACGCGGTGCAGTGCGTGCTTTGAGGTAAGTAATTCATTGGTAGATTTATCAAACATTTATAGCCTTAGTTACGCTAAAACAGCAGTTAGAGCCTATAAAATGTACGTCTAACTGTTCAAACCGACATCTTACATAGAAAGCTTATAAAGCAAAAATTGCACAATTAACAGTACGAACTATAAACCTTAAAAACATCAAGATCGGTCTAATATAACTAAAGTTATGGCTGATTAAAGCTTTGAAACACCCAAAAGTATGCAACACTTTTTGAATTCGTAATTTTCCACATACAAACACTTTGCTTACATACATAAGACGCCATTTTGCACAGGCAGACCAACCAATATGCCTCTAACCGTTAACTGATAACAATTAAACGATTGTTTTATTTGAGGATTGGTCTAACAAAAGTTATGGCTGTTTAAAGCTTTAAAACTCCCAAAAGTATGCAACACATTTTCAATTCTTAAATTTTCACATGCAAACGCTTTACTTACATACAAAAGACGCCATTTTGCACAGGCAGACCAACTAATATGCCTCTAATCGATAACTGATAACAATTAAACGATTGTTTAATTTGAGCGCCATTTTGTTTTATGTTTTTAGGGCACAAAACGATGCCGACAGTCGCAAGTGGCGCAGTGAAGTTAAGAAACTGCAACAAACGCTGGAAACTACAAAGAAATTGAATGTAACGAAGAAACCCAACGAGTTGACCCTTGACCAGGTCAACAGTCATGTGGCCGCTGATGGCCTAATTAACTATGAAATCCAAAGACTGACTAATGAAATTGCCGTGCTAAAGGAAGCAAACAAAACCAAAGAAGAGAAAACTCAGGTATGTAATTAAACGCAACTAAATAGACACGAGCTACACTGAGCAAAATTGGGGATACTAAAATGAAAATTGTTGAACTAGAATAAAAAATGTCTGAAGGCAAAGAAATCATTAAAAATGCAAGTCATGATTTTAGCATCTATGATTTTTCTCAGTGTAGTCGTTTGTACATACACTCTTCGCATGTGTGTGTGTACCTTCGTTTAAGTTTGCATGCTCGCCTGAGGTTTGCGCTTGGTTATGACCCAGTTATGTGTTAGTAACTCCCATAAGAACACCAAGAACGCTAGCCCCGCGCCAATGGCCCAAAGAAAGAACACGGCGTGAAAGTGCTCCAATTTGAGTACAACCGGATCATCACCATTATTGCTACGTCGATTGTGATGCACTTTGGTGCCCGACTTGATGAATGCGGCGTTCATAATGCGGTCCCAATAACGCTCAAAGCCAAATTCATGGGCACTACGCAGCAGTTGATTGAAAAATCCCAAATAGGGTGAGCCATAGGGCACCATATAGACCGCATGATAGGGCACCAGACAGCTAGACATGAGATGGAATACGGGACGACCCTTGACCATATGCTGTCGTGCATTCACCTGGAACTTGGCTATGTGATACTTCTCCAGATACGCAAACGATTGATTGTTGTCCCTCAAATGGGAGTAGAACACATGATCGGGCACTTTACGCATTAGCATTTGAATTTTGGACTCCATTTGTTGATTGTTGCTTAGGAATTGCTTCACATGCTTCACCTGCAGCTTACGCATAAGAATTTTGTATGGAGAAGCAGCCAATTCGTTGAGATCATTGAGATCTGGCAGAGATTTGCGAGATACCAACATGCTGGTCAAATTACCCTTGAAAGCATTGCAGATCAGCATGCCAAAGTACAGCCAAAAGATGAGAAAGATACGCAGTGAATCTCTACGCGGAGTACTCCAAATCGGTTGGGATAAAATACAAGAGATGAGCTCCAGTGCTAACCAACTGAGTTGGCATTTGCGATGACTAAGAGCATAGAAGCAGCTGATGGCCAGCAGCACAGAGATGAGTATGAGCAGCCAGACCCAACGACCAAAGGATCGAAAGAGGTTCCAGAACAGTGTCTCCGATTTGGCCTTGGGCACAATCACACACAGATCATCTCGATTGTGGGCCAACGTGTATTCGGCACGATTCTGTAATGTTTTCGGTGACAGAAATCGAATATTCATTGCAATGTCATCGAATTCATTGGCAATTTCATTGGCACACAAATCAATCGATTGATTTGCCAACAGTTGATAGATGGGACGCGTGATAATCCGTGTGGCATTCAAACGTTCGGCAATATATCCGGAGAGCAGACCATCTGTGCCCACCACCTGACCATTGGGACCATAAACTGCACGCACCTCGTCCATATAGAGGCACATCCGCAACGGTTTGCGTTGCATATTTGGAATCGTCTTGGGAAACATTTCACCCAACGTCGCCAGCTTTCCCCGCTCCACGGGCACAGGCAGCAGAAAGTCATCGGTGAATGGATTGTAGCGATAGATGTGCATGCGATCATTGCGCCAAAAGATTATTACTATGTTCAGCAACCAAATGGACCAGAATTGTCTGAAACTGGCACGTAGCCATTCCAAGGTCAATTGCCTAGAATCCCTTACCAGCAGAATGACATGGGACAGATGCTTGGCAGCAGATTTTTTGTTGATCAGCGAGAGCTTGAGAGGCTGCGAAATTTCCTTAATTATCATGACCATGTACATTAGTATGCCGTCGTCTTTGACTGCTTCTAAGGGGCGGTAGCTGGTTCTGTTAGGGAAGGCATGAACAGTTGGGAAAGAGTCTACTTAAAGGTTCTTTCGCTTACCTCAGGGATATGTAGGATATGTCGCACTTGGTCACCACACGCAGTATCTCACCGGAGTGATCGTGAGTCAGCTGATTCTCAAAGTAGACAAAGAGCACCTTAAGCCTTGCATGACACAAGATTTTGCCCACTTCCACTATAAGCTCAGAGTCACGACTGATCTCCCGAGGAGGAGACACTGCGCTCCTAGCTATACAAAGGAGCAAGAGCAGCAGTATAGCAGTTAATCCGTTAAAAGTAGCTGAAGGCATTGCTTTGAAGGATGCACAACTATTGCGAAACATGAGCAGAAATTCTATTGTTTTTATAGCCAGGCTAAGTGGGGTTTGGCCAATGGTAATTTCATTAATGTTGGCCATAAACTGACAGCCAGCAAATATTGTTAGCTGATTGTTTTGTTAAGTGTGTTTGTGTGTGTTTATCTCTCTTTTGTTTGGCTAATGGAAATTGCGGCTAAAGTGCAACTAACAGCATGGAAAAAGCTAGCTTTTTTTTTGAGCTACCCCCCACCTCAGGTATAGCCACCGCCACCGCCTCTGCCTCCGCCTCTGCCTCCGCCACTGTTGCCACCTTTTGCTGATATCATCATCAGCATGATGAGTGTTATTAGGTGGCTTAACCCATTTAAGAAACTTGTACAACAAACAAAAATATTCGTGATGCTTTTTTGCAGATCATTGGGCAGGCTGATAGACGCAAAGCAGCCGATATGCGCCAATTGAAAACTGCATATGATAACCGATTGACTCAGATACAAAAGTCAGCTAAAATTGAAATAACACGTTTGGTAAGTTACGCACAACTTAATGTGTGTGTCTGTCTTTGAGGAATCTAACTGGTGTCGATTGAGGTGAACGTACAACTTGTTTTTTTAAATCATAAATTTAGATACAAAGATACATAGATACAAAAATACTTGTACATATATTTAGACAAAACAAGTACGTATACTAAAGTCGTGACTCTTTTTTTATTTTCGCAGCTAGAGGAAATTAAAACCAAAGAACGTAATATAGGACAACTGAAGAAGGATTTGCAGACACTGCAAAATGGCAAGAAATTAACTGAAGCCAAAACGAAACCCAAAACGAACCAAAACGAATCAAGCCAAAAGCTAAAGAAGCCAACGACTAAAACACCATTACCAATGCCAACAATAACAATAGCCACAAAAGCTATCAACGAAACAGATATACAACCAAATCCCTTGAACCAGGCTCAAGTTACACCTGAGGTGAGTTGGAAAAAAACTGTTCACTGTACTTGTCTCTGCCCTTTTCCCAGCTCTGACTGGTGTGGTCCAAAGAGACTGGCTTAAATCGTACGCTTAGTCAGTGGATTAATCGTTGAGAACTAGAAATTGATAAGCAGTTACTTAGACTGTAAGTTAATGGCAGTTTATAGTTAAGTTATCTACAACATTTGCCTAAAAAGCTCATTAAAGCTCTAAGCACATGATTAAAGCTCGTATCAGTTGTCCTAGCCGTTAGTTAGCTAATTTAGTATTATCATTAAAAAGCAGATGATCGAAATTGGTAGATACAATTATGTTTAGAGTTCTACAATCGACTAGACATGCTTTAAAAAGCTTATTAAAACTTTAAGCATATGTTTAAAGCTCGCTTTAGTTATCTGATCCCTTAAGCAGCTACTTTAGTATTGTCAATAAAAAGAAAATACTTAAAGTTTTTAGATACAATTATGTTTAGAGTTCTACATTCGACTAGATGTGCTTTAAAAAGCTCCTTAAAGCTTTAAAAACATGCTTAAAGTTTGTTTCTCGTATCTGAGCCCTTTAGTATTGCCTTCAGTAGGGAAACAGTTAATAGTTTTAGTTTAGCTCAGTTATCTTCTACATATGCTTTAAAAAGTTAATTAAATCTTTAAGCACATGTTTATAGCTAGTTTCAATTATCAGAGCCCTTAGACAGTTACTTAAGTACGTATCTAAAAGCTTAATAGCCAATAAACATTTTAAGCTCGTGTCATTTTGGCCATTTGCTGTTTTGCTGTTATAGCCCAGAGACTTGAACTTGTCGCGAGCGTACAAAGGCAGACAGGTTAAATGTTAAGCGTTCATAAAGATGTATCTTAAGATAGCTTGAGATACGTATCTGAACTGAAACTGCAGTAGTTTTAGTTTTTTGTATGTTCATATTTGTTTGAGTATCTGTAGCTTTTGTATCTCAGTTTTCTGCTGTCGCCAGTTTGTTATGCACTATTGGCATGATCTATGATATAATTTTGCGTTAGTTATGAGAACGGCAAAGACAACAATCGCCGTCTCGCGATAAAAACCTGCTGCGAGGCTGAAACGTGAGACAACGAGGCATAAACACCGCGAAGCAACAAAAACAACAATCATAAAACAAGCAAAAAAAAAAAAAATATAAACGCTGCAAGCTAAGTGCAGTCTGCAGCGCAAGTGTTGCAAGTCGATCGAACCAGCAAGCAGAGAGCGGAATGAACGAAAGGGAGAAAGACAGCGAAAGAGAGAGAGAGTGTGAGAGAGCGCAAAAAAGCCGGTTTTGCGTACAAATATAAAGACACACAAACACATGCACAGCAACAAACACACGCATGCAAGCATATACCACCAAACAGGCATAGCAACGGCAACAACAACGCACTCACTCACACTCACTTTCTCTTACCTGCAAGGAGAGTGAAGAGCGCAGTCGTCGCTATGGCTGTGACTGTGGCTCTGTGTGTTGCTGTCGCAGTCAACGTCGCTGCTAAAGTCGCAGCTCAGAGCCAAAAGCCGATAGCGTCGCGACGTCGACGTTTGTTCAGCTCAGTTCAGTTCAATTTCAGTACGCAGGCATCGCAGGTGCGCATGGCCCGTTTTGAGTGCGTCGCTGTCGTCGTCGTCGTTGTCGCCTGCCGCGCAGCAGCCAAGTGTCAAGTGTACTGAGTTTTATTTCTGTTTTCGTTGGAGTTGGGGAGAGACATAAAGGAAGCTAAAAATAATGAATAATGAAATCAAATGTCGCATGTTAAATGGGTTCAACGTGTGTGTGTATAAATGTGTGTGTGTTGTGTGCATTGTGCCATAATTAGGTGAAATTTGTTGTTAGCCTTTCAAAGTGCCGCAAATAAAAAAGTAAACCAAATACACAACAAACACCCAAAACTATACAAGTGCATTGTGCTTTCGTCTGACTGTGTGTGAGTGTGTGTGTGTGCCGAAATCGACAACAAAAAAAAAAAACGAGTAAACCTTTGTACAATGCACATCAATGGATACATACAACAATCGCTCGAGTTGTTGTTGCTGTTTTTGTTGCTACCTTTTGAGTCGGACAACAAAAACATATTCATACACATTTACAGTTTGTCTTTCACTTTTCCTATTGTTTTGTAAAACTGTTAAGTTTAACGCACCATGGCATTTGGGGGTAAAATAGACAAAACAGTGTGTACCCCCAATACCCTACCCCTAACCCACACACCCCTCCCTTTCGTGGGGGGTGCTCAGTGTGTGTAGTCATAATTTCACCAAATTTGCAGCACAAATTAGCTAAGCATGCAAAAAACTGAGTAAAATAAAAACAAAAGCCATTAAAAAGATTCCAAATTAATTGTCTATGGATCATTCCGTTACGTTCCGTTCCGTTCCCTTTCGTTCCACTGATTGAATTCAATTTTACAGTTCATTAATCGCGCTCGTTTGCAAATTGTTTTTGCACTCGTATCGATAATCTAATCCAAAATAAAAATCGTGTATGAAGCGTTGCTATCGAAGCATGACAAACTCTGAAATATTTGCAACAAACAATTTTAACTATTTCACACAGTTCTGCTTTAGTAATCAATCCAGTGTCGAGACAGATCAATCATTTGTCGCATGCATTGCCCAAGTGCAGCAGTCACAGCAAAAACTACAACAACAACAACAACAGCAACACCTGCAAAATCATGTCATCTAACAACAAACACAACAAGAAGTAGCATCAATAAGTGTGTGACTCGCTGTGTGTGTGGGGAGTGTGTGCAGCACCAATTGGGGTCAGTGAAAAGCGTTTTTAAATGTTAACGCTATTTTAAATACGCTATACACACACACATACACACTCACACACATGTCTGACTGTCTGCCTATGTGCGTGTATTTGTGTGTGCTGCAAAAATTTAAACCATCTTCAGCTACAGCTTCATCGTCATCGTCATCTACATCGTCATCGTCAAACGACAGTAAAAGCGAAGCCCCCCCAAAAAAATGATGCTGTAGCTAATGATCATCATCTTGGTAATAACGATCATAGTAATAACGATAATGGTGACGATGATGATGTTGCTAAAACAAGACAATCTGCGTTTCCAATATGCAAAGTAACCACAACATACAACTAGCCACAAAAAAACAACAAAAAATTATCGAAAAATAAAAATAAACGGGGTGTGTGAAATGTGAACCATATGCAAATCGCTGGGAATCGCTTTTTTCCATCACTTTTTTTTTTGTCTAACGTTTTTTATTTTGGCGAAACTGTTGTCCATAAATTTTAATGTTTTATTGTAGTGAAATTAATATCACAGGTGAAAACAGTTTGTTAAAAAGTTTGAAGTAAAAGACTGAATGAATAATGTTATAAATGTTATGGCAAACAGTTAGATTAATCAGCGGATTTAATCATGGATTACTACTACGATCGTCGGGATGTTAAGGTAAAAATTTATCATTCTAATTGGTTTGGAGAACAATTGTCGTTCATTTTCAGTATTTTATTGTTATTAGTTATTACTCATACGACGCGTTAAACATGCAATAACTGACTGTACGGAAGTAATTAATTTAATTAACATTTCATAAAATGTTCCGAATTCCGTATGACAAAAACTTTTAAAATTTTTGACTTTCTATTGAATTATAAGTTGCGTTTTTGGCAGAACTACTTAGTACGCCCTCCATGGTTACTTTACTTCGGCGCTGTTTTCTTTGCCTAAAAAAAATAAATAAAAGTGACTTTGGAGGGTAAAATAGGGAGTAATGAATTCCTTACCTATCTGTTCTCTATTTTCACGTTTACAAATTGTTTTTCTATAAAAAAAAAGATTTAGAATATTTGATTGATTATACCTCCACCTTGGTGACTTTAATTACTTTTGTTTTCAAATAAAATAATTTCAGAAAATTTTATTCAAGCCCTAGTTGAGCTTAAAGTATTAACTAATCCTTAAACATGCTTCAGGGTCACTTTTATTAATAATTTTTTAGTTTAAACCCCCTTTAAATTTCAGTCACACATCTGCCATGCTTTGCTAACAAGTATTCACTGCCAAATCATGCCTAGTCATAGACTTTTCAATGCTGACTTTGCCCAATTGAACAATGAACTCTCGGGTCCTCTTTGGTCACATTATGGAAAACAAACAACTTAATTTAATATGTACATATATCAATTATATTATATTTGTCAATGTTATAAAGAGTTTTACTACTCAAATGTTAACAAATTGAGCAATAGAGTTGCAGGGTTAAAAGCGCTTCCAACTTTTGTTTACTCTTAAAGCCCGGGTACACTTATGATTATGTGATTAATGACAAGATGATGAGACAGGGAGACTGACAACGAGTTGGAGAGAGGAAAATTAAGTTTTGTGGTTTTTTTGTATACCCTGTAAGTGTGGAAAATGTTTAGAAGCCATGTGCTGTAGTATAAAAGACAGTAAACACAGCTGAACTGCCACAGCTTTGCTTACAGGGTATACCTTAGCTCAGCAGTCAGTTTAACTGTCTGACCAAATTTGGGAATGGAAAGGAAAGGCCGTCTGACAATCGGCAAGAAAGACAGATAGTCGGTAGATAGTGTGGTCTGAAGAGAAGAATTAATGAGCATCATGTCAACAGCATACCCTCTCAATTCATTAGTTCAATTAGCTTGTTTTAGGCGATGCTGCGACGGCTATGACTGCTGGTCGTCGTCTGGGCTGGTCTCACTTCCCAGCTGATAAACAATATAATTCATTAGCGCATACGAGTGTCCAAAAAAAGTGGGAAAAAATAAATAAACTTTCGCTTTCGCAAGATCAAATCAAAGCACTGCACAAGAGCAGACAAGACCAAGACACAAGACACAAGACACGGCTAAAGTCGGTGCGTTGAAACCAGTATTACAATGCCAAATGCAAATACATGTACTGTGAACAAAACATATATCAATATAAACAGATATATTGTGTATATATATATATTTGGCCATAAAGCATCCATCGTTGGCACCAAACTCTTGACACGTAATCGTGCAACGGCAGGGAATCGAACCCGGAACGCTGTAGTTGCAGTTGCATTTGCCGCAGCACCCAAAAAAAGATATACCATATCCATATGTATATATATTTACAGAGCCCCGTTCGGCGATCGAGTGAAACCTGTCTGAAAAACTCAACGGCAGAAAGGAAAATCATTTCAATTCACACAAACAACAATCGCTGTGCAAACAAAAATCAAGTCAACTCAACTCAACTCGAGACAAGACCAAACACTTGTAAATATTTATATACCGATAGATACCCAGACAAAGACTCCTCTCATTTATACCAAACCATAGTATACTTCATACTACTATATAAGTAGCACAGCAAGTTACCAGTTGGAACTTGCAACTTGTCGACAGATTTACACACAATCATTTCAAATTTTGCTTGCAGCATTTGAACGCACAGTGCAACAGATTCATAGATTCATAGTTATTCAGTTTAAAGGGGGTAAAGGGGGAAAGAGATAAAGAGGCTAATGCAAATATCAGAATTAGCATATTTATAGTCTGTACATGTTGGAGAAAGGGTTAGAAAACTCATCACTATTCAAATAAATATTGTAGTAGTAGTCAGAAATAGAATATTTATTAAATTTAGTTTTTACATTTGTTCGTTTACAATTCTTAATAAACTTCGTCGAGCCTTAAGTAAAAACTTTATGGAAATGTCGACTATAGCTAGAAAAATTTCATTGTTTTATTAATGTCATTAATAATATTCAGTGAAAATCGAGAAAATAACTTAATTTGTACTTATTTCGTCAAGAAAATGTTTATAAAATGTGATTTAAAGTAAAGATTAATATTAACAAGAAAAACAAATTTAAAACTCAAGTTTTTAAGTTAAAATTAATTAGTACTGAAGTAAAACAAAAACGTGTCTCTGTTATGGACTTAAAAATTGAATATAAATCAAGAATTAAACATGAAATAGTCGATAACTGTTCAAAATTAAAAGACAAGAAGCCATTACTTGCAAAATAAGGTCTTTTTTAATCAAAATCATTTAAATTCTTATAGAATTCCTTGATATTAACAGTAGTACAAAACCATATTGTATGATTAGTGGCACCAGGGTTCAAATAGGCTTATAATCGGTAGTAGTTATCGGTAACAGGGTGTGCTTTTAATGCTAGAAACTAATTGAACAGGTCTTTAGCTGGTTAACTCTGATATTAATTTAATTTCAAAGCAAAATTTGATCTAGTTATGTCTAATTTCGACCCACTGTGCAGCGTAAACTGCAATCTGCATGATAGCATCGCCAGGGAAGCTGTTTGGCAAACCACTTGACTGAGATAAAGTCATCAAATGCAAAGATGTAACCGTGTGTCCGTTTGTCCGTCTGTCCATTACTCCAACTGACTGATTGTCTGTTCAAAGTGTGTGTTTTTATGACTGTGTGTTAAAGACACTTGGTTAGTTTGCGAGGCACGTTGATCCGAATGGGGTTCGTTAACTTTACGCCGTTACGCAAAATGTTCTTTTTGGTGAATTCGATTGAAGAAGAAGAAATTACCATAACGGTTTACTCGATGCGCGATCATCGCACGTCGATTCAAGTCGAGTCCAAGTCAATGACAACGACGCCAACGCCGACTGCGACGTGAAGGCATTCAGCCGCGACGCCAACTCCATTTGAGGTCTGGTAATGGGGATTACGGATTGGGAATGGGCGCAGTAAAGGGAAGGAGGGGTTTGGGGAATAGGTACTTGGGCCACCCTGGGCCTGCTTAAGTATTCATAGCTTTCGGATCATTGTGAAACGATACGAATCGATATGAAACGAAACGAAACGAAGTCGATTGGTCATTGCACTGGACTCTCTGGCGTTTTGGGTGTACCCCACCTAATTTCACAATTGATTAATGATTTCACTGTTACCAATTTTCATTATATAGAGGTATGTAAGTATGTTGAGACTGGCAAATTAGCATAATTCCCTCGCAATATGCGTATAACAAGACTATTATTGGGTGTTATATAAACATATAAATAGACATACCAAATTGACATGAAAGTGAGAGAGTGGTATTCAAATTTCATATATCTATATATATATAAATGCCATATACACTGCCAATATGTCTATTTAAGTTATGAAAATGGGCGTGCTTGATTGGAAAGTGATTTGAGTTTTGATTACTCAGCCGGGGTCAATTAGGCCCGATAGCCAATTGTATGGTCGTATAACAGCTGGAGGAATTGGTAGAGTGGAAAGAGGAAGTGTAGGAGAGGAGGAGTAGGGGCAGTGGAATTGAATTTGGGGAAACGTGACCGTGAAATTCGTGACATGCTGCAAAGCGAATGTTGGTTTGGCGTGAATGTAGCCAAATGTTTGACTATATACATATGTAGCTATAAAAAAAACTTGCGTGTAGCTGGTGATTTAAAGAAATCACGATAAAACATACAAATAAATACTAAATTCATTCAAGAAACAACTGTAAAACACAGCACAGTGGCACGAAAACACTCAGTCTAACCACTTAGAAGATTTTTAAAGCGTTTAGCTTAAAAGCCCCCATATAAGTTATAGAGTTATAGCTCTTAAAAGCCCTTAATATATTATAAGTAACAGTAAGTTCTAATTTTCAAAGTGTTTAAATGGAAATTAGTTCCGTTTTGATTTAGAAAAACTTGTAACTTTTAAGTTGAATTTATTTCCCACTTTCAAGCTCTGAACAAACGACGCTTTTGTGGGCCCAGAACAATGCTGAGCATAACAATAGGTTCAATCGTTTGGCTATAGAATTACGCTATTGGTCAGCATGGGGTCAATAACCCTAAAGATCGTTCTGTCCGCAATGAATTGGCAACTTTTTCTAGCATTTTGTGGCATTTTGGGGCAAGAAATCAAGTCATAACTGTTTTAGTTTTGTTGGTCTGTTTGAAACACTTGTTGCACGCTCGTTTTGTTGTTAACAAGCAACGAGTTGTGGCAAAAATAATAACAATAAAAAAAAGTTCTTTTGTTAAATAATTCTCTCATTCGCTTTGCTCTTTATAGATAACCCAACTCAAGAATATTGAGCTAATCAACAATACGAAGAATGTGCATAAATCAACGCTTGAAATGCGTACAACAAAAGCAAAACAACAACAACAACAACAACAACAACAAAATGAGCAGAAAAATCAAGAGGAAGAAGAAATCATGACAAGAGACAGAATTGAAGAAAATGCGGCAACAACATGGATGGAAAATCTGCTTAACAGCAGCTCGGCAACAACAACAAAGCCAACAACACGCGAATACAGATCCAAGGTAAGAAATTCCTAATAGGAATACAGACAAAGTATGTTTTCTAAGCAGCGAACTAGTTCCAGTAGCTTTGAAACAAAAGCATGAGATCTAAAGTTAAATATTTAGTAAATATTTTTTATAACTAGGTGGAAGAATTTATTTAAATATGAATTTTTAAGGAATTCTATTTTTAATATGAGTACATCTTGGAAAAGTGTCTAAAATTATTTTTGAAAATTTATAGTAATGTTTTCAATAATTTTTATGGTTTTTTTTTTTTGTGAAAGTATGCTGTATTTAAGCTTTAAATCTACTTGCTCTTTATGGGAGCATGTAGAATGTTCTACACATATTGAGGCATAAGTTTTTAATATACAAATTTTAAGTAGTTAAATATGAAAGCGCTTCTAATTAGTGGATGTCTCGTGTAGTTCAGTTCAGATTTAATAAGCCAACTTCTTTTATGAGACTCCTGAACTTTTGTTAACTTTCCAAGTTCCAAAGTTCGTATCCAATATTTAATAATCAAAGTGTCTCTAATTCGCTGTACTCTGCTGTATGGAATTTACTTAAATATTCTAAAATGGCTCCATTAATAATTTTGTTTTTCGCACTACAGGATAACAACTCGGATACGGATTCAGCGTTGTCCTCGGCACCACCATCGATAAGTCCGCAGCCGCCTTCCAGTGGCGCCGACAGCGGCGTCATGTGGCAAGCAGTAAGTCCAAGCAGCTGTCTTTACTTTGTTCCTTTTCCTTTGCACAGTGTAAACAAGTGTTGTATTTTTTTTTACAGCTGCAGGACTTGGACAAGTTGCAAAAGGAAGTGGAAATCTATCATAAGGAAAACGAAAGACTGCAAACGGAGCTGCAGCTGATGAAAGAGGAATTATTGAATGCCGAAAAGATAGCATTATCTGCAAGCAACAATAACAATAAACATATCAATGAGTTGCTGCAACGCATTAAGGACATGGAAGAGCAGCAACTGCAACTGACAGACGAGGCAAATGAACTGAGGGAACAGAATGAACTGCTCGAGTTTCGTATACTCGAGCTAGAGGATGATAAGGTGAACAACACGTAAAAGCAAAGACCAAAATAAATAGAGAGAGATAGAGAGAGAGAGAGATCGGCAGAGAGAAACGAGTTTGAAAAAAAACGCGCTCAAATTGTAGCTCACGTGTTTATGAATGAACTGAGTTTGAGTGGAACAGTTGAGTCACAGCTCGCGTGTGTGAGTGAGTCTAAGTTTGTGTAAGTGCAAGTAGATGAGTGAGTCTGTGTGTGTGTGTGTGTCTGTGGAGCTGCCTCAGCTGCTCGTTTCGTGCCTAACAATGGTTTGGTTTAGTTTTGTTTGGCGTCTTAGACAGTGCGGAAATTGTTTTATTTAACGGCAAATGCAATTATTATTATTATTAAAAAAAAAAAATATACTGCATTTATTTAACTGGAGCAACAATAGTTAATAGTAATGGTAATTTCTACGCTCATAACAAACATTAGCATAAACTAATTATACAAATTATGTACAAGTGCAAATTGTTATAATTTTAATATAAATTCAATCAAATTCTGTTCGATTTTAACATTTTTTTTTATATTTTAATACAATTTCAATCAAATTCTGTTCGATTTTAACAATTTACCCAACGAAACTTTGAAGCCCACATCTTTGATGGCTCTGCTAAGTTTCTAGTTTTAGCCAAATTTGTATTGGTTTTGGCTTTGTTATTGTTACCAATACATATAAGGGTTGCAGGCATGTGCCGAGTCTTGTTATATCTCCATATTGATACCATATTAGTCATACCTCTTTGTTTACCCCCACACAAGTACACACCTTTTATATTGTTTTTCTTTTCGTAGCTTTTTGTTACGCTTAATTTTCAGAGCCGAACCACTGCTAAAGTCGTTCAGCTTGAAAATCTAATACATTCGCTTAATTGCAATAGCTAAAAGTAATTATTACTAATACATGTGTATGCTGTACACACATAGCGGGTGTTGACTGTGGTAAAGTGAAAATAACACAAGAAGCATCGTTGATCAGCGATGCATTAAGCAAATGCTAATCAATTGTCTTAGTTAGTGTTTAGTGTTAGTTTTAAAATAAATTATTTATGCTATAATTTAACAGTTTTATGCATAATTTAGTAGTTAGCTTAAAATGTGTATAACTTAAAAAGTTCTTTATTGATTGAAATTCCAAGACAAGTGTAAAAACAGATTGAAATTTGATAGTTAACGATTGTTAAGCTGACAGCTTTCAATCAATATTGCAACAGGTGTCGACATAGTTTGTTATTAACGGCAACTAATAGGTGTGTTGCACAGGTGTTTATGGCTGAAGTCTCTCTAGTTATCATATATCTCCTTAATGTTCTATGACAATCGAGCTTTTCTTATACATTTATACTTTTTTTGACAGATGGATGCCACTTGTGAGGATCATTGCCAGCGTTTGGAGAATCTACTGAGAAAGAGCACACAGCAATTGGAGGACAAGGACAAACGTTGCCTGCAACAGCTACTGCAGTGCGTGCAACAGCTCGATCTGGACGCTATGGCCGATCAGGACAGCTGGCAGTCAATGGTAAGAACTATATAGGGAACTCTACAGATTTAAAGGCAAAAAAGCTTTTAGATCGAAAGATATAAAGCACTGAAAGATTACTTCATAATAAGCAGCTTTACAGCTAGAAAAACCAAATCAAACATGATGCCACTAATACTAATACTAGAAGTATTAAATCATTCAATTTATACTAGAAGAATACGATCAAATATTCGATACTAAGACAGTCTCTGATGATTTCCCCCTCCGTAGTAAAAACTTTAAACTTTCGTCATACCACACTAGTCATCTCAGATAATCAGTCAAAACAGCGTCAAACTGACCAACACGGTCAAAGCCGATTAACTCCCAGCATCGATCAATCAATCAATCAGTAAAAAGTCAGCAAACAATCATTTAAACAGAAATGATATTGAAATTGAGATTTCTATAAGATTTACATTTTTAACTGCAACATTTAACGTTTTGTTTACTTGTTAAACAAATAGAACATAAACAAAAACCGAAAACTACAAAAAATTCAAGTGTTGACTTCTGTGGTTTCTACTTCATTTTTTTTTTTCGCAGACAAAGTCGGAGAGAGCCGGCAGACACAATCACAGTCGAATTGTTGCCACCGTTCAGCCGTATAACAACAGTGCCACGCCCAGTGCCCCCACGACACCCAGCAAACAGTACAGATCCTGCAGCATTGCGTGGCAGAGCAGCAGCCTCAGTGAAAGCGGCGTCTTTGTCGAATGCGAATCGGAGCGGGAAACAGAAAGATTGGAACGATCGGAGCTGCATCCACACTTGGCTTACTACCAGGAGCGATTGATTCAGTTGGAGGGAAAACTGCTGGTCTACGAGAGCAGTGGTGAGACGCAAGCTAAGCATTTGGCGGAGCGTCTACAGCGCGAAGTGCAGCTGAATAAACAGGTCAAGGATCTGATCGAACGGGTGGAGCTGCTCGTGGAACAGAACGCTCAGTTGGACGAGGCCAAGTGTGAGTTCGAGGAGGCGGAGAACGATACACGGCTACACTTACAGCGCAACGAGGAGGAGCTGGAGATACTGCGTCAAAGGAACGTGGAGCTCGAATTTGGCAAGGACGCGTTGGGCGCCAAGTATAGGGATTGTCGTGCCGAGTGTCTGATACTACGGGAAGATCTGTGTGCAGCGGAAACGCAGCTGGAAAATCTGAGAGCCGAACGACAACTTGCCCGGAATCAATTAGAGAGTTTGAGACGCTCCTTGCCCCTGTTGCTTATCTGCCGTTTGCTGGCCTTGGCCAGAACCAAATCGACGAGCATGGGCAACGAGCAGTCGATGCCACCCGCCTCAGATCGCACACAAGCTGGCGCCTGCAAGTGTAGTCCCTGCAAAAAGAGTCCCAACAAAGCAAACAATGCTCCCGCTTCCAATGCATCTCCCACTGCTCAGCAGGGTCCGAGCACATCGCGTGAGGTCAATTACCTGAAGGAGGAGGTGAGAAATTTACGCACCTCACTCCACGAACTGAATACACGACACTACGAGGCTATGGAAACGGCCGATTCACATTGGGTGGACTTGGAGCGGGAGTATAAGGCTCGCGAGGATGCCTACCGTACCAAAGAGGTCTGCCTGAAGCAGAAGATCAACAAACTGCAGGATTGCCTGCGTGACGATTCTCGTGCTGCGGCCGAGAAGATACAGCAGCTGGAGGAGACGGAGCATGGACTGAAGACGTGTCTGGTCCGACTGACAAAAGAACATCGTGATCTCATGGAAACGAATCGTGCCCTAGAAAAGGAAATGGAGAACCGAGCGGCACAGGAACGTGAGGCACTCGAGCAACTGCAGCCGGTCACTGAGGAGCTAGAAAACGAGAAGAAACGCAGTCAGGCCCTCATGGATGATCTCAGTTTCGCCAAGAAGCTGCAGCAGAGCATGGAGGAGCAACTGAAAGCGGAAACCGATTGCCTGCGACAACAGATCTATGATCTGAAGAAGGAACTGATGCACATTGAAGTGACCAATGGCGAGCTGAAGGAGGAAGTTGGCACACTTGAGGCTAAAATAGCCGAGCTGGAGAATCAGCTGAAAGATTGCGAGGAGCATGCCTGCTGTCTGGAGGATGAGCTGCGTACGAAGGATGAGCTGATACAGCGAATGGAGCGCAAACTGGGCACCTGCCCCGAGGGACACAGTCTAGCCGATGAGCTCTACGACAGTCCGGAGAAGCGTTCCAAACGCGATGAGATAGACGATCTGCAGAAAGCGAGTCAGGGATTGGGCTGTGCCCTGCGGGACCTAGAGGTGAGTTATTCCCTTTTCTTTTACCAAACCTCTCCTATTACATCTATATTTCTTTATAGCGCCGCGAAAAGGAGCTGCCCACGCACAGGGACTTCCAGACCATAGCCTGCAGTGTGAAGCAATTGGCGGACACCATACTCTCAGCCCAGAAAGGCGAGGTGAGTCAATGTGAATGCCAGGGTGCCGAACCGATTCCAATTCCTCTGTGTGAGACTAAACGCAAGAAAGAGGAGGAGGCGGCGGCTAAGAAGCTGGCGGAGGGTGATGATAAAAAAGAAGGGGATGGGGAGAAGTCTGAGAGTAAGAGGGGATCGAAGGAGGAAGAAAGTAAAGGGGCAGATAAGGAAGAGGGCAAGGATAAGGAGGGAGACGAAGCCAAGGCAGAGGGTGAAGCACCCGCTGAAGAGGCAGCCGCTGAAGCCGCACCCGCTGAAGATGCACCCGCTGATGGAGAAGATCCTAAGGATCGGGTTAGTGGTGGTTTCAGTCGTAGAACACAAGAGTTGGCTAGTGTGCGGCTTGGTCAAGGCATGAGTTTCATAGGAAAACAGCTGAAGAAACAGATCTGTGAGGTTCCCACGACACTGCGTCGCTTGGTTTATGGCGAGAAGTCTGAGAAATCCAAGCCGGTTGTGGAATCAATGGAAATTCAGAAAAAGCATAAAAAGACTAAAAATCGTTTGCTTCGGCGACGACTTCAGTGCAAACGTTTCGTCAATCGTCGCATCTTTAGAGGACGCGTGCGGTGCTGTGGTGCCAGTTGTCGTCCGATTCTGCTCCAGGGACAGCGTAGCAAATCATTCGTAAGCTTCCACTCAGTGTTATCAGTATACACGGCACATACGGACAGATCGGAGCAAACTTCGAGAACCCAATATGGCAGGATAATTGATCCGCAGTGGGAGCAACCTCAACTGAATGGATTATCCCAAACGGATGAAGTGAGTTCCGAGTGTCAATTGGTTCAAGTGTCGCCGGATATGCAGGACGTGGAGCTTCAGACGATGGAGTGCATCACTGAGGATTGTGGCATTCAGGCTGATGATGTGGGTGTTGAGCATCGTCTGTTATTGTTGCCAGCACGAACTCGGGCATTTCTGGAGCTGCTCCAAACAAGAGTCGTGGATGCAGCCAACTTTGATGTGGATGTCTTCAGATCCCGGGTGCTGCAGCTCTGGGAGGGCAGTGAAGAGTTTCGTGAGCACATTGAATTGCTGCAGGATCTGTGCACGGATCAAACACGTCCTGGTACCCCCGGCAATCCACTCGAGAGCTACGATATATTTGTGGGTGTCTTGGGTTGTGTGCGTGCATTAAAATTCGTACTCAAGCCGAGCACTTCTCCGCTGCTGCAGCAACTCGAGGAACGCACCAACGAACGACTGACAAATTTCCACAATCAAAAGGTCGAATCGGAATTCTATTGCACTATTTATCTGCCTGTAGAGCGACCCAATCCACTCAATATGTGCCTGAAGGAGGCGAGATAGTTTTCCCTACCTAAAATTCATCTCAAAACAATCCCAATCCAGTGCCATTCCATTTCCATTTCGAAATTGTCCAGCTTAGCTGGCGGCGATGCTTGTGTTGTTTAGTTAGTTTTGTAGGTCAGTTAGTAAGGGTTAATTTTGTTTTGATTTGATACATTTACCAATATTTTCCTAAATTGTGTGTGTGCGCATGTAAATAAAGTTGTGAAAGTAACCAAAAAAAAGCATAATGACGTCACATCTCGAGGACTGTTTCTACGATTGTCAAAGCGATAGTGAAATCGAGGATGTCGGCGACAGTCAGGGTGATCACATCTCAAGACGTGTGGGCGGCTATAGCCCAAATGACCAGTTGATGCCCTACTCTGACGATCCCCTCGAGATACGTAAAACTTTGGAACGTGTTGTGCGAACTTCTAGACTGTTGCTACGCAGCGTTGGCGGCAAAACGGATTATATCGATGCCACCGAGCAGAGCGCATCCCAATCGTTTTTTTACCCAGCCTCCTTGGAGATTTGTGCTCGCCTGGTGACGGATAAATCCTGTCCCATACCTCCGAATGCACAGTGTCGTCTACGTGGCGATCCGATTACTTTGAAGTTGCCCATGGAGCTCAATCCGATAAGCGGTCAGGTGAATGTAAATATCTTTCAGCCTGCACCGAAACCTTTGAGCTGCAAGTGCATGGGGGCTGGCGACAGACGTAAGTCCGAAGTCGAGGGAATAATGGAGGCGGCACAGGGATATAGTATCCCCCAACATGCGGCAATGTTTCAAGGACCTGGCGTTATACGTCGGCACACACAACGCCACGACTGTGTGCAAAAAAGCGGACGGAAAGTGCGTTGGCCGGATTTCATGTAATGTTTGTTATCGATATCGTTATCCAAATTGTTATCGAAAAATATACAAAGTCCACGACGTGTAAATGCAATTTTAAGTTCAAGTGACTTTACTTGTAAATAAAATCGTGCTTTCCAAAAATCCAAGCAGGCGTAGGATTTTAGTTGGCGAGACGCCTGCGATTGGCGTCAGATTTTGTAGTTCGTTTTAATTATTTAAACAGGCAGCAGCACAACTATAAATTTCATGTAAATTCTGATATTAGTGAAAATAGAAATTTGGATTAATTAGTCCATTAGGCGATGGACAAGGACAGAAAAAAATTAAACACAAATATGAGTGGAAAAGCAGGATGCTCGAAATGCACCAGACCCGATTCTTGCAAGCGTTTGCTTTCCATCCGGCAGCAAAAGCTGGACAAGATCAGCTCGACTAAGGTCATTCACATGGTTCAAAATTTCAATGAGAATCGCAGCGATGAGGACATCTTCTTCGATTGCCTCAGCGTTGGGGACAGTGATATGATACCACGCGAGGGCAATAGCTGCAAATCCTCGAGCGGCAAGTCTAGCAGTGCGAAGCGATCGTGTCCTGAGAAAAGTGAGACTAGTGTGGCTGATGATCCGGCCGCGGTACGTGCGGCCCTCGAACGTATTGTCCAGGGCGCCCAAGTCATGTTAAAGAACTTTGATCACTCGCATGGCTGTCGCAAATCATGCAATGCTACTCTGGAGATAACCGCTCGTTTGATAACCGACGCCAAGGATCCAAATCCCAATTGTCGGTTCCAGGGAAGGCCTGTGACAATGAATATGCCATTGGAATTCGATCCCAGCACTGGACAAATGGGGACAAAGTCATCCCGTAAAGTGTGCAAGGGGCCGTGCAGCCAAAACTATTCAGGTAGGGTTAAATCGCAGCCATGCCAGCAACAGAAACCACCACAGCAAAAGAAACAACCAGCTTATCCTACGAAATTAACTGCACTGGAAGCAGAAGAAGATCTCTTGTGGGTGGGCTCATGTACAGAAACGATTGATAGTAGTTGCCGGTTCGAACCGATGCCAGTGCCGTTACCCGTACCGGGTCTCCACACCAAAAGCTATACGCCGCCAAGCGAACCGCTACTAAAGCCACCACCGATTGTTAATGAGCCGTCCCCTATCGTGGCGCCCTTAGTTTTACCGACTCCAAGCGAACCGCCCACCAACGAACCGTCTCCGAGGCTACCATCGCCAGTACAACCATCCGATACAGAGTCAGATAACATAGAGGAAGTCGAATGGAAACCAGAACCATTGCCAGAGTTGCATCAGAAAGCACTGGAATCAGAAGTGCATTCCTTGGAGGAGAAGCCATCGGGCTCCTACACTCCGGTTCAGGCTAGTCGCTACTTTATGGCATTGCCACAGCATAAAGATTTCTCCAACTGTTCGCCGTGTCGGTACAGCCCCAGTCCAATTATGGACGAGGATGGCAACATCTTTTGCCCCGGAAACTGTGGCTGCTGCCAGTGTGCTTGGAAGCGTCGCTCCTTTGATACAAATCAGGCACATGCGAATGTTAAGGTCTGCCGTTGTGTGCAGCGTGGCACAATTTTCACGAGCTTCGAGGATAGGGAAACCTGCAGTCAGAGTTCCTATTTTGATTTCTGCCCGTGTAGGGAAAAGGCCGAGGCCAAATTTCTAGAGTTATATAATTGTGAGATGTGGTCATCTCCGAACGTGACTCGCGGTCCAGAAGTGCAGTTGGATCAGATTAAGGAACTATCGGTGCCACCACAACCGCGTTCCTTGTAGCCAAAGTTTCTGTTTCTTGTCCAAAGGCCGTAGTGTGTCTTCTCCTGTCCAAATTAACGAAATTAACCCTTTGTTATTTCATGGTTCCAATAAATTTTGTTTTTTTATCCAATCCGAACTCTTCTTGTTTCTTTGCAGGAGGCCAAGCTTTGATTTATATGGATGAGCGACCATCTCTTCGCACAGCCCCCGATGCTAAACTCAATGCCCCTCTAGTTTACGATGATACCGATAATAAACAAATTCGCTCCCTAAAACAGCAAACAGATCAATCCTATTTAAAGGATAAATGGCGGCCAAATCGTGACGATTTTCAGCAAGAATCGAACGATGTAAGCATTAAGTCATCACAAACGGATACTCAAAGTAAAATGGGGCAGTCCGTACCCGATAAACCCTCTCAAACGGATACATCTTTCCTCTACGATCAATACATCCGATCGCGTGGGGAAAACAAGACTCAAGATTCACCATCGCAGACAGCTATGAAACCAAATCCTAATGCCATGGGCCACATACGTTATCCCACTCAATATTCCCCTGACAGGCAGGATGTGCCTAGGTCCGATCAAATCTCCAACGCCTCGAATACCCTAAGTCGTCGACAATCGGATCAAGCAATGCCATCGACACAGCAAAAGCAAACGACGCCAACAATGCCATCAGCCATTGCCATGTCTCGCATGGAAAGCTGCGAATGTCGTCAACCGGTGCTGGTTCCGTGTCCCTCCAAGTCGTTGCCCCTGCTGAGGAATTGCAACGAGTCAAACGCCTTTCAGTCCACCTGCTCCAAGCAGAGCACACAGCCAAGCCAGGACGCTAGTGTCTGGTATAGTCTGGAGTCGGAAAATAGTAATGCCACCTGCCCAAATTCATCTAAACCTAGTGCTCAAAAGTTTTTCCCTTGTCCTACGAAGAGCAGACAAATTATGCCGGAGGAATGTATCTGCGGAGCTTCGCGAGATCATTTCAAGTCAGCACAGAGCTCGGGCTATGCACCGCTAGATCTGGACACCGACTCCAACATGAGGTCGGCCCAAAGTAAGTCCACTAAGTGCTCATGCAAGTCCTCCTACGTCAAGTCAACACACAGCAGTCGATCTCTGCCGTGTGGTCAACCGAGTAAAAATGCTCCAGTTACCGTCGTTTATTGTCCACTGCGAAACTATGTGAATGGGCCCACAACTATTGACATCGAGCTGGGACAAGTTTCACATGATACCACCAATTGGCAGAGTGCTCGTTCTAATGTTTCCTATCCTTGCGGTTCGCAGAGGAGTAAGGATACATGCGTCTGCTCCAATGCGAGTAATCCGACTGCTTGGAATAGCACAAGATCGGATAGGACTCCCCCAGATATCAGTGATGTATCCAATTCAGAGTTAACCGGATTAAGAAGTGCTCGGACAGCACCAACTCCTTGGCAAAGCGTCAAATCTACCAAGTCTGTAGCCAGTGAATCAGGAAACGACCCAAATGAAGCATCTAATCTACGTTTCCTTGGCGTGGAGAGTGAAGATTCTAACACAGTAGACTCAGCCACAGCTGCAGCCACTGCTTGGAATAGTATCAGATCAAATAGGTCTTCTCTCGGAGATCATACCGGACAGGTCAGCAAGGTTAATCCATCAAATAGGCCGTCTCTTGTAGATCCTAGTGGACAGGTCAGCAAGGTTAATCCATCCGATCCTTGTTTTCTTAGTATCGAAAGCAATCGGGAGGGAGACACTGCTTGGAACAGCACAGCACCATCAAGCTATTCCTGTGGATGTCAAACTAGTAATCAGGTTCCTATGCACACATCCAGAGCACAGACATGCCCCCGTTCCATGAGGAACAGCAATACTTACACGATAGTCACATCCGAAAAGGAGCTCGAAGCCAGTTTGGTGAAAACATCACAGTATACGTGTGGAAAGTCGGAAAGACCATGTACTTGCGGTTCGAGCAATGTATGCCCCGGCAGTAAATCATCAAACACAGATCAAACGACTTCTCGATCACGTTCGGTTATGGCCAAGGTCACGTGTCTGTGCTCCTCCGCACAGCGGGCTAATCTGGGTGATACAAATCGGGAGGGGGATGGAGGACCACCATTTGCTAGAGTCGAGGAGAGCAATCTCTATGGCGATATTTCTGCAGCTGATCCGAATCTGGTATCAGCAGCCGGTACCAACTACGGGGGGGATGACCTGACGTGCTATGATCCGTCCCAGGGAAGTCCCACAAAGGTTGTGTTTAGAGCCGATGCTTTTAGAGATTGCCGATCATCTTCAGCTACTTCCCTGATGTGCAATACTGGCTCCGAGTCGGCACGGGATCAGACCACCAAAGGGTCGAAATCCAGCACCAGAGTTTACTGTTATGATGGAAAATCTGATCTGCGAATATCGCCAAGTGGCTCAATGAAAAGCGCATACAGTTGCAGCTGCGACAAGGAAAACGCTACGGAGTATAAGTCCACACGCTCCGATCAAGTTCCACCATCACAGGATCCTACTATGAAAAGCGTCATCACGTGCCTCTGTGGAAAGGATACTCTTAATGACTATAAATCCGCACACTCTGATCATGCTCCGCCGTCAAAGGATCCTACCATGAAAAGCGCCATGACATGTTCCTGCGGAAAGGATACTACCACCGACTATAAATCCACAAGATCCGATCCAAGTCAGCCATCAAACGATCCCACCATGAAAAGCGTCATCACATGCCTTTGTGGAAAGGATAATCTTAATGAGTACAAATCCACACAGTCGGGTCGATCGCACGATCCGGCAATGAAAAGCACACACACATGTTCCTGTGGTAAGGATACGGTTCATGATTACAAATCCGCACGTTCGGATCAAAGCCCGTGCTCATGTAAGACCTCCAAGTATGATTTCTCAATGGAGGAGCTTAGCCAGGAGCCGGAGAGTGTTGGTGTCGTCATGAGCTGTCATACACCCACGGTATGTGTCGATAAAGATACTTTCGATAAATTGTCGAGAGCTCAGAGCCAGAACAGTGCTCGAGATCGTCTACTCAATATGGTCAACATGGTGACTAGTGATAAAGATCCGCCAGTGGATCGTGCTGATCTAGCTCAACAGATAATCCGTGAATTGACTCAGATGTTGCGCCAAGATGAAGAGGACTCGAAGCAGCCGAAATTATCCTACGAGGATTGCATGGAGGCAGTACAACGAGGTGAAAGACCTGCAAAAAAATCTAAGGAGAAATCTCAATCGGAAATTAATCGTTTGCAATGCTTGGATAGAATGGAACAATATCTACAAACTTGTTTTCCCGTAAAGAAAACAGTTGAAGAGAAAGAAATTGGCGGCTTTGAAGTTGATCCCGATTTTGACCCCTTTCGCAAAACTCCACAGGTTAGTGAAGCTGAGCCTGAGGTCCGAGATCTTGCTATGTTCCGCAGTTGTTTTACCGATGTCGAAGCACGATTCCTAACACCCGGTCCACCCTCGGCTGCCGAATTAGCTGCTAGTCTAAAAGGGGATGCGTCTGGAAAAATTCCGTCAAACGATGAGGCACCAGGATCTTCATTGGGTATCGGCTCAGAGCCTCAAGTTTCTCCACAGGTCAGCGAAGGACCCGATGCAGCTTCAAGCGGCAGTGGAGAACCCAAAGCATCTCGACAGCCCAGCGAAGGTCCCGACGCAGTGTCAAGGGTCAGCGGAGAAGCTAAAGCTTCACCACAGTTAAGCGTTGCCCCCGATGGAGTGTCAAGTGTCAGTGGAGAGCCCCAGGCACAACAGCTCAGTGAAGGACCCGGATCAACAGTCAGTGGAGAACCTAAAGCATCCGATGGAGCATCAGCGGTCAGCGGAGAGCCTAATGGATCACCACAGTTAAGTGTCGGGGCCGATGGGGCATCCCTACCTGGTGCAGGAGCTGAAGGCTCCACAGGAACCGGCTCAGAACCTAAATCACCATCAATGCCCAGTGATGGAGCTGAAGCTTCAATGCAGCCCAGTGGAGACTCTCCGCATTCCAATGAAGGATCTTCGCCGAAAACAGCAGCAAGCTCTGGACGTCCGTGTGACGATGAGCAGTGTCCCGAATCTGTGCACCAACGCCAACTATGCGAAGTGGATGCCAACGATCCGCTGTGTCCACTCACGGACCGGGAGCGTCTGCTGTGTGAATACTTGTTGCGCCGGATGTGCGAGATGTGTGAGGAGGATCAAGGGGAAGAGCATTATGGCGATAGCGAAGGTGGTTTTTGTGGTAGTCCTTCAGCGCCAAGTCAACCCTGTCTTTGCTGTCACTGTCGTGCGCTTGTCTGTGACAATCAGTGTAAGACCGTAGCCAAGGTGGATGCGGCGTCGTACGATCCTGTGGCCGAAATGGTAAGACTAAGTTGTTTACATTAGGAATTTCTTCATTAACAACTGATTTCTTTCAGAAATTTTTTATTGATTCCGTTGTATTCGATCTGCAAGCCATGGAGCATGTGATGAAGAAAAATCTTTTAACTCCTTCGGTAAGTAAAGGACTTTCAATGAGTTTCTAGATGGGTAATAATTATAATGTTGCAGACTGCTAAACCATCGCCTTATATGGGTAATGCGCCCGGTGAGAGCTTCCCGGTGACAATAACCGATGTGTCCAGTCTAGGATGTAGAGCGCTCTACGTGCGTTGGGAGCTGTCGGACTGTAGTGGTGTTGGTGGCTATGAGGTAAGACAACAGTTGAAAGAATACTATTTATCTATATTAACTTGACTTATACACCTTTAGATCTATGTGGATGGTCACCTGACAAACCGTTTCTTTAGCCACCGACATGAGGCTGGTGTCGTTAGCAACGTGGATGTGACAAAACGACATCAAATTATTTTAAGGGCCACGGCAATTGGACAAGAGTTTTCCGGTGATGGCGTTGGAGGTGGCTGTCAGAATGCTATGATGAATGCACATCCGGAGATGAGGGTGGGTGCCCCACAACCCTGGACACCCAGTGTCTATTTTTATGAACCATAAACTGCGCCTCTACATTCGGAAGGCGTTAAAGTGCTAGTCAAAAGTTTCTAACCAAGTTTTGTGTATGTTCGCCCCAGAGATTTATGTATATCTCTAATTTTCATTTTATTTGTGTCTTACACATGAAAAACGCATGCATAAATCAGTAGTTTTTTCCAGTTGTTTTTAATTTGTACCCTTAAGGCGTAGAGAGAAATGAGGAATTGAGAAATGAGATATGGAAAATGGTTCCGTCAAGCAATCATATATGTACTACTATATGGAATTGAAATTGCACATCGGGTGCATACACAAAATGTGCCTTAAAATGCACTCATCAATGTTGCACATGTTAGATTTGAATCTGTTAAATAATAAACACTAGAAATCACTTTAGAGATGGGCTAAGTGAATCACTGAATCACAAATGAATACTCATCTGAGTGCTGTACAGTCACAATTTAAAAATCGCATCACAAGTGTACGCTGATCAGGCAATAATGTCACAATGAATGTATATTTTATATAAGCCTATTGAACTTTGAAGCTTTTGATTTGAATACTCAAATTTCTGTTGTTAAGCCCATCTCTAAACTTAGACATAAACTGTCAATTAAGAAGTTAAAGTTAGTCTGCCGTTTTAGGCAAGAAGCAGAAGTAAGCAGTTTGAAATTTGCAGTTAAAATATTGAGCATTGTTAAACAGTTAATAATACTATATAGATCCATTATTTAGTTGCATACTTACCACCTTGAACATAGGCATTTATGGACCAAAGTTTCATAATTGTTCAACAAAAGAAAAAGAATTGAATACTTTAATTTTACACACTATTTAATGCGCATTATTTTTACTGTGAATATACAATAAAATTAACATTTAAATGCATGAAAGATGCACCAACCCTCACTTAAAAGGGCGTGGGGAAATTGGGGGAGTAAACGCTTTGAGGCAGTGCCCAGAGCGATCAGCTTTTGAATGTCTTCTAATACTAGGAGTAGTTGCTGTTGCTGTAATGGAACTTAGACCTAAATCTATCTACGCAGACAGGGCTCGCAGGTGCCGGGCAGCACAAACGATGGATGGCACTCGGGACACTTGGGATTCTCCCCAAACCATCGTCCATTTGCAGAGACCCCAACGTTGCTGCTGCTGCTGATACTTCTGCCTGAAGTGCCTACACTGGCACTGCTACTGCGACGCTCAGGAATCTTTAGCTGAAAGGAATTGTATAAATCTCCAGCTGCATTGGAGCCGGGAGCATAACCAGTGCGTCCGATTTGCTCCAGGGGAAACGCATACTCCGGTATCAACAGCTGTTTGCGCAGCTGTGTAATGTCTGCTGGTGGGGAACTGACACCAGAACTGGCGCTGGAACTGAAACTGGTGCTGGTGACCACATCGGAACGCCTTTGTGCCTTCTCAGTGGGTGCAGTGGCCAATTCATTTGCCTTAATCGAACGGGAACTGGGCAAACGTTTTGACGGACTGGCAATGTCATTAAGTTTGCTATTGAAGCTGTCCTGCTTTGCGCTCTGACTACCGTAGTCCGCCTTGGTCTCTGGATACTCCCGACCATCGACGCCAATAGGAGGATCCAGTTTGGGAGGTTCCAGACCATTGGCAGGCACCTTCCACTCGTAGTAAATCGGTGGTCCCTGTGTGGTGGCAATGTCATGCGGCACAAACTCCACGAAAGGTGGCAACAGATCGTTGAACGGCAGCTCTGCCTTTTGGGCAACTAATCTGGGAGCCACTGTGGTTGTGCTGGGCGTGGCAAGGCGAAAACTCTGTGCAGGCGTTGGCGTGCGATTCTCAGTCACCGCAGGACGGTAGCTATTGGCAGCAGGACTCGCAGTTGTAGAGTGCGTGGAGTAGGCAAACGGCTGTCCGGCGAATGTGGTGGGTCGGCTAATGGGACGCGCTGTGGTGCTGGCTACAGTGGAGCTCGCAGTATAACGAATTGGGCTTGAGGCGGTGCTAAACGGTGCCGCTGAGGAGGTGCGTAGTGTTTCAGTTGCCGGCTGAGTATCCTCCAGATTGTAAATGGGGTATACAAAGGGTGGCTCGTAGATCTTCGATGGTGCCTTGAAGTACTTATCCAGCTTAGTGGTGCTGTTCTTCTTAGTGCCAGCTCCCAATTCCACCGAGTTAAAGTCCGCTGAGGTATTGTACCTGGTGCTGTGACTGGTGCCTAGATCATCAGTGTCCGCATCTGAGACAAATATGGTGGACTTGCGTTGATGCAGTGCCTCCGTGCGTTTAGTTACTGGTGCCACTGTGGAACTGAGTCTTCTTGTGGTGCTGCTGGTACTGGTACTAACTCGTGTGGTGCTGATGCTGGTTCTAGGCCTGGTTGTGCTGCTGGTCAGCTCAATCTGTGGCTCATAGGCTGGTGGCAGAATGGTGCGACTTGGCGCTGGTATACGCCAGCGGGTTTGACCATTCTGTGCCAGCTGCGGATCCAATTTACCCGAACCCTTTATGCTGTCATCATGTATTGAATTTTGACTTGGCGTTAATTGCTGTGAGGAAAGAGGAGTATGGTGGATTATAGTCTACATGAGACACATTATTTCCGTACTTACCTTGTACTGACTTCTGAAGGATTCACCGCCATAGTCAGGGGCGTAAGGACGATCGAGCAGATCGGGTCGCGGCGTACGCAAATTGTTTTCCTCATCATTAACAAAGGGTTTATCTCGCTGACCTGCAGTGAAAAGACTTATAAAACCATTACAGTTGAGCCTTATTTGGTTTTCTTACCAATAAGCAGATTGGCTGCATAATTACTCTCCGCCTTGGAGCAGTTGACCATGTACCAATGATCGCAGATCAGCATGCGCTGCTGGAAAAGCGTCGTATTGGGGCAGGTGTAGCTGAACTGACGTCCCAGTCCATCGCACATGTGATAGACCTAAGCGTGGAGATTTGTTTAGTAGGGATTTTGTTATATAACTCAGGAGACTCACCTGGCAGCCAGTTTCCACGTCCGCATAGTAGCCCGCGGGTCGCCCTGCGCAGGAGAAGGAAGTTTTCTGCATCTGACGTGGGCCATTTTGGCACTGAGGAGAAATTATAAAAATAATTAGGTAAAGAAAATAAAAGTAAGCTAACTTAGACTAGACTTTAGTTGTTATTCGAATCGTATGTAATAGAAGACAAAGCGTACTGAAAGATCTACCCAGAGATCCCTTCCCTTTGCCTGTCTTTTGTTGCGTTTCGCAGGCGGAAAAGCTATTAGCGCATCTAAACAACTGATACCCGTGGCTGATCGATATCTCTTGTATGGGTACTGGAATGAGTACTCATTCGAGTACTCGTTGTTGCCACCGGCTATGGTCTGCCAGTTGATGAATTGTTGTGATGTCATAACTTGGCACATGCTGCCACGGCTGCTTGCAACACAGACAGACACAGTCTATGCGACCTGATGTTGTGTGAAATGTCAACATTGTATATACCCAACGAGATCTGTATGTAACTATTTATCTATGCTATACTATAGTATATATGAACATATGTTTGTTTGCCTTTAGTTGTTTTTGTTGCCTTTTCTTTAATTATATAGAAAAAAGTGTTCAGATGTTGTCGCTGGCAGTCGCAAATTATAGCCCAATGACTTATCGAAATCTGCCACTGGGTCTTGTGCCGATGTGACGATGCCGAGCGACGTGTGAAGCTTCCGTGCCTCAATACAGAGTCCGTGAAAAATGAAAAAATATTTTCCCAAGCACTCGAAAACAACATACATCTCTATGAACCCTTATATAATATTACAAAAAAACCAAAGGTACAAAAACAACAAGCTGCAAACAACTATACAAATTCATTTGCTGGACAAGCCATGTTTATTGCTGCATTTAACTTGTCTTTACTTTTTTTGTGTACAGTTTTTTGTACTTTTTTTGCTAAACCCTTCGAATTCCACAGTTAACGTATAATTCTCTGCGAATTCCATTAAATAATAATATAAAAGATTAACAGATACTTTCAACGGCTTTGGGGCTTTTGACTTTGCGTTGGTTTCTCGTCTCGTCTGACGTCTTCGGTTTTGAAATTTATTCTGCTCCAGATTACAATCGTTAACATTTAGAATTAGAATGTGTAGCAACTCTGCGGTTCTCATACTCTGTAAGCTGCTTGTTTAGTGGGTATATTCAATGACATGCATAATATTAATTAAAGTTCATTAAACGAGAATTACTTCTACTAATGGGCAACATTTAAATATTAACAAATATAATTAAAACAAACTTGTAAGTCGTTTAGGCTTAGTTTAAGTAATAAGCCTGCTAATTATTCAAGACTTATATCTATTAATTTATAAATTATTTTTAAATGCCGTTTCAAGTTGAAGTTCAAGACATGTTCAAACCGACATTAGCGGTAAGTAAGCGAAAACTTGAAAATATTGCAAGAAATAAACCTAAATTCAGTTGCTGTTTCAATTTTAAAATTTAAATACATTTAAGTTGAGTATGCAATTTAAAACTAAGAGCTTTTGAAACAGTGTCAAGGATTGAGTTTGTAAAAATTGCAAATATTAGTAGCTAATATAGATTTTTATACAAATGCTTTTCATTTTAGGTGCAAACCGAACTCAATACTGGCAAAAATCCACTCAAAAATCTTCTAAGTTTCGAAAAAGTTAAGAAACTTTAAGGAAAAGGCTAAACTTGTATTCTTGTTTGAACTTAAGTTACTTACTTCTGTTTTCAGCTATTTTAGTAACTGTTTTACTTTAGTAATGCCCATCCCTTAGTCGATCACTCTGCTAACTAGTTCACTCAGATTTGTCAGTTCGACAGTTCTGAGCCACAACTTATTTGGCAGTGTTTCCCGGCTAACATTTAAGGCAATGTGATTAGCGTTCATTTGAGAGAGTCTGTGGGATTTCAACTGATTTGCATTGACTATATAAGGGCAAAGACGTTTGTTTATGAGCGAAGGCATCTGGTAAATCAGAGAGCTCTTAAAGACACTTACAACTGGTAGTGGGAGCTTTGCAGAAAGTTCAAGCAATTTGACATTCCAAGACAGTTTGTTACTAATGGATAACTTGGCGTATACTCGATAATTTATGTAATTTGATCTCTTGCTGGGAATACTTGTACTTGTACTTGTAAATAATTATAATAGTTAATAGCATTTCAATTTGTTGTTTAACAAATTTTTAATTTAACGGATTGTTTTAGTGCCTAGTTAGAGGCTTTTAAAGCGGCAAAAAGACGAAAGGTAAGCTAAGATGAGTTGAGTTGAGTTGAGGCGAATGGCCTATTACTCAACTTCATAAATTTAAGTTTAACTTTAACTTCAACTTCATCATCGTTTAACGTTTTTATTTTAAAAGAAAAGAAACAAACAAACTTTTTTTTTTCAACCCATTTTTTTTCTCGCCAAAGTGTCAGTAAAAAGGTCACTTGGTCAACGTCAGCGACTGCGTCTTTGTTTTAATATGCTTGAAGACCTTTGCTAATATTGTTGTTGTTGTTGTTGTTGTTGTTACTGTTGCTCTGGCATGTGTGTGAATGACTGAATGAATAGTAGTAGGTGCACTCACATAGACAACCATAGAATAAATTAAAAATGAAACAAAGCGTAAAGAGCGCAAAATTACAACATTTTCCGCCGTTGCTCAAAAACACTTGGGAAGTGACGCTCAAACTGAAGAAGCAGACGAAGGAGAAGAAGCAGCTGAAGAAGTCACAGAAGAAGCAGCAGAAGTTTAAGTAGAAGATGTAGATGAAAAACGCTGTCAAAGTTGAGGGGCCAAAAGGTATTGTCCAGTTTAAGTCTCGGTTACTGTTTCTGTTTCAGTTTCCACATGCCACAAGCGTAGGGCATTTTGCAAAATTATAAACAGCATTTTAACGGACAGGCAAACATTGCGGAACATATGATCAAATCGGAGTAATTAACATAAAATTTTAGCCACCAAAACGAGTAAATTATGGACAATGGACCAAATAAAAAAAGAAACGTTTATATTGAAACGAATGCAGTAAATGACTGCAAATTTTAAAATTATTCGGAATTATAACTGTTGATTTTTTTATTTGATCATAACGGTAGCTGACAGTGGAACGTCTAAAGATATATTTAAATACTTATAGCTACTGTATTTGAAGTGCATTTTTAACAACTTTGAGCATACAAAACTCAGCCAAATGTCGTTATATTTTGAAAAATCATACCTTTTTGGACTCTAGACAACTTATATGCCTGATCGTATTCAAATTTGGATTGAATAGAAAAACTTAAAAATTTGCCGATTTTTTGAAAATTTTATGATGTTACCCCTTTACAAATTTTGCAAAAATTGAAAAAAAATTTATTTTCAATATTTTAATGCCAATCGATAGTACTTGTCTTAACGAGTACAACAAGGTATACCAATCGAAAATCAGATGACTGGGCTATGAAATATGGCAAATCTAAGTTTGAAGATCTGATGAGGATTTTTTCTAAAATTTTTTATAAGCGGCTTAAAATACAAAGATGTTCCATTTTATAGTGAATTTCTTTTTAACATAAAATAAAGCTGTTTATTTTATATTTTAGCTGCAATTAAATATAGCTAAACTATCAACACTGCTGCTAACTTTATCTAATATTGTTCTTCAACAATTATCTACCTTAGCTTACTTTACATAAATATTTCTATACAGTCATAAACTAATTTAAATAGATAACACTTTAGCAGCTAATTTACACTTAAAGCAATGTGTAGAATAATTTAATCACGACATAAGTTTAATGAAATTATGTGCGCCGTCATTTACCAGCTAACTGAACTATCAGATTTATCTAATACTTTGGACCTACTGAAACTGGTCTTTCTATTATCAAGATAAAATACACTTGTAATCGGTACATAAGTTTAAACCAACAGATTTGATTTAAGTTGGAAAATAGTCAAAAGTCTTGAGTATTCTATAAAGTGTCATTTTAATGTGCAATAATTTTTTAATTTTAAGTTAATGCGACGCTTAAACTGCACTAGCCGATTATTAACAAATCGGAGTTTAATGAGAATTTTTAACGACTTTTTGTGATTTATTTGCCAGCATTTAGTTGGATTAAACTAAACACAACAAAGTATTATCAGGGAATTAATCAATAATCATGTCATCATTGGTATGTAAGTATTTTATATATTATTTAAACAATTAATTACAGTTAGCTTTGGCACGCTAATAGACACTTACACAGATCACAACACAGTAAATAAACACAAAGTTTAAATATTTATATAATTTGAATAGAAATTAATTTGTAATTTGCATTTCAAAGCTCACGTGCTCGAGCAACATCTGCTCGGGCTCTATGCATAGCTTAAATCGGTGGCAGTTAGGTGTATCTAGTCATACAGATATGCTAAGTATGCCTCTAGGGTTATATTGTATACAGTATTATTTTTGCTGGGATAACAAACTTACCTCACAGTCCAAAAATAACGTTAAGCAGAAAAATGCGAGACCCAAAAGCCGAAAATCTTTCATTTTCGTTAACGTTTTCGTTTCGTTTGGTTTCGTTTCCTCCTTGATTTGTCAGCTTCCGAATCAATTGTTGTTAATTATAACTGAAAGTGTTGAATAAATATTTTAAGCAGTTTAGGTCTGTTGTATAATGAATTGTTAGCTGGAAAGCGTCTTGCAATTATGCTCTCTTTGAATTGTTGTCAATCTTCATGCGTAACTCGATTTACTTTCCAACAAAATCGTTTAACAATGGAGGTGAAAACAATTTTCAATTTGCTTGAATTTTTGTTTTGTTTGTTAGCTAAATTCGTAATTAATTGCAATTTAACAAACAACAACAATTACAACAATTACAATCGTTGGCTTGACAGCAAACGGCATAAATTGCTGCTATTTTATGGCTGGCAGAATTAGCAACGCATTTGATTCTGCTGCTGTTGCCTCTGCTTCTGCCTCGACCTCCACCTACAATTCAATTTTGCAACCTTGCAACTTCACACACACCAACACACCAACACACACAAACACTTAAATTGAGGAGAGAAGACTCTGACTCGTTGTGCCACTAAAGTGCAGTCGTTGCTGCTTTCCAAGCTTTCCCAATAAGCCAAGCTGAACTTTGAACTATATTTTAAAATACCCTAGACAAACTGGACACTTAAAAGAGGTGTTATATGTAAGGGCAAAGCCTTAAATAATTTAAACTATTAACTAGATTTTTTTAAACCCAAATTTAAATTTTTTGTAGCATATTTTCTGTCTTAAACTCTAAACTAATCCAGAGTAACTGCCAGTCGTGCACACCTAATTGGCATACTTTGACTGGCTTTCCTTGAGTGACTGATACCATAACGAAATCAATATATTTATATTTAAAATTCAGCTGAGATGCTCTTAATTGCACCACTCTATAAACAATGGGATTAATGAATTAGTTTCGTTATTGATTTGGTTTGCTTGATTCTTGATGGAATTTCAGCGGTTTTTTCGCTTTCAAATTAATCTGTTAACAAGATCAGTTTGATGCGTGCCACAGTCGATTCACAGCAATCGATTGAATAATTTTTTTTTGTATTTTTTTTGTTTGGTCCCGTGACTCGGCGTGGTATTTCCCTGTCTTGACCTTTCTGCCAACAACGGCAAACTTGCAACAAATATTTGTGGCAACTTTATCCTCAGCTCGTGATGCTGGTTTCGTTTTTTATTGCCGTTGTTTTGCTATTTTTTTTTATTGAAGTTGTGTTTGTTGTTGTGGTTTTTTGTGCCTGCAAAGCCTATTTGACATTTTTGCCAGCAAATTTCCACAGAAAGAGCATTTTACGAACTCAAACCCGAAGATGTGGCCAAAATACTTGGCTGCTGTTGTTGCAGCAACAATTACTGTACCAATTAGCTGGCATTACAGGTTGATTACGATTTAAGCCAATCCAATAGTTGGCATATTTTTTTCGTAGTCGATTATAATTTTTTTTATGGGATTTCTAATTGTCGAGAGGAAGTTATTAAGTTGCCAACTAGTTGAGGTAATCGGATTGACGTTTTTATGGCTTTTTACCTGCGGCTTGAAGTCGAAATCTAAAAAATAAATTCAACTGTTTAGTTGTGTGTTGGAGTAGGCGGGGCCTATGAATAATATTCCATATGTGTTCTATTACACATCGAATGCGCTGATCTTTCCCAAAAGATCAAATGTCAGTTCGATCTGGAAAACAAAGTCAAGAGCACACGCGCCAAATTTGATTCAATCACGATGTCTCCGCTGTGTCGTTGTCGATGTTGTTGATGTTGCTTATGTTGTTGTTGTTGTTAAAGTTTCGGAGATCTTAAAATTCAATTGGCATAAATTATATATTTATTACGGTATGCCATTAACACTTAATGCCTATCGTTGGTTCACTAAGCTCTCCGTTCTTGCACTTCAAACGACGCGCGCTTTACTTTTTGTATCTCAATCTTTGTATCTTTTTCTTGTATTTGTTTTTTCTATCTTTTTTTTTTGTATTTATTTTCCGCTACGTCAACCGCATCGAACGACGTCTCAAACAGAACTGATGCCTGCGAATGCACTCGACTTGGCTTAAAATTCACATTAGGCCGTTAGCGAAGTCCGCCCGCTAGACGCAGCACAAAAGAAGTGCCAAGCAAACGTCGTCATCAGCCGTGCACAGTGGGGCAAGACGGTGCGAAACTTTACTAATAAAAAATGATTATAAAAAGACAAAAATTGCGTGAATAATTTCATGCTTTAAAAATGATTAAATTTATTAATATTATTTAAATTTATTAGTATAAATATTAATAATATATGCAAATAAAATATATACAAAAAAATAATAAAACAATTTTATTAGAAAATTTAAATCTGACTTTAATGAACATATTAGGTTAAAAATTAAATAATATATAAAATTTAAATAATAATAATAAAAACAAGAAAGAAAAGTACAGTCGAACACGCCCGACCGTATAATACTCTCTGCGTTTATTCCCAATTATAATACTTAAATCGGTATTCAGACATTACAATAGATAGTTCTTGTATTAGAATACGTTAAAACAAAAAACAGATAAGCATAATCAAGCATACATGTGTTTGTCTGTATGTACATACAAATTCGTTTGACGTTAAATGTATGCACATACATATGTGTGTATGAATACTATTGGTCGGCACGACTAGCGCTGTCTCTCTCGCGCTCATTGCTTTAGAATAAAATCTTTGTTGCTGCATTGCTTTCTTGTTTATGGTCGGATTCTTATGAAACTTTCTGGAGAGTTTGACATGATACGTCTTCAAACGAATCATAAATAACAACACTGTACGATGAGAATAAATGCTTTAAAAACGGCATGCAAGTTTGAAATTTACTTTTATTTCTTGCGGAAAAAGGGGGCGTGGCAGCCCAAAACTTTTGATGTCATTGGATTTATGCGTCCTTTAGGAACACGTGTACCAAAATTGGTATTCCTAAGTGCCATAGTTACTGAGATATTAACCGAAAACATCTATTTTTTCCGAGGTATGTCTAGTTTTTTGCTCATTGTGGGCGAATGGGGCGTGGCATCGAAAAAAAAAAAGATTCTTGTATTGACTGACTAAATATCGAGTCGATAGAGACCAAATTCGAACTTGTAGCTCTTACCATCTCTGAAATCTGTGTGTTCATACGGACGGACAGACGGACAGACGGTCAGACGGACAGACGGTCAGACGGACAGACGGACAGACGGACATGGCTATATCGACTCGGCTTGTGATTCTGATCAAGAATATATATACTTTATGGGGTCTGCCACGCCTCCTTCTGCCTGTTACATACATTTGCACAAACCCAATATACTCTTGCAGAGAGTATAATAAATAACAATAATAAAAGATTATAATAATAAAAATATATTTTCATTAAATATCTATGTTAATTATGGCAAAATTATTTAAGACTCTTTAAAGAATACTACTTTTGGAGGGGAAAAAAAAACAGAACACATATTTAATAGTTAACATATATTTATAACAGTTTTGAGAAATATATTCATACTGAATTAAAGGATTAATTGGCGTTACTTATTTACACGATCATTCTCATACCACTCAACAAATTATATCAATTAGACATTTTGGTTTAGCGATTATAAAATACCGACTATTACAAATACAATATAAGGTAAAATTTAAATCTACTGCTAAAGCTTTTAATGAACAATATTTTGTAAATTTTAATCACTGTGCGTCAAACATCTTCGTTAATAGCCGAAGGCGAAGCTGCTGCAAAATTCGACTGAATGTAGCCGAGTGGGCAGCTCAGTTCAAGCCAAAGTCAGCATTAGAGCCAACATCAGAGACAGCATTTGAGCCAGAGTTGGGCAGCCAACAAAGCGTTAACATTGCAGCTACAATTTGATTTCCATTTGCCAATGTACACAGCAGTTTGTGGATGAATGTGCATGGGCATTGGGGATTGGGGACTTGGGGATACGGTTTGGGGTTATTAGTGTCGAGTATGCCACCGTTTAGGTTGAACCCTTCACCAAACTGCTTTGTGTTTATTTGTCTAATTTATTGGATCGCCAAAACAGTTGGCTAAATAGAGCGATCGAGTGGAGAAGCATTGGCAACAACAAGATCTTAGTTAGATTAGACCGCGGATTACGAAAGTCAAACTGACACTTCAGACTACGAAGTACTTCATATAGTCATCATTATCGTCATCATTATCATCAACAGCATCATCAGCATCATTTCTTTGAGCGTTGGCGTCGTCGTCGCCGTCGTCGTTGTTTTCGGCATCGTCTTCAGATTTGAGATTTCAGTGAATTTTGTAAGAGGAGATTTCCATTTTCAATTCATGCCGTTTATTTACTTGTTTTGCCGCCTTTCAAAGCCCTTTTGTCGTGCGGAAAAATCAAGAAAGAACTGCAATACTAGTAACCCAATGCTACAAGTATAGACCGTTATTGGCTAGGGGTATCAACTGGGCCTGGGCCTCTGAGCCTCTGGGGCGGCTCTGGGGATCTCTTCGTAGCTCTTTGGAGCTCTTTGGCGCTCTATTGCCGTGTTGCCTCATTGCATTTCTAGGTTCATATTCATATACGATATGACTGTAGCTGCTTTCAATGCAGCGTTTATTATTTGACTTTTTGTTTTCTTTTTGAAATCTTTTTTTGGGTTTCAAGTCGTGACGGGCCGCGGCTGAACAGGAAGTCGAGTCTTTGCTGAAGACAAAAAAAACTAAATTCCATAAAATATTCAAAATGATAAAAGAAAAACAACTCTTGAGCTAAAATTCAATAATAAACGCGTATCTTTATGTTGTTTAACAAACAAAAGTCCAACGTTGCGTATACGTAACATGAAATTTTGTGGCGTTCTACGAGAGAGTAGAAGGTATAACAGAAAGAAGTTGCTATTGTGTATAAAATAAGAAATTATTTAACATATTAAACATTAGGCGAGCGATTAATTTGTTGTGAACGCATGGCCAACGAATGTTGCTGGAAGTCGGCCAAGATGCGACTTTCTGGTATGTCCGTCTGCACACGACTGCCTATGATATCAATGTCGTTATCTTGTTTATCAAAAAAGATGTCGATGATAATGCGAACGCCTAAGGGAAGAAGTTAGTAGAGGAACAAAGATTTGTGGGCTTAAGACCTTTTGGACCCACTTGTCTTACCTTGTTCGGTGCGCCTTATGGTGGTCTTACTTTGATACGATTTCTCAATCGATTCACCGCCTGCACCGTCTCCTTGTAGCGTTTGATGCATTGACGTTTGATCCTCTGATGTAGTTAAACGAAAGTTGCCCGGCTTTGAGCCATAATGTTGGCTAATTCAAAGGCTAATTAGTTGCCTGTTGGAGCTAAGAGGTTAATTGGAAGCTCACCTGCCGCCGGATTGATTATCAATGGCTGGTACTTTTAGGTAGATGCCATCACAGCATTCCTGTCCCTGTTGTATTGCCTCCATCTCATGCATGTCCATTTGTGTACTCTTTAAATTTGCACCAAAATATATGGACTTGGCCTGTGCCAATTCCTGATTCTTTTGTGTAGCAAAATTATAAAGATTTATCATATCACGAACACGAATCGGTTGCTCTTCCTCCACATTTGAGTCCATGTCCGGTTGGGCACTCACAAGGGAAACCCCAGAACAGTTGCTGCAATTGTCATCACCATAACTCTGATTGCAATTCATGCCAAGACCGTTCTCTTTGCTATTCATTATTATTCAAAATTTTATTTGTTTTTTTTACGTTTTGTGTAGAAATTTTTCCTTTAAAATATGAGAACAAAACAAATGGAACAAGTCTATATTAGAAGTAAAAGCTATTCACAGATTATACACAATATATAATGTAAACAAAAAAATATACACGACGCTTGCTGCTATCTGCTAAAAAATGGAAAATGATTGAATTTGCCCTTAACAGGGGTGTTTTGAGTGACAGTTACCCTGCAAGTAACAAAAAGTAGTCAATATTTCTTGTTAATAAATCACTGGTAAACAAGTTATACCCTGTAATCTTCTACAACACCTCGTTACCCCCATTTGCTATGGTCAAAGTTTCAATGTGCACTCAATAGGGGGTTTTGACTGAGATTTACCCTGCAAGGAACAAAAGTAATTAACTGATAAGCAAGTTATACCCTGTAATCTGCAAAAATTCGTCCAAGAACACCACTTACTCATTGCTTAATAGCGTGAAAGATCAAATGGGGTGTTTTGACCGACAGTTTCCCTGGAGTGATTAAAAAGTAGTGAATATTTCTTGTTAATAAATCACTGGTAAGCAAGTTATAACCTGTAAGCAGCTACAATACCTCGTACCACTGATTTGCTATGGTCAAAGTTTCAATGTGCACTCAATAGGGGGTTTTGACTGAGATTTACCCTGCAAGGAACAAAAGTAATTAACTGATAAGCAAGTTATACCCTGTAATCTGCAAAAATTCGTCCAAGAACACCACTTACTCATTGCTTAATAGCGTGAAAGATCAAATGGGGTGTTCTGGCCGACAGTTTCCCTGGAGTGATTAAAAAGTAGTGAATATTTCTTGTTAATTAATCACTGGTAAGCAAGTTATACCCTGTAATTTTCTACAACACCTCGTACCACTGTTTTGCTATGGTCAAAGATCAAATGTGCACTCAACAGGGGGTTTTGACTGACATTTACCCTGCAAGGAACAAAAGTAATTAACTGATAAGCAAGTTATACCCTGTAATCTGCTAAAATTCGTCTAAGAACACCTCGTACTCTTAGTTAGATAGCTTGAATGATCAAATGTGCACTTTAAGGGGGTGTTTTCACTACCAGTTTTCCTGCAGTGATTAAAAAGTAGTCACTATTTCTAGTTATTCGAACACTAGTAACTAACTTATACCCCTTATTCTGCTACAATTCATTATGGCATTGGAAGTTGTCCAAGAATACGTCGCACTCATCATTTGATAGGGTCAAAGATGCGTCCTTCCAGTTGATGCATCGCCCTGTTGTGTAAACAAAACCCATATATCATCGTTCAGAAGCACCAAACAATGCAAGACAATGGCAAAAGATACATTGTAATACTCTGTAATTGTAATAGTAATTGCAAGTGTACCATGTGGGTCCATCTTCAGTTCGTTAACAATTAGTTAAGGTAAACAAAATGTAAATGTAATTCATATTTGAATTGAATTTTATTTTTATTTACAGCTTCGACCTTCGCTGTGGCAATCAAAATCCCAATCGAATTTGAAATCGAAATCAAAATCGAACCGTTTTGACTTTTTTTTTTGGTTGGTTGGTTGGTTATTAGTGAAATTTGAAACCGTTAACTGAATGCCACAAGGTTTGAATTGTCTTAGCGTGGATTTGTTTTGGAACTCAAAAAGGCGTTTGTAGATACATTAGATAAATAGATAGGTGTGTGTGTGTGTGTGTGTGTGTGTGTGTGCTGGTTGTGCGCACTACGGGTGCTCTGGTGTGAGTTAATATCTTTTGAAATTGGGTGAGCAATGACTTGCAGCACTTGCACCACCAGCATCCACACCACAGACACATCCACATCAGCTCCACATCATCATCATCATCATCACCAGTAGCATTTCATTCCATTTGGCACACGATCCCCAAAAAGCCCACTTTAAGGTCAACATGTGACGATTTCGTTGCGAAAAGTATTTGTGATTGAATTCGCTGACAGTAAATTTCAAATAAATCATTTATTTTTCAAAAATATTTAGTGTAATTAATATAGAATACAAGCAGTATCTTTGGTGTTTGTATCTCACAGATACAGTGTTGCTTGTGGCTTAAGTCTTTCAAAGTCACAGCCATGAAAGCCACAGTCTTTTGGTATCATTTAGATACATCTATCTGGAGCTGTCAACATTTGTCTTAGTTTAAATCGTTTTCAATCAGCGTCTTAGAAATTGTCGAGTTCTTTTATGTGCGATTTCGTGTGCTAAGATAAATCTATATATGTGTTTATGGAAAATTGAGTTCATCACACTTAATACTCTTAGTATTTAAGAATTCTAAACTGAATGCCAGATTTTTGGGTGCTTACATATCACGAATTTGCTCTGAACTTGTTGCTTTGGCGCATCTTTTGGCAATTAGCGGCGATGTCAACGGGTTCAATGGAAATCAACAGAAGGTGTGGGGCCCAGAACAGCAACAACAACAACAACAACAGTTAGCAGAACAATCTAACAAATACGAGTTGAGCATGTATGCATAGTAAGTATTTGTCATGAAGTGAAACAGAATGTTACTCCCAAGTATCGGTACATGCCGGTTAGGTGTGTCATCGACATCATCTCTGACTCTCTCTCCGTCTCTCTAACTAAGCCTGTCTCTGTCTAGTTGTTCTTATTAAGCTCACGGGGGAGGCAAAGGCGTGTGATTCCACTGAAGGCCACCATATAAAATGAAAAGAGAAACAATAATAACAATTGTAGTTTGCCATTTATGTTAGCTCATTTGTTCTGACTCTTTCTCGCTCTGTCTCAGTGGGGGCAACATATGTTTAATTGCTAAATTGGTGCAATTCGGCATAATTCATGTTGATAGCTTCAAGTCTTGTACAAGTATCTTTTTCTTGAGTTTCACAAGGTCTCATTGAGGCAGCCCAACAACAACAGTCGAGACGACAACAACAACAACAAAAATAATGAATTGAGATTCACACGCTGATTAAAAAGTATTTGAAGCGACACAAAGCCGCTGGCAAAGCTGATCATAAGCATGAAAAATGGAAAGTACATGAAGAGTGGAGATTGCGATTTAACTTTAGCTACAAGTTTTATGTCATACATCACTGATAACAGTTAGCACTGATGTCAGTTAACATAGTGTCAAATATTGCGTATACGCCATCACAAACAAACTAAGAAAAACAATGACCATTTAAATGAATAACATTTAACGAGTGTATGAATGCATGAGTACTCATATGCAATGAGGTGCGTCCGATTGTCTGTCCTCAAGTCAAAAGTCAAATAAACGTTGAGCTAACTGTGTAAACACCTTCGACTTCGCCTTTGCTTTTGATTTTGCTTTTGGTCGGCAGTTGTTCGACAGAGAGTCGAGTTTCTAAGCCGAACATCCGGTCACATCGCGAGCGACATTAAGTGGCAATTTTTCTACTTGTAGCTTTCGGTTTGGTGCTACAAATTTGTCAAAGCCAACAGTGCTGCAAGGTCGACTTCTCATCGCATCGTATCGCATTGGCTTAGCTGAATGATGATCACTGGCACTGCCAGCAATTTGAAGTCATCCGGCTGTGCGGTCAGCTTGCCATATCATTGACCTTAAGTGACGACTGCGCTGGGATCTGAAAGAAACGGAAAGATACCCAGTTTAGACAAACAGCCTGGGAGGTAGGCAGGCAATATCAAGAGCACTGAATAAGCCGAGATTATCACCTTTTGGTAATATTTATTGCACTTACAGCCGCCATCAAAGTTGAAGTTCAATTGTGTTGCATCTTCAGCTTCCACTCGTTATGCCCCTTGGCTCAATGTATAACACGAACTATTAAAGGTCAACAAAACAGATATATAAATAAATATATATAAAAAACGTTAAGTAAATCAAATGAGTAAACAAATAAACAAACGCCGCACACTTTGTTAATTGTTGTAGGTTCATTTCTGCACTGCGGCTCTTTAATACAAAATATGCCCCAAAACGAAAGACTTAAGACACGAACTACACAAAGCCAAACAATGGACAGCCAAATAAAACTAAACAAGTCTAAATTTTAAAAGTAATATTTGTCTACCCTCGAGGATGGACAAATTATTATTATTGTTGTTATTATTATTGTGGTGGCTTTTGTCATAAAATTTGATACGCTAAATAAAATTAGACACCCTCTTGGGTCTTGGGTCAACAGAAAACAATAAGGGCAATAACAATCACTCTCGCATTATTATCATTATACCCTGGAAAATGACAATAAACAATTAAGGTACACTCGTTGGGGTATGTTACAGTGAAGCACTTAAATCTTCACTTGTTCTTGTTCCGTAAGATATATAGATATATTAACACGATATAATTAGTCTACATAATTAATTATAAGTAGTTGTTGGTATATCCAGCGATGTTACTTCTTGTTTCTGCTCTTTCGCTGATCAATACGTCTAGATATGCGACCGACACAGTGATTATTTTTTCGGAGGTTTGGCACATGTTCTGAAATGACAATAAAAGTGTATAGAAAAAGATAAAAATATGTTTGTTTTTTGCTATTGTTTTCGATGTACATTGTTTCTGACTTGACTTGACCTTCAAATGGCAATGAGCAATGAGAGGGAGCAAGTGCCGTTGCTTTCCGTAGGCCCAGAAGGCATCAATACCCATCGCAAGTGGCTAAAACTGAAGCTGTGGCTGACGCTTAGGCAGCAGCCACTTCAACAATGAAGCCATCAAACTAAAAGCAAGTATTTTCAATGCTAATGTCGAATTCCACCTAAAAATTTGGTTCAATGATGTATTGCATATAGAAATTAGAGTACATGATTAATTGGTCTTTGTGTACAAACACACACACGCACGCACACACACACAACACGTTCAATACAATTGTTGTATGTACATATTGTGCACTTGGAATAATGATGATCGCCGCTGCTCTATGGCAAACATTTAATATTAAGCTCAAACAAGAGAAGCAACAACAGCAACAACAACAACAATAACTTAACCCACATATGATTACTGACTACTTTAGGTGTCTGGAGGTGTGCTTCCATTGTGGCGCCTGTTGGATGAATAAACCTTTATACACAAGACTTCAGTCAGCTATTGATGAGTATTTTTCATTATACACATACCGTTTAGCAGCACACAAAGATTATGATAAGCAATAAAAACCACAATAATGTTTATGGATCCAAAAACTATTTAGTCACTTGCAACTATCAAATTCTATTGAAATTGGTAAACAATGAATAGATTGTGTAAATGTAGTCAGAACTACCTCTTTAATACCCTGCAGTACCAACAGCAAGGGTTCATTGTAAGGTGTCAATCAAGACATTTTCTATATGTTTGTTTTCTTGTCAATTAAAGCAGCAAAGTCTCCAATTAAGCAGCAATATTATGCAGGCTGCAGTTTGTGGTTTTGTGGCTGAGTTGCCCCTGAAAAATGCAGCAGCTGCGCTGATTACAACAAACAAATGGAATAATTATGAGTATAAATTAATTATTTCAGTTGTTTGCTGCTTTAAAAGACACAAAATATAACAACAAAATTAAACAAACGCACAACAGCTCATTTGAAATAAGCGCCAAGCTATCGATATGCCGATAGGCACGTGCGATTAATCGCGCGTATTAATTGAGTGTTGTAAAACGCAGAGAGCGCCATATTGAGCAGATCAGCTGTTGTTTGCTGCAGCCCTAACAGTTCAGCGCGAACCGTATTAAAATTTAAATCCACAGTTCGGTTTAAATTAAATATAAAAAACAATTAAGAAGCAAATTAAATAACTTTTCGATTGAATATTTTCTAGTTTTATTTCTTCACTGATTGTTTGGATATGCGATTTACGAGTAGTACATGCACTTGGTTTCTAACAGTTTAAGTTAATATTTATAAATGTTTTTATTATTAAGCTAAAACTCGCAAATTACATACGACAACTATTTGCGCGTGAGTTGAAAGTATAAATATAAATAATTTAGTTTGAATTCGATTAGCAAATATAATTATTATTATTGTATATATAATACGCCTCCACTCACGGCAGACAAATTGTGGAATGTACAATTGATTAGTTAATATTTAATATTATATATGTATATTTATTATTATTAATTTATTTTCATATGGTTTTTAGTAAATGTTTTATGCGGGCGACTAGAAATTCAAGAAATCTTTTAAATATACACACTCTCGGATTATTCATCTAAGGTTTTACATGCTAAACGATAGGAATCATGAAAATTACATTTACTTGCATTTTGATTATGTTTTGTTATCATTTAGTATCTATTTAAAGTTAATGTTAATAATCTTATTATTAATACAAGCATTCTGATAAATGTAATTACTATAATTAACTTTTACTTAAGCACTTATTACATTTCATACTTTCATTGATTATATTCCCAAAAATATTCCCCAAGTGCCTGAATTTAAATTTAAACTTAAATTTGGCGCAACAACCCGAAGCCAACGAATGGATCGTTTCATATACGAGTACAAATACATACATACATAATGGAGTACTTGTATTTTATGTATTATATGTTTTATTTTATATTAGATTAAAATCTTTGGTTGTAACTACAACTGAAACTGATTATTTGCTTATGTACTTTTCTGCAGCATTTCGATCAAACTCTCTCTAAAGGGTATTCCGGATAGCCTGTCTGTCTGTCTGTCTGTATCGACTGTACATCTGTTTGTAAACATAAATTATCACAGTAAAATAAATATAATTATTTTAGTAAATATTGTGTGTGTTGGTTTTTGTTCAGGACTCATTTAAGGGACACCTTGTAAAATTCATTCCGAAATATTTTCGTTGCTTTATCTTTTAATATTTAACTTTTGTTTAATAATACTATTGCATTAAGAATACTTTGTATCTTGGAGCCTTAAACGAATGCATTTGTTTTTGAAGACCATCAACTGATGTATAAATTATTGGACTTAACTGGAGGTAGTTTAATATTATTGATTTTAAATGAAGACTGTTTGCTGATTATTTATTAATTAAATGTGGAATATTTTCAAAATTTGTTAAAGATTTGTATGCTTAACACTACTAGATAGCAACGCTAAGAGTCTCTCGTCTGAACACTACGAAACCTCTCGCTACCATTACTTTTTGCTCGTTAAAGATTTTCTAGAAGTATTTCCAAATTACCAAAGAGTATCTTCTTGGTTCTCGTTGAAACGAGCTTTGTTAGTCACAAAGTAACGAGTTAAGCGCTTTACGCTCACTGTAACGAGTGCCCTATAAAGTAGCGAGTGTCATTCAAAGTAGCGAGTGCCTCATAAAGTACCGAGTGACTCATACAAATGCATTCGTCTAAGGCTCTTCCCTCTCAAATGCTCAAAGTTGAATCTTTGAACTTATTTAAAGTATTGCTTTTTATCTGTTGTGCTCCATGTGTGTAAAGTGTGTGTGTGTGTGTGTTGAGATTATGGAAGATACGATAGTCATAGTCCACATTTTGGCAAAACTGTTGAACATATTTGTTTCGTGTGTTTGTGTGTGTGTGTTTGCTTTGGGTGCTGTTCCTACTGATTCAGCAGCGTGTTTGTCACCTCCGAGAAGGAGAGCAACGGGCTGCCATCGATATAGGCGCCAGCAGCACTAACAGGGGGCGGGGCATAGGCCAGTGCCGTATGCGCCGTTATATTGGCCGGATAGAGCAGATGTTGTGCATGATGTTGCTGGTAATTTGGCTGATGTTGCTGGTGCTGCTGGTGTTGTTGTTGCTGTTGATGCTGTTGCTGGTGTTGCTGCTGGTGATGCTGCTGCAGTTTGGCTGCTTTTCTTGCACCACGTGCCGCTCCACTCGAAGTGGCGCCACTGAGTACCTGCAGTGAGTCATCGGAGCAGATAATCAGCGGTGCCGCTGCTGCTGCTGTGGATGTTGCTGCTGTCGTGGAGACAATGGCCAACTGCTGGTATGGTGAAATGGCAACAGCATCCGCTGCACCACTGAGCAGACTGCTTACCGCTGGCAGCGTTGGTGGTGTACGGCAGTTGGGCGGTGACTCCACCTGATGGTGGTGGTGCAGCGGGTAACCCACCGACAACTGTTGCTGATGTTGCTGCTGCTGCTGTTGTTGCTGCTGCTGCTGTTGCAGTTGTTGAGTGGTGATTAGGATCTAAGTAGGAAGTAGCGTTTATGGGTTAGTTAATCGGGCACTCAGTGGTGCGTTATTGGTGCGTTGTGGTCATGTGTTGGTGCTGTGCGTTGTGTGGTGCAATCTACGGTGCTTTCTACGGTGCTGTCTAGCGGCTTGCCGTGTGCTGGCCGTGTTGGTGGTGGTGGTGCAGTTGGTGGTGATGGTGATGGTGTGACCCGCTTGGCGTGGTCGTGGCTGCCGCATGATGGTGGTGCGGATGATGGTGATGATGGTGGTGGTGGTGGTAGGCTAAATACTGCGAGTACTGTGTGTAGCTGGCAGGCGACCATACCTCACTGCCGTTGGTGGTGCCTGGGGCTGTGGCGGTTGCCGCCTGCTGATGCAAATGATGGGTGGTTGCATTGGTCTCTGGGTGGTGCTGGTGATGGGGATGATGCTGATGCTGCGTTTGTGGTTGCTGCTGCTGTTGTTGCTGCAGATGATGGGTGTGTTGCGTATGTGGTGCATGTGGATGAGCATGATGCGGTTGCGGTTGCTGCTGCTGCTGTTGGTGGTTGCTGGCGGCTGCTGCTGCGCAACTGGGTGGCAAGGGCTGCGCATGGGCGTGGTGCTCACTGCCAGGGGCAGTGTGTGGTGCTACGGAATTGCTAGAGTTGCTAACATTGGAGTTTATGCCACGTGTTGCATGCGCCTGTTGCTGCTGTTGCTGTTGTTGCTGCTGCTGCTGCTGCTGTGGCGATGTGGTGTGCGAGGAGGCCGAGTAGAGCCCAGAGTCGTCGTGCTGCAGCTGATAGCTTTCGGGTGTTCCAGCACTCGTGGACTTTCCACTGAGCTCCTTGTTGCCATTCCACTTGGCAGCTGTTGCTGCTTCCTGCTCGTTGTTGTTGTTCGCATAGCTCAGGCCATTGGTGAGGGGCGTAGTGCGTTGCGGTGAACCACCAGCAGTTGCTGGTATGCGACTGTTTAGCGGCACACCACTGGACTGAGCAGTGCCCCACATGAGTACCGTTTGGCGCTCGTAGGGATCAGATGTTGCTCCTGTGCTGGCAGCAACTGCTGCCAGTTCTCCCTTAGGCTGCACTACAACGTTGCCATTGGATGTGGCACCACCCGCCACGGGGGAAGGACCATCCGAGGAACAGGAGACCACCTCCATAACCTGCGGTGAAGATTTGGGCGTCTTGAGGGGAATTTGCTAAGGAAAAACGAGAAAAAAAATGAAAGGAGAGAATTTGGTTGGTAACTGATTGTAACTCACCTGTGGTGTGGATGTGGGGCTACCGTAGCCACTGCTGTAACCACTATAGTATTTGCCCGTCTCCTGCCACTTGTCCTCCGCCTTGGATGCAATGGCATAGCCGTCATAGGAGAGGAAACCATTGGCCACATAGGCCGAGGCAGGAGCACCCGTGTGGGGATAATCCGTGTAGTAGCCACCGACGCCGACGGCACCCTGAAGTCGGTACTGATGGAAGAGATTCTCGCTGACGGGATAGAAGGCATTGGCCGGCATGGAGCTGCCCATGTACAGATTATCCGCTGCCGTCGCATAGGGAGACGTAGTGTACATGGGATTCAAATTGGAGTAGGCAGCCGCCACTGCAGCAGCGGGATCCGGAAGGTATTCGACGACTGCCGGAGCGGGTGAGCCCACTTGTCCAAGCGGGGAGGATTGCTGTGCCTGCAGCTGTTGCTGCTGCTGTTGTTGTTGCAACTTGCGCTTGCTACGGCAGGTGGAAAGGAAGTCTCGCAGCTGTGTCTTGTAGCGTCGATTGGGTCGCGTGGGCGTCACCGGCGGCGGCAGCGAGTGGGCTGTGGGCGAGGCACTGGCACTGGACGGTGGCACCACCAGCTGATCCGCTTCTGAGAAGTACGTGGATGCCAAACCAGTGTCCAAGTAACTAACCTTAAAATCCATCGTTCGTTTCCCCAGCAAATCGTGTCCTTCCTCGTCCATCAGCTGACGATGCGTGCAAATGACAAAATCTGGCTTGGAGTTCTTGTAAACCAAGCGAGAACTCGTCTGCAGCCACTGCCACTCACCGTCCTTCTTCTGGTAACGATAGGCGATCATGCCCGAGGCGCCTGTCTTCAAAACTGCAAGGAGAAAGGAGCAGGAGGATGAGTTAAGGAGAATAAAGGATAACTAAGGAGAGGAGTTACTCACGTTCCTGATGTGCACTTGCCACATAGGCTAGGTCGTCGTAGTGCACGAGATCATAGCCTCCCATATTGACCAGCTCGGCATCGGCATAGCCCAGTATATGTTTACCACGCTGGTCCATGGAGACAAGGGAGAAATCCAACTTGTGCTTGGACTTGAACATGTTCTCCTTGTGCGGTATTTCCAGTAAACTGGGCGGACCAAAGGGTGTGCAGTAGGCGAATAACGCCAATGGCGGCTCCTCTGTCTTTCTGTTCTGGCCATGGAGTATCTTGATACGTCCACGTATGTCCAGGCGCAGGAAACCCGATGTATTGTCCAGCAGGCAACGGAAGCGGACCGTAAAGCTGCGCTCCAGGTAAAGCGCTTTGTCGGGTGCCAGGGTCTCCGAGAGCTGCATGCTGGACATGTCTGCGGGTAGAAAGCTATTCCATAACAACTGTCGCTGCAGTTCCTCCCGATCCTCCGAGTGCACCAGCTCGTACACCGACTGATGCACAATATCGGACTGCAAAAAAAAGGTTTGTGGAAGGAGAGAGAGAAGGTTTGTTGAGGTCAATTTAGTTGCGATCGCTTTGGTTTGGTTTTTGTTTGGTTTGGTTTGGGTTTGCTTGATTTGGGTTTGGGTTCAGTCAACTTGTTATCGATTTTCGCTTTCGCTTCAGTTTCATTTTGGGGCGTATAAATCAAAATCCACGCAAATTGAAAATGCGCCCCATGTTGGCCACAAATTGAGACATAAATTCTGCACGCGCCAGCGAGAAGAGCAGCAAAATACACACCAACAAGATCGAGGGACGGACATACCCTACATATGTGTAAGCGCAGTTTAGCTAGCGATGACAACGTGACACGAGACGGAAATATTTACAGAAATGGTTTTTAAAAGAGTTGCAAGCTTCGGTTGGGCTTGTTTTGGAGGAGTATGTTGGTCAAATGAAGGAGTGGAGAGGAAAGGAGCCCTTAAGGGATACATATGTATATTCACTATATCAGGTATGACAACGTGCCACGATCAGCAGGTGTCTTAAGGACAGAGTTTCGCATTGGTTCGAAAAACTTTATTCATGTCTCAAATGTTTCTAAAGAAATTTGTGGTTTTCACACAGCATTTCTTTTCCTGTTAACTCTATTTCTATCGTGCTTTACCATTGAAATTTCGTGTCACGCTGCCAGCTCCAAAGGAGAACAGAACTTTCTACATTGGCAGCAAAACCAACAAAGCAAATGATTTGGCCGCAATCCTCAGTTGCAATACTTGAATACTTGAATGAACATATATGAATTATTTGTACATGTGTAAGAATTGCAAGCTGAAGAACAAGAGTAAAGAGAAGTAGAAGGAGCAAATGATGAAGTTGAAGCCAATACGAATCGAATGGCCAATGGCCATGGTAATAGGCAGCTACGTTTTTAATTGAGCTGCCAAACGGGGCGTGTCAAGTGCCGCTTTACACATTTACAACTAAATTAAAAAACACAACACAAAAGCAGCTAAAGAAATCTGTAGAAATCTGTAGACTTTACTGAAGAAAGCTAACTGCAATTTTCAATTTCCATTCGACAAGCGCCAATACAATAAAGTAGGCAAAAAAAACAGCAGAAGCAGTCGGTAGCTGTGGCAAGTAGCAGGTAGCAGGGTGGGGGTGAAAGAGGCTGTTGGGCAACTCACAGTTGAGAGATCTGTTTCGAGTTAGGCCCAAAACATGTTGACCAGTTGAGCCAGCAGCTGCCAGAGCTGCAGCAGCGGCAGCAAACGAGGCGTCGTGTCAGTTAATAACACACAGAGCCTCAAACAAATGCCACGCCCCCTAACTGGGTTAACCCTTTGTGCCAGTCGCTTGCCGTGCCGCATGTGGCAGCTGCGTAAGCAAATCTTGTGGCAGTTCTGCGATTGCGCAATACTCCCGCTGATCTGATTTTTATTTATGACCCAAAAACAAGAGAAGTAAATAAAAAGTGAATAAAAAATCAAATAAAAATAAAAAATAAAAAGAACCTGCCACTTGCTGCTGTTGGCAACTTGAAATTTTTGTTTGTTTTTAGACCCGGTAGTAAAATAGAGTAGAGGGGTGTATTAAGTTAGTCGGGAAAACTGTTGGGTTACAGGCAGAAGGAGTTGTTTCCGTCACTATAAAGTATATATATTCTTGATCAGTATCTACAGCGGAGTCAATAAAGCGAAGTCCTGGATCGGTTTGCTGTATCTGCCATAGGCTAAATCAGTCTTAAGTTGGTTATTTGTATGATCAAAACTACTCCAAAAAGAGTACTGGGTCTGCTTTAGTCGGCTCACTCGACTTAAGCCTTTCCTACTAGCCCATTCAGGTGCTTTTTTGCTTGTGGCAACTGATTTAGGTGTTGGCCCAAAGCTGCACGTCTGATAGCTGTACTTTTTAAACCGTTTCCGCACAGCGCTTGACCCAAAAATAAACCAAGAGACGCGAGGAGCAGAGGGCGTTGCCAGCGGGCATCTAGAATCATTCATAGAAGTTTTTGGGGGGGCAATTAAAATCAATCAAATTCCACAGATGTTTCAGTGGCTGTAGTTCTTGTTGTTGTTGTTGGCACTTACCTGATGAAAACCCAAATAGCTCTCGATGCTGTGCGTGGCAAAGAAGACCTCGCCTTCGCATGTCAGTATCATTAGAAATCCATTTAGTGCCTGAAAGAAAGAACAAAAGGGAATTTCAGTTGGAGTATAAGAGTGTGTGTGTGTGTGTATGTGTTTGTGTGTGTGTGAGGGAGAGAAAGACAAAAATTAAATCAAAACTACCAAATAAATGCTGCTCGAGGTTAGGGCGGAATGGGAGGAAACAGGTAGCAAAGTCGTCAGATTGACAAGACTAGAAAATCGATAGAAAGAGAGCGACACAGAGTAAGAGCAAGAAGGAGTGAGGGAGACACACAGCATAGACATTTCATAATTGTAGTAGCTGCTGGTTTTTTCTGTCAGATATTTTGTGAATGGATTAATCCATCATTTTGCGGTGTATATGAACCCCGCGATCTGTGTATGAATGAACTCCACGGAGATCGCGTAGAAACAAGAGCCCAAAGAGACAACGGCGCTAACTTGAGGCTAAAACCGTAATCAACGCTAAAGCGGCTCATTTTATTGGAGCCAACGAAAGAGACGGAATGAAAGACAAAGGCAGTGACATAGAAAGAGACAAAAGTAGAGACGGAGACCTGCGACTGCGACTGAAACTGAAACTGGGGTTAAAGCATCGACTTTGAAGTTCCTCATCAAAACACAACCAGGAAATGATGCGCAATTATATCAATGAGTTTCAACTAAATGCAGACGATGTTAACTCTCCAAACTTCATCCCCTTGTCAGTCTGTCCCAGCATTTGTTTTATCTTACAAAAATATTTAAGTACCTTCCATTCCATTTCATTCAACTCTTGGAGATTTCAGTTATTGGTTGTTTCTCGCGTAATTGCAGGCTTCATTTCAAGCAATGTTGCATTGTAATTATCTATAGATTTGTTTGTTAACCCACAAAAAATAAACAGCAAACATAACCTCACTTTTGATAGCTACCAAAACTTAAATCAACTGTATGCAAAGCTAGAAATTTTTTAAAAAAAGTCAAAACTTTACTTGAACTACTTTTAATACTAGTAAAAAAGTTTATAATGAAAGCTTAAGCGCTTAACATAACCTAACTTTGTCTGTTTTGAAACCTAACCTCAAATAATGTTAAATTTTTTGGCTGTGCTTTGTATTATTTGTTCAACCTGTTTGATTATTATTTTAAATAGGATTTAAAGTTGTATTTTTATAAGCCGCTAATGGGCGTTACCCATGCGATTTTATAGCGTAACGTTATGGCAAAAACAAAATGGCGCTGCGAACTAAAGCGACGTGTGAACGGCAAAAACAAGAAGACAAATATGCCGAGTCTCTCATTAGGTGCTCAGTTAATTAATAAAGAGAGGAGGGAGAAAGGGAGAGAGAGAAATAGAGAAGTAGAGAGGGGGAGAGAGAGAAATTGCAGCTGTAATTAATATGCGCGTATTTAAATATCAATTTGCCACAACTGAAGAGCAGCAGGACGAAGTACAAGAGGACACAAAAAGTAGTAGTAGAAAGAGCGAGGAGGAAGGGAGACAGCAGACCGGCTGCTACAGTTGGGACTTGAGACAAATGTCCGCGATTGCTGCTAATTATAGAGAGCTAAAATAAAACCAGAGTTCGCCTCAGATCGAAACAGAGACCGGGATAAAGTTGGAGTTGAAGTCGGGGAGATTGAAGATGAGCAAAAAGGGCCAAGAGTGTTCTCAGAGTTGGTATTAACCGACATAAACGCTAAGTGGCGTCATCATTTAAAACGCATCAACACAGCCCGCCAAAGGATATGAATATGAATATGGATGTGAATACAAAACCAAGTTGTGAATTGTTTTGCTCTGTGGTGGTGCTGCGGTGTCAGTGGATCGTTGATTCGGTGGTTCGGTGGTTGTGTGGATTGTCATCAAGCCGGCGGCAAACTGTGCATCAATAATCTTCATAAAGATTGCCAACGGTAGCGGCAGTTAGCCAGAGAGAGAAGAAAGGAGAGGGAGAGAACAGACACTTGAATGAAACGGATGCTTTTGATTTGCTTCTGACGTATTTGCTGTAGCTGAATGACAGCGTATCTTAATACCCTGTGCGCCAAGGAGTATGCGAAATATTCGCTTCAGTTTGAAGTAAAATAAATTAATAATAAAGCGCTGAATTTGTTTGCAAGTTCTAAATTTATAACTAAATATAAATTTATATATTTTTAGGTGTATATTTCTTAGCTGTTCAAACTATCAGATTTTTTTTATTTTTCTTATAAAATATACAATCAAAAACGATTTCTTGCAGCTTAATTGTTTTAGTATCTCTCGCCTGCTCGCTCTCTTTCTCTCTTCGGCTACAGACATCTCTTTTTGCTGCTGTCTCTGCATCAGTTTATACGAGACAAGTTGGCCAACTGTCCAGCCTGATGTGGTTTGTTGGCAGCGGCGTCTTCTAATGCGTTTTTAATAATACACGCCCGTCTTGTGCGGCAACTGGCAACTGGCAGCCTGAATAGCTACAAGCTAAAAGATACATACAGCTACAGATGTATATATACTACTATATAGTATATAGTATACTATGTACTTTATGGCATATTGTATCTATCCCGTCATTTGGTTGTCGGCTTGCATTACAGCTTTGTGTTTTGATAAGTTGGCAGCGATTATTTAACCATTTCCTTGGTCAAGTCTGTGAAGACAGCGCAGACGGTTAAGACGATGTTAAGACCGGGCCAGATTAGACCAAAACAACAACCGACCCGTTGGCCAACTCATTTGTGCTTGGATAGCACACGGTTTGGGCCAATTTGCGTTTTGGTTAGCTGGTTTTATAATTGCTTAATAAAGCCACGGGATGGGAGTAGATGATGCTGCCGGCAATTGATGCAAATCACCGTCTAGTTTAATGTTGCCTATGAAAGATTACGTATACGCCAAGTGGGCTCCCTTCATTTCTAGCGGTATCTCTTACTTGGCATTGGCTTTATTCTAGTTTCTAGCATAGCTTTATCTTTATATATGTATCTACATTTGTATCTATATCTAAATACATCTATATTTATCTATCAACTTATCTACTTATCTAACTGTCTATCTATTTATCTATCGCTGTCTCCTTTCCAATCAATGCATCTGCTTAACTTTAATTAATTAATCAAACTTTTAAGGCCGTCTGCTAAATATGTGTCACAGTGCTGCTCAAACTGTTTTGCAAAACTGGAGCAACAACTACAATGAGTTCTGTCAGTCAGTCAGTCAGAGTGTATTGGTGCGAGCGAGATGGCAGCATGTGCATGAGCTGCGCTGCGTGACAAAACGCCATTTTCTAATGATAATATGTGACCCATAATAAACAACAAGAGCACAACAAAAGTAAAACTTCATGAGCAATTGAAACAGGCAACAGGTAACAAATACCTGAGCTATTAAAACTAAATATGCAGCCCCAAAACACCCAAACACCCTCTAGGGCGCCCCTTCTCCACTCAACTGCCTGCTCGTCCTATTCGTGGCTCAAAAATATGCACGGAAATGCACAATTGTGCAGCTCGGCAATTAGCTGCAAGTCGCCCATTTACCGGAAGGTAGTAGAAGTGAAAAAAAAAACAACGAATAGAAAACAAAACTTTTTGGCTTGCATTCAAATTGGCAAGTTGTAAAAAGGAGACACTAGTCGCAGTCCCGACACAGCACTGCGTATACGTAATGCAGTTGCAGTTGTACGTAATGCAATGTGCGGCACAAAATGCAGTTTTGCATATGCCTTAGGTGTGTGCCAGACAGTTTTGTGTAAATAACATGCAGTTGGTTTTTGTTTGCAGAAGTTTTAGACTCGAGTATGTAACAATAAAAGTGGAAAGTCTCTCTACGTAAAAAACTGACTCTACAAAAAAAAAATTTGTTATATGTTGTATAAGAAAATTTATAAATTTTAATGTTTTTTCCTACTAAAATAGTTACAAACCAAGAGCAACTATAAACGTTTAGTTAACATATTTTCTGTCTTAGTTTATATAAGTAACTTTAACTATTATTTTACTCTGACACACACCGTACTGTTAGTGTGTTATGCCATGGAGCGTTTTGCGGTTGCCAGTTTTAGACTTTGACATTGAATTGTTGAATGCAGACCGAAAAAAAGAGGTGCATAAAGCGCATGTTGCACAATTGCGTGCCTCTGTCTCTGTCTCTGTCCCTGTCGCAGTCTACCCCCTTTTTTGTGTGTGTTTGGGTGTGTGTATGGTTGTGTGTGTTTCTTTGTCTATGTCTGGTTGGTGAGCTATGTGTGCATTAAATTAAACTGTCATGACTGTGACAAGTGCATATGTTCGCGCCTGGCCACATGCAGCAACATGCAGTTTAACTTGCTCTTTAATTCAGCAAAAACATGCAACTTGCCATACACACACACAGGCACACTTATACACTACAGTAGTGTATGTGTGTGTGTGAGACAGTTTAATTGAAGTTTTAGCCAAACTAAACGCGTGGCATATAAACTTGAAACTGAAACTAGCAAATGCATAATTTCAAGTGGGGAAGTTTTTTTGTCAAGTTGTTTCTTTTGGTATTGATTATAAATATTATGGTAACACATGTCCAGTTGCCAATTACACACAATTAATCAATTCGAAAAGCGGTCACAGCTCGACGTGAACTAATTGCCATTCAATTGTTTAACAATTTTCCACAATTTTACACAAATCACACACGATTTTCACCATCGACTCGAGCTACTGAACTTTGCGTGTTGCCACAGCAAAAAGAATGAAACAAAAAAATAGATTTATCAATTGATTTAATGCCAACATCCCCCATTAATATATAACATATATACCAACTCAATCCGGTGAAAACAAGCGCTGATTGATTATGCGGCATATCCTGGCGATGAAGCCATCAAAGGGCCAAAGAAAATTGATGAAGACAAATTAAGCTCAATATTTCATATACACGAGGCGATGTTTGAAACTAGTAGAGTATCTAGTAGGGGGGAAATAGTAAGCTAGTTTAGTGCTCACCTGCAGGAACATATCACCATCCAGCAGACCGTGCTCGAAGGCGCCCAGCTCGCGGGTCCTGTAGCCATCGTGTGCGTGTATGTGCGGCAGAACACCGTTCTCCTCCTTATCCTTATGCATAACAACTGCAAAGAGTCACAGAAAAACAATTTAATAGTATAGACCCAATATTTATGTACAAATTTTTATTTTTTATTAGTCATTAAAATTTTATTTACTTCTCTGGAGTATAAAGCCAAACTACACTAAAAAAAAAATACATTAAAATAAATTTGGTGCCATAAAAATGCAATGTAAATCAATTTGATTGCAGTTAGTTTAAGTTGTTAATAAATAGAGTATTTTCTGGGGTAAAAATCGTTGCAGTTTTTTTACTAAAATTATTTTTTAAAAGCTCGAATTTATTTAAATTTGATTACAATTTTTAAAATGTGCTTTTATTATTTTTTGTCAGTGTTTATGGCGACCAAAAATTGCCATCCATAAATAACTCGCTCCACAAAGCGTTTTACAGAGCAACTGCCGCAGCTCATTCTACCTCTCAGCCAATTTAACCCAGTCCGTATTGGAAACCATAGTTACTCCATAAAAATCCAATATACATAGCTATGTAGCAGCGCTATATATATTTTATATACAATATATATCAGGGATATACAATAAATATTTACAGCTGGCATGGAAAAGTACTAAAAATTGTTTATGGTGTCATTGTAATATTTTATGAGGCAACTTTCCACCTTTTCCATACCACTCCACCCCCCGATTGTCCTCGTTGAGATGCCTTTGCCAGCGCCTGGCACTGGATTCACAGTGCCTTATAGCATTATGTATACACCGCACACTCACACACACCCCTAAGGCAAGCAGCCGCCATTTTAGAAACAATATTTTTGGGTTTTCCTTTTTATTTCCCCCGATTGAGGGGAAGTGGGGCATTTCCTCTCCGACCTGCACCTCAAGTTTTATAATAAATTTGTCACAAAAATTGATTTATGCGCGATAAACGATAAAAACGAAAAGAAAAGAAAATAAAATGAAACTAGAGCTAATATATATTAGCTTAGTTATTTCTTGTCTGGTTTGCTTTTTGGGATGAATATACATATACCATGGCCCAAAGCTAAAGGCCAAAATTTATACAAGGCTTGAAATAAAATATTTACCCCGGCAGCTGGTGTCATAAATTATGATTTTTATCAGCGCAAATGGAAATAATAAAAATGAGAGTGAAAATAATAAAAAGAAAAAAGCTAAATATAAAAAAAAAAATAGTAAAAACAAAAAAGAAACTAAAACCTAATTTACGCATGGAGAAGTCCACGATTAACTGCAAGTCCAAGCAACCCCTAGGCCAAAAGGTGGTAACAACAGCAACCACAGGGCAAGTTACAGGGTCTCTCATTTCAATTAGCAGCTCCAAAAATGCCTGCTACCCCTGGCAAGCTACACTGACCGAAATTTTACATAAATTACATTTTTTTTAGTTTTCAGCAGCTTAAAATGTTGAAAAATATTTCATTTAAAAGCTTTTAAGTATTTTCCTACCAGTTTAAAATTCATGTCATATATCTCAAGTGATTTCTTGCAGTGTACTGAGGTTTGTGCTGACCACACTGGTTGTTTTGGCCCTTTTGGCTAATCTGTGCGCTGCTTTGGCTTTTTATCAAATTAACAAAAGTGCCGCTGCCAGTGAGGTGTGTGTGTGTTCATTTTAGCGAAAGTGCGATAAAAACAAATAGTTGACCCTCTTAGCCACAACGTAATGTGGCTTAAACAAATTGCATCATGTGCGTGTGATTCTGGTCAAAAAGGCTTTTAGAACTACCATATTTCTAGTTTTTTCTTTTTCTTTTTGGTCTGCTCGTAATTATTCATAATTTAATTAGGCTCAGTTTACATTGCGACTTATTGTTGGAGTTATTATTATTATTACAATTTTTTTTATTGTTGCGCTTAAAATATTCACGTGCATAAACACATTTAATTAACTCGACTCGTGCTTTACAGTTACACTGCCAGTTAGTACAGGGGTAGGTGTAGCCAAGTGTGAGGAAGGACCTCTAAAAAATCTGATACAATTTCTGGGCGTGGCTGACATTTTATTGCAACTATGCGTATACTTGATTAACATAAACCAAAATTTATGTTGTGACATTTTGCGAAAACGAAAAAAATTTCCAACATTGATCAACGCTCGCTGGCTTAAGAGATAAATTACTAATGCCCAGCTTAATTAATTAACTGATGAACTGCTTGAGCTGCCCTCGCTACAAACTCGTAAATAAAAATCCACCACCAAAGTGACGCGTTTTGGTGGATGAACGTAAATCTTCTCTGAAGGCGGAAAAGCGCAAAATCTCAGCGAGTTGCATGCAGCGCAGGGTGGTGCAGAAGCGGTTGGGGAGTGAGGGGTGGGGTAGTGCACACAAGACATAAAAATGGCGTCTAGCTGAAAACCCCACCCACAAGAAACTGAAACTGAAACTGAACGAAGCTTCGTCTGATGCGCCCTGTGAAAATGGCGTCAATTATGCGCCTGGGCGTTTGCTCTATTGTTGTTGCTGCTGCTTGCTGCCGGCTGCTAAAAGGGGCGTGGCTCGTGGCACGGCATGGCGCAAACAATAAAGAATAAAGTTTAAATTCTGACATTTTGGCAAATATTTTTCGTGCTTCGTTCATAAGCAAATATGTCATGGAAATGTCAAACTCATCAGCGCAATTGATTGAAAAACTGACAGCTGTCTCGATTGAACGGGGGGGAGAATGGGAGAATTAAGTGGAAATCAAGTTAATTCACTATAATATACAGCTAATATTACGTTACTACATGACTTTAAAGTCAATTGTTGTTATTGAGTAACCTATGCGGAAATATCTACGAAAAGTATGTAATTTATTGGCAAAACTGTTGTAGAAAAAATTACAAATGAAATCTTTTGATGGAACTCTTTTTGAAACTCAAGGATCTCTGTGTCTCTGAGAGATATTTCAATAAAATTTGGCTTATAAATACTTGAATAAATCTTCTTTCTTATTATGTTTGAATAGCTTGTATATATACTCACATTTTTCTACAATTGTTTAAAACCTGAAAAAGCCAATGTTTGCTCCATTTCACTCTATTGATTTAAGTGAATATTTGTAAGACTTTAAAGGCATTTTAAATTGAACTAGGCCTTTGAATATGAGTGTTTTTACCTGTTGTATAGTTTGCATAGACAGTTTAGCAGAAGAGGGGTAGGGGAGAGGGGTTTTGGGGGGTGGCCGACCTACGTAAGTCACGCAATGTTGTCTGGCTGTGCTCTCTACGGGTCCAAGTCTACGTTTTGGGTCGGCGTGACAATGCGACGCCTCCGTCAGGCAATAACAACAATCACAAGAGAAGAAAGAGAAACAGGGAAAGAGAAAGGGAGTGAAGGAGAGCGGAGAAAGGGTAATCAACCTTCCAGCTGAGACAGGTGTATTAAAGTGCATCGCCTGACTGATTGCATGTCCGCCACTGCACCACGGCGATTTCGACCCATTGTCTGGCTATGGATTCTATAGTCTCCTGGCTTCCCCTCCGCGCCACGACGAGTCGACCTCGTCTGCTGTCCGTGCTAATGGGCCTAAACTGGAGCAACGCACGAAAGTCATGTATAAGCACGAAAAATTGGCCACATTTATAGAGACAGAGAGCGCCATAATATGCCAGAGAGACAGAGAGAGGGAGAGAGAGTGCGAGAGAGAGCGGGCCTTAGTATGTTTATAGGTTAAGAACTGAGCCTTGGCCCCTTGGGCCTGCGATTCGCAGGGAGCACCTGATGGCCATGGGCTCCATTAACAAACGCTTAACGGCAATTTTGATAATAGCATAAATAGCTACCGTTACCCAGCACAACAACGCAATACCCCGCGTATACCCTGTAATACCTAAGCGTATTTTGATGTATTGCTGACCAAGTGACCTTGTTAACCCAAACAAAAAGCCGTCTAAACAGTAGACTCTTAAATAAAACTGTCTATGTAGATTGTGTCGCATGTGCAACTCATAATATGCTTAGGGTTGCCACATTGCATTCACCGCTTCCCACGAGTTACCAGAGCAGAGTTCCCCAAAGAGAACAAGCGCTCAAACCAGTCAGTCTGTCCCTCAGTCTGTCGGTCTGTACATTTTGCTACTTATTCAAGTAATTCCAACATGATTTGACTCTGTGACTGGCTGGCAAAACAATATTTTAATCATGTGTGGGAACTCTGGTTGGTAACCAACGTGTGTTCCCACTCTCAGACTTGCTCTAAGTCTAAGTCTAAGACTTGGTCTCCGACTGAGTCTGAGTTGGAGTCTCAGCCTCGTCAGCCCAGCTCAAATTACCAAAAAGGCAGCGAATCAAATTCAAGTCATTCCCATTACCAACCAAAGTTTGTTGCTCTAATCTCCTTTGTTTAAACTTGGCTTTGTCTGCTGGTTCTTTTCACTTAAACATGTTAGCATATTATGGTAGAATTAATCAATAAATTAATTCAAACCATGGTGTTATATGTAAAGTAAGTAAAGAAATTATAAGCAGCTGTAAGTCTTATATTTTTAAGTAGAAAACTAAGAAAATATTCCTTAAAAATTGAGAATTTTATTGTGATCCTTTATCAACAGTTTTTTCTAACTAAATATTATTTTAAAATAAGTCCTTGCTAAAAGCAAACTGTTTAAAAATTGCTTAGTAACTCATTGCCTTAAACTTTAACTACCTCTCCCCAGTAGCCTGCTCAAATTAAGTTTAGTTTAGGTTCTGAGTTTAGCTAGAGGTTAATTTAGGTTTAGTGTCTGTTTGGATTGCGTGCAATCGGTCTGAAATGGTTAAACAAAACTATCAATGCAAGCATTTCAGTTAAGTTTTGCAGTTAATTACGCAACTCATCAATTAGCCAAGAACAGGGGGCGTGGCAGGAGTGGGGCGGAGGTGAGAGAGGAGCAGACTACAGCCCTTTCTAGTGAAGCCCTTTCGAACATGAAGTAATCGAGTGCATTAAAAATGTACAAATTGCGCGTCTTAACAATTATTGCTCTGGCCATAAGGCGCCAAACGCTTGGCCAACAATTATGGCCCTTTTAGATACAAACACGTCGTCGCGTGGGTGGAGCAGCGAACAGAATTGCTCAGAGAAAAGTGAGAGAGTGAGACAGCTAGCTAAAGCAAGTGCGAGTGAGAAAGAGCAGCAAAGACAATGGGCCATTAGTGGCGCGCTTTAATTATTTAGTTTTTGCAACAAAAACACACAAGAACCAAACCCAAGTCCAAAACTCCAACTAAGACTAAGAGAAATGCTAAAATATTCGAGTGGTTTTGGTTTTGGGTGGTTTTAGCTGTGTGTACCTAACTATTATACACATAGAATCCAAACAGTGTACGGCAAAAATGAAAACGAACTTTGCTTAGTTTTTCTTTTTTCTTCTTTTTTTGGTTTCTTGCTTCTTCCTCTGTTATTTTTTTTTATTTTTGGTATAGAGAACTTTTTTGCCTTTTCGTTTCGTTTCGCTTTTGCGCAAGTCAGGGTCAACAACTGCCCCTAAATACCATAGATGCAGGAGGATAGCCCTTGTCCCTTATCGCTCTGTGTAGTGTTGTCTGTGAAGCAACCCCCTGTGGCCCATTCAATATAGGTATATATACATATGTACATAGCCAAAGAGAACACTGCTTTATATACGATATTATATAGCATATTATATGCTATATATTCTGTGGCATATCTGTTGTTGTCTTTGCTGCTGTCTGGCTAAGTTGGAGAATTTTCTCCACTCAATTAGTTCTAAAAATTCCATTTTTAATTTATCCATGAGTTTCTTCAGTTAAACAAACTTTTATAACTTCAGTTTTATCAGTTATAACTATTATTTCCCACATAAACTTTCAATTCTTTAGTTTCTACTTGGACTTCCTTTAATTCTTGGATTAATGGTCATGTCTTTACGCTGAATTGTTATTTTGAAACATCCGCCTGTCAACTAATCGCATTGAGTGCTTAAGTTGTAAATCGCCAAGTTGGAGGGGGTAGAGCATAGGGTGAATAGTCGGCACACGTTCGATATACCCTGTATACACACACTAATTGTAAATTAAATGATCCTGATAATATCCGAAAAACATCTAGACAAACAAATAAAGCCAAAACGTAAACAAACTTTGACCTCAAAGAGAGGGAGAGAGAGGAGGGGACGTGGCGGGGGTGACAACGTTTTGTCAACCCTACAGAAAACATTAGACAGAACTCTAGAGTTGATAGACAGGACACGGGCACACTTGGCTAGTGGACACTGTACAGTGAACACTAGCTAGTGGCCACTCACCGTAGGCACACGGCGCAACGGTTCTGGTCCATTAACCCGTCGACGTGTTCCTTTGGGAAGCACAAACAAACGCAGTGAAAAGCGCAAAGGAAAATAGTGGAAATTAAAGGCCAGCAAAAGTTGAGGAAAAGCAACGCGTGGCGGCTTCGTTGCTAGATTTGCAGCAGTTGGAAAAAAACCTTTTGATTGTCTTGTATTGACTTTGCCACAATGCAGTGCGGCACGTGGCACGTGTCGTCCACAAACAAAAACTTGGACATTTTTTTGGGGAACTAGGAAACTTGGGAACTTGGAAAACTGGGAAACTGGTCAACAGTTTGCCATAGCAATTAACGCCCAACTTTGCCATTGACCGCTAATTGTCAAAATATTTACTCGAGTCTTTTTTTTTTTGAAGGGGGTGAGGTAGGAAGAAGGGGTGGGTATAGGGGCGGGGTCTATCCCAACCAATGCCCACTTCCACACCCAATTTTCAAACCCAATACCAATCCCCAGCACGTGAGTGACTCAGTGTCACAGGAACAAAAGGAATTTCTTGCCATTTTTCCTTCGTTTAGTTTCTCTTTCACTTTTCTGTTGCTGTTTTTGTTTCTTTTTGAACTTCAACGTTATTGCTTCAATTTTTGCACTTAAACTTAATTAACGTTCCCCCGGACACACTTTAAGTCCAAGGCAATTAAATTTATGTCGTTAAACAAAGCGAAATGCCAATGAACCAAATTCCGAATTCCAAATGGTAAATGGTTCATGGTGAATGGTACTCGGTACATGGCAAATGACGCTCGGAAAGCTCTTCGATAATAAAGTCATCAAATGTTGAGTTCGTTCTCCTTTTATTACATTTGTTTGCGCTGTTTTAATTAATTTAAATTATACCAAAAACACAAAACATTCACTAAAAAACAAGAGAGCAAAACAAACATCCCCATAGAGCGAACTGTTTTTGTCTGCTTCGATTTACCTGCTTCCCCCGGAAAATGTTGAAACATTTTCACCATTTCCTTTGTGCTACACACACGTCTCACCTTTAATACGTTTGCCAGGTGAGCAGGCAGCAAAAACAAGCCAAAGAAATTTTAAAAACATAGAGAAAAACTCATACAGTCAATAAGAGCAATTAAAGAAGAAGAATTGATTATGAAAGAAAGGAAACAGAAAAGAAATTAATCATTCTTTAAGTAGAACTTTGAAGATCTGTCAGCAGTTATATAGTAGTTTCGGAATATAAAGTGAAATTTTCTGATAAAAGTTTTAAGTTTCTAGGAAAACTCTTGGATAATTATTCAAAAAGAAAATTTTCTTAGTTTTAGATGACTAATAGAAGGCATTTAACTTCCAAAGATAGTAAAATATTTAATATATTTCACATATATATACATTTTATGATATATATTGTAGGGTGAACTTCTGAAATCATGCTTATAACTCAACTTTTATTTAAGTTATTCAAAGCTTTTCTGGAAGCGCTTAACTATTTTAAAACGCATGCATATTTACTAGCATCGTTAGAGGCATTGCTATTTAACTAACTTTACCGTTACCTACTAGCTATAAAACTTAATATACCCCATTACAATTATGCCCAGTTCAAATGGGCAGAAGACAAACTGAAATGTGCGTTTCTTCCTTATGTTTTTTTCTAGTCCGACTTTAATCCGTCAACGGCACTAATTTCGCCACGTGCGTGTGTTTGTTGTGCGTACGGGTGTGTGTGTGTATAAAGGTGTATGTGTGTGTATGCGCTGAACTGGGACTAAGACTAGAGACTACAGACACGGAGGCGCAGGACTCCCCGTTGCGGCGTTGAAATTAGTTTTGAATCATTTATGAGTCATGTTTAGGGTCTGCCACCATTCAGTGGCAGTTACTTTCTCTCTCCCATTCTCTCCCTGTCTCTCTTTGTCTCTCTTGCTCTTTGGGAATGTCAGCATAATCGATTTAATAGGCCCGGAATGTAACGCGCCGTATGGCAAATATGCGAAGGCAAAGCCGAAAACGCTCCTGAGAGGCAAACCATATGGGATGGGAATGGGAAAGGGCACAGGAGTGGGAATGGAAGTGATGTAGGTAAAATAAAGTAGAAGGAGAGCAGTGCAAATGGGTGTGGAAGTTGGAGTAAGGAGTGGGAAATGAGGGCCAGTAGCTTTCACCTTCGCACAGCGGCTGCGTTTAAAGTTTTTTCCCAAATTTCCCACCACCCAAAAAGTAGAAAAGAAAAGCCGCTTTCCGCCATAACTCAGCTATGTGTATTATCACTCACCTTGAAAATAACTTTTGGTTCTTAAATAACTAACGGACAGCCTTAGTATGCTCAGTCGATCCAGTTTGCTTAGTATATTCTGCTCGAAGGGCAGCAGGGAGGCAAGTAGATCCAATTCGGCATTTAACCGCTCCCGATGCCGTTTTGATGGATTGCTCTTAGTGACGCCATCTTTGGGCGGCGGCTTCAGGCTGCAAAGAGATGGAAAATGTGAAAAATATAATGAATTTTCATGCATTAAAATGATAAGTCAGAGGCACTGAAAACAAAAACAGCTGACACGATTTAAATGGGAGAAGTGGAAAGAATGGGAACTACCAAAAAAAAGGTCAAAATAATTAATTGCACTTATCAGTTACCCACTAATAATGCAGAGCACTGAACCCACCCCTCACTGAGTGCCAAAAATATTCAAGGGTATCTTTTCGTTGGTGGTCAATTAAGCACGGCCACTTGATCTGTTAATTACATCAACAACAGCGTCGAAAAGCAGCGGAAAGCGGCAGTAAGCGACTAGTGACTAAAGTGGCATAAAGGGATTTCTCGATTTCCGCGAATCAAATCATATAAATCCACAGTATGCCAAGCTTAGCAACAAATTAGAACGCCAATCTGTTGTATGGCCAATTAAATGTCATAAAAGCCACAAAACTCAAAAGGGTTAAGGCAGCTTTATATAGATATATACAGGTGTGTGTGTGTGAGTGTGTATAATCCCATTGTAAAATCTAAATGCGTTCTGTGATACTAAGAATACCCGGTGCCAAGTCGACCAAGTTCCTGTTCTGGCCATAAATGCAAAAAGTGGTCAAGTTGAGTTCAGTTTACGATACCAACTGCTTTAAGCTTTGGTTACCGCTCCTGATCCGGCATTATCTTTCAAGTCGAGCAGTTAGCTGAGGATTCACAGCACAGTTTGTTATAATTCTTTGTCTGTTACTCTGTCTCTGTTTCTCTCCGTCTGTGTTGCTGCCTCTCTTTCAACTCTTGTGCTTTGTGTTTTGTTTTTAATCATATTTTGTCTCATCATTTTCATTGACATTATTACAAAGTTAATTGCCGTTATTAAATATAATTAGTCATGTAATTTATGAGCGACCCCTTTCAGGGCCAACGTCGGACTACCCCTCACCTCTACACCGCTACTCCTCTTCCCTTCCTCACTTCTTTGCCTCTTTTATAAAACATTTGTCGTATTTTTTTCAGTGTTTGTATGTGTTTTTTATTGTATCGTAAGTACATTGAACATTTTCATTGTTTTTATGTGTAATTTTTTTTTTGTTTAAATCTTTTTGCTTCGTTGCACACACATACAGAACTGCAGCACACACACACACTCTGTACTCTATGAAGTGTCGCAGGACCAAACACAGGACATTGTCGCGTTTGCAACTTGAAACGTATTTAAGTTAATTGCCAGACATTTTTTTGCTGCTGCCACAGTTTGGCACTTTTTTTGTTGAGCTGCTTTCCCCGTAATTGTCAGTGGCATGTCCGTTCGATGTCAGGACATCAGAAGGACACTACCAAAGGACTCAACTAATCCCAGTTGCCAGTTGCTAAAGCCAACGAGGTGTGTGCTCCAAGTGCTCGGGAATGCAAAACTGTCGCCATATGATAAGGTCTCGTTCTCTTTTTAGCACAAAAGGATTGTGCAAACGATGATAATGATTGTGATTATGATGATTCATTAACAGCTATTTGAGTGCTAAGGAATGCCAGTGATATTTTGACATACGTGGGACTGATTTGAGAGACTATAATGGAATTTATATGCAAACTTTTAAAGCAAGACTTTAGAAGGAATTTTTGTACTCAAAACTAATTAAATGCTACTTTAGGCATATCTTATCCATTTTTTAGTCAAAAGGTGTATATGTTATAAGAAAATTTGTATAATAACATATTTCTCAAATTAAAAAAACCCTTACGAAACTAAGCTAACTGTTTAATCAAATCCTTTGGAGATTCAAAGATTAAAGAAACTGTCCTGAAAATACTTTTTTTTTAGTTTCAAACAAAGATGACTCACTAAAAGTATTCAATCGTGGCCTGAGCATGAAAAAATCATTGTTAAAATGCCAGAAAGCAAATAAACGTTAATTTATTTAATTAAATGCAAAAAGTATCTCGACCCTTAGTTCGAAGTTTAAGCCAATTACGTTGTAGGCAGGTCGCAATTCAAAAAAACTGGGCAGAAATTAGAAAATTATAAGTGTCTGGCGAAAAGGGAAGAAAGAAGAAAGAAAGCGAAATCGAGGATAAACGACAATTGGCAAAAGGAGTGGGTGATTATAGAGTGATAGTTAAAGTATGATCGGTAAGTTGAAGGCGACGATGATGATGATGATGATGATGATGATAAAACCGTTAGACGCATTGGAATGCAATTTGAATGAAGTCGAGTCAATTTTGAAGTCAAGGCTGCAAATTAGGCACAAGAAACGCTAAGAAACAAAAATAAAATCAGAGAAAATACTAAATAACTTAACAGCAAATTAAGGATACCCACAAATTGAGGGCATTGCGGTGTTTGCGGTGATTTGCCTGCAACGTTGCCTTTGCCGTTGCCGTTGCCGTTGAATAAAATGTATAATTTTCTTATTATCTATATGCTAAAGCAGAAGGCAACGGGACCAAGAATAAAATGCCAGACAAGTGAATGAGAGAAAGGAGAGAGAAAGGGAGGAGACAGCAAGGGAGGCAAGGGGGAGATGGACAAAGGGAATGTACTCGTAATAAAATGAATTCCATAAACAACTTTCCCAAAAAAAAGAAAAAAATTAAAGAGAAAAGAACCGAACTGAATGGAAGTAGCAGAAGAAGAAGCAGAACCAGTCGAAAACAAAGCTTTTGTTTGGGTTGAACTTTTTTTTTGGCTGGTAGGGGGGGTGAAGGGAGAACATAAAAAAGTCTTGGCTAAAAATGGCGTAGAATCCATGTGAACAAAGGATAACTGCATAGCTGAGTCTACATTTGAGTGTGTTAGTCTGTATGGGTGCGTGTGTGTGTGTGTTGGCCACATTTCTTGCAAAAGTTTCAGACACTCCCCACCGCCCCTTCATGGCCATTTTTCCAGCCTTTTTCCCAGCTTTGGAGCCAAGGCGCAGCCCATTTTTATTTAGCTTCGCCTCATTTCATTCCATTTTTCTCATTTTCCTCATTTTGCTTGCATTATTTTTGCCATTTTCGTTTCGGCTGCTTTTCTTTTGCCTCGCCACGCTTTTACTCATTTCCCAGCTATGTTTTCTTCTTCTTCTTCTACTTTTTTCTTTCTATTCTTTGCTTCTTTCTGCTGTTTCCCAGGGACCATTATGAAATGAATTGCTTTTAAAGAAATTACAATGCGGCATTGACGCTGCCTCAGTCCCTGCCCCAACCTTTTCCACCGCCTCTACCTGTGTCACCGCCCCATGAAATTGCCCCAAAGGGTTGCCATTTGGATTTCGATTGTGTAAATGTTGCAACGCCCACGTTGCTGGCCTCGTGCCCCCTACCAAAACTCTGAGCTGCCCACAAATGAAATACAAACTGAAATTCAAAAATTATGCACTAAGCCTAATTAGGATGCAACTGCAGTTTGTGCTGCTGCAGTTCATCAGCTGTTGCTGTGGCTGCCACTGCATGTTGCATGTTAGATATGGCATGTGGCATGTGGCATGAGTGCCAAGGGTCGACAGCACTGGGGCTTTGGGTTAGCCGGTAGTTCCTCTTCAAGTGTTTATAAACAAATGACACGCAATCCTTTAGAGGCACTAGACACAGTTAGTGTGTGTGTGTGTGTGTGTGTGTGTCTGTGTGTGGCACGTGAGTTCAGCTAAATAGTTGCATGCCACACATTACGCATACGCAACGTTGCGCTCTGCCTTGTTGATCTTTGTTTTGCATGCTAAATTTGGCGCCAAAAATCTCAGCAAACACACACAACACACACACGCACACACACACTACAGCTGGCCTTTCATTCATACCTCAACACATAATTCTCTGTCGCTCTCTAACTCTGCCTGTCTCTATTGCTCCTCTGGCTGCGTATGCGTGCTCCGTTAAGCTGCGTGCCCACAAACTGCAGCCGGCAGCGGCTTTTGTCGCTTCTGCCAACGTCGCTGTCGACGTCGCTGTCAGCTGGCAGCTAAAAACGCAAAGTGGCGTGTCTCATGTCCGAAAACAGCAGCAACAACAACAACAGCAGCAGCGGCAATAACTGAGCAGTGTAGGCGTAAAACGCAACAATTACAACAACAACGAGTAGCAGCAACAGTGGCAATAACAACAACAACAGCAGCTATGAGAACAACAACAACAGGGTCACTTTTACTGCATGGCACAATTTTTGCAAAACTCATTTAATTTTGCATGTGTTGTTCTACTTGTTTTTGTTGTTACTATTGTGGTTGCTGCTGTTCCCTTGTTATTTTTCAAGTGCATGTTGCTCATTACAGTCTGGCATAGGGCAATGCAACATTAAAGCGTCTATGCTACAATTAAACTTAACTTTTCTTAGTAAAACATTTTTCCATTATAAAATTATAAACGTAAAAATAAAAGCAATGTATTATTTAATACAATTATGTTTTAGTTAACTTTTGATTAAATAATCTAGTTTTTAATCTACCAAAATTCGAAAAAAATTTTGCTTTAAACTCTTTTTACCTAGATCATAGGCTTGTACCATAGGCAATTCATCAGATTGTGTTTAGTTACTCAAGTATTAGATGGAATTTTAACATTCAAACAGTTTATTTAATCAAATTTAGATTTCATTTTAAATTTGAAACTCAAATTTGAAATTTGAAATTTAAATTTCCTATATTATCATGCAGATCTCCTATAGATATGTATAAGAGATCTGCATGATAATCTATCTATTATCTATGACTGTTTTCATGCTAGTACTAAAGAGGCTCTTTAAAATATATATTGTATCAAAAAAACTACTGATTTAAGTTAACTACTTAGTCATGCTGAATGCCAAAGTTGACAACACAGTTAACTTTCCTGTCAGTCAGTGTTGACTAACGATTCATGCATGTAAATGGCGTCAATTTATGTGATGAGTCAATCAAAAAAATGTTTTTAAAGAGAATTTTAATTTATTAGAACGCTTTCTCACTATATTTCTCCTTCTCTCTCTCTTATGTTTCTCTCTGTCATTGACATTTTACTCTGTGTCACAATTAATTGAATTTGCATGCACAACAAGAACAATACACAAAGAAATAAAATAAAATAAAATGAAATGAAATCCCAAAAATGTCAAGCTCGTCAGAGATGTCAAAACAAAAGTTAAGCGCCATTTAAAGAAGCTGTCAGAGGAGAAGAAAACATGAAAATGAAATTGCTACCGTTGCAGCAGTTTTGTGCAGCACTTAAGCGACCACAACAACAACAACCGCAGCTACAACAACTACAACAATAACAAGCTGGCTTTAATCTATGGGCCACTTAATGGATCTGCGCCAAATTCACGCATAAATTTGCCGTTTGAGTCGGGTGAGAAAAGCTGAACGCTGAAGCTGTTAAATTTAACGAGGAGCCTTTCCACCCGATACGGACTGCAGTGCCCAACGTTTCTACAGATTCAACTCATTAATTTTGTCAACCCGAAAACAACGAAAAGAAGCAAAAAACAACAAAATTGAAACTGGGAATCGTTTGAACAAAGAATCGCAGTAGTCTGAACAGACGCAGGCGGCTACAAAACGATCGGGAGACTAAAAACTAAAGATAACCAGTAGCTAAAAAGAGTAGAGAAACAGAGCGGAAGACAGAGAGAGCGAAGGGAAGTAAGTACTGTGTGACAAAAGCCGACTCAAACTGAGGCAACTGGAGCAGGTTCAGGACCCGCGCTAATCGTCTCCAATCCCATTGGCGTCTACTACCAAAGGGAACCTACTCAATGGGAATCTCGAGCGAATTAAGTTGTTAACGCATTATTTGCATATTTCGAATCGGTTGGACTTCTGCTCGGATGCCACATTAAGATGCCTTCATTTGCATATTAATTGTGCAAAACAATTTAAAAGAGCAGAGAACAGCGATGCAGCCAGGCAAGCAACAAAAAACATTTCAAGTGACACTCGTACATGGTCTCAGCTGTAGCGCTCTCTTTCTCTCTCACTCACTCGCTCTCTCGTTGCCCCTTAATGAAGTGATAAATGTTTTGGGATACTAAAAGTCGGCTACTTTAAAGAGCTAAACACGGAGATGAGCTATCTGCTGTTTAAACTTTAAACTATGCAAGAATTCCAATCAGACAATGACAACTGTCAAAATACGAGTGTGTGTGTGTTAAATGCCAATGCATTTTATTAGGGGTACTCCAGCAGCAAAATCGATGGGAATTGATAAGCTTTTAAGTTGTTTACTTTAACCTTTCATACAGAATTTAATTGATTAGATCAACGTAAGGAAACTTTAATTTAAACTAAAGTATATGCTGTACAAAATATTTTCTTATATATTTTGTATACTACTTAAGGCCACTGAGTTTCGTATTTTAATCAAAGAAAAAATCTGCAAATGTTTTAAACTAGTTCAGAATCAGTCGAAGCCAATTTTAAATTATGTTAAAAGATTTTAAAATATTTTTAAGTCGTTAATGACAACACTAGGCTGATAAAAACTGTGTTAAACAGCGTTTGTCTGAACAAAAAATGTCGTTAATTAGTTTTTTATATTGTTTTATTTTTAAAATATTTTATTTTATTTAAACAATTTAATTTTCTATATGTTAATCATAAATTTACATGGGCACACGTACGATTTGCGGGAATATCTCTATTTGCTCGTGAGTTGTTTATGATCTCAGCAAAGTAATTTGCGAATGTTGTGCACCCACACATACATAGAGACAATGTAGAGTACATAAAAAACAGTTATATTAGTTTCACTTGTGTGTGTTTCTGTGTGTGTAGTTTTATGATTGTTCCAAAGGCAGCGCCGACATCTGTGAGGCGGCAAAAGTTGTGCATAAGAATAACGTCAACTATGCCAGTAACAACAACAACTACAACGCTAACAACAACAACAACAACAACAACTGAGGCAACAACTGTGACAACAACAACAACAAAAGCGAAAAAGGCAACTCATTTATTTTATCGATTAAACATTTTTGCGATTCGCGCAGCGGAATCTTTGAGCAAACCCAGCGAAATTTTTTTATGTATGTGCGCTTGGAAAAATGTATCTACTGACACACACATACATACACACATACCACACACACACACACACACACAAAAAATGGAGAAGGAGAGCGACAAGAGGTAGAGAGAGGAACGACATCAAAGCGCTTGGCAAAGCAACTTTGAAAACCTTTTGACAGCTGTGAAGGAGCACGAAGCAGGGGCGGAGTAGCAGTAGCCGAGGGTTTGTGGAAGGGAAAGGGGGGAGGGCGCTATTGGAGCTAAAGAGGCGCTGCTAGGCTGTAAGAGGATTCCACCCTATTGGGGCAGCACGTGGGCGCGGTTTTTATGCCTATGCCTTCTCCTACTCCTCCTTCATTTCCCTGCTCTCCTCTTCCGCTGCTTTATTTTGGGGGGCGTCTACAGCGCTGTGTATGAGTGTGTGTGTTTGTGAGTCGCTAATGATGAGCTATCTACCCAATCTACTTAGTCAGCTACCGGGCATTCATCATTCACAATTCTTGCATTTATCATTTATTCAAGGCATAATTATAAACATTATTTCTGATTTCCACTAAAAAAAGAAACTATGGAAATTTAATTTTGACTCTCAGCTGCGTTTCAAGTTGATACCCTTTAAAAATGATTTTAACAAAAGGGGTATATATTACACTAAGTAAAACATGTGGAATATTATTTACATTTTTCAATTTGTCCGTTTAGATTGAAACTTAATATAGAGAAATTTCATTTACCAGATTCTGGATAGATTTTAGATAATCTCACATCTCATGTATAACTATATATACTATTGTTTCTTTTATATAAATTTCGGGAACTTTTTGATCATGGTAGTATACTCCACAGTATTTTCAAGTCAAGAACTAAACGGACAACCTAATTTGATAGAGAATATGAGGCTGATGATGAGGCTAATTGCCTCATCAGTAAAATTTTAACTATTTTACAGCTTTGAACGCACAATTAAGTATATTTTTATATACTATGAAAAGTAATCTAAAGATATAATTTCTAACAAAGCGTATCTTCTTGTCTGCTACTCCTCTTTAAAGCACTTCTGACCAGCTTTAATTTAGTGCAATTCTCTGGCAAAAGGGGCAAACAAAAAGAAGGAAAAGGATAACGTATGGCTATGAAAAGTATCACCTGCCTGTCCAGGACTTTGAAACAACACGCCCTGCTAACACCGCACCCCCTTCACACTACACCCCTGCGCTGTCCCCCCTTTTCATTAGCAGGCGCGCTCCAGTTCAGCGCACACCGAGCAGAGTACAAAACGAGTTGAGTTGTATATATACATGTATATAGTGTGTCCCGATTCTGGGGTGGATTTTTATGGAAACGCTTTTGGTTAATTCAAAATTCTTTTGTTTTGCTTTTGGCCAACAACAACAAGAACAACAACTAACTGAAACTAGGCGCGTTCCAAGTCAAGAGGCAGGTGGTCAATTCCCGATGTGGCTTATGGATTAACAGTGACTGTTTAAGGATTGAGGATTGGCCTCAAAAGGTGGTTGTGCGTGTGTTTGTGTGTGTGTGTGTAGAGTTCACTGACATCGAACTGCATAGGCCCGATAGGGTCAGTCAATCAGCTGCAGTCAGTTGACATTAAGAGCGTTTACTTAAAATGTAATGCGAAAAGCTTTTTAGCGCCTGCCAACAATCTGGCAAGGCCAGCAGACCAGAGATGAGAAGTGAGGTTAGGAATGGGATGGAATGGCACAGACAGCAATGGCAACAAAGTTTCACAAATGGTTGCAAATGCATACAATAGAAGGAGAAAGAGAAAGAGAGAAACGTAGACAAAAGGAGAAAGAGAGAGAGAGAGAGAAAGAGATGGAGCTGGGAAGACAGCGATTAAAGGAGTGAGTGAGAGCGCTGACTGTGTCGATTGGCGCTGTTTAATGGCTGCCACGCCTCCATCTCCCCTAGTCATAGCTGGGCATATGGAGCAGCACTATTTAGGCTTCGATACGCTGCATTACGCAATGGTGTTAATTACACACACACACACACACACACACTCTTAAACACACATACACAGACTAACACACTTCCACAAAGCTTGAGCTACAGATAATCGCTATATAGACGAGGCAAACTAACGGCGAGCTACCAGATTGTAAGCTTAGATGAAGAGCGTTCGTTGTAGGAGGTGGGCACTGTAAAGCGAGACAGTGTTTAACCACTGGAAAACAGTTAATCAAAGCTTCGTACACTCAAAGAAAATTGTCTGCATGACAAGCCAATAAATGCTGTTTATATTCTTTTAATGGTCAGAATATTTAACTCAGAGCTGACCAATAGTTACTAATAGCGTTAGTTAAATTAAACACATTTATGTTGATAAATTAAATTATAAAACAATTACAAAAAGTAGTTTAAATAAAATAATAAAGTATTTAAAAATATTTTTATTAAAAAGACAGGTGGGCATAGAGCAGAAAATTGGTAAAATAGAAAAAAATTGTTCATAAAAGTTGTAAAAAATAAGCCTAAAGTGTCGAAGATAGCTTGTGCCTTTAGTATATAAACTGAACATGAAGGACGTGTTAACAAATAAACTCAAGTTCTTATCAGTTGAGCACTTGAAATATTTAACTAAAGTGGCATATGACTGTTCTCTGTTGTACCTTAATGAACTGCATTATTGAGAGATGTGTTGGACTGACTGCTATCTATGACTGCTATCACACCCGCTCTCACGCCCCTTGAACTGTAATTAACCAACAGTCGAGCAGTCGCAGCGATAACTCGTCTGATATACATTTAACCCCATGTGAACTCTGAGAAGACAACAACAGCAGCAGCAGCAGCAGCAGCGCAGGCGCAACTAATGAGCAACAGCAGCAGGAGAAGAATGAAAGAAGGAGAAGCAGCAGGAGAAGGGAGAATGTAGGAGAGGGAGAAACTACCACCAAACCATTGGCCAACTGTTGTCTATTATGTTGGCCCCTTTATTGGTCCTTTTGGTCAATTCGCCGACAAGAACTTGAACTGAACTTTTGTCTCGTCCGCACCAAAATTTATGGTGTGGTGCTCTATGGGTTTGGTCATTGGCAACGGCATCGGCATATGGTCAGCTGGTACCACTGACACTCTAACCCTCTAATACCAGCGCTACTCATTCCATACTCAGTTTACTTTTCAATTTATAAACCCAAAGGCAGTTGGGAAAACATATGTCGGAGAAGTATTGCGGTTTTTAGGCAGCAATTTCAATGTATCACAAGTATTCCCCTAGGAAAAAGGCCTGACAACAACTTTTATAGAGACTTTTAAAGATGTATAATAATTTTAAAGGTAAAGAAGCAAACTACAATATATTTAAAAAGCCTTTTTCAACTAAAATTAAGGAATATAATAAGTTAATATCCTTTATTAAATATTCCGTTTGATCAAAGACACTAATACAAACCACTTTCAGTAGTTAAACATTATTAATATTCATAAAGTTTGCATAGTTTAGCAACTTCCTTGAAATTTGCCAAGTTTTCCACAAGTTTTGCAGCTCAATCAAGTTGTATGAAATATGAGCGCTTGAACTTTAAAGTTCTTTCGATCCCTTAACAACAACAGTAACAGACAGGCAGTTAACTTGGCTAATTACAATTTCTAATAGCCAAGCAGCTCTGAAAACAGAGGCAAAACAAAGGTTTTGAGAATAGTAGTTGTAAGTTCTATTGGCTGCACCACTTGCTGCAATCAATAACAAGCACAGCAACATGCAACAACAACAGCAACATTAACAACAACTAGCTGATAATCAATAAAGCAAAAGCAGGACTTATATATCCATAACAACCAACAAGTGGAACCAACATTCGATGCAACATTGGAAATCGAGGCAGAAGTTGGAGTTCGAGGCTAAACTGGCAATGCCTCTTGTTTCTTCTCCCTCTTCCTCTTCTTGTTGTTGTTAGGGGAATCCGGGAATCCGTTTGGGTGGTAAAAAAGCAACTTTAACAACTTGTGGATAATTGCGCTGACAAAAGAAAAAGTGCCCCTCGAATGCCAGCGGTGCATGTCCAACAATTAAATTGGTCTCAGTGCAGCAGTGGTGCTGTGGTGCAGCTGCTGTGGTCTAATCTTGGCCAAATGGTAGCCAAAGTCAAGTAGCTGCCAATGTTAAATTGTCTGTCTGCAGCTTTTAAAGCATTTGATACACAAAAATAAGTTTTTGTATAACCAAAAATTTAACGATTTGAGCAAAAAAGAATGTGAACTTCTTGTATGCATATTTGCACTAATTTTGTTAAGTGCTTAAAACTAATTAAGCAAAGCTAAAGAAATATACAAATGGTATAAAGTCTACAATATTTAATAATTATATAAAATGAAGCAATCTTTTAATAAAAACACTGCTCTCTCACGTGTTCAATAATTTAAGTATTTTAAAAATGTATTCAAAAATAAATATAAACAAAAATATGTTTTTTATTATTAACTGAATTTTTTATATACTTTCCACTTTATTACTACTTTTCCTTACTTGTTTGCTACACTACTTTACTTTACAACTTTTAGAGTATCTGCTAGTTGTTTCTATCTATGCCAAACTCTACCTAAAGCCCATCAAGTTCGCTGTTATAGCTTGTTTTATCGTCGCAGATAATGTGCATTAATTGAAATTATAAGTTCTAATAAAAAATAGGCGCATTTGCACGCAAGCTTTGGGTAGGCAACAGTATTAAACTGTTAATACACGCTTAAAGCCTCAGTTCGTACTTTTTGAGTGGTCAACACGGCGTATGTGTAATGCTAACTTTGGTGTTCTTAAGTGTGACAACAGCTGCAAAAGGACTGCAATTAAAATAGCAAAACATATTTTGATCGTTTCATTGAAAGGAGAACAGAAATTCTAGGAGAATTACGAGTAGTACGAGTTACCACTAGAGCCCTCTACCAGGTAGCGCCCGCGTGGTTTCAGCGAAAGAAAGAGAGAGGGAGAGTTAATTGCAGGTGTGCATAGCAAGGTGACAATTTTGCGTCAGTCGAGCGAGCCGGGCACAACACACAACACACACACACTCACACAGTTACAGGGTAGCACAACAACATGTTTAGCACAAGGAGCAATTGAGGCAAGTGCGGCGAGGGGAGGCAAAAAGGTAGAGGGGCAGAACAGCGGCAACCTGGCAAAGCATTTTGGCGAGAAGTAATTGTTTTTTAAGCCACGAACCGCTGCAAATTATGCGAGCTGCCTGTCGATGACTGCACAGCAGAAAAAATGTATAATACTATTAAAAACTAAAAAAATATGTAGTGTTAAAACTGTAGAACCTTAGATACCCTATAATAAAAGAAAATGTAATTATTAAATAAGCAAAACAGTCGCAAAACAACTTTTAAGCCTTAATAAGTAAAAACTTTAAAAGTAAGTAAAATTTCATTTAACCAGAAGAATCTTACAAAATTCCTGACATTTGTTAATCAATTGTATAAGAAAAATATGAGGAATAATGCTTATACCGTAAACTAGTAAATTAAGAACAGAAAAATGTATTAAATCATTATCTTACAAATTTAGAGTTTAATATTTTCAGAACTAAATAACATACCCAACTATGCATAACATAACAACGGGTTTTCTTAAAATATAAAAAATATTCTATAGCTAAAATTTTGTAGAAACTTTGTAAGTAATTTTTGTAAAAATCTTTTTTGTCCGCTTAGAAACTTGGTATTAATTATTAGCTGTTTAAAAGGAACAAAATTACGATAAAACCAGCTCAGTTGTGACAAGTTTTAAACAGTCAAACTATGCAGCATACCCTAAATACCCTTTCAGTTTCTTAGCTTAGGGTATGGCCAAGAAATTAATAACTTTGTCGCTATCTTTGGACCCACTCGGACCTCGAAGCTTGGACCTCAGAGCTCGCTGCTGTTGCAGTTGCTGTTGCCGTTGCTCTCCCGCTGCTGATCAGGATGGGGCGCAATTACAGTGCTCAGTTGGGGGCGTGTCTTGAGCTGCAGCTACTGCAACAGTTTGTGTTCTTGTTGCTGTTGTTTTTGCTTTTGTTCTTCATCTTTTATTATTTTCACTACATATTTTGCTTCTCTTTTGTTGTTTTTGTTCTTTATACTTTTTTTTTTGCATATTTAGTTCGCGTCGCGTGTAGTTCACTATGTTTTTGTTTTTTTTTCTCTCGCTTACAAAGTTAAGTACACAAAATTATCAGAAATTATATGCACTTTTAGGCAGCGCGAACAGCAGCGGCGATTCTTGATCTTGGCAGTGCGATAAAAGCAATGAGCGCACAAAAGTATTGCTTATAAAAAAGATATGATAATAAAATTCCCCTCCCAATCCCACCACACCCCACTACACCCAGTTCCCCTTGGGTCAACTGTAATTTCACGCAACTCTGCCGACAATGTGCATAATTTCCCCATTCAAGTGCAGTCTCAAATTTCAATTTCCATTTCTTGCGACAATTAAGCTTTGGGTGGCATTGCGTATACGCCAAGTAAGGCAGCAAACATTTGTTTGGCAAAATTACTTTATTGCGTATACGCAGCGTAAGTTGTAATAAATTGATTGAAAACAGTAGCTGAAAGCGATATCATTTATCAGCCCAGACTCTGATTACAAAAGGGACCAAGTAAGAGATTGAGTTTTGCGGCCAAACAAGCCACAGATTGATGGTCATAACTGGTCATAAGTTGATGGCCAGTTGACTCTTAGTAATAATAACAGTGCAACCCACACAGCCGCAGTGGCAGTCGCTGTAGCTTTAGCTACAGTTTGTGCTCCCCTGCGGCGTCTGTTCGCACCGCTCCGCATCCGTCGTCCCACTCACCTTTTGCCGTTGCGTCGCCGTCGCTTTGTGGCATAGACCGTGCCCAGTTGGCTCATTGCAAAGGCGGAGTTCGTTATGGTCGCCGTTGTGAATGATTCTTGCTACTTCTTCTGGTTGTTATGGTGTTTTTGCTTGCTGCTGTTGCACGTTGAAATGCCTCGCGTTGAAGGCGTACAGTAGATTTAGCGCCTCTTGTTGCAAGTTCTTTAGGTTTTTTGCTTTGTTTTGTTTTTTTCTACTTTAGCTTCGTGTTTGATTTGTAATTGCTTTTGTATTTATTACGCGTTCTGCTGCTGCAGGATCTCAGCTGCTGCAGCTCTGGGTTTCAACTCTTTTCGCTTATGAATTATCATCACGCCTCACTTTATTTTTTATTTATTTTCTTAATTCTTGATTCATTATCTGCAGTGGTTTAATATTATGCTTGCAGTTTGTTTATTGCACTTTTTTCAAACTCGAGGAAACACTTAAGATTTTCTGGCTAATAAAAAATGGAAATGGAAGCAAATTTAAATAAAATATTTTGTAAACTTTAATGCATTATTAACTATCCGTTGATTAAATTATTAGTAGTCTAACCGTATTTATTTGTGAGATTTAGAATAATAATATTTGTAATTTGTTCAAAAAGAGCTATAGAAGTGGATCTTAAAAATATTATATCAACAACATTTTTGGTTTCAATTATAACAAAGCTGTGATTCTTTTTAAAGAAAATTGTGCGAAAAAAACCTTTAAATTGTAAGATATTTTAATAATTTTTATGGCATTTTTATTACAAATTTTTTATTAATTTTACTTTGCAAATTTCAAACAATTTTTTTAGTTGAAAATCAGATTTAATGCAGATTGGTTTTAATTAATTAATATAGTAATTAATATTAATATAGTAAAATTTTCTATTTTCTGCCTCTCACAACTTTATTTATAAAGCCATAAATATTAATTGTCTTAGCGTAATTAACCCCATTGACAGCAGATATTGTAATATGGCCGATAATGGAGTTAATCACGATATATATTGCTAATGATCACGTTATTCAAATCCAAATTTAATGAGTGACAAATTTGCAGTAAACTTAAAGCAAATTTGTATAGTTCGATGTGCAGTGTTTTTATTTTTTATTTTCTTTTATTTTCTTTATATTTTGTTTTTAACACTTTTTCTTTGCAAGTTGCACGCATCAATGTTTGTGTTGTTGTTGTTGTTTAGCTGTTGTTGGTTTTGTTAAGCGTTTGCTGGCGTTGCTGTTGACGTTCGACGCCAACGACGCATGCAACAAATCAGCAGGCTAAACGCAAGAACGGCACGCAAATCATTCAAGTTTCAATGCGGAGGCGTCAGCAGCACCAGCAGCACCGATAGCAGCAACGCCAGCAGAGACGAGGCGTCGGCTGCGGCGCTACCAGCTGTCAAAGTGACATACGCTGAGAATTCTGGGATGTCTAAAATCGTCTATGGCAGTGAATGAAGTGAATGACCGCCGGCAATTGAAAGCTTTGCACTTGCACTTGTTTTTTGTTATTGTTTTTTTACTGTTTTTGTTGCGTGTTGAGCGTTTTAAGAACTATGCCAAACCGGCTGGACTGCTCGCTTGAATTGTAGGGTATCGCGTGACAGGAGCAAGCCGATTCACAATTTGATTTTGCGTTTTTCTTTATATTCATTTATTTTTTTGTTATTCTTTTTTTCATGCTTATTTTTTGGTTTTGAAAATTTCGTTTCGAATTTTATTTATTTTTGCACACTTTTCACTTGGTGGCTTGGGCACGCACCTTTTGCACACTAACACTGATCTGCGAGCAACGGACGAGGCGCCAGGCGTTGCCGTTTGACGTTCGCGTTTGCCGTTAACGTTTGCGTTTGCGTTGACGACGGCAAAGCACCGTTAGAGAGCAGCGACTGCACGCGAGCGGCAGAAACGAATGAATATGTGAATTACGCGAAGGCGAAGCGGGCCAAAGTCAAATCTGAAACGCTTGAGACGGCGACGTTTGAAATGAAACACAAAATTGAAGAGGGGAAGTGGGTACCTCGCAGCGACAGAGGCAGCAGCTACGGCAGCGGCTGCAGCTACAACAACAATGGCAACAGCGAAGCGCCGACGGCGGTGGCCGTTGACCGTTGCCTCAGTTGCGTCAGTTGTTGCCGAAAATTTTTAGCTTGCGCGAGAAACGCGCTCTCTCTCTCACACACTCTCTTGCTCTCTCTGTCTGTGTGGCTAGTGACTGCGCTGCGCGGCCACGTAAACGCTTTGAGAATCCAACAAGAACTGAAAACGAAATTGGAAAAAAAACCAGTCCTGGTTGAAACGAAATGGGAATCGGCACACGAACAGCGCGTCGCTCTGTTGTGTTATGCGCTTTCCAGTCGTCCTGGCAACGCGATCGCCACACCGAACACACTGCCTGTGAGCGAGAGCGAGAGAGCGCTTACTGTGCTGTGTTCCAATTCCATTGTTCTGCGCGACTGGAAAGTCAGACCACAACTGCCAATTATGGAAGCGTATGTGGCGTCTCGCTCTCTCTCATGTCAAACGACTGCTCAATGACTTTGCGCTCAAACCGAATGGGGCGTGTTCTCACCAATACACTCACACACACTCACAGCCATTCACACAGCACACAGACAAAGAGCAGTGAGCGCATATTGCTGACTCTGTCTGTTGCACTGCAGCCAGTGTAGTTGCTGAATGTGTGAGTTTTATTGTGCTGTAATTAAGCGTTGTTTTTGTTGTTTTTACTTGTTCTTTTTTTTTTTTTGAGGCTGGATTATTATTGTCGGTTATCATACAGTGGCATCGCCTAATCGCTTATCGAGCGCATTTGGAATTTGTTTTGCATCAAACTGCATTCGGAAGTTGCAATTGAAAACTCATCCAAATCCCATTAAACTAACGATTTAAATGTGCAACTAAAGTTAACTACCATAAAGCTATTAAAACGCGGCCATAAATGCATATAGTATGTACCCACAAGCGAGTGCAGCACCAACACTTGGCGTTGCCACTTATCTCAATGATTTATTTGTGCCACTGACGACGACAGCAACAAGAACAAGAAAAATAAAACATTTGCACACAATTCCTAGAAAGGACCATAACAAAATGTTTGCACTCAGAGGGGGGCTGCATGGGGTAGTGCAGAGAGGGGAGTGAAAAGTAAAGAGAGGAGAGGGAAGAGTTAATGACACAAAGGCTGCCATATGTCACGTACACATACATATGCATATATTTGTTCATATGTAACAACCGCAGGCACTCAACACAGATGGCATCAACCAATAAATGAGAGCCCCAAAACGAATATGCAGAAAGGGGCAAAGAGCGTATGAGAGGAGAGCGGCAGTCATTGCAGATTCGTCTCTCAGAGATGCACAGCAAATAACATATGAAAAAAGCCACAAAGAAATTTTCAAATAAAATAAAATGTTTTTAGCTAGCTTCAAATATCAAAATTCAAATTATAATACAGAAAAACAGTTTTTGTTGTTAATTAAATTTTATACAATAAGAAAAGCACGTAAAGACTAGATACTGTAGCCATAATGAACAGCGCTAGCCATCGATTTCTTCTTATTTAATAATAATTACAATAATAATTAAAACGAAATAGTTAAAAAATAAAGAAAATTCAAGAAGACCCCTTAAAAATACAAACAAATTTGTTAACTGCTTAATATATAAAAAAAATGGTTCCAAATTACCATTTTATTCTGATAGTTTTTCGCAGTGTAAGTTAAAATTAACCCAAAGTAAATAGAAACATATACACTCACATAATGCTTTTATCTCAAATTTGGCTGCAATTAATTGTTCTCACTGTATAAATGAGTCAGTAACAGTCTTTGTCTGTTTTATTATTTAAAGCAACACTTAAAAATAGACCTAAAATAAAATTCACTTCATAATTCTTTACAGTGCACTTTTCATGACGTCAGAAAAAGTTGTCTCCAGTAGGAACCAAATATGAACTTCAATTACTTTGCGTGCAAGTATTTCAAAGTCGCAAACAAATGTTTATCTCGTTGTGTCTGCTCTGAGTCTGTACTCGGTTCTCCGCTCCTGAGAACAAGAGACAGAGAGAGAGAGACTAGACCTGGCTATGGGAATGAAAATGAGAATAGGTTTTGGGATTGGGATTGGTCACAACTGAAGGATGCTGCTGTTTACACAGACGGAAGCTCCCGCTGAGCCAAAGGGAATCAACAAATGAACAAGTACACAAAAAGATAAATATGTAGCCTTTAGTAAATAAGTATAAGTTCAGATTATATTAATTTTATTTAAATTTTCATTCTGAAAACCTACAATATTTGCTTTAGGATAGTCTGCAATCATAACTACTCACTCTGTTTTAATATAAGTCCGCAAAGCTGTATTATTTCTTCCAGTGTACGAGTATAGTGCAGTAAAACAGAAGGCGAATGGAGTGAGATGAGACAAAAGCCCAATGTCAATCGCAGTCACTAATAAGTCGAACCGGTCAGAGTTGCAACTGCAACTGCAGCACCTTCCCTGTTCCCTCTGCTTCTTCTTCTGCCACTTCTGCTGTTGGCAGCTTATCAATTTACGCTTCAGTCCGAGTTCGAGTCTGGGACAGTTGCAGGTGCCTTTTGGCATTACGAAGTTGTCGTAAGTAAGTTTCTTTGCCTCGTCTCCTCGCATATCAATTTCGAGACAAGCCAAAGAAGTCGTAGTCCCAGTAAATGACTCCCTGACTCCCTGAGTCCACTGAGTCCCTGACTGTGAGTGAGTCTCCCTTTTGGCGTCGTCGTTGCATGAGGAATTATGTGTTTGAATAAGTTTTTGCCGCGGGGCTTTTTAATATGCCCAAGAGTGTCTGAGTTGCCCCTTCATCCCCCCCTCGATCACCAGCTAGTCTGCCTAATTTCATATAACAAGTTTCTCATTATGCGAGGGGCCAAGTTATTTATCTGTTTTCAGTTTTTTGTTTTAATTTTTTTTATTGGGTTTTAAGGTAACTGTTCTGCAGCTGCCCGAACGCATCAATGTCAAAGTTGATTGGCCAACCATTGAGATCTAGACAAGCGCTATAATTTGCCAATTAAGTGGCACAACTTGTACTCAGTATCAGATCAGTATCGGCATCTGTCAAAGGCTGACAACATTAGCGAAAACCCTAAAAACTACACTGCAAAAAACTAAAACAAATGCAAACAAAACATAAAAAAAGAAAGGCGCCTAGCGAAAAGCATTGCAGTGTCAATTAAATATAATTATTAAGCAAACAGCAGCAAATAAAGCACAAAATAGAGGGGGAGAAATGAAAACAAGGCAAAGCAATAAAGGATACACAAAGTGCACATTTAATGGCCAAGAACAACAGCCAACAATAAACAGGCAGCTACAACAAGCGACAATAAACTAATATTTACCTTTTAAAAATGCACAATCTGTACCCACACCTCCGCCAGGCCCCTATCTCCAACGCCCTCTCGGTCTCCCTTGGACTAAGTAGCCGCAATTATTAATTGCCATTTGCGACAAGTCCACGGGGTCCAAAATGGCTGCTTTTGTAGCGAAAAAAATAAACAAAAACAAATAAAACAAACAGAAACAACAGCAAATGACATTTTAGACATAACAGCAACACTCACACTCACTCACTTACACACACACACACACACAAACAGGCGCACAAAGAATGCAAACAATGGCCGACAACAGCAACCACAAAAGGCGATCAATTGCGCGAGATAAGTGGAACGTGGAACGTGAACGTCAAATGTGGACACCACCAAAACCAAAGCACAAACAAAAACAACAACAACAACAACAAACTTCAGCCAGCAGGTGACCAACTTCAACCCAACCCCAAACCAAAGCAATGTCAACCTCATGCACAACAACACAACACACAAGCAAATCAACCAACCCAGACAAGCAAACAGCAAACGCCCTTTACACGTCCATACTTACATACACACACATGCACGTACTCACACACATACGTTTGCTGACATATTTTTACAGATTGTAACAGTTCTAGCGAGAGAAGCGAAGAGTGTGAGAGAGAGAGAGAGCGCGCGTCATACAGCGCACAGTGCGCTACTGTTACAGTGCGAGCGGGAAAGCAGAGCTAGAATTACAGTGACAGCGAGCATAACGGTTTAATGCTGCGTTTTGTTATCAACAGCAGCAGGAACTGAGAGTAATAGGCATAAAAATAAATAATATATAAGCAATAGTAAAATATCATATATAATAGGAAGTATTTATAGTGCTAAAGTTTGGTACTATTGCGACGAAAATTCGATGACTGATTAGTCTTTTCACACAAGTTTGTATGGGGTTATACATGGTTAAAGCGTCTACCAGGTATAACGACGTAAAATCGTCGGACTCTTTAGTGTCGTTATTACCGAATTCTACTGTATTTGATATATAGTGTTATACAACTCCCAAAGCTACTGTTTTAAACAAGGGTTAAAGTTGTTTATATTTAATTTTAAAACGCTGCCTAACTTTAAAAGGCACTAATGACATCCAGATGCAGTCAAATATACCACTTAAGTTAATTCTGTATGTAGAAGAAGTGCTATAAATTGCTTCTATCGAGTTAACGCTGTATAATTTGTTGAATAAATAAATATTTTATGCAATTAGACTTGTTTGTTAAGCTTCAGTAACAAGAGTTAACACACTCGAAGTAAAGACATTAAGACAATTGCTTTAATTTTGTATTTCTTTCAGATATTCATTAAAATCACTTTACGCTATTTCGCACGAAGTTATTATTTAATAACTAAATTTATATTTAAGTCCTCTAGTCTGCAAATAAGAAAGTAGTTAGCAATAAATGTGCTATACTACTTACCATGCATATTTAAAACGATGATTCCTAATACATCTTTCTATATCCACCAATTTAGATAAAACTTTCAACTCCAGAGCATTAAATAATTCGATTACTAACCACTACCTTTTTTTTGCCATTTCTGACATAACAGAGATACACCAACTCTCTGGGGTAAATAGGAATGTATCTATGTATGTATCTATGCATGTGTATCTAGCTGTAGTTAAGCTGGTAGCTGCACTAAGCTGAGCTGAGCTGACTGCATGTCATTGTCGTGTTTTGCACTGTGTTGTGTTTGACGCTGTCATTATACTAAATACACTCACTGTCCGTTTGTCCGATCGATGCATGCAGTAACCCCCTTTAATAATATGACATAACACCAAAAAATGTCAATCTTTGTCAGGCAAAGTGTTTTGCAAGGGGAAATATGGAAAAATCAAGACACAACAAAAGAGATTTGTGGCATCTGGAAAATAAAGAGAGAGAGAAAAATACAGAATAATGATTTATTGGGCGATGCGACTAACGGATACCAAAGGCAGCCAATGGTCAGCGGCTATCTGAAACAGTTAATCAGCAGCGAAATTAATAAATTCGCTGAGTTTAATAGAGTTCAAAAGGAACCAGCGAACAACAACAACACTTTAATACACCAACTACAACAACAACAGCAGTGAAAAGACAAAGCGAAAGCCTGGTAACTGAAAACTCAAAACTGAAAACTGGAAACTGGTCAGTGAGCCAGACAATACGCAGTCAAAATCAAACTTTAAATCGGAATCGCAGCTGCACTGGAAAAAAACTTAGAGTACGTAAGAAGAAGTATTGCGAAATTGGTAAATACAAATCTTAACAGAAGTCAAAGGATACAAATAAACTAAGGAGACACTTAATTCAATCAATACAAATTATAGTATAACTGAAGAGTAACTCAGTCTTAAAAGTGTTAGTTGTAGCCTTTTTCGCTAAGTGCAGCTCATAGGCAGCGCTGTGTGTGCCTTTGGGGTCAACACCGCAAAGATGTTCCCAGAAAGATCAGCAAATGAAGATCTCAATGGGCTGCTCCTCGTCTAGGCAGCAGGCAGCAGGCGGACAGAGGACGTAGGACGTCAGACGGCGCACAAATAAATTCAATCTAAATTGTAAGTTTGTTTTGGGCTACACGAGAGATGCAAGTAACAGCTAAAAGAACAGCAACAGCAACAACAACAACAACTGCATCGAAAATAATAATAATAATAGTAATAATAATGCACAATGTTAAGTTAAAGTTGAGTCTGGCTGTCGGACAAATCGGGCAAATTAATCGACTCTTTCACTCGCGCTCGTCTCGACTTGCAGAGCGCAGTTAACTCTGTTTGTTGGCTCATGATTGTGCCAATGGCCAAGCGCCTCTTTGGCTATTTTGGCCAAAAAAAAAAACACAGCCCCACTGCCAATCGAGGCAATGCAACTGAAAAGTTTTTTTTCTTCTGTTTTTTTTCGGGGCGCAAATAAGATTGATCTTTTGTAACTTCCAACTCTTTTGTTGGCCCAACTTTTGGCTTTGGCTTTTGGCCAGACTTAGACGCAGCATCTGAGAGTTCGAGACGGCAGCGGTAATTTGTTATCGCGATGATTTATGAACCAAAAGTGCCTTTACTTTTCTTTTCTTCTTCTTTTTTATTCATACCTCCGTTTTTTGTGGGTGTTTACACAGCCAACAAGAACAACAGCTAAATTCTAATGCCAAGGCGGAGTTCTCAGACCACAAAAATACTACTTAGGATTGGCGCTGCAGATCTGTTTAGGCCAAATAAAAACAACAGCGCCACAGCTCACTCAGAGCGCAGCCTAGCTCCCTCTCCTTGTCTTTCTCTGGCTCTCTCTCCCTCCCTCTCTGTCTTTTGATGGATTTGTTGTGCAGGCCTTTTTCAATTCCAGACACCATTCGAGGCTTCAGTCTTGGCCAAAACAGCAAACCGATGCGAATCAGCTTTGCCTTTGCCCAGGAATTGAAACGGCCTCAGACTTTGCGGCACGTTTCCGCATTTTAGTTGCCACTCTTTTGCCTCCCTGCACTTCCTTTCTCCTTCCTACCTCTCTTCTCTTCCACCTCCTCCTTGGCAGCTTTTTCTACTGATCAATTGCAAACACCGCGGGCCCCAAAAAAGCAAATAGTAATGATATTGTAGCCACGTTAGTTGGACATTCAGTCCCGCTCCATATTGGCCAGTTAGCCAGCTTAGCACAAGGTTTTGACTCTAAACGATTCAATCTATCTGTGGCTGCCTTGGCTCTGTCTGTCCTCATACCCTGTGCTTAACGAAAGCTAAAGGGCATATGATGCCAGAAACTATGAATTTATTTTATGTAGGATAGTTTCAAAAGAAAGCTTACTTTACAGGGTATTTTGAGCTGAGCTTAAGCTTCAACTATTTGCAACTTTTCAACTTCTTTGTTGTGATGTCTAAATAGGAACCAGTGCAACATTTATATTTATGCGGCTCTTAAACTGTGGCAAATTGCAGCAGACTCCTCACGGGGCCTTAGGTGGGCGTGGGCGATAATTGAGAATTTATATGCAACATTTTTGGGCGACGTTTATTGGACAAACGATTTGCTTCCTGTATAGAAATTAGACTATTAGACTATAAAGCAGGGGAGAGGCCTCTTTTTAGAGCGCAGTGCGGAAAGTAGCAAGAAGATCGCGATATCTTAAGTATATGCTTGACTTGGCATTAGCCTAATTGTTGTTTAAAATACCAGTGTTTAAAATGCCACAAGTGGCAGTGGCACACACACACCTGTCGGCCTCACTGGGCCCATTAATCAGGCCGAAAAAGAGAAAAAGTTTTTTCAATAAACTGCGCTTAATGATAAGCCCCAAAGGCGGAGGCAACGCCGAGTAATCTGTTTTGTGCCACAGCTGCCGAATTGTCAACATAATTGCGATGGCAAGCAGCGGTGGCAGTTGCAGTAGCGCGACTAATGGAACCAAATAACAATGATTAAGCTGCCACAAAACTAAAGAACTTGCAGCGAAGACAAACAGAGCACTCAGAAGAGTCCAATGGGGCAAGTGCAACGCCAAAGGCAGTGCTGCCACAGCTACCGCTACCACTACCGCTGCCACCGCTACTCTTTTGTGGCAGAAACTCGAGATCAAGATTCGCAGCTCGAAGCCTAAAGATCGACCAACGAGCGAAACCTGTTGACATTGATATTGATACGTGCAACTGAAGCGTCCCAGGCACACACTTGCCACACGGTTGGATGTGGCACACGTCTATCATAAATCAGCCCTCGATCAAGCCGTCGATCGAGTTATTCCCCCAACTCGGAGTCCTCCTGTGTCCTCCTGAGTCCTCCACACTCGTTGCCACGCCAACGCGTTCTCACGTTGCGAGGGTGTTGAACGTTGCACGTTGCCAGCCAGGTAACTGGTAACTGCCAACAGGTAACCCGATGACTTGTGCATTCTTTTACGGCTAATTTAACCGATTAGCAACTTGTCAAGTCAATTGTCAGTCGCTGGGTGCCCCCTTGAGTCCCCGACTTAAGAACCAAGGTCTCAAATTGAAATTGACTCCTGAATTGCGGTTTGCATTGGGGAGTATTGGGAATCCCCTGCGTGGTTGCGTAATCGATATGACGCCCACACACGATGCTACTGATAACTGAGTAACTGATATATAGTTGGAGATATATATAGTGGGAGATGGAGATGGTGATAGAGCTTGGACCTATAGTTATGGCTGAATACAGATTTAAGTAGGTGTATAAATATATATAGTAACAAATACAGATACATATTAGTAGGAATAAATATAGATATAGGAATTTATAAATATATATAACTATAAGTAGTTATAGTCTATGAACAAAATATACAATCCAAATGGGTATAGTTCTGAATATATATAGATCTCCATATGGGTTCAGATAATGATTAAGATCTAGACAAAGATATGTAAATACATTCACATTTGGCCACAGGTACAGAGATAGTTATAGACATAGAGATATTTATAGATACATATAGTTGAAATAACTCCTGAAATAACTCCACTTCTATCCGACACCCTCAATAAGCAGATGCCTGTCTTAAACTGACAATTTTGCTCAGATATTGATGATGCATCAGAACAATTTGTCTCTCTCAAAAGCGGACAACCCTTTTAGGTGCACAACTTGTGCTCGTTATATAAAAATATAGGATTTTATAAAGACATATATACATATAGCCATGGATAATGAATAACTTATACACATATTTTTGTATTACAATAAAATTATCTTTTCCACCTGTCCATTCAATAATTTACAGGGTATTAACTTTTAATTCAAAGACTATACAAAAATTGGCCGCAAAACATCAAATAGGCACAAAATCGTAATTGGTGTCCATGTTTTTTATATTTTTAAACAAAAGCAAAAAAGTTTAACAACAAAAGAAATAAATAAGCGAATGAAGAAGAAGACGAAGCAGGCGGTGGAGCAACAAAAAATATTTGAAAATTATGTACGCTTTATTCTCACTCCAATTATCAACAAAGTTAAGCATACGCCATGTAAGCAGCTTCAACAATAAATAATCATAATAAAGAAAGAAATACTTTATAAACTGCATATTAATATATTAAAAGCGCACAACTTAAAATGCAAATTCATACGTACCCCACCAGTCAGTCACGTCCCCCTTGCCCCTCCTCTGGTACATGTTTAGCTGCAACGCCTTTTCTGCTTCTTCTGCTGCTTCGCCGCTGAAAGCCAAAGAAAAATGTTACTTTTTTTTCGCTTAATTGCGGCTCAAACAATGTAAGTGAAGGCTGGCTATGAAAGAGGGGGAATTGGAGAGGTGGGAGTTGGGAAAAGGAGGTACAATCCATAGTTAGACTGTCTAGAAATGTTAAGCAAAAGCAATGAGTCGGTTTAGTGGCATGATTATCTCGCTGTTCACTTCCTTTTCACTTCCACACTGCCAGCTGAAATTATTAGTCTATAGTCGCCTATGAGTATTATAAATATATTTAACAACTAAAACTTTCAGTTCCGATCTTATCGGCATGTAAAGTAGCTGAAACAATTGAGCTAATCATAAGAGGCCATGTCAAATTTAACAAGTCCTGAGTCCAAGTCTTTAAATCGCTCTCTTCGGTCTTTAACACTATCACCGCTACCTCTCTCGCTTCCTCACTCTGTTTCTTTCTTTCTCTTTCTAGTGCAGCCCCGAGGGCCCCATGCGTGCCTGGTTATGCTAATGTTTTGCAATGCCAAGAAAAAGTATATAAAAACCATCTGGAAACTTGAAAGCAGCACACGAATTTAATTTAAAAAGGCGCTGCATTAAGCTAAGAAATTAAATAAAATAATCTAAAATGTGTTACAATAAAACAAGTCTGAAAACGGTTAAGGAAAACTCAAGGTAACTTAAAAGAATACCCTGTAAAATGGAGTAGTTAGAAATGCATTTAAATGCAGACGAAAATACTAAAAAGTAAGAAGAAGTTATTGTGGAAAAAAACTATTTTAAGAGAGTTATATTTTAAATAAACAACTTTAGAATTATTTGTTAAGCTGCTATAATTTAAAATTAGTAACTTTAAGCCACTATACCCTATCTAAAACCGGCATACCCCATTGGGACTGCTAAATTTTGTGTTGAGAGTTTCCGAGTGCATTTCATAAATCATTTTGAAATTATGACTTTATTTTATGCGCCTCCTTGGCGCGCATTTTTTAAACACAAATTATTTGATTATTTATGTATCTTTGGAGAGTGGTCGGAACAGGGGATGTGCGAAGAGGCAGCAGAGGAAAGCAGGAGGTTGAACAGAGGGGTAATCAAGACAAGACAAGATAAGAGAAGAAGGTGTGCCACTGTGAGTCGCGTTCCAGCGCTCAGGTGGGTCCGCCGTGCACTTTTCTCACTCTCTCTCGCTCGCGCTCCCTTCCTCTCTCTTTTCTCCCCACCACTGTGAGTTTTTTTGTAAATGTTGTTTTTATTATGCATATTTTTTTACGAGTTTTTAATTGTGTTGAGTACAGTGGAAAAGGGCAATGATCAAAGGGGGAAAGTGGGGATAAAAATGAGCAGGAAAACTCATTACAAATGCAAATGCAAAATTCATGTTTGCGCAAAATGAAATTATGCTAAATGCGTTTTTAACGCTTTGCTCATCGCCAAATGGGGCAAGCCAAAAGAGCTGGGGAAACATTTGCATGTGGCATGGGGCAAGTGGTAAGCAGCGAATTCATCACGACACTTAAAATTGGCCGAAATTAAAGGAAAACTTCGCTTAGATCAATAAATGCCATTAAACCTGATGATGACCCTTGGAAAACACGCAAATTTCCACTCGACACAAAAAACTCTAATTTCGAACTTTTTGTTTACCAATAATCGTAAACAAATTATGTGAATTTGAATGAAATATTAATTGCTACCCGCTTCTATTAAGTTGGCCAAGAATGTGGTCAGTTCAGGGTTGTGGAAGGGGTAGGAAATTTGGAAACTTTATGAACTCCAACCCTACGGAAAAATAGATCAATATAATTGATTACAAACATTACAAACTTCATTACAATTGATTGCATTTATACGTTTTATGTTCAAGGGGAAGTTTATTAGAAAACTATGACTTTAAATACCCTGTAAAATTAGTTTAGGTATAGAAAACAACGTTGAACAACCAGAGTCACTAGGAAATTGATAAGTAAAGAATAAAAATATTTTCCAATTTTCTGAGCTGAGTTTTCTGAGTTTTTAGAGGGTAGCTGAGCAAACCAAACCACCCATTCCATTCTCTTCTGATGAATATTGTCAATTATAGACAAAGCCTATTTAAACAGTGGCAATTATAGACAATAGCAACGTTTAACAAACTCTGAAATTACTATAAGTACAGTGAGGCAAACAAAGTCTGCTCTCACGTATCGTTTGCTGGCTAATCTTGGGCGCCCAACGCCTCAAGGCGACCAACAATGGAGCTGGTCAAAGCCAAAAGGAGAATACTTCATTTATGTAGATTTAATGGTCGTGTCTGGTTTGTTGTTAGCTGTTCGTTGTTCGTAGTCTGTTGTTGCTCACTGTGTTTTGGGCAAGGTGTAAGTTGTCTTTGTCGGAGAACACGAGCAATTTGCGCTGCATTAAGTCGACATGTGGTTAAAAGGAAAAAAAAAAAAGAGAGGGTATGTAAAAGGGGTGTGCTGAGAGAGCTGTGTTGGCCTTATCAGCAGTTGGCCATCTTAAGTGCGTCTAAGCTGTGCACTCAAATGCCATTTGCCTGTGAAACGCTTTAAGGCAAGCAAATGAGCTACTCACTCGCCAAGAACCAGAACCGTGTTACATGTAAGCTGGAACGTGTAAACTTAAAAAAAAAAAGAGTTATTAATATGCAGTCAGTTCTTTTATTTGCTTCATTTTGCCCTTTTGTTCTTTATGCTTTACACGTTTATTCGTTTTATTGTGCGTTGCTTTTGCTTTTGTGAGGTGTTTGTGTCTGCACTTCGAAGGCGTTGAAATTTTGTTCGCTTCTCACTCAATTTCCAGCGAGACGAAACGCTCGAAACGAAATGGAAATGAAACCACGCCATGTTGTTCCCGACTAGCAAACGGTGGTTGTTTCACTCACTTCACACACACACGCGTACACAGGCACGAACACACACTCACACGCACACAGCAAACGAAACGTTTTCGTCTTGTTGGGCGGAGCTTGGCACACTGAGTCTGGGAACTTGTGGAACGCGGGGCGCTGTAGGGAATGTAACGTATTTTTTGTGTATTTTTTTATATTCTGTGTACTTTGTTGTTGTTTGACTACGTAAAAAGTTTACCAAACTAACAAAAAGAAAGAAAATTCGTATAGGCAAAGCTAACAATTTGTAATTGTTGGGTAATTAAGCGGCATAGTTCTTCATAATTCAACAACAATTAGTAAATAATTAAGCCTTGACAATTGTCGAACAACAATGTGAAATAGCGCGTTTGAGCTTTTAAACTTACACGTCACAATAGCAATAAAATAAAAGTGGAAAAAAATAATGCCTATCGCTAAAACATAACTTTTAAATTGAAAATTAAATCGTAAAGTTAACAATTTGTTTGGCTCTAATTGAAATGTCTTTAATTGTAGTTCGAATAACACGCAATTAAATGTGCTTTGGGCGTGATGAGAACTAAGTTTTTAATTTATGTACAGTGTACATACATGTGTGCCCTAGACTGTTGTAAAAAAAAAACTTTACTAAAGCAGCCAATTCATAAAATTAAATTACACTCATATAAGGCAAATTTGGGTTGTATTTCTCTGCTTTTTTCCATGATGTAAGCTTAATTCAATATGACTTATAGTTTTTTTTCCGTTGCTCCCTTTTATTTTTTGTTACTTTTCTTTGTTTCCCTTTTTTCTTGCTTTGCTTTTTGCTCTAATTTGCATTTTGCAGTGTAGTTAACAACAGCAGCAGCAAAAAATTTCTTATACGACATTCGCGTGTTCGCAGCACCAAAGTTTTTGGCCAAAAAGCCGCCGCTGCCGCCAACGACTTTAACAGACGATTCCCAGCCCCATTCTCATTCCAGTTCCCATTTTCAGTTCCCTGCCCATCCGGAACTCTCCCTTAGACAACATCAAGCGCAGACGGTTGCTGCTATGATGGATTACTAAAATAATTAATTGCAATTAGCTGGCGCCCGACATAGCCCTATTTATAAAAGACTTAAATCATAGATGACCCCAATAATACACTACAATACTACATCTTTAACTAAGTAGTAAATAAATTCTAAATTTCCTTTTAAAACTTTGCAGTTAAGTCAAGTGGCTTAAACTTTATTTACTACTTTAACTTAGGCTTTAATTTATATTTTATAAATATACATTTATTTAATTGCAAATTTATACTGGTGTTTATTATTTTCATTAAAAAATAAAATATACACAACTTATTAGAATGATTTGGAGATAAACTAAGAACAAGTCTTGGATTAATGAATATATTTTTAATTCTATAAACACATAACTCGTTAAAAATATCTGTACATTGATCTAGATCCATGCTAGATTTAGGAATATTTATTTTATTCCTAAAAACAAATTAAATTAATAAAAAACTCTAGTACATTGGTCTAGATTTATCTTAGATTTATGAGTAGTTATTATAATGATTTTTTTTTATTTATCTTAGATTTCTAAATGGTTATTTTATTATTCTGCGTTAATTCCAATGATAAATACAATCATTAGAGCTACATATATTTAAAAATTCATTCATTTCAAACACACTACGCACCTCACGCAAACCTTTTCAATTCCAGGGTATCTCAATCTCAGCCAGCCGCACTTGTATTGAATTTTTAGCATAGATTTTCTGGTTTTCTGATTCAGTTACAACTTCGCTTAGTCAAATCACTAATGAAATTTATCTGCCTTTGAGTTTAAGTCTGCGGTGCAGTCTTGCATAATTTCCTAGATAAAATTTAATGTGCATTTTTTTTTGTGCGAGACATGCCACGCCTACCAGCTAATGATAACTGGGCATGAACATGTTATAATCGCCCAATTCAATTAGTTATGTAAATAATTATAAATTAAAGAGCCGCCAAAAGCGCCAGACCAAACCAGAATAGTCTCTGGTTAATGTTAATGTTTATTAATTGGATTTGGGAGTTGAACTAAAGCTGGAAGAATGTTGAAGGCCCTATTCTAGAGCGTACAGTGTACGGTCGAGAGCCGTCATTTCACAACGGAAACTGCAACATTTAAATGTTTAATAATCTTACGAATTTTCTTATTTTCTATTCCTTCTGCTCGTACCTCAATTTGGATCACGAGGTATAGAAATACGCATAGGAATACCAATAATTACACTCAAGAACCGACAGAACCGTCATAACCATCAATTTTGACGCTTAATTGGTTTCCTCTGTGAAACTCTCTAGAATTGCGGTATCTGGTGTGTGGTGCACCGCAGTTCTAATCCCTTGACCCTCTCTCAGGAATTGTCAAACTTCTTTACGCCCATTTTTTCTATGACGCACGCCCCTTTGGGTCGCTTTGTGTCCGTCTCTCTGTTTGTCGCTGCCTGTGTCTGTCCCTTGTCTGTGTGTAATTTTCTTGTTGAGAGATTTTCTATGTGAAGGTTGTGCTGCTACTGCGGCAATTGTTGAAAAAACTTACAAACACACACTCAAAACTGCGTCAATTTTTATTACAATGGCAAATAATTTGCAGTTATGCGTTTAAATTGTGCGACTAACTGACATTGAACGGAACTTTAGTTAGTACGGAGCGCAAGTCGTGACTTGTAATTGTAATGCACGTCGTGCGTGATTCACGAGATCGTTTAAGTTTATTTATGTTGTAGCACTCAATTAAATTCAGTTTTTATTTATGTTAGAAAAGAGCTTTAAAATCGAATTTATTTTAACGTTTAAATTAATGTTTTTAACTTGAGAAAAATTTATCTAAAAAATATTTATGTAGGCATTAGTATTATTCTTCAATTATTGTTTGTTTTAGTGGTCAAAATATATATGTATATTGAAGAAAAATGTGTTAAACTAACTTTAAATCAATTCTTTTAAAAATATCCTAAAGAGACTTCTTGAAATTCGCATTAAATAAAAGCTTTTGACTACTAAACTCAGAAACAAAGCTACTTTAATTTGAAAGTGTTATATAAAAGCTCTAATAAACTCAACTTTTATAAAAATCTAAATTTTTGTAAGTCTTCAAATCTGAATTGCTTTTAAAATCCAAATAAAACTGTGCCACGTTGGGCGTCATTTCAATTAAAATTCACCCGATTGTTTTATATCAACCCATCGACCATCTCTAGCTAAAAAGCAGCTTTTAAGGCTGTCAATTGATATGATATAAGAGCTGGGAAAGGTACAAAATGTAGACAAACAACCCTCGGACAAGGCCCACGCAGTAACAAGTTGCAGTTGTAGAATCCACTTAAGTTTTGACAGGGCCAAGACAACGGACATCGTTGATTTGGTAGCCTGGTGGCTAGTTGGCTTAGTGCTGGCTTGGCAGGTCGGGTCGGTATGGCAATAATGTGGGCCGTGGATTGGGCGCGCTATTTTGCACACTAAAAGGTGCTAATTGAACTGAAATCGATTGATTATTCATTGCAATGTGCTGCAAGTGAGCAGGCAACGCGAAGTGAACTGCTTTATTAATTTGTAACTTTTGCCCTGGCCCTGGCCCTGTCCGTGTACCTGGCAACCATTAAATCGCGACTGTCACTTTAGGCCAACTTGATGACACGCACATGGTGCCTGGTAACTGGCAACTGATAACTGGTACTCGTATGTTAACTCTTGACTGGAAACGTCGACGTATCGATAACAGTCGGACAGTCGGGACAGTTGGACAGTTGGCACAACAGTTGAGTGTCTGGCGGGGGGTCTTACGGGGGTTACTTAGGGTCCTTGGGCGCATAAATTGTCTGCTGCCAAGTGACGTCAGTCAGTGCCAGTCCAAAGGCAAGTGGGAGGCAAAGAGGAGCGCAGTTGGGACTGACTGGGGAGCACAGGATTTGCAGGAGCCCAAAAGGATCGCGTGCAAAAATGCACTTCTGACGTCTCGCGGAGGCACGCAGTAAACTTTTCGTCGCATTCGCATCAGAATGCAAATAAAACATTTCAAATGCACAACACAAACAGATAGCGATGGACAGAAAAGGGAGGAGTAAGGAGAACTGGAGTGAGCAGTGGAGACAGAAGGAGCGGGTGGTAGGAGTGGGCAAAATTGAGTGGAAAGGGTGCATCGCTTAAGGGTTGAAGATAGCGAAAAGTCAAGTAAGACTAGCTCATTTTCAGCTAGAAATCTTTAGAGGACTTAAGCAATAGTGCTTTTCCTTCCATCCTTTCCTGCTCCTCTCTAGCTCTACTAGCATTAAAACTGTACCAAATTCCCCGATCCCCTTTTCTCCCTGCTCACAACTGTTGCGCAACGGTTACTTTTGCGACTCCACACAGTCGAAGTTTTGGATACGGAAATTGGTTTCGGCCCAGCATCAATTTTGTATCAATTTCGTCTTATTTTTGGCGAAACAATTTGCTTTTACTTTTACAGGAAGATGCGAACGTTGTCGGAGCGAGTAAATTATAGTGAAGCGAGTAGGGATCTGGGACTAGGGAACTGGGAATATGAGTTGCTGGAAGAGTCAGGCAGAGGCAGAAGTAGGTCTCCTTGTAGGCCCCACAGCGCCACAAACAAAGAGAAGCAACAAGAAGAAGAAGAAGGACAACAAAAAACAGTTCTCCATTAAATTCTCATTTAGGCTGTCAATCATTTGCGCTAATTTTTCTGCTTGGCCTCGGTTCGGTCTTGGCCAGCGGCTCTTTGGAGTTTCGAAGTTCCTTCCAGATCAGCTTATGTTTTTTTTTTGTTTTGGCACAATTCCTGTCGATGGCTTCCAATGAAGATTAATTTGGTTTTGAAAGCATAGCGCTCAATTTAGTTGGAATTCTACGTTGCGCAAAAACTAAGCCAACATTGATACAGAGACTTATAGCCCTGAACAAAAGGGGAATTCCCCTTCTACCTCACACCTGAATGATGCTCAGCGGCGTTTAACATGAACTCAATTTACAAACAGCATTTACACTTGTCTCAGTTGTTCTTTCTCCCCTTTAAAGCTGCCCTCGGTCAGGGTTTAAGGTCAGCGATGCATTCATTTCCCATTGTCCAGTCTGCAGTGCCCACTGTCCACTGACCACTTGTTGATTGTAATCTGAGTAGCATGCAAATTTATCCTCCTAATTTGTGAACAAGCTCGTGGCTTAGCTCTTGGCCAAGTTTCACTACTCGGCTCCTTTTAGTGGCTCAAAGACGCACGACAATAGAAGCAAAATTATGCAGATTTCACACTTTATGCGTGAAGTCACAAGTGTTTCACATTTTTAGTGGGTTCATAAAACTTTTTAGTGCGCTAATTTTAAATTTAACTATTTGTTAGTTTAAAAAAATGGATAAACTAAAAAAAATGAGGACATACTTTATTTTATAGTTTTTAAAAATTATATAGACAGTAAAAACTTTTTAATAAATTTAAACATTAATTTTTATGGAAAAAATCATTATTTTTCCATTATTTAAATGTATATTTCTATATCTTTTAGCTACAAAAACTCAATTTCTTGTAGTTAGAAAGAAGCATAGAGAAAGAAGATGGAAGCGAGAGCCATAGAGAGACAGGGAGCCAGAAAGGCAGCGAACACACACAAAAAAACTGAATCGAAGTCGAACCAATCAACAGAGGAAAAAGTAACCGCCGTCGAAGCATCAATCAAATCAATTATTATCGACAATGGGGCGAGGTTCGTGGAAATTATAAGTATCTGTGTAGTATATAGAGACGATTTGGAGAGCTCCAAGCCGCCATTAATAAGCAGCTTTTGGCGGCGCATTTGTTATTTGATTGGTAAATTGAGTTGCAAGCGGTGGGGCACAGACCCAATTGTCTGGGGATCAGTCTGGGACTGGGACAGGGTCTCAGACTGGGAATGTAAATGGCTTCAAAAAGGTAGCCCAAAATGGCGACTTGGCTGCGAGTAAAAAATCTCAAGAAACAACTAAAATTACTGCCAAATTACAGGGTATGCAGCTGCATACCGCAGACTACAAACTAGCGACAGTTGACTTCAGGCCACACCTCAAGATTCACAAGATTCGTATCAAAGTGAGAAGACCATGAAAACTGTCGCGGCAAATCCAAACAAACAGTTCATCAAAAGCTGCGACAATTAAGCAATGAAGCAAATGAAATGAAATGAAATTCAAATGAAAATACTAAGAAAAATTCATAAGCGCCGGGTGGTTGTGAGCAGGAGGTACTAAAGGGGAAAGGGGAGTGGGGGACTTCAGAGCTTCCATTATGGAAGAAAGAAGCCGCCGCCGTTGATGAGTTTCGTTGCAACTGCGGAAAGATAAATTGAAGCGTTGATGTAGGCAAATGCACAAAGATACAAACAGCGCAGCTATCTCTTTCACACACTATACCCCACTCTGTCTCTCTTGAGCTCTCTGTGGCGGCGACATAAATCATTGTGATTGACAGCCCGTTGGGAGGATGATGAGTAAGTGAAGGAGGAGTGAATAGAGCAGATAAAAGTGGAAAGAGAAGCGGCAGTGGAAAGAGGAAGACACGCGGTAGCTGCAATACCCGCAACTAAACTCATTTAAATTCCAATTTCAATTGTCCAAAACTTATGAATTAAGAAACTTACGCAAACTTAAAGGTGCAGACTACAACATACCCTAACTTAGATGGGCGACAAAAGAGAATAAATAAAGTATAAAACACTTCAAACGGTAAATAGTTATTTAAAACTTCTAATAAATAAATATAATAAAGCATATATTAAATAGTTAAACAATTAAACTTTTTATGCTAACATTAATCTTTAATATACTCATAAGTATCTCTCGATATGGTAACGAATAATTTTTAAAAAGCTTTTAGATCACAGAAATTCCTGATTGTTATTAATAAGAACCGGTAAACTATTTTTTTAAAAGTCTTGAAGCTAAAATTTCTTGAATTTCGAACATTTTTTAGCACTAAAAATTATTTAAATACTTTTTTTATTTGATCGGAATTGAATAAACGGAAATTCTTTGCTAAAACCCATGCAAAAATACTGTTCGCAGCAAAAAGTGAGCTCACAAACAGTTTACTTTCTTAGGATAACATATAAAAGCGAAATCTACGAACTGCTCACACACAAACTGATCATACCCTTAGCACCGCTGCCTAGGGTATTAAGCAGAACATTTCACGCGCTAATTACAGGGTGCCACAACGCACAGAGATGGACATTCAGATACAGATCAATCATATACCAGCAATACGATGAACATTATGTGGCATTTGGTCAAGTTTTTGGTCAGACAGTCCGTTCAGTCTGTCCGTCTGTCCGTCTCTGTTCTTGTACAATAATTGAAACAAATGCGCAGCTGTTGGAAATTATTTCATCAAGTGGTAAAGCCAGAAAAATGTGAGACAATTATGTATGTGCAACCAGAAGTTGCCACAAATTGTGAATAATTTCGTGTTGTCTCATCAATATAAATAAAATATTTATTAACAATTTGCTAAGAGCCATAAATCGACACACTGCCAGAGCAGCAAAGGCAAAAAAAAAAGTCTCCCAAGGTTCAGATCGAGTCGAGGTCCACATACAGGTCCCTCCCCACAACGGGGACACTGCGAACCTCTGACCGTTGGAGCGACCTCCTGTGGTTCCAGGCACCGAACTGATCATATTAATTGTGAGCTTGTTCAGCAAGCTTACAGTTCAGTTTGCTCAGCTCATGGGACTGGCTGCTCAACCTGCATTTGGATTTGGGTTTGGGTTGGGAATTGGCTGTTGGCTGGTGTCTGACCAAATTGCTGCTATTTATGTCGGTAACTACCGTATAAACTTTGCCATAACTACAACTACAAAACGCATGCAAACAAGCTAAAAGAAGTCAGAAGACAGAGGGACGGAAAACTGAGGCAAGGGAGATAGAGGGAGAATGAGAAGTGGAGGGAGAGGTAGAGAGACTACACACAAACGCTGAAATCAATATGTTGGCTAATAAATTGTCCCAGAATATTCATTAAATTAAAAAAGTAACAAAAACGTTGCGCAAGTTACCATTTGACAACAGGAGCGGTTCCCGGGCAGCTTGTGGGCCCAACAGGCACCACAGCAGGTGAAATATATCTCACCAAATTATAGATAAAGTTTGTACTAAGAAGCTTAAATTACAGATCAGTAAGCATAATGATTCTAGGGGTATTTCATTTCTGAATACCTTAAAAGAAATCATTTTGAATAATTTTCGGTGCCTGAAGCTTAAAACTTGAATAATGTTTCATATTAGTACAACTCTTGTTACTTTATACAAAATATAAAATGTTTTCTATTTATCTATAAAGAAAATCCTTTGAATCCTTTATTAGTTATTCTCTTTACTCCCAGTTTATCTTAGTCCGCTCCTGTTGAACGCAGCGCGCGAAAATTTATTTTTAATTACGCAGCCCAAAACATGGCACAAACAGCGACCACAACATTCTGATGCCGATGCTGATGTTGATGCTGATGCAAATGCTGATACACTGTGCTGGGCTAAATCGCCATTCCCGATACTACCAATATGCAAGCCGAGAGATCAGAGCAGAGAACGCGGCTGGAGATGAGACTGGAGACTGCAAACTTTGACTGGGATTGGGACTGAGACTGAGGCTGAGACTGGCGCTACAATGTTGGAATGCTGTGCACACACACACACACACACAGCGAAACACTGCGAGTGGTTAACTTGGCCGAGTGCATTGCAAAATTATGACATGAACATGAACCAAGTCCACATAATGATATTATACAATACGCCATCTTAGCGTAAACAAGGCAAAAAGCCGCATCAGAGCCACAAAAAAAACCTGGCGACGACTGGCGCTTGTAGCAGCCACAAATGGGTATGCCGGGGGGCAGTGGGTTGAAGTGGGGCATGCCAGACATGTGTAGAACTCGTGCTGTTGCCAGGGCATCTCGTATTGTTGTTGTTTTTGCCGTTGTTGTTGCCCAGGAGCTGTTGGCACTGCAACGCCGCTGCGGGAACTTTGACATGGGGCAAGTCACAAGACAAAAGCAAACAAAAAAGTAAAAGACAATGCGACAATGCGATGCTGAGAAAATTTGTTTTTGCCTGCCAAAAAATATGAAAAAAAGTTTAAGAGTTGTGTGGACAGGACTTATAGCTACCCTGTATAAGGAATGGGGTAAGGAAAATAAATTTAGAGAGCAACGCTTCAAAAACACACAGTTAAAGCTATGTAAACTGTAATTATATATTTATATAGCATAAATATAAAATCCTCTAGCACAGCTTAATAAAGCCAGCCATCGACTACACATTTTTACAGGGTATGCATGCACACAGCAATTTATGGTTTTCTTATGGCAAAAATGTGTCGATGAGTTTGTGATTTACGATCTGACAATATGCCAAGGCTTCTCTGCCATACCATTCCATAGCCAGCGTTAAGTTCAACGTCTGCCAATTGCCAATTGGTAGTACTATTGGTATTTAACCCATATAAAGTCGAGTTTGCCGCATTAATGACATAGAAACTGAAAGTTAGCACAAGCTAACTGTGCGTGTGTGCATGTGTGTGTGTGGGTGACTTAGAGCAGGTAAACAATTGTGTGCGTATTTAGCTAGAAACGTATATTACGTATACGTAATGCCATGTTCTTGACTGCCATTAAGCTAAATATAGCAATTACATTGGCCAATTGCAATCAAAATGCCATTGAAAATGCATTCAATGCAGAGATGCAAAAGGTAGTCACAGGTGGGACCAGAGAAGGGCAGGGGAAAGAAGACACGCTTATGAATATGCATGTGTGTGCGTGCGCGTGTGCGTGTGTGGGTGAGAGTGCGCGTAATTGGCAAAAAGTACAACAAAGAGTAAAACTGAAACCACAACAACAACAACAACACTTTACACAAGTTTGTTGTCATTTTCAAAATCAACGCAATAAAACGTTGCATGAAAGATGAAAGAAGGAGTAGTAAGGGAAGTGACGGGGGAAATAGGCGCTCTGGGCGGCACAATGACATTGCAACCTTCACATAGAAAATCGTTGAAAAAGAAAATTATGTGGGCAATCACAAAAAGGGGAAAATCTTCCGAGAGTTACGAGTTACTTTTAGTCAAAGTTAGCATGTTAAAGACTAAATGTTAACTGCTTTCTGACTAGGCCAAAAGGGCACGACTTTTGTAACTTAATAAAGTAACTTTTTTAGCTTTAAAACAAACTAATTTAAAGAAATAAAATGTTTTAGAAAAGCAAACAACTATTAAAGGTAATTTATGAGTATTTTATATAGAGTCAGTTATTATTTTCATATCAAATACACAGAAATGTATGTAAAGTAAAAGGATAATTATTGATCCTATTATTTAAAACTTTTTAAAATATACCAAAAATAATTGTTTTTCCTATTTTGAGTTTTTTAAACCTTCCCCAAATACGAAGGTTTCGCACCCCTTAACCTACAAAAAAAAAAACTTCAACTAATTCCTAAACTTTAAACAAAGTAATGTTCTTAGAAACACTGAGTTTTACTAGAAAGTAGACCTTTTAAAATATTCCAATAAATCTCTTATAATTTATGCTTTAGTTTTCAATACTTTTAGCTTTCTATCAAAAATCAAAGACATGTTTTGACACGTCTATTAAGCTTATGCTAATGTGTCTAATTTGCCTACTAAAAGCATTATAAAGTGTTCTCATAATTATGTAAATACAATTACAATTATAAACACACACATATTCATGTATTTTACTGTGACTATGGCGACAGCTGCCAACTGCTAACTGCCACTGTCCAGCAACAAACTGGAAATGGAACTGCAGTCGGTAGCAGCAGCAGCGCCAGTTCAACTTTCACTCAAAAAACCACTCAATTCAAAGGAGGTGAGTGCGAAACGCGCGAGTTGCTCTCACTGGCCACTGGAATATGGGGAGGAGACACAAACACGAGCACACATATACACGCACACAAACAAACGAACACACACACACACACATGCAGCTACGTAACTGAGACAGTAGTCGACAGAATCTGAGCCACAGCAGGCGGGCAAGTAACAACAACAAAAACAAAAGCGTAGCCCAGAGCAACAAGAGCAACAAACACAAAAAAAGCAACCACAAAATTTATGAAACACAAAAAAAAGTGGAGGAAAAGAAAAACGAAGAAGTAGAAGAGAAAGAAGAAGAAGTTAAAATGTTGCCCAGTCGACAATGGCGACGACGGTGATTTGCACTGGCAGTGAGCGAGAGAGCAAAGAAAGAGAGTGAGTGGGAGAGAGGGGAGCCAAGCAGGCAGAAGCTGGACGGGGTAAGGGCTGGAGAATTATGACGACAGGGCAAAACAGCAGACGGCGCAGACAAGCTAAAGAAGATGGCGATAGCTTCGGGCGCAAACAGAATAATAAATAATTGCCTGCACTCCTCTGCGGAGCTGGCAACATAATTTCATGTGGCCGGCTGTTTCCCCCTTGTCAATGCCAATTGTTCCCGCTGTTGTTGCTGTTTCTGTTGCCCATTGTATCCGGCTAAAATGTTGCACTGTCGCTGATGCACTTGCAGCATGTGTTGGAAGCGATTGGAAGAAGTTAATCCGGGTTAAGCAGCGGATAAGGTAACGCCCTCCAGACAATTGCCAAACAATTGACATTGACATTGATGCCTCCTGAGCTCGGCACACACAGCTGCACCTGGAATCGGTACACGGGAATAGGAAATTTCTTAAACTGAGAAAGAACAATGCCTTTTTTTGACCACTTTAAGGCTTAGGCAAGGTCAAAGCGAAAGTGGAGGATCTGCAAATTACCAACGGCAACACGTCCACCCAACTATTGGCCAAGTTGGTTGCGTGTTTCAAGTAATTACCCACACGATTCGAATCGATAGCCAACGATAATTCAGTCTATCGATTGATCTGCAGCAGCCTCAGCAGCAGCAGCAGCATTTGATCGTGACATTTGATCGACGTTTGCCGCCGCTGCCGTTTTTTATTTTTCTGTTGTTTTTTGGCTTGGGAAACGGCATGTAAATAGCCATTTGCCTTGTTGTTGTAACTTTGATTTGTTGCCTTTGTAAAATTGTTGTTAAATCGTTGCTACTGGCCTCGCACTAATCAAATAGCAGTAAAGCAGTAGTTGTAGTAGTGCCAGCAGTCAATCATTCTATTAGAATTCTCAATTCTATGGCTGACAGCTTCACAAATTGTTATTGACAATGCAATTTGAAAATCAGAAGCGATTTTATGTTTAAGTGAGACACACACAATTGCATTTACACACACTTCGAGCACACAACATGCTCTCACTCAATTTAAATATTTTTGTTCTATTGTACGTTTCTACTGATCTATTTGTTTTCAACGTAGCTAGAATTATGGTAATTTATTCACAATTTTATTTATAAGTTTAGTTTTTTGAGTAAAAACCTTATGTTTAGCTACTTACACAGCTGTAACATTTTAGAAGATTTTGAAACTTAACCGATTTTGTAAACGAGTTTAAATAAGATTATGATTTAAAGCTGGTATTGATTCTATGTACAACTTATAATTAAAATTAAAATATTTCAATTATTTTCATTTTTATCTATCCTTAGCCCTTTTAATATTTTTTTTAACAATTTTATACACCAAATTTGTGATAACTATTTAGTTCACAATTGAAAGCTGCGTCCATTTAATCATGATTTGAATTCTAAATTGATTCAATAATTAAAGTAAGAATAATTTTAGGTATTTTTGTGTTTGAACAGTTTGTTAAATCTCTTTTGTTTATTTTTAGCTATTTTTAGCAGCTTTTTAATAAACTAGCTACAGTGTGCCATTGAATTGTAGTCACATAGCGCTTTGACTGTTGCTAATCAATAAACTCTATACATATTTTTAATAATATCTATATACACTGTGTAGTGCCACGCCTACTTCTATTTATTTTATTTGCAAATTAAAATTAAAATAAATATAAAAAATTTATTTTCACCGCGAAACTTTTTCGCTAGGCCCCGGCGAGATTCGAACTCACGATCTCCTGTTTACTAGACAGGCGCTTTAACCAACTAAGCCACGGCGCCCATATGCCTCACCGCGTTCTTAGTGCTGTTTGAAGATCACTTCAGTTAGCGGCACATTCAGTGTATTTCAAGTTTAATTTATTGATTGAAATAGATGGAAATAGAGATACGAATGGTGCTAATGGCATGATAATGAGTGAAAATAATAATGATTGATTTGCCGTAATTAATTCTAGCAACAAAAATTGTTATTACATGCAATTGAACGCAAGTAGGAGCTTTAGAATTATTTAAAATGCATGTATGTGATGTTTATATGTATGTTTGTGTGCAGTTGTGCAAAGTAATAATTTTTAAAATTTGGCTCAGACTGCAATTTCTCGCCATGTTTTGCATATTATCAGCTAATTTCGCCTTTCAGATAAGCCAGCAACCTCGTTGCCTTGCCAAGAGTGTAATTTATGCCTCGCCATTGTTGGCTTTCGTTAGTTGTTTGTTGCTATACCCTGTATAATGAGAAATTATCAAGATATGGGGTATGCCTAATCAAGAGGAGGAAGTGAGCATAAAAAACAAGCAGATAAGAAACTGTTCCTTTATAAAGTTTCTAGTAGTAAATAAATTTCAAATGTCTAAATGATTTATGACTACAGAAAGTCGTTTAAAATATATCATAACATTAAATTGATTATGTTTTTGCTATAAGATATTTTTTAGTCGCGTTTTAAATACCATATTTTGCCTAGTTGCTTTTGCTGCTAGTGTTCTTTTGCTACAAATATTTATGCAAATTGAGCTTTGCTGCTGCTGCCCATATTTTTTTTATTGTCGTTGTTTTTCCATGCATTTTCAAATATAATTGCGAGTGCTTTTCTGGCATTTCATTTGAAGTTGAAGAGTTTTGCGCTTTTGCGATTTAATCGCATTTAATTGCCACGGCTCACAGGCTTAGCCACAGAGCTAGCGGATTATTGCATGGCCACAACTAGTGGGCCAAATACTACCGAGGGGTGGGGTACGGGGGGCACCGCGCGGGGAGCAGCTGCATAAGTAAGTAAAAACTTGATCCCTTCAACGCTGCACCCCAAAAGATTTTTCCAAACATTTGCAATTTTATGAAACGCGTCGCGGAATTTTTGCAAATGCACCTGCTCCATTTAGCGGCTGAGCCGCGTGTCCTTAGCCAAGGATATGGCCAAGTGATTACCAGGCTATGCAAGGATACTCATTGTCGTCTTTGAGAAATAAGCATGCAGTTTTTATGACGTGTGGCATGCACCTCGGGGGTTGCAAGACTAGATCAATTTTTGTAACGTCTTCTCTTCACGTTGATAGTTGATTGCAAACGCTCGCAAGTTGGGCGCCAAAAATTAATGACGTTATTTTCGCATTAGGAAGCAGCCATGACACGAGCAGTCATGAGCATTTTGCCTAATTGCCATAATTATAGTATTCAATTTTTAGACTGTATCTCCCCCCCATCGAACACAAGTAATACCTATACCCCATAGGACCCTGTACCCAGGGCTGATTACTGGCCCCAGCTGTAAACTCAACCCTACAACCCTTTAATTTTAATTTTTTAGCTCTTGTTCGGAGCGCAAAACGCGATTAACAATGTCAGATATGTGCGGCAGTTTCGGTGCCATCAGCTCAACTTGCAATTTTAGGAGCGATTATGCTAATTGTAGCAGACAGCTAAACGGCAAGGGGGAGAGAGGAGCAGTCAGGGAGAAAGGCGAGGTAGAGAGTAGTGGAAGTATAGAAGAGATGACCTAGGGTAACTAGAGTTGCACAAAGTTCAGAGCACTTACTTTAAGGTAGTTTGGCTAAAAGCTTTTGAAACTTACAAGCTTTTTGCTACAAAGAAAGAAAATATTTTTTATTAAAAGTATAAACTATTTTTTAACAATATATATTTTAATATTTACTAAAAACACCTTTGTTTAAAGCCAAAAAATATTCTAAAATGAAATATCTTTTTCGCTAGTTTTCATTTTCTTACCTTAACTGATGTACCGAACGCCCTTTAACTTTTTATTTTGCCCATCACTAAACCAAACTGCACATTAGCTCACCAAAGAAGGGTCTTTTCGCTGAGCACCGCCCCAAAATTGTAATACCCGCTCTAAGTAGTAAGGTCGCTGCAAAATTTGCTGCAATTAATACAACAAATTTTTGTATTTTTTTTTTTATTTCGTAAAGGGGAGAAGTGTACACAGAATTTGCATAACGAATTGCAATGGCTGATGCACCAAAATATAGTGTATAATATATATTTACATTTTTATAGAGTTTTCTTACTACCCCTCCTTCGATTTCCCCTGTTTTGCCCCCTTTTCCGCTGTGGCCTATTTAACCCGCTCGCGGGAGTTAAAACTCGAGAAGCGTTAAATTTACGACGACTTGGCTGAAAAACGCTCGACATTTATGGTCAAAAAATGGCGTCGGCAGCGGATTGGTGGCCCAAAACCAGCCGCCCCTTTTACACGCCCCCTAGTTGCCCCTGCCCTCTCCCAAGTAGCTGCCATTTCGCATGCGCGCGCATTTAAATGCACTTCCGTTTTGGTTTTCGCAAATTATTGTTTATGTGTGTTGTGTTTGTGGTATACAGGTGTGTTGTGTATGCAGCTGTGAGTGTGTGTGTGTGTGTGTGGAGGGGCGTCTTGGGTTTTTACGTTGTTGCAAGTATTAGCCATAAATTCATAACTTTGTGGAAAATCATAAAAACTGAATTTATGACTTAATTATATGCATATAGATGAGAGAATGTAATGTGTGTGTGTAGTGTGTGTGTGTGTGCATATATGCATATGTATTTCTATATTTCTTTATAGCCAAGAGTTGCTGGAGTTTCGGCCAGGGCCAAAAGCAGCTCGCTAAGCTGCATTTCTTGTACTTCATTTCACGCTGATGATTAAGTGTCGCACACTCACACTCACATTCACACTCACTTCGCACACACACACACACACACTAGCCATTCACACTTATTCACTGTCGACTTGGTCTGAACTTTTCGCCTGCATTTATGCTTAAATGCGCTGCAATTGTTCCTAAAATGCAACCACTGCACGCGATGATGGAAAACTTCAACGATTTTCATTTTTAATGCCCTGTAGTTATGGCTGCTGTCAGTGGGTAAAATTGGATGAAAAGTCCGAGAACTATATAGACTTTCTATTAGAAATTAATGGAATTCAAAGCAGTTTTTTATTAGACTCAGAAGTTTATCTTAAATACATTCCAAAGGGAATTAGCCATCCATTAAACACCCCTAGGCTGGGCACATGCCAGTCTAGCATACCCTTCTAGACTCAACTAACCGAGTGAAAGCTGCCAGCGCATATGTTAATCTATTCATTAAACGTTTTTAACTGCACAGGGTATTTGCTAGTTGAGCACACTCAATTAAGAGATTAGTGCTTCCATTTCTTTTCGCTCTACACAACTGGTAATTACAATAATTTTGTCCTTTTTACTATTTTGAAATAAACTTTTACAAGCGGCACTTTCTTACTGATTTGAACCTCTGTATATTGGTAAGAAAACTGCAAGAATTGGGTTAACAGAAGGACATATTTGGTAGCTTTGTATATGTAGAATTTCCCACGTTTCACAAGCCAACAAAAAGATGATATCAAAATGGTGTGCTCCAGGCACCTGGCCAGACAGCTTGTCTATAAAAGCCAAGTTAAGAGCCCAGAGGCCCAGCCAAAAGAATTTCTTGCATAAAGCCAATTAAATTAAGAAATCTGATGCAGTGCCAATGATTCGTTTCCCTTTTTTTTCCTTTACTTTTATTTATATTTTCTTTTTTTTTTTAAAATGCGAGAAACGTGAATCACACGAATTGTGGTCTCCTCCTCTGGCAGCAATTGGTACGAGTATTTTACAACAAACAGCGCTTGCGTCCAGCTTATTTAACATAAATCGAATGGGCTACTGAAATACACGTGCACTGATAGAAAAACCTACTAAAAATTACTGAATTTAGCTGGGATGCTTTGAGTACAAATACAGAAATTATGAAATTATTTGGGGCATTTTATAATCTGTTCTTATAAAATAAAGTATTCGTAAATATTTTACTTATTAAAAACGCATTAAAAAATATTTTTTTAGTAAAAAAGCACAAAGTTAAAATGTGACTTAAATTAAACACACCATTAATTACTTAAAATGTCACCCTAATCACCCAGTTCTTTTAAGACCTGACTGTTGCTCAAATTTAGTGTGTAATTTAAGCTTATAATTACGCTTTAGTTTTTTTTCAGTGTACGTACGTCCAGCTCTGTTGCCTTATCTCTCAACAGTCTGGATCCTCTTTTATTTTAACCAATTTTCATTGAGTAAAGTCACCAAACGACCTTTACAATATTGAAAAAAAAAAAGTAGAGAGAAAAAACAGCAACTCAGCGACAGCGCAGACAAATCACGACCCGAAAAAAACAAGCAGAGGGCAACTGTCATTTGCCACAAGAGTCCAAGTAATCCTGTAGAGGGGCAGGTACAGGGTACGGCAGGAAAGGGCAGAGTAGAACAGGGAAGCAGAGTTTCTTCACACCTCAAAAGCAAAGCTGACCCAACTAATAAGCCAAGCAACTGCAGCTAACACTGAAGAGACAACGACAACAACAACAACAACGTGGCATAATAAATAAAAGCCAAGTAGCTGCCTTAGAGTCTGCCTCTGAATCTGGCCAAGACTTGTTAAGTTGTCGTTTAGCCAAGTTTACACCTAAAAGAAGTCAAAACTTAATTTTGGGGGAAAAAAGATGCTAGACTAACTAAAAAAATGTCTCTGATTTCGGAGCATTAAGAAATAAAAACATAAAAAATAAAAGCAACTTATTTAATTTTAAATTTAAAACAAATTACTCAAACAGATAATTAAACAAAATTTAAAAAAATTAAAAAAGAAGTCAATAATTTTGAGAAAAATATTGCCAAAAGCATCGTGTAAACCAAATGGCAGTTGCTAGTTGGCCACAAGTTGGTGCTTGCCGGTAGCCGATTGCCGGTTGGCTGTTGGCCAAGTTAGTGAGTTGGCCGGAGGCTGGTCTGTTCAGCGATTTTCACAAGTTGATATCGCAAACACAAAATGTTAATGAGCAATTTCGAGATGGTGCGAAGTGATTTCATTATTTAAACTTCTCTTTTTTTGTTATGCTTGTTGTTGTTACTGCTGCTGTTGTTTCAGTTGTTGTTGTTGTGGCTCTGACTCTGTCTCGAATTCAAGCCATGGAGGCTGCTGAAGCTGCCACCGTTGTTACTTGATTTTAAAGCTGTTTTTGTTGGATTTCTTTCTTTCTTTAGTTTTTTATTATTACGCCTGGTTCATTGGGTAATGAAAGCGAAATAATTTTAATTGGGTCTGCTGTGGCATTAATTCTTTCATCGAGGCCAAATTAATTATTTCCTGTCAAATTAGTTTTGGAAATATTCAAAGATGAATATGCAACAGGCTGCAGTTTGTGTCTCGCTTTCCCACTCTCTCTCTTTCTCTCTCTTAGCCACTGTCTGCTCATTGCAAGTGTCACCTGTCGCCTCAGTCCAGGTAAGTTCAAAAAACATTGTTCCGCCGCATAAATTATCAGAGGGACTACAACGTAGTACGTTGATCAATTGGCTCACGTTTGATGATTAAAACATAAATTGCAATGCCAACCCTTTTGGTATGATATGCAGACTACACAGATACCCTATGGTATGCAGGCCACTTAAAAGGGTTGCTTTACTCGCACTAAAATTACACTTAATTAAACAACAAGACATTAGCGGTTTTTCCTTCCCTTATTTCATTTCCCCCCTCAGTCTCTGTGTACAGCTCCCTGAATAGACCCATCGCTTTAAGGGGACAGCTAAGAAAATTGCGTCAACTTTTATTTATATATGTAGTAGGCTTCATTGAAAATGATACAACAGCTGCTGCTGTACCTCTCGATATTGACAATGGACATTGACAGCATCTATGGATACTGCAGCGTTACCAGAATCGTTATGCGTGTACCACGGGCTCACGACATAGGTCTTTTGTTTGGTAAGATTTCGGGTCTTATCTTAACCATTTCTACAGCTAAACTCCCATGCAGATCTCACGGTGTCCAATCAGAGGAAAGGGAAATCTGAGATACTGGACTTGACGGTTAGTTCCGATGGAATTTGCACTTTGAACACGACAAATGGTGAACAGGTGTTGGCTGGCAGCATCTTTGGCGGAGATTTTGGCTCAATTGATCCGGGCAGCAGCATTACAGTCTCGCTAATGTGGCCTACTGTGGTCAGTAGTTACTGGGCTTACACCCATCTTTAATACACTGATAGCTTCTATTGTATAGTCGCTTTACAATCGCGTCGGCAGCTGTCCCATCATCGTCAGCACTGTCAATCATCAGAACGAGCTGAATAGAACGAAACAGATACTGCACTTCGACACTCGCTTCGAGACATTGGATCCCGGCAATAGGTCACTTCGTCGGCGCAAGGATTTCCGGGATTGTCAGAACTGGGATAAGAACTATTTTCGAAATTGCACTCCACTCAATTGTGAGGAACTTTATTTCGGCAAACGAAGTTTTTACAATATGACGACGGAACAGTGCGAACCGGTGCCAGTTTGCATTGGAGATGGGGTTCAATATGATTTCTATGCCAACGAATGTGTGGACACCAATAATTTCATAACGGAAGATGAGATTGAACAATTGAAACAGGGCAGATACGACAATAATTATTTGGAGTTGCATGAATATGGAACGAGAAGACTGGTAAGTAGCGTCATCTATTGTGCACATACTGCACAACAGCCATCTATCGGCAGAAATATGAAAACATTCTAATGCAGCTGATTTGACAGTAATAAACTATTGCATGATTTGCTTAAGTGCCAACAAATTCACACCATGCGCAAGTGGCGCCGTGGCTTAGTTGGTTAAAGCGCCTGTCTAGTAAACAGGAGATCGTGAGTTCGAATCTCGCCGGGGCCTTACGGAACACATTTGGTGTGTTCTGCAGTGACTAACATTTTTTTATATTTTTCTTTTTTATTTTTTTTTACAGAACAAACCAAAGCAAGCACAATCTAACACGAATGAAGAAAAGAACCTACAGACAAGGGCATGTAATATTGCAACAAAACTTTCGCTTGTTGATTTCAACAATTGTTTTCAGCATTTAAATCAGCCGAACTTTGAGGAAACATTTAAAACTCAATCGGAAACTCCAGTGGATAAGAAAGTAAGAAAAAACTCAACACTAACTTCCATTTTAAAGAGTTTCTACTACGATTGGTATGCGCCTTTAAAATCGGTAAGAGAAAACGAACGCGATATTAAGAGGGAGAGCGAAAATGAAAGCACAGTCTCAAATACAACAAAAACAAACAATCGATCGTCGTCAGGATCAGATTCAATATGGACCAGGCTATCCGCTGCATTCCCTACGAGTTGGATGGGCGTGATATTAGAGGTTATACTCATTGTGAGTTGATGTTTATTTATTAGGTATATTAGATATATTTGTAGAAAGAATTTTTAATCGGCAATTGGTTTTAGATCTTATTGGTCATTATATTTCAGATAATAGCCACTATATTGACCTATATAGTAGTGTGCCTTGCGCTTTGTGGCCTAATGGAACTAATAGCCATGATAAAGCCATACACCTATCCCCATGTGATCAAAAAACTAACGCCTCGAAGTAAGAAATCACAACACGATATTATGACTTCAGCTAGTTTGATGTCACTAACGAAATAAATTCAGTACTCCTGGTTTTCTTAATTTATATTATGTATCAAATAAAAAGCAATATAGGTAAATAACAAACTGTCCTCTTTAATACTAAAATGAATTAATTTAAGCTTTTGTATTCGGCTTCTGTTAATAACAGTTCTGCTAGCTGTTAATATTGGCACTGTAAAAACCATATGGTATTTGTTTATCAGACGAACGAGCTAGTTCGGGAACTAAGCTTGCGGCAGTCGTTCATTCGAATATATTCCAAATGCTTCGCTAGCGCTTCACAGAATTAAAACTTTTTTAAATTAAATTATATAGCAAACTTTTCAATTCGGATATCAAAATTATGTGGTCATCAGACGAGCTATTGTTTCGCAACTTTCAACAGATTAAAAACCTTAAATTCGACGATGAGAAAGTTTCTACGATAAGCTCTCGAGAGCAGGTGAGTAATCCAATTTCCAACCCAAAATGATAGTAAACAAAAAAACAACAATTGTTTAGCAAAAAACTGAAGACTCGATTGAAAAATGCTACGACCGTTTCGAGCAAATGCAATTTTTGAATCCGCGTGTAACGCAACTAAATCGGATTGAGCATCATAAATACCTGGATTCAATGCTGCGCACTCTGCCATCACACTACCAATGTCTAGATAGCAGTCGTCCTTGGTGCGTTTATTGGATCCTACAGTCGGCGCAGTTGCTTAGCTTCACGTTTGACGAACCAACGTTGGCCAGTGTCGTGCAGTTCCTCACCAAGTTAGTGGTGTAGCCGCATATTTATATTTCTGTCGTTGATATTAATTTCTTTTTTGTAGATGCCGTTCACCAACAGGCGGATTTGGCGGTGGACCAGGACAGTATGCTCATCTGGCGCCCACTTATGCTGCCGTCAACAGTCTCTGCATTATTGGCACCAAAGCAGCTTACGAAGCCATTGATCGGGACTCGCTTATAAAATTTCTGTTCAGCGTTCGTGATGCTGACGGATCTTTTCGCCTCCATGTGGACGGAGAAACGGATGTGCGTGGAGCTTACTGTGCCATCTCGTGTGCAAAGCTGGTCAATGCACCAGAGCCGGTGCTGAAGGAATTATTTGCCGGTTCCGGAGATTGGATTGCCAGCTGTCAGACATATGAAGGTGGCTTCGGTGGTGCTCCTGACCTGGAGGCTCACGGTGGCTACACGTTTTGTGGTATCGCTAGCCTGGCGCTGCTAAACGAGGCAGACAAGTGTGACAAAAAGGCGCTGCTCCAGTGGACACTGCGTCGCCAGATGAGCTACGAAGGCGGCTTCCAGGGTCGCACCAATAAACTAGTGGACGGTTGCTATTCATTCTGGGTTGGCGCCACAATTCCCATAACGCAAGCGACCTTGGTTGGAAGCGACAAGGGCATGGAGCATACGTTCTTTGACATCGAAGCACTACAGGAATACATTTTACTCTGCTGTCAGAAAGCAAACGGTGGCCTTATTGACAAGCCCGGCAAGTAAGTGTGCAAACTGAATGCTTACCAGTTGGAAATATCCCTAATCATCTTTTGTTCTGTTTTAGACCACAGGATTTATATCACACCTGTTACACGTTGAGCGGAGTTTCGATTGCACAGCACTCACAGTCCGCACAGAATCCACAGGTGCTTGGCGACATGATCAACGAGTTGTCACCCACCCATCCACTTTTCAATATACCACCGAAGTCAGTGGCTTCAGCTTTAAGCTATTTTTCAAATAATTCCAATTCTGATGGCAAAAATAGCACCTGGAGAGCATAAAATAAGTACCAGTACCGGATGTTGTACATAAATGTAGAAAAATAGCTGAAAAACAAATCCTTTTAACTTGTATACTTTTCGAACTAAATTTTGCGAGTGCACATTACACATTACTGTTCTTTTTTTATGCGTTATATTGAATCAATTAAATCTCAGAAAGTGCATAAAAGTTCGCCTTTAATTTAACTTAGTGAGGAGCAAAACTGATAAGTAAGGAGCAATAATGTTAACGAAATAAATGTGAATGTCTACGTTAACAGCAAAATGTCAAACAAAATTACCTGTTGCATTTTGAGTTGCGTTTGTTTTCCTATATGTTTTCCAGTCATAAACAATTAAAACGCAAAACTCCGGAAGAGGGCATAGATAGGCGTGAATACATTGGCCATCTGGTTGATGAATATTACACCTCCACAAACGTTGGTAAGTTATAACAGTGCAAATTAGCCGACTTACCTACAATATTTAATTCCTCAGAGGCTTTGGAGCAAGTAACCGCAAACTTGGCCAATTTTGCCTATGATCCCATTAACTGGCCATATTTGCTTGAAGCTGACGCACTGGATGTCTTTGTGGCGTCCCTAGATACACAGAACCCGAATCTACAACAACACGCAGTAGCGGCATTGTGTAATTTCTGCTTAGGTAAGATATTCGAAAGCGCCGTCAAATTATTTCCTTTAAATTTTCTATATTTGACAGACAGCAACGCAGCCAAATTTATATTAGAAAACATAGCTGTAATCAGAGGATTATTTCTGCGTACAGAGCACTCGGAAATTGTACTTCACAGTCTGGCTCTTTACTACCAACTGCTGAGCGCAGGATTGGCCAACAAGGAGCTGCTCATAACGCCGGAATTGCTCAAGCGAGTGCAGCATTGGCGCCGGGAATCAAACGACGGACGCATTATCAAGCTGTGCCAAATATTTCAAGAGGATTTTGGTAGCCGAATCGAAGTAACCGAACTAAAGAATGTTTCGACAAATACGTCGACAGCTATGCAGCCAGGCACAAGGGAAACTCCAACAAGTTCAACTGATAAAACGATTCACGCAACAGGATCTTGAGACGTTTGCTCAGTTTACCGGAGACTACAATTACATACACACCAAAGACGTGCCCGTTGAGGAGCGTCGAGTTCACGGAGCCTTGCTAAACGCTGTCGTGGCCGGCATTATTGGCACAAAACTCCCAGGACCGGGCACTGTGGTACTGGAGCAAAACTTCAAATTTCTCAAACCGTGTCGCATTGATACGGACACTGTGGTCACTGTGCGCCTCCTAAAGTCAAGGAAAATATCCACAGTTGAATACGATTGTCGACAACACGATGATGTGGTCTTTGCAGGCAGTGCCAAATTGTTAACACGCAAAGAGAACGATTAGTTATTGTTAATAAATATACACAAGACGTATATAGATAGTTGTGTTTATTATGTCTACTTCTTGGATGCCCGTTTGCCTTCACCCTTCTTGGGTGGCGCCTTGCCACGCAGCTTGCGGAGACGCTTCATTTCCTCCTTGAAATCCTGATGCTCATCACGGAACAGACCGTAATCACGTAGATTTCTCATGAGCAGATGTGTCTCCACATGCCGTGGATACCAGTTGACCACATAGTCACGTTTCTGTATGGGCTCCTCTGCGAACATGCGAACGACCTATAACAATTTCTTATTTAATTTTAAAGCACAAGAATAATTTACATGTTCCCACCTTCATGGACTTGTCGTTTGTTGTGCGCGCCACTTCCCCAAATATGCGGTTTGACAGATAATTCATGCGACGCGCGTACTGTGTGCCGAGCTTAATCAGCTCGCTGTATTTAAACGAGGACATTTTCTGTCAGGAACTGTTGATTAATTTATAAAATAAAACAAAACGTTGGGGTTATGTCACTACCGCAACAAGCAAACAGCTGTGCAGTGGAAACAAGCAGTTATCGATAACAGTTAGTTTAACATTTCGATAACGCTGTTATGTGGCATAGGAGTTCTTAATGTTAATCAAACTTTTATTTATTTTGAAAATCTTGTACTGGTCTCACTCATATTTAATTAATTACTATTTAAATTCGTCAAATCAACGTTTATTGCTAAATGGAAACTAAACGTAACATTAGTTGGAATAACACAATTATTAGCGACAGTTAAACTTTAAAATTATGCACATTTACAGTTACAACGTCATCGCAATAGTATTAATTTAAGTTATTTATTATTAGTTAAAGTTTAAACTGTTTCAATTGTGCCTCTGCCCTTGCGTCTATTATCGGCCAAGATAGCGGCATCGCCATCTGTGCCTATAAACGAAGTTTCCTCTGAACTCTGAGCCGGCAGCACTTCTCTGGCAATAGCCACGCCCCCATTCAACTGACCCAAAATCGCATTGGAGCCTCCAAGTAGAGACGGTTCCCGCGGGGAGGCACTGTGCACCGATATCTGATCGTAGTGCAGCACTCGAGAGGGTGTATGAGAGCGTGAGGAGGGAGATGGATTGCCCAAACCACTTCGCGAGTGCGGACTGTTGTTGCGCGAGTGCTGGAAATCCTCTAAAGGAATTTCCTCCGAGCTGTAGGTGGAACTAGTCAATAATTGTAGCAGTAAGTGCCATAGTTTGTTATACATACCGCGGTCTTGGCATACGTGGACTGCTCTCCCGGGATCGATTCCCAGAGCTGCGTGCCTGAGAGTGCTCTCGAGACTGTGATGAGCTATGACTGCCGCCACTCATGCTTGGCGAACGATCTCGATCTGGACGCAGTGTTGAAGGTGAACTGGAGCCAGCATTCGGACTACGACGTCGTGAGCGGCCAGCGCTTTCATTGCGAATCCTTAAAGATTAATAAAATATATTATTGAGTATAAACTTCATGACTTCTCATGACTTACCCCTCCAGCGAGCGATTCTGTGCCATTTGTGTGCGACTGACGCCAGCGCTGTTATTGCCACGCAGCACAGCAGCAAATCCTGGCACACGATTTGCGGTCAAGCTGACTCCCTTCTGTGCCAAACGCGAATTGCTGCAATGACCTGCAGTGCCACAAACTGGGTACAATGGGGAGTCCAGCTGGCCAGGAATCTCTATTAGTTGGGCTATTTGATACATTTTCTTCTGACGCGCCTTGCTCCTGCCCTTGGTTAGACGCTGCTTGGCAGCCATGCATCGTATGTGATCATCGAAAAGAAATTTGGCGGAGAGCAGCGGTGTACGGTTGTGGGTTACACCGCCGCGATGTACGGTAATGTGCAGACAACGTGAGTCGTCTTTATCACCCTGCACTTCCACATCCTGCAGGAATCCAACAAATTTGGCCACTCCCCAACCCAGAAGCTTGGCATCAGGCTCTACGAGTATGAGCTGCAGTGCATCGATGACCAGGAAACGTCGCTGCTTGGCATTCTCCTTAGACACCACAGTGCAGGCAATCAGGTCGCTATTGTCTGCACAAATTAGTTACATAAATCATAAAGTTATAGCCAAACTATAAATGAAATTCTTACTCAGATCGAGCACATTTTCCACTTGCACAAGATTCACTACATTTGTCAGCGGCAGCAAGGATTCCTTCTCGTTTAAGAACTTCTGGCAAGTGCGCCGCAAGAGAAAGTAGACGCGTATAGCACGACGTGCCTTCTCCACCTCACCACACGGCAATCGCCGGGTGAAACCAATGCCCGTTAGGGGCGTGCCCGTGGGCGGCAGCAGAATGTTCGAGTCCATGCACAGAAACTCAACGTTTAATTGCGCTTTCTTCATCTCATTGTATTCATCCTCGAACAGATCCAAAAAGATATCCTCCGACTTGTAGAAGTTGCGCAACACAATCATCGACTGATTGCGTGCGCCAAATAGTAATCCCTGCTGTGTGGCTGTAATACAAGGCGCCTCATCCGTCGTTGACTTGGTAAATGTCAGCAGCAGTTCCAAGGCAATCTCCACCGTAATCAAACGAATCCGGCAGGCTAAAAGGGTACAAAAGTTAGTTAGTCACAGGTCTATAAGCAGTGCTTCAAATGCCTTACATGGTTGACTGGACTGCGTGATGATCTTCAGCAAGTGCTCAATGAGCGCCGTTCTATAACTGAAGGATCCGTGCATGGACTTGGATAGCACTTGTTCAAACCACTCGTTCTTCATGCCTGTCAAAGAAGAAAATCAAAGTTTAGAAACATAGAGTTTTAAATGAAATCTTTAATGGATTAGTATTTGGGGAATGGAGCAGTTACATACCATCTGGTTAGGAGATGCCAAGTAATGTACACACATTGTGGTTAAGCATGTTATTTATATGGACCATGAACAAAAAGCATTGAAATGAGCACAAAGAGAAATCGAGAGAGAGAAATGTGAGAGAGACAGGATCAGAATTAGCCGACGTAACCAAGCCTAATCCGTTTTGTGAATGATTCTTCTGGGTTTACAAGCGCACACGAAACTTACCTCGATTGTGTGACATGGCATATATGAGGCACAGGGATAACAATGCCAAGTAATCATTCTCTGTGCAATCGAGTGCTTGGAGCACAGTGTCCAGAAACGGCTTTGCCATCTCAATGAAGGCCTGCGTTGATGTCGTCTGTTGTAAACGCTGTTTCTCCTCGTCCGTGATGTTTCGTAATCTGGTGGCTGCAGCCTCGGCGACTGTTTCAATGTGTCTGCTGATTGGGGACGATGGTGTCGCTGGTGTGTACTCAACGCCACTGTCTTCGCTGACGGCATCGCCAGAACTGGAGCTGGTCGTTTGACCAATCACTGTATCGAGAGCCTGCTCAAGACTCTCGTGAGGCTCACCGAATCCTGGTACAACCACCTCACGGTGCTCCACATACGAGTTGAGTATCTCGGCAGCGCCCTCCTTAAAAACGCTGTGATCTCCGTTCAATATAACCCAGGCCAGTGCATGCACAAGCGGAGCATGTGTCACCACCAGAAATACCAAGGACAGCAAGTAGAGTGCCACAATGGAACTAACACGCGGATTGTGCATCTCCTGTATATCAATGTCCACATTCCGATTCAGCACAGCCGCCAGATTTTGGGTGACAACCGCCAGAGAAGGCGGCGGAGGCGCTGGCGTCAAGGAAAATATATACAAAGGTACAAACAACTTGTGCAGCAGATGCTCCGTGAGCACTGCATTTAAATCCTTGATGTCCAGCAGCAGAATATCGCTCAAATAGTGCAAATGATCGAGATGCTCGGCCACCAAATTGGATAACTTCTGATTAGATTGGTGACTAGAAAACAGATGAAAAACATGAATACAGATAGAGTATAGATAGAGCTAACTTACTCGATATCTGTGCGCACACAGGTGTCCAGTTCCAGGATGTGCTTGCCAATGAACCAAACCAAGTTGCTAAAATACGGCGCAGCAGTTCTGTAAAAAAGTGAAGATTTAAGGATCAACTCCAACTCCCTGGAGTCACCTGCACTCACTTGTCTCTAATGAAACGCAGCATGCTCGCATTCTGCACCTTGTAGACATTCAGGGAGATCGTGCGCACAGCTATGCGCACCATGGATTCAGGATGATTGAAGAATTTAATAGCCTCCGTGTAGAGGGGAAAGTCATTCGTATGCTGATTAAGAAACAAAAGAAATTAGCACACAATGAAATTAATTAAAAATATTTCTTGCAACACACCTCATTGTAGAAAAAGTGTATGGTGTGGGTGTTTAGCTTGAGGCTAAGAGTTTTTAGAAAGAGTATATAATAGCCCATGACATCCTCGTCGGAGAAGTCAAACTTATGCACCATTATGGAGTTCACATGGTTATTGCTCAGCAAATAATCTACAAAAATAAGCACAAATGATTTATAAAGAATTCAAACAAAACAAAAGATCATAAATAATATTTACACAGGGACGTTTCGTTGCGGATGTTCTCAAAGAGTATGTTGAGAGTCTGCAGCAATTGGACGCACACGAAACTGGAGCCACCGCTCTTCTGACGCATAATGTGCAGGAAATACGATAGCATGTTCTTCTCCAAGAAGAAACTAAAAAAACATATAATTTGAAACAAAATACAATCAAAGTTTTTGTTATTAGGGAGACTTACTCGAAGACAAGAGAATCATGTTGATCACCCCAGATAAGAATCTCGGCAATGCAACGCAATGATTCGACAAGCAGACCTCGATTGTTCTCCGATACCGTTGTATTCTTCTCCAAAATGCTGTACAAATACTTAAGATGCTCCAAAGACAGCCGATTTTTGGGGCGTCCACCCCAAGGTCCTCCAAACCAGCTTCGACTGCGAAACATTATGTCTAACGTATTTAATGCAGCTTATCACTAATTACTCTCTGCATCAACGGTCAACTGGGTGCAGTCAATACTAATAATAGATTAGCGTTCGTTATTCCATATAACTATTTATATTGCGCCTGAACACAACACAAAAGACTTTCTAATACGTCATTGGCACTTTGTGCGAGTTCATCCCTTGAACTCACAGCAATAGCTGTTGTAATTAACTAGAGCTTTTAAAATGATTCGTGAGTTAAACAATAAAAATTTTGTAAATTTGCAAAAAGAAAAAAAATAATTACAACTTTTAACAAACGCTTTCTGCTTCTTTCTTTTTTAGAGCAACGACAGCAGGTGTCAAAGTCAGCTGTTGCTGTAGATTGTGCGACCGGTCACACTGCTGAACCCTGCAGGTCGAACTGGCCACACTGTACCCGCGCCAATCAGCTGTTTAACTCGTGAATCAAACACATTCCAATAAGCGATTTGTTTAAACGTTCACTTCTTGATTCTCAGCATTTAACAAACATCATTTCATACTAACTATTATTCTGATTAAAATTAATGGAATATGAGCCGGAATTGGGGTCCTGCTGCATTTGAAAATTCGCTGTGGATAATCCGAATGGCTTCAAAATCATGTTGCCCAAATCCTTCAGGCTGGACATCATTTCGGTTTTGAGTTTCTCATTGCGGGCATTGATTAACGGAGGCAAACGCACCTGTCCCTCTCGTGCCTCACGTTGCCCAGGATCGATCTCATAGACGCTCTTATAGTCCGCCAGTGCTTCATCCAATTTGTCGTCCTGTTCATAAAGCTTTGCACGTCTGTCATGAGATAATCATTTTTATTCATTTCGTTAGAGGAGCGCATATCGAATTCTCACCTTAATAACGCCCTCACATATTCTGGGTAGAGTTCAATAGCTTTGGTGCAGTCATCAATTGCTGCTTTGTTGGAACCCAACTTCATTTTGGCCGCTGCTCGATTACCAAACAACACGGCACGCTCCTTGGTTTTTGTGGAGGGACAAATGTTGAGTGCTTCAGTGTAGGCCTCAACAGCACGCAAAGCCTCTTCATTTTTAAAATGTTCATTCCCCTCCAGCTTAAGTTTGTCCGCCTTCTCTTTGTTTGCTTCCAGTTCTTCGGCACTCAAACCTTTTTCTTTTTCAATCAATTCTTCAATGGTCAGCTCTCCATCGGGTTGTAAAATTTGCTTTTTATCGTCTTTTGTGTCATCGTTGACGTCACTGTCACCGCTATCCTCAGTGCCACCAACGGCACCCGCTCCATCCTCGTCCAGACGCAACTCGCTGTTCTTTTTCACTATATCGTCTATTAATTTATCATGTTCCGGCGTTGTTACGGAGACTTTTTCAATGGATGGACTTGGTTCGCCGATTGCATCGTGAAACTCATCCTCAACACTTGATTTATCTGCCATGATGTGTTGCCGGTGCTTAAACTTTTAATTTTTTCTACAAATGATTAATCCCTTGCAATGATTTGTATTATTGTGCGGTGTGTTCTGCGTGGGAATTGGAGATGTGAGACCGTCGACAGCTCTATCACAGTACGGATATCGATTTTCTGTCATCGATATGGAGCTTGCGACTGCTTTCTAAAAAACGTTATGAAATATAATTAATTTACAATCACTATTGCAATATTAAAATAAAATGTGTAAACTTGCTGTCAAAATTACAAAAAACCGTAATTAAATATGTGACAAACTTGTTTAAATGGCCATCTCCTAACGTTGGTCTTTTTGCCGGTGTAAAACGCGGTCACACTGTAAAGCTTTGAAAACAACGAAATGGTTGGTGCTGATAAACAGCTGGATTATTCACTTGTTTTGGATATAACAGCCCACACACTGACTGAATGTGTGCCTGCAAAGCCACTGGAAAGTAATCTCGAAGTTATCTTTATCACCAGCGAGCAGGTAAGTGTGTCCAATGTCTTTAATTACATGCTAAACAACTGTTCTGTTGCAGACTTCACAACAAAGTGAAACATGTGCTCAGCTGAACTGCGGAGAGGGACTGAAATTTCCATTTGCGCGCGATTCATTTGCCCCCTCAGCGGTGTCCATACAAGAGGCTAACGAGCTGGTGGCCGCTAATGCAGCGACTGAAACAAAACGTGTGGTCGAGTTGGCACTCGATATTAGGGCTCTAGGCGAAGTCAACTATGATCCTGGTGATACAGTTGCCATACTACCTAGCAATGGTTCTCAAGTGGTTGATCAACTTCTCCAGCGGCTGGACCTGACTGGTCAGGCAGACAGCGCTTGCCAACTGAGAGTGTCCTCAAATTGCACCAAGAAGACCGCTAAAGTGCCCGTTCACATACCACCAACCACGACGCCTCGCGAGATCTTCACTGATTGTGTTTCCCTGCATTCAGTGCTGCAGAAGCAGTTCCTAAGTGCCCTGGCAAGCTGCACCAGCGATGACAAGGAACGCGGCTTTCTGGTCAGTCTGTCATCCAAACAAGGCACTGCTCACTATCAAGAGCTTATCTTGGAACGCGGATTGTGCTTGCTAGATTTGTTGGAGTTGTGCGGCAGCTGCATGCCAACGCTAGCATTGTTAGTGGAGCACTTGCCACGCCTGCTACCACGACCCTATTCCATAGCCAATAGTCCACTGGAGTGCAAACAGCAGCAGCTAAAGATTATCTACTCTCTGCGTGCCCACAAGCCGGGAGTTACCACCAGCATGCTCGAGGAGAAGATAAAGCAGCTTCCTGCCAAGTTATTCCTTTATCCACGCCTGCAGAACTCTTTCCGTTATACAGCTGCCGAGCTGCCTGGCAACCAAATCCTCATAGCCGTTGGCACGGGCCTGGCGCCCTTCCTAGGCTTCCTGGCCCATAAGCAACTAAGCCAACCGCAAGCCACTGGCCAAACCTGGCTCTATGTGGGGGCTAAAACACCTCAGTCTGTGCTCAAGCAGCAACAACTGCTGGAGTGGAAAGAATCTAACGTGTTGCAGCGTCTACGCATGTGTTACTCCCGCACCGAGTCCACAAATATTGCACCCAAATATGTGCAGGAATTGCTGGAGCAGGATGCAGCAGAGCTAGTAGAGCTGGTAATGCAGCCTGCTACCGTTCTCTATGTCTGTGCTGACGGTGCCAAGATATCCAAATCCATCGACGATGCACTGCGTTGCTGTCTGCAGCGAAAATTGCAGCTGAACGAAGCAGAGGCACTGCAGCGACTGAAAGAACTGCGCACTCAGGGCAAATATCGAGAAGATGTCTGGCTATAAACCCAAACTACTTACCATAACAAATCCATAAAAGTCTTTTACGTGAAAATCATGCCAATCTGATGACGATTGTGCGATTTTGAAAGGGGCAATAAATAGAATAAAATAATGATTGTTTGGTCGAATAAGTAAATAACGATATATTTAACAACACAAAATAAAAATTACAGTGCAAACTAAAATAATACATACAGTTGGGTTGCTTGGTGCATATATAAAATTGTTAAATAGCCACAAATCTGTGTGTGCGTATAATTATAGTATCTATAGTGTCTATATAAATTATAACTAATCATTTGCTCGTACTAACTGCTTAATCAATAATTTTTTTAAAATAAATGTGTAAACATAAATTGCAAAAGAATAGTTAAAATTATTACATTTCATATTTCTTTACGACTTAGTTATGCAAGCAAATTTGCAAAAAATGCAACTCAATTTTCTTGGTTTTTTTTTTTTTTTTTTTTTTTTGTGGAATTTTATGTGCAAAACGAAAAAACACAAAGCTCAAAAATTTAATAATATAATAGTAAAAAAGACACACATTTTATATTTGTTGGATAAAAAAACACATTTGTTTTTCGTTTTGCGTACTGTTTTCATTATTTGTATGTAATATGCATAATATTTAAGTATTTTAACTACATTTAATTGAAATAGCGCCAATTGTCGTATGTATTTTTTATGTTTATATCAATTGTTATCTTTTTTTGTCTACAAGATACGAATACAACGGATTAAGGATTTATAAAAATTGTTTTCTTGGATGACATACAATTGTTCTTTTTTATATTTAATAGTTCCTTGTCCATTTTTACAATTTGCAATAAAAAAATTGCGTATAAAAAATTTATGCTACCATTTTAAAGACTTAAGTTTCGTTACATTTTCATTTAGTTTAGTTAATTGTTATTCATTGCCTTTTGTTTAAACTTTAAACGTATGTTTCAATAATTATTTAAATGCGCTTGCGATTATGTATGATTTCTGTCGGGTATGTCTCCGTTTCAAATACTTTATCTATATATTTCCAATCCTATATCCAAAATACTTTTGCGTTCGTTGTCTTCTCATTTAAAATATAATACACTTTTCCCCCTCATAAGCAAACTAATCAAATCAATTTCCAATATTTTCTAAGCTCTAAAATGTTGCAAAAATGCATTTTCTTAAGTTTTGTTTAATATTTCTGTATAGATCATACGCTGCTCGAACGTAATGCCAGAAAAGATACTAAAAGTCATATCAAAAACATGAAAACATTATTTCTCTACTTTCTCTAGCATTACTGAATTTAACTATCTAGAGCGCGTCAAGTGTAGAGCTTTCAAAATGTCTACTAATATCGAAATCGGAAAACTTTCTATATCTTTCTGTGGAAACGAGCTAAAACCGATCACTACTAAAGCTACTATATAAAAAAATTATAAGTTTGTATAATAAATGTTAATTGTTTTGTATAATAACAAGTAAAGAAAGCACTAAGCATCGGTGCACCGAAGAATTCAATACTCTTTCCGAATCACTCGCTGGATTTTTCGCATTTATCCAATAGACTAGACATAAAACAAGTCAAGAGACCGGCAAGAGTATACAAAATATTTCAACTAAAATCCAAAAAAAAAGGCCAAAAACGTAAACTCGAAGACTATTTTGGGCTAAAAGTTGTATGTATAATATAAACTACACTATAAACTTTTCACTATTCTTTGCTCTCTCGATATCTTCAGTGTGTATATTTTGGCAATTTCCATGGGAACTACTTTAGTGCCACACAAACTACAATTAACTTTATATCAACTGATTTGACACACACATTACCGTTATTTATATATCGTTTGTTCAATTTTACAATATTTTAGGGTATTTTTTATGCATAATTTGTGCGCATTTCGTTATGGCAGTTAAATTAGTTATCTATTTTAGCAAATTTGAATCTCGACAACTGTAACGGAGTTTAGTTTATAGTTTAGGCTTGATTTTAGTCAGAGTTTTGTACTAAGTTTTAAATGGAATATAGAACATTTTGTAGAATTCTGATTAATCGGATTAATTCTTAAGATTTGTAGTAATACGTATTTCAGCGGAATTGTTAAATTGTTGTTATTTGTTGTGTCTCTCACTGCTGCTAACTGGTCCTAATGGCACTTGTTACACTCATTTCCACATTATTTTCTTTTCTATCCTTTTTTAATTTTTTTTTGTTTTTTTGTTTTTGGTAATTTACAACAATTATTGCGTTTTAAGTGTGTTTGTTATCTTTTCCTTTTTTAGTAGTTGCACTTAGAAACTACGACGAATTTTATGTAGAATTGCATTATGCAGCTTTGATAAAATCGCTTAAATCACATTTATGTATATGTATATTACTATGTAAACATTTATCGCTCTAATGTTCACTTAACAATACAATATTTATATCATATGTGTGTGTGTGTGTGTTTGTTTGTGTGTGCGTATGTGTGCCCATCCTAAACTGGCAAAACACATGCAATGCAATTTAATTAGACTATTGTATGCTATCGTTAATCGTTATCGCTATCGCTATCGTTATCGTATTGTAAGCGCATATACCGCACAGGGTATACGCAGTGGGCACACTCAGCCAGTCCATATACTTGTATAAGTATTTCAATATGTGTATGTATATATGTATCGTATGTCTCTGGCAAATTAAAAATAGTTAGCAAAGTAACAGTCAAAGACAACTGTCGATAGATTTCTAATCTACACAAAAGAAAGACAAAACAAACTTTGTGTCTTGTTTGTGCTGTTTACTGTTTGCTGCTCGCTGCTGCGCTGCTTGCGGCGACGTTGCTGCCATCCAGTTTCTGCATTCCTTTCACCATTCCTTTTCTTTGTGTATTTTGTTGTGATTAGCTCTGGTCACACTTGCCATCGCCTTGTGCTGCAATCAAAACAAAAGGAAAATCAAAACAATGCCGTTAGTATTAAAACTGAGCAATTAATCTTAGTATATCGATTACACTTGTTCTATGACTCACATAACAGTTTGTTTTAATACGAATAGCTAAAATAAACTTATGTGTGTATATTTAAGCTGAAAAACGCAAACATTCATTATGAACTTTAAGCAGAACGAAAGCTGTTTTTAATACTCTCCTTTCTGATTCACATTCTCCGTCTATAAATACTATTTATGTTACACAGGTTTTACAACCGTTTTGTTGACTTGCCCAACTCCAAAGTTGGGAGCAAATATTTGCATCAATGTCTGCACAAACAAAATGGCTTCTATAGACCATTGAACGGCTTATGCAAATAAAATGAGATACTCTTTAAAGTACGTAGAATAAATTTACACAAACACACATATGTACATTATCGATACGTGTGTACACTGTACACTTGAACTTAATTTCAATTAACATTATGACCTTTATTAATTGCGATAAGCGTTGCATAATTTCGATGGGCCCTAATCAAACACACACATACACATGCATACACTACATGTGTAATACGAATTTTGAAAATAGCGAAGCAAATATTTAACTCGCTCAATCAACTGCTCATTTCGCTTGTCTTATCAATTGTTGCTATTTATCAGCGTGATTATGATATCGACTGCTGATTACCCAGTCAAAGCCAAAAAAAATCACCAAAACGAACACGCACAAGCCGTGGATGGGGCAAGTGCGAATGGCATTGATTCGAAGAAGTAGAAGAAGCAGCAGAGCTTTCCAGTGCATTCCAATTGAACACCGTTAAGGCGCAAGTTATGCGATTTACGACTTTATGCTCACTTTCTGCATAATTGCAAACATTCCTTCCTTTTTATTAATTATTGTATATTATGAATGTGCATAACATACATATATATTGATTATTATTTGTAGGCCGCAAAGCGCAACAGGTTTGTTTTATTAGCAAGTGTACGGTATCGCGTACAAAACACAAACTTGCCTTGTTATTGTTATTCTTCTTCACTTTGTTTTGTTTGGTGTTGCTGTTGTTGTTGTTATTATAGCGATGGGAGCGAGTCGAGAGCCAATTATCGGCGCAATAATTGTTTGTATGTATAAGTGAGTGTATGTTTGTATGTGTGTGTGTGCATTTATGTGCATGTATGCGTATTTATCGGCATGTGAAGCGCTCGCGCTAAAGTCACGCTTAAATTTCAATGAAAAACACCAACGACATTTCAGTCCGTGCCACACTCGTCTCCCCATTGCATTGTTTTCGTTACACAAGTATTTTATTTATAGTTTCACAGATAAGACCCCCAATGTGCACTCCTCCAACTTCACAGCACCAACAATTTTCCTCACAATTTTCCATTGACAAACAAAATAATACAAAAAAAAAAAAAAACATTGCGGAAGTGCATAATCCATATTCTCATTCTACTGTCAACTATTGGGATCTACGTGATTTACATATCCTAAATTCAATTCTAAAATATATTGAAACAACGTCACGACATACAATCCACATTCTTAATTCCCTTCATTTTACTCACGTACGATCCACACAGACACACACGGGCACACTGGTGTCGTAAGCTCAGCTGATTTCGTTTGAGCAGCGACCACACAAAAGGAAATTCCACTTTTTAACTGGGTAATTGTGTTTTAATAAATTTCTTTATAGTTAAGCATACCCTTGATATACATAATTTAATGTAGGGTATAAGCACAGTTATGTTGGCAATTATCTAGAGTTTTTCATGCAAATGGCAACAGAAGTAAGCGGCAGCGGTAGAGACAGCTGATTTATGCCTCAAAACCAGCACCATGATCTAGTTTTATGAATGCGAAAGTGCCCAAGATCCACAAAAGCAAAACCTAGTATTACTGCAGTGTTGAAAACCGCAAAGAAAGCTCAATGACTGCTTGTCTGTACAGTAGTCTGTTGTTTGTGGATTGTGTCATGTGGAATGCATGTGGATTATGAACAATGTGCAATTGTTTTTTCCAAACTCCAAGCCCTGCACAATGTGTAATGTCAACAGATACGTAATACCCTGCTATCAAAAAGGCAGCAAATACTGTGTACACACTTATTATAATTATTATATTGTTTGCTGGGCATTTGCGTGATGCATATGCAAAATGTCGCACAAATGTAACGGTGGCGTCTGTGCGGGTGGGAAGGTCGGTCTTTGGGTTGGTTGCTGAGACTGCCATGTTTGTTATGAAAAACGAGCTCGCTACACGAAGTTCCCCCTCTACCAAATTTATAACGAATGAATCATCTACACTCAATTCCGCGTATTAAACAACAACAGCAAGAACATTACACACAGACACACACTACTACTAATACAGACACAAGCACTGACACCGACACAGCCCAAAGGCATGAGACTCATGTGGTTCAATAAACGAAACAAAAGCCAAAACAGAAAAAGAAAAAAAAAACCAAAATGTAAAACCTTTTGCGCGCAAGGTGAAATTATCATTGGGGCGTCCAACGTTTGAAAATCGAACACATAATGGATAATGGAAAAGAGGTTTAGTCATGCTCACTTTTTTTTTTTTCATTATTTATTTTGTTTTTGTTTTGGGCGTTCGGCGTTCGCCTATCGGTGAATACAACAACTACTAAATACTAATTCATACAACACACACACGCATTTACATGTGTGTGTGTGCAGACATGAATGGCGGCTGTTCAATGTCGTTTGCGAAAACAAGCAAAAACTATGTACAGTAAGTTAAGTAACTTATCTGACAGTGAATTAAAATCAAGTATTCTTTAAAATTTAAGATTATTGAATTTCTTGGATTCGTAATTTTTATTACAGTTTCTTTAGTGGAAAAGTTGAAAACGCAAGTAATAAAGACATTCATCAATTATCAATATTTTTGTTGCCTGTCAAAACAATTACTTGACAAACTGTATGTGTGTGCAGGCAAAGGGCCTTTTACAAGGCTTACTTTAACGCACACACGCATGAAATTGAAATTGTACTTTGGCCCCTACAATGCCACTCCCAGCAGCCGCAGCAGCAACAGCAGCAGAAGCAGGCAAAAAGGCAGAAAACACAACTGCAGCAGACGCCACAAGAAAACTGGAAATGCATCCAACCGAACGCGGGTATGTATGTATGTGTGCGTTTGCTTGTGTGTATTTGTATGCATTTGAGTAAAGCATATGCAGTTTAAATGCCCATATTGATTTCCTGAGTTAAATATTTGCAAAATGATTATTCATTGTGCTGCTGCTGCCCACTGTTGTTGTTTGTTATCATCGTCACTGAGACATTTGGCATACAAAAGCTCAAAATGTATCCGCATGAAAAAAAAAAAAAACATCACAAAACATTGTGATCAGAAAGTGACACTCTCCACATACAAACAAACATGTATGTACATGTACAAAACAGCTGCCAGCTGCCTTCTCACTCCCCCTTTTCATTAGGAGTTGTAGCAGCGGCACAAAACGGAAAGCAAAAGTATTTGCCGCTAATATAAACAAATAAACAGCCAGAGATCCGGTAGAAAAGTGCACGCACACAGCACAACGTGCGGGAGTGCAAAAGGGAGCGATAGTTATGGTGAGTAAAAGAAAAGAGACAGAGTCGCTTGCACAGAAACAGTAAGTGAGAGCGTAAAAATAGCGATGTGTCGACGTCTGTCCTCGCCGTCCCATGCTCGCAGTCAACAACTACGACGACGACGACGACGCCACTGCATAAGCAATTAAATTCAATAAGTGGAAGGCGGTGAGTGAAGAAATATGCAGACAAACGTAAAGAATGAAAGAAATAAAGAGAGACAATAGCAGAAGCCGAGTATACATTCACCAATGCAAACTGCAACTACACAACTACAATTAGCTGCACAGCACTGCAACACTGGCAGAACAACAACTTTCTGCCTCAGTGAAGTCAGACAAAAGATCATCGCAACACGTTTGCTTTCAGTTAGCTCTTATCAAATGAACTTAAATTCTTTAAAATGTTCTAAGAATTTGATAAAAAAAAAAAAAAATACAAAAAAAATCCAGTATAGGAACGTCCAATGCGGGGGTTTCTTGACAGCTTTGTACGATTACGCCTACACTCACACAAACGTATGTCTTGTGAAGTGCTGTTGATAAGGCAAAAATACGGAGCTTGATTGCATGTGTGAATATGCCCCTGCATGTCTGTGTGTGTGTATCTTTGTAGGTGACGGTGTTGCTGTGCTGCTGTCTGCGTATGTGCGCAGTGTGTGAATTGAAGTTTTTTTTTCTTTTTTATTATTATGTATGAATATTTTTTTTTTTGTAAAACTTTTTGGCAGACAAAGCAATATTCCAAGTCTTTTCTTTGCTGGCCGTCCAACAGGAAATGCGAACGAGTGTATGAAATGGCGTTGGTTAGCTTCACATACTTAATTGTTATTGCTGTTGTTGCTACACTTTTTTCTGTTTACGTATGTATGAGAGTGTGTGTGAGTGTGTGTACTACTTTTCAATGGACCTTGCTATTTCAGCAACAAAAACAACAACAACAAACCAAAGTGTTATGCTGAGAACAAGCTCAAGTCGAAGATGTAATACTCTTGTCATCGCTGTGTTATCGATAAACGATTGCATTTCTAATCGAAAGACTTTGGATTAAACTATTTCATAAAAAAACAGTACGGCAGATGATTCACATGCAAATTAAGTGAATTTTTTTTGTTATATTTATCTTTGTTTACTCACTATGAGAGGCCTTGGATCGCATTTAATCTGTTTCTGTTTCACAACTATTTAGCTACCGATTATAGGGCAAGACGTTTAAATTGGTACAACTTGTTTTTGGAATTCCCCTTCCCTTTTCCTCTCGAACAATCACCGATGAGAAAGATTTTGACTGTCGAATTTCCATTGAAAAAATATTAAAACCAGTTTGTTAATAGTAGTTAAACGATGGCCCAATCGTTGTGACAAGATTTCTGCGCTTTAAATTAGCAAATATTAGACAATTTGTGATTAATTTGTTGTCTATTTGGTTGTGGATTCTATTGTGGATCGTAAGTTTTTCCAGCTGACAGCTGGCAAGCTTTTCTAACTCAATCTTTGATCAGCTGGCACACAAAACGATGGAAGGTACTTAAATTTATTTAAGTAAACTATAAATTTATATAATCAGTTAGTTAAACTTACCAATTAACGGTGTTATCGGCCCGCGATGAACAACAGCTGAGACAAGAGTTTTTTCTTTGTAGATTTTTGTATTTTGAAGTTTAATCAGCACATTTCGTTCCATTTTTAATTTACACAGATTTTTTTAAGGGGGAATTATAGGTTGGTGATTGAGGGAGGTACGGGGAGGTACACATCACGCATAGAGCAGCCTAGCCGCCCGATGATGTTGATTGCACATTAACTATACATTGCGACGAAGCACCTTCTTGGCAGCCTTGATGTTGGGCACCAGCGCCTTTACCTCACTGCAATCGTCGAGGAACGGATGCTTGAGCAGCTCATCGGCTGTGGCCCGTCGATCGACCTCAACCTGCAGACACCGATCCAGGAAGTCCTGTAGACTGGGACTTAGCTTATCCCAGCTCTTAATGTCCGGCCGTCCATTTGCTGCGATCAGGTAGAGAGCACGCAGTGGTGTCTCATACAGATAAGGTGGTTGTCCCTCGATCATTTCAATGGCCATAATGCCTATCGACCAGATGTCCACCTTTTTGCCGTACTTCTTGCGGGTGACGACCTCGGGGGCCATCCAGTATGGTGTGCCCACCATCGTTTGGCGTTTCTCATCACCCTCGATGTTGGCACAGAAGCCAAAGTCGGTGACCTTAACGGAGCCATCCATGCCCAGCAGCACGTTATCCGACTTGATGTCGCGATGAATGATACCCTTGGCATGAAGGAAACTAATGGCATAGAGGACTTCACGGCAAACACAGGCGATTTGTCGTTCCTTCATCACCGTCTCGGTAACCACATCGGTCAAGGGGCCACCATCCATGTACTCCATGACCACCCAGAGTTGATCCTCTGGTTCCAGCAGATACGCATCGAGGAAATTAACCAAGTTCTTGTGATTGAAATCCTTAAGGACGCGTATTTCGGTGAGTATGAGATCCTTGGATGACTGATTCTTCATCTCGATCGTTTTGACGGCAACCTGTGAATCCGATTGATTATCGCCAGCAATGAATACAATTCCGGATGCACCTTTGCCCACCTCCTGGCTGGTCTTGTAGCGCTCCCGTGGATCCTCTGGATTGCAAATGGCACGCAGCTCCTCATAGATCTCAGCATCAGTTTTCTGTGCTCGCTTCTCCTTGGAACGGCGCAGTATCGTCTCCTCGGGCGGATCATCACCATCATGGGCAACATTCGATGGTGGCGCTGCCTTAATGATGATCGTATCCGTATTGATCGTGGTATGGGATTCATCGGCATCCTCTCTTTCATCTTTCGCCGTTCGGAGATCAGACATACGCGAGAATTTCGACTGTGTTATGCTACGTGGCTTTGGCTTAATCTGTGGCTTGGGCGGCATTGGATGTGACGATTTCTTGGGCGGCACCGGCGGTGGCTCCACACCGCTGCTGGGTGGAATTGGCTTGAGTGTTTCACGGCCCAAATTCGATTCCAGCTCCTTGATGACCTCATTGAGGGCATCCAAGGGTATAACCGACTGTTGGCTGCTATCGTTGAGGCTGCTGCTATTGCTGTGTGCCGTGGAGCTGCCACATCCGCTGCTGCTCTCGGTGGCGGTGGAACTGCCGCTGCCATCGTCATCGGACTTGTCAATGTCCTGCGATTTATGTTTGTTCTTGTAGTTGACATAGTTCTCAATCTCTTTGGACTCCTCGTGTATTACGTCCTCGGTAATAAATGGTTTAAACACTTCCTGTTCCCTCTTTTTGATGGAATAGTTGTAGTATTTAACCGCATGATATGCTGCGTCTGGATTTTTATCCTGCTCATCGCGTGTGATCTGTGTGTTCATCAATTTCAGCCATGTTGTGGGCAGACCTTCCAGGTCGCCCGTCTCCTGGTTGCGGGAGACATGAAAATGCCGTTGGAAATTTGTCGGTGCACCGATCTCGGAGATCTGCTCCTTCTTCTTGAACCACTTGGTGAAACTCATGTTCGTGATGTTTTTGTATTTTGCCCTTTATCCCCTGTTCCTCTATAATCTGCCTTTCTCTCTCCCACTGTCTCTCCCTATCGCGAACGTTGGAATTTTCTTCAAATGCGATTAGTCGCGCTCAACTTGGGAAATTCTATTGAAGCGCGGCAGAGTTTTGTTGTTGTTTTCTTCTCTTTTCTTTTATTTTTTGTTGTTGCCGTAGGTAGCGCTCTGCAACTCTTTCTCTGTCCCACACACGTTCCCTCTCACTCTTGCACAACTCACTACTTAGAGGGCCAGCCGTGAGTCATAAACACACGCACGCTGTACTCTATATATATATATACAATTACATATATAAATATATACACATATGTGTGTGTAGAGTGAGTATGTGTATGTATGCGTGTCTATGTTTAACGTTTGTTCGCTTATCTCTAGTTAAGTTCGTTTGAGCTTTTGTAGAGACATAAAAAAAATCTCTTTGCCATTTTGTGCGCAACGTAGAATTTTCACTTTTTATTACCTACTCACTTGGTTAATTAATGCAATTATTTCTTTTACTTTTTAATTAATGCACTAATCACAATTTTTCAATTACAACACACACACGAAACACTCACACGCACACATTTTTCTGGAACGAGACAACGGGCACAAAAGGAGTGGCCGCGGCAGCGTCTTGTTCTTTCCGTTTCTTGTTGTGCTGCTTGTTGTTTTATTTTGCTTGTGCCGCAAAAACTTCACTTTTGTTCGCAACCATTCACTTGTGCCATTTCTTTTATTCGAACACAAATGATTCAATTTTTGTGTTTTATTGTGTTGCACCAGAAGCTTTTCTTTGTAATTAACAACTTCTTTAAATTTTTCTCCTTTACTGCAAGTCGCGCTGCACTCGGCCGTCTGCTATCGCACTCGCACGCACACACGAACAAGTGATTATGTGGCCGTATGTTGCAAGTATAAAAACACCACAACGTGAAATTCCTTAAAATACTAAGAAATTATTCAATACCAAAAAAATCATAAGATATTTAACCGCTATTGGCTAAACTTTGTGATAATCTACAAAACATCTATTGCTTTTCTTAAGAAAGCTTAAAGAAAATGTTTTTGTATACAACAATTTTGCTGATTAATAATTGATTTGCAGTGTGGTTGTAAAGCTTGAAGTATCGATACTTTTTACCTGGGTCAGCGTATTATATACAAGAGCCATTGCTGGCTCGCTTCTTCCCGGTAAATCTCGCCTTTTTTAAGCGGCAAATTCAAATGTTAAAGTCTTAAACGCTAATAAGTAACTACTATTAGCGCATAAGCATTGAATTTGAATCTCCCTGTGGCTCACTGACTTACGCTGCTGATATGCACCATCCATAGATTTTTAAACAGTAGCAGCTGTTTAAGGACGTGAATGACATCAAGCTTGCTTTTTGGTTAAAAGAAATATCAACGCGCTTGTCGCAAAATAGCCCTTATAATAAACCTTTCAACTTTCGTATAAGAGTGAGCAATCATGTTGTTTACAAAACTCAAATACGTTTAGGGATGGTTGTTGTTGCGTTACTATTAGTGATGTGCAAAGTTTGAATTTATAGTTCATAATACAGAGCTGAGTAAGTTCAGTCGTTCATTTTGCAACCCGTGAACGAACGAATGCATTCAGCAGTGATACCCGTCAGTATCACTATCGGCGGTAACGTTTATTTGTAGCAATATCTTTTAATATCTGTACGTGGAATACGAATACTTTCTTAAGATATTAGTTGCTTTTACAATTCAAACTTAATAGCCATAATCGTCGTAAGAATTGTCGGGTATAATGGCCGGATTCAAGCTGCGCGGACGTATCATCATACGCGAGGCATTCAGTGAATATTCGTTTTGCCAGTTTCCCCATATGATACGGTGACCATTTAAATTGGATTTGATTTGCAGGCAATGATCAAACCACCAGCCAGAGGCACAGGCTCCACTCTGGTCACTGGCCCTAAAGTTCATTTGGTTGTGATAAGTGAGTGCATCGATTGTAGTGCTATTTTCATGCCAATCGCCAATCACTAATTGATAATTATAAATTTCGCTATCCAAGCGAAACATATTGTATTCGGTCCAAGTTTTAGTGCCATTGTGATCCTCTAGCTCAATGCGGAGCACGTAATCATCGCGATAGACAATTCGGTGTATAAATTGATTGCCAAACCAAAAGTCTTTTGACAGGCTACCAAAACCAGTGCGATATTCATCCCAATTTCGATTAAAGTTCTCCCAGCTGTCCCAGCTGCCGTTGTCGCTGCGTCTCTGTATTACAGTCCAGGCGGGCCCATCAGTAGCAAATGCACAGTAACGTTCATTAAAATCTCGCTGCACCTCATTCACTTCCGGCTCCAGAAACTTGTAGACACCATCCACACGCGGCTCGTCGTCCAACTCATAGCAATCCGCTTTCGCCGGCTGCACGTACACTGTGTTAGCGGAAGACAGGTGAGTTTTACCGTTTCAACTTTTCTCCAATTTCTTACCATGATCGAATAATTTCTGTGGCCTCGACTCCTTTTCGTTTGACATTTGCTGCTTAGTTGCTGTCTCTTGACTGTTGGCCACCAGCTGCGTAAGCAATTCGCTAATTTCCTTTAGTTCCTTGTTTTGCTCGTCCCTTTGGTCTAAGCTTAGTTGGAGTTTCTTTAGTTGTTGTTCCAATTGTTTTGATTTGTTTTGCCAATGCTCCAGCTCCACATGGAAGCTTTCGAAAAGCTCATCCTTTGCAGGCTTTGCGTGCAACATATGAATCATTCTGCTGAGCACATTGTTGAGCTTAAATTCCAATCTAATTAGCTTGCGTTGTTGCGCTTCCTGTGCCTGTCTGATCAGCGTCAACTTACGTTCCACACCATTCAACTGCGTGGATGGCAAGTTGACTTCCACATTGGATGGCAGCGAGTGGGTGCCAAACGTAGAGATGAGTGCAAGCAGAAACAGCGTAGATATCTGTTAGAGAAAGAGCGAGACAACAAGTGGGTGGGAAGGGGTTTTTAATTGGTTGATCCAAGCGCTCATTACCAGCATCTTGTTGTTTCTCCTTCAAAGCTCAAATTGAAACTAAAATTGAAATTGAAGCACATGTTGAAAATGCTGCGCATAACTTAAAAAAATTCTACTTTATATACACCATGTGCTGCAAATTAAATGAAAACAAATTGATGATTTATGTATCTTTTTTTTTTTGTATGTTTTTTTTAATTACTTTTTACGAATATAGTTTTTTTTTATTTTCATTTGTTGCTGTTTTAATGTCCTTAGTTTTTGCATATACACATCGTTCACATTTTTTATCTCTTTTCCTCTTCAAATCATTAACGAATTTAACATAAAGTTGTGAGGTGGCTTTTAAATAATAATAATTAATTAAAAAGAGACACAAAAAACATTAAGATGTTATGAAAAATAGAAAAAAAAACTGAATAAAAATTTCACAAGGATTACAAAATTATTCCATGTATGTAAGTGTGTGTGTGTGTGTTTGTTTACCAAAGTTTAAGTATTTAAATTTAAATGTCTACATTTAGCAGCTATTTTGTTGTTGTTTAAAAAGTAGAAGTAAAAATTAAAGCGCCTAAAAAACTAAATACACGAATTCATTCGAAGCGCATTTTAAATTGAATTTTTTTTTCTTTGTTTAAGACATTAATGTTTAGAGTTTAATTATTAATAAATTGGGGGAAATTACATTCAAATAACGGCATTAATTTACAGCTGTTGTTGTTGTTTTTGTTGTTTTAGGTGCGCAAATACATATCGAAATCAACATTAACATATTTAAGATCCTTTTGATCTATGTAATCACTATCATTATATTATATAATAATTATAATAATATATTTTTATATAGATATATATATGTATATATATTTAAAACGTAGCGCACTTTTGACTTTTAGTCCAAGTGATTTTTTCTCTTTAAATGTGTGTGTATATTTTTGTGTGTGTGTGTGTTTTTGTTAAACTAGTTTGTATTACTATTATTATTAATATTTATATTATTATTAGCTTTATCCATAAGTTCCATACATACATATCTCTTCGCTTACTATCTCTTATTTTTCTTTTTTGTTGTTTTTTTTTGTATTTACATAGAATATTTTCACAAAGTGTGTGTGTGTGTGTATTGGTGTTTGTGTGTGTTGTGTTCTTCTTCTTCATATAGATTTTTACAACTAAATTACTTAGAAATTGCTATTTATGATGCGTTCCCGAGTTCAGCTTTGATTTTAAGAATTATTGAAACTCGACAATAAAAGAAGTAATTAATTAAACAGGAAATCGTTTAAAACAAGTTAAAATTTGTGATCCTCGCGCAATTGCTGCTCCTTAAAAAATTGACGAATTCATTTAAAAAAGAAGAAAAATAATTATATAAATGATTCATTTCACATGGTCTTAATAACTTTGGATTAGTTTACTGGTTTCACTTTTGCTGCTCGCTGTTCTGCACACGCTACTCGCTGCTTCTTCACTCGCCACTCGCTACTTTTTAAACACGCTTGCGCATGCGCTCGTGTCGCACGCCTATGCTGCGCTTCCATTCCGGATCATTGGGATCATCGTCCATGAATGGATCTTCGCCCAGCTCCTCCTCCAATCCCTCCTGCTCGCCCAAATAGGCATCAATGCTGGCGTTATATAAACTCGATTCGTTGTTAACGCCAGTTGGCAAGGGTTCATCTTCTGGCGGCGGTGCCAGATAATGATAATCATCATCTTCCTCTAGCAGCAACTCAACCTCCTCTTCGTCTTCGTCCTCATCCTCCTGATGCTGCTGTTCATCATCATCTTCTGGGCCATAATCCATGGCATCGTCATAATCATGTTTGCCACCATTTTTCGCAGCACGTTTTGTTGTATTCTTGCCACCATTTGGTCGCAATGCAGCTGGCGTTTGAGCCAATTTGCTGGCATTTCTGGCCTTGGCTTTGCTGTTGCGTCGACTGCCAGAGTTGCTGGCCGTTGTAGAGTTGCCATCACCACCATTGGAGGATACTGATTTGCTCTTGGTGCGCTTGCTAACGGCAGCCACCACTGGCAGCGTTAATCTTGACGGCTTAGGCTCGATCTTCATCTCTGCCAAGAGACGTTGAAAGACCTCCTTGCTAAGCGGAAACTGCAGTGGCTCAAACGCTGGCGGATCCATGGGAAGTGGCGGGAACTGTAAAGCAGAAGATTAGTTATAACTAGAGTGGAATTTAGATGCTTTTTGAGTCTTACCTCTCTGGTGTCTGGTGTGGCACTGCGTCGATCGGATTCCTTCAATTTGCTTGACGTAGTGCGCCGACGCTCCTGACGTTTTCCCTTTGTTCTGCCTCCCGTAGACACATCGCCATCATCGAGGGGATTCTGCTGCATGGTTTGTGCCAATGGCGAGGGAATACTGTCGTTATCCGCACCACCAATGCCCCCCGATAGCTGCGCTGGCGCCGGTGAAGCGGGATCTGGCGTATTGGCGCCACTAGACTCCGCTCGACTGTCGACCCTTCGATTGGCACGTGGCCTTGAGTTCCAGGGGAATTTTAGGTATGACTCGAAACGACGCCGCTCCTCGATCAGAGCTTGCTGATGACGTACTAGATACGCCTCATCCGAAATGTCCTCCTCTGGCTCATCTTCCGGCTCAGCAGTCGGAGCTGCTGCTGAAGTTGTTGTTGTTGGTTTTGTGGGCGTGTTTCGCTTCTTCTTTTTTTTCTTTTTTAGCTGCAGTTTTGGTCGCTTTTTGGGCGGCTCCACAACGTCCTTTGAGTGGTTAACTCCATCACAATTGGATGTGGTTTGCACAGAGATTTTATTATTACTTTTGATTTTGCCATTGAATTTTGTTGTCGTTTGCTTGGACTGCTCCACAGCTGCAGCAGTTATAACTGCTGCTGATGCTTCTGTCTCGGTTGCATTCCCATTGACCAAACCATTGCTGATTGGTTGTTCCGGCTTTTTGGCCATCTCTGGTGTGGTTTTATTTTTAGTAGGCTGCTTTAAGCCATTTACTTTGCTCACAGTCTCTGCGGGCTTTGTGGATGTTGTAGTAGCTGCTGCGGGTGTTATTGTTGCTGTTGCGGGTGAAGTTGCTGTGGTTGAAGCTGTTGTTGAAGCTGTTGCTGCTTCTTTTGTGGCAACCTTTAAGGCTTCTGGAACTGAAGTTGATTCCGTTTCCCCATTAGGTATATTAGCACATCCATTGCTCAGCTTCTTAGCCGTCGTATTTTGTTGCAGCTGCGGATTCTTCTTGTTATTATCTATGTCCACGATGCGCCATCTTAAAGTGAATTTATTTTTAGATACAGAAATGCTTGCTAAAATCTCTTCTTAACCCACTTATAACAACCATCACTTACTTTGGCGTTGGTATCTCCTTGTACGGCAAGATCTCCACACGGGTCTGTGCAGCCATGCTATAGGGTATCACGATGTTATCAATGTCATATATGAGTCGACTACGTCTTTCTGCAGTGCTGTCAAGTAGTTTAAGCATTAGCTTTACTAACTTTTAATGAATTAAATCATTTTCTCTACTCACCGTTCACTGCGTTGTTGAACGTGATGATTTTCGACGGAATTGCGGCGACTATTTGACTGTTCCCACTGGTTATCAGCTGGAAATCGGTTGTTGTTATCACTGCTACCGGTTTGCTGACTGTTGTTGTTTTTGCTGTGGTGTGTTGAATGTTGTTGTTGTAGTTGCTGCTGCTTTGAGGCAGATTTACGTGACTTTTTGCCGCTGCTGCTGCTGGAGATCAGTGAGGAATTGTTTAGCTGGTTTTGTTGTTGTAGTTGTTGTTGCTGCTGTTGTGGATCAAACAGCGTTGAGTTTAAATTTCCGTTCCCACTCGTCTTGGCCAACTGACGCTGTCTTTTGGCCACTGCTGCAGTCCACAAAGAAATATGTACAGAGACAATTGTTGCAAAAGTTGAAGAAACGAAAAACAAAATTTGCAAAATCAAAACGAAATGTTTTCGTTGTTGTTGTTGTAGTTGTGCAAATTGTAGTTGTAGTTGTGGTTGTTTGTGGAGTGTGCGATGGAACGGAAAAGTGATACATACATAGGCGTAAAGGAAAAGAAGAAAAGAAAATAGAAGAAAGATGCAAAATTGTTGTTGTTTTATGTTAATAAACAATTATCGAATTTGTCAAATGTTTACAATAATTTACTGTTGGCCACAAGTGGCGTTGTAGTAGGCGTAGAAGTAGAAGAAGAAGTAGTTGCAGTACCAGTACCGTTTCCGCTATCCAATCCAACGATGCCACCAACGCCACCATCACCTCCAGTGCCACTTTGTTGCTGTTGTTGCATTGGCGTTGTTACTGCTGCTGTTTCTGTTGTTGTTGTTGATTCTTTGTTGATGTTATTGTTGTTATTCATGTTTTTATTGTTATTATTACTGCTGTTTCGATTGCTGTTATTATTGCGCTCCTTGCGTCGTACATAACGTCGCTTGACTGTATCGCCTGGACGACGACTGCCTCCAGCACCAGCAGCACCACCCGCTCCACCAGCACTGCCCACGCCACCACTGGCTGCGATCGCCTCACGTTCAGATTTCCAAACGCTCTTCACAATCGCCTTGGGCTGGCTGCGCATCACACGGTACTGCCAATCCGGCTGGCGACTTATCGCCTCCAGATGCAGCGACTGACAGACATCTGTTGGAAAGCAGGAATATGTAATAATATATACACTTTGTCCACTTAAAGCTGTGCTACACTTACCGTCTGTGAAGCTCAGCACTGGATGATAGCTGGCATCGAGTAGCGCCACACGATTCTGTGGCATCAGCGTTTCCGGCAGTTCCCGCGGCGCTGTTGGATCCGGTCGCCCCGTGCACAGTGTACACGGCACTTGAGGCCACTGACAACCGCATTTAATGTTGCTCGGTCTTGCCGCCTTCTTGGATATCGTGTGCATATTGATTGTCTGAAAGAGTTTACGCTTACGAAACTCGGACAACACCAATGGACGCGTGCGACTGCATAGACCTTCAGCTGGTATCTGTTGTTGTTCCATCTCATGGCTAGCTGCACCCGATCCACCGGGCATCTCAGCCATTGCCGACTCCTTGTAGCCATTCTTTGGCGCTGTCGTTGGTTCCAGCAGCACATCGCCCTTGGTGCGGCACAAATCATTGTAGACATCGTTGTGCTGACGTATCTTTATGCCCAGATCGTACATCTGGGCGCACAGCCAGGACCAGCGCAGTGCTATGGCTGCACGATCTCGGGAATAGCGCCAAACAGCTCGATTAGTTCTACGGAAATAAAGGGGAAAACATTGATGGGTTAATAGGGGAAATATTTAAAGTAAATAAGTTTTAAAACTAATTCAGTTTTTCTCGGCATTTCTTAGCCACTTTCTATGCAGTCAAGGCTAACAGCGCTGTTCAGTTCCACATGCTGTTACTAACAGCACACTGTTAAACGCGCTGTTAACTAAACTTTCATCTGCTTATCTAAGAAATATTAACAAATTAATGTTTAAAGCTTCGAATCATTCAACTTGGCATCGTATTAAATATATTTCTGGTTTAATGAAATACTTTCCTTCCTCATACTTCTACTAATCAACAATCAACAGTCTTACATTAACAAATATCTCTAAATTGATATAATTAAACAATCATAAAAGTTGAAACTTACATCGATAAGGACAACTGTTGGGAATTATTGTAGTTGACCATTTCGTCGGCGGATTCACCGCCAGAACTTGACTCTGTGGCATCCGAATCGATGGCATTCTGTACCTCACGCATTTCCGTGTGCAGCAGACCCGCAACATGGCTCAATTCGCTGGTCACATAGCTATCATAATTGGGCACGATTTCATCGGCACGTGGCATCACAATTGCATCCGAGCTGTTATTGGAATTGGCATCCATGTTGTTGTTGCTGTTGTTGTTGTTTTGCAATTTTCGGGAACGTTTTCCGGGCTGTGCAGCATTGCTGTACCACGAGGATGACGATGCCAGAGATGCCGAACCGCCGCCAATTGTATGACAGATTTGCTGTTTACGCGCTGCCGTCTCAATTTGATGGATGACATTGCTCATTTGGGTGGCAGGCAGTGGTTGCTTTATTTGCTCCTCCCAGAAACTACTGCCTGGTCGTCCAGAGACAATCGACAGCACTGTATCTTCCTGTTCGGTTAGCTTTGCACTTCTCACTGGTGCTGCTCCGGGGCTCGCTTTGCTGGAGAATCTCGCTGACCATTCCAGTATGCCTGCGACCTCATCGCTGGCATGACGACACATTTGTCTGGCTTGAAACTTTCTCAGGCGACGCACCAGGAAATCCATTTTCCTCACTAGAACATGTTGTTGTTGCTCCAATTCGGCATGTGACTCCTGCCAGGGACGTACTGTTTTACCGGCAGCTGCGTTACTGCTGCTACTACAGCTCGCTTTTGGTGATAATTCCACTGGCGCCGCTGCAATTGCTCCACTAGCTGCGGCTGCTGCTGCAGCTGCCTCCTCTTCATTGTTGAGAAAACAGACTTCGTCGTTGAAAAAGTTAAAATCACAAATTGTATCGGGATTCACATGAGTGCCATCGAGATTTTTGAGCGCTTTCAGCACCTCCTCAATATCCTGATCCTCCAGCACAGCGCCAGCCACGCCATCCTTCAGAAAGTTTATTGAACTGGCTGTGCTCTGTGGCGTTAATAACGTTCCAGCTGCCTGTCGTATAGCTGAATGTTGCGGTGAGGCGAGTATATCCGGCTGTGATTGCTGCAGCTGCTGTTGTTGTGGCAGCAACTGTTGTTGTTGTGTTAGTAGCTGTGCCTGTGAGACGCAGTGTGTCGCCGGCAGCTCAACATTTACAATTGGTGGCAATGTAGCAACAGGCGTTCCATCCAATTGACTCAGGCGTTCTGTGTAAAAAGCAAAAATCCATTAACATTATGTAAACTTCTTTTAACATTTACACTAAAGTAAAGACGGCAGAACTCTTTGAGGGTCTTATAAAATAAAACTCCCCAAATGTTTAAAAAATAAAGCTATTAAAATTAGACTATTTTCTGAGATACCCCGTTCTAATTTTTACTCGACGCATTTCCTTTCTACTGTTAGAACAATTCAAATTAACAGCAAACTGTTATGGGCAGTATGCTAACATTTATTTTAACATTTGTAAATTTATCGAAGCATTTACACACACAAAATAAATAAATATAAAAATAAATCCAGCTTATGTTTGGACTTGGTCTATGATCAAATGAAAAACAAAAATGCTTGACTAAAATTTTCCATAAATAAAAATCATGTCAGACAAAAACTCAATTAATTTTTCCGACAAAAAACAAATAAAATAAGCGAGTTCTATGGCAAAGATGGAATTGGGTAAAGAGCTTACCTTCGATATTATCTGGAATATCCTCCAACTGCACTGACGGTAACCGTTCTTCGCTGCTGTTAATGACAATGCCTGGGAATCCCTCGTGCTGCTCCAGTAAACGTGAAGACGAAGACTCCACGGGAATTGTGGCTGTGCCAACTGCTGCTGCTAATTGTGGTAATGGTAATGATGCTATTGTCGCTGCTGCTGCTGTGCTCGTCGAAGATTCGGAATGGGCTTCAGCCATGGACATGGAGATGGACTCAACCAGCTGGCCGGGATCAGTTATAGATTCAGCAACTGAAACAACTGCTGGTTGCTCCTTGCTCAGGCTCACCTCGGGCAGTGTTTTGCGTAGGCAAATTTCCGCTGTGATTGCCTCCTCGAACTCGTTGGTTAGATTCGCAAGCAGTTCGGCTGTTGAATTATCCTTGCAGTTGTTGTTGTGTTCTGTAGCAACGACAGTGTCGACGGCAGCGTCTGGCGTTGCGGCTGTCGCTTCACTGCTGGCTGCGCTGCCGCTGGTAGAAGCTGCGCTGCCGTCGGTGCTTGTGTGTGTTGCTGCGGCGCTTAGGCCCATTTGATCATTACTTGGTTTAACCTCGTTGACACTACTATTACTACTGCTACAACTGTTATTATTGTTGTTGTTTTGGGTGTTGTTGTTGTTGGTTTTACGCTTATTATTAATGGGTGGCACCTGCACAACAGGCGAGCTGATTCGCTGCGCTGCGTCCTTGGAACGTGTAACACGCGTTGACGTCGTTGGTGGAACAACCGCTGCTGCTGCAGTTTCTACTCCTGCTGCAGTTGCTGCTGCTCCTACGGGTGCTGTTGTTGCTACTGTTGGCTTTTTGGCCGTATCGTTGCCACTGCCGCCGCCGCCGCTGCTGGGTGACGACTCCAGTTTGCGTACAGACTGTCGTGTCCCTGTGGCGGGGGAGGCGGTGCTTGTTAATTTCTCTTTGGGACTTAGTGGCTCCGCTGTTAGCGCTGGTGCCATTCTTGTGCGGAGCTACTGCCAGACCAGCTGCATTACAAGCTTTGGCCACTTTTAAACCTTTCCTGTTACTTCACTTGAATCCGTTATAAATCTCGCTATGCTTTGCTCAGGTTGCGGGTGCGGGTGGTCGCTTTAAAATAAGGACGAGAAACAATTATTCAAAAGTCAAAAATTTGATAATTTATTTCGAATAACTGACACGGAACAGATGCACACTTTGTTTTTGTGCTTTAACCCGTATTTAATACACAAATACACTCGCACACAAAAACACTCTCACACACACACGCACACAAACATACAAAGCTCGTCACGTTTTGTTCAGCCTGCTTTGCTTTGCTTTGGAATCCACAAAAACCGTTTTATTTAGGGGAATAGAGAACACAGCACAGCTTTATCTCAAGATGCAGTTTTTTCCCCATATTATTTATTATGCATTTTGTGACTTATCAGCTTTGCAGGCGATAACAGTAATTACACAAACACTAAGAATTATAATGCCGCTGCTCTTATTTTCAATGGCCGATTTTACTTTTATTTCGTGTACACCGCGCCTATAGGAAGTCTTCTTTCCGGCACCGCGTGCGTGTATGTGTGCCGCACAAACACACACACAAAGACAACGCGCCTATGCGTGCCGAATGCGAGAGCAGAGGAGAACAGAGAGCGCGCGCTATTGCTATTGCTCATTCACAATGATGCGCAATAAAAAAAAAAAAAAAGAAAAAAAAAACTAGAATACTGCGACCGCTGTCGGACAGATGCAAATGGGAAAAAACTTACTGACGAAATCTTTCGCTGCGCGGTTGAAAATCAAAAGTATTTTTCAGTATGCATCAGATAATTTAAGGCGCGCAATAAATATGGGTCTTTGTAAAATTGTAGTGCGTGGCCGTTTGTTTTCCATGTTTTTATGTAATTTGGTTTATTGAATTTTTCATCGTTGGCAATTAAGTGCCTCGCGCCTTTACAATATGTGCGCGCACACAACACACAAACAAATATAACGCACACATTTGCACATTAATATATACATACTTCATACATATGGATACAGGCCCATGCATGAGGCTATTGGGATGTATGTGTGTTATGTACATACATCATACCCATGTCTAGCACTATTTTCAGTTATTTACACAATTATTTCAGTATTTTCTGCTCACACCATACCATGAGCACCTACTGAAACGCCTCAAATTAACTGAATTTATTAAACAGTTTCGCTTTTATCGCAAATCACAGTGTATATATATACACATACATATGTATTTTTTTCGTAGCAACGAAAAAAAGTAGTAAAAAACGTTTTCAGCGCGAAAGTAACCAAACTGTGCACTACACACACACACTCACATACATATACACCGACATTCAGAAGCAGAAGCACGCAAGAATTTGTAATTACTTAAAAACTTATTACTATTGAATACGCACAATTTCATACGCTTACACAATGCACGCAATTAATAAATCTGACAATTTGCACAATAGCGGCGTGGCTAGCGCTTGGTATATTTGTCGTTCTTATTTCACGAAATTTTTTCCTCATTTATATTTTTTTCATTTGCTGCCTGCTACGCTTTTGGCAAAACGACGTGTATTCGGAGCTGTACTCGTTTCTGTGCTGCCAGACCAAAGTACGCATGCTGTTCATATAGCTGTCACGCTCGCACATATGGCGTTACATAGGCAATTCCGCATCAGTGTTGCAATGCGTGTAAGTGAGATGTCGTTACAAATGGTTACTTTAAATCGTTACTTGGACAGAAATGGCAACACCTTACCGTGAATACACGTTACTACTTTAAATGCAACCCTGCGTCCAAATAGCATTGTATTTGTTTTTGTTCTTACAGCGCGACATACCTACAAATGTCGACAGTATGGAAACAAACAAATACTTAAAATTATTTAATGTGTTGAAATAGTATATTAATTTTCCAATTTAATTAAATAAAATCACACATCAATTGGTGTCTTTTATATTGTAGATATGGATCCTACGAGCCAATACCAAAAGACCCAATAGACTTTAATTCTGGATTATTGTAAAGTGCTACATTCTTATTCTGAAAAAAAAGCAAAATATTTGATTTGATTAAAGTTAATTTGAAAACGGCTAGTTGGAGCTTATGGATAAATTCTTGCAAAAAATGGCAAACTAACTTCTTATGGAGAACTCATTATATGAATAGTTTGAAATCTCAATCGTTGGTGAAAATTCGACCTTTTCAATTTTACTGGCGGGACTACCTTTGGTCTGTAGCCATTGTTTCCTGAAATCAGTCTATTATTATGACGAGTCAGGAATAATAAAAAAAAGTTTCATTACATTTCATTAAGCGGACCAAGTGGTCCCTCCAATTCACCCTTAACCGTGTTGCTTGCGGTGTTCATGCACCAACCTCGCAGTCCTAAGATGATTGCTTGCTTCTCCGTGTACTAATTACAATATATATAATTATATTTGCATACTTAATAGATCGTCCTGTTATTCGGATCCCACTTTAGAACTTCTGCACTTACCTTGCGAAAGAAAACACCTAAAATTAGCAAAGAAATGAGAAATTTGCAAATGCTCGGGGGTGACAATTTGGCTGTCGATCGTTAAATTTACCTTGCACTCGTCCAAAGACTTCAAAGCTGCAGCCGTATAAAGTAAATCCCGACATTTTTTCTCCAGATATTTGATTAGAAAGTGCGAGCACAAATAACAACGATATATTTAACTTGAAAACTATATCAGATTTGTATGAAAACACCATAACGACCGACAAAAAACAGGGCTGCCACCGTGCGCAACAACTTTTCACTGAGCAGTGGCGTAGGCAGTATTTTTGGCGCCCTGTTTAGTATTTTCATCTACGCTTTGTTGAATACTCTTAACGAAATATTAATCTCTTTTTCACTAAATGCAGTTAGAGCCATTTCCTATCTTTCATGTCTGCTCGACAAATAATTGCTGCACGAATCAAAAGCTATTTTCAAAATTTGTACAATATTTTCATCGATTAGGCAACTCGTAATTATTTCAGGGCGCGCAGCTGACTAATCTTCCGCCGATATGGCAACACCAGCAGGGTTCAATGGGAAAAGTAACAACAAATGAGTTATGTTTAATTTCATTTATTTATTATGATTGTCGTTAGTTTATTTGTAATTATTAATGAAGGTCGTCAAGGTTAACGTATGATTGCTTAATCTATTTCACTAATGGTTAGTTTAAATAACAAAATACTATGGACCACTGTCGATTTGTTGTTGTTGTTGGACAGCAGAAATCATGTGTAAATTCTGTATAAATTCATGTCAATTATGGACTCAAATTCTGATTTAATTAGAACGAGCGGCGACTTGATTTTTAGCCGCTTGGATGGTGTTTTTCATGAGCATAGCCACAGTCATGGGACCAACGCCACCGGGCACCGGAGTAATGTGTCCAGCCACCTGACGGACCTCTGAAAAAAACAAAGCGAATGAAATTCAAGAAATCGTAAGATCAGATTGATTTGCAGCGGCTTACCATCGAAATCGACGTCACCAACTAGACGGAAGCTTCCGGTCTGCTCGTCATAAATGCGATTGATGCCCACATCAATGACGCACGCACCAGGCTTGATCATATCCTTGGTGATCAAACCAGGCTTGCCCACGGCCACCACAATGATGTCCGCCTGTTTGCAGAACTTGGCCAGCTCCTTGGGCGGCGTATAGCGATGACAGATGGTAACGGTGGCATCCAATGCCTTGGTCGCATTCTTGCCATCCGAGCTCAACAGTATGGCCATGGGCAGACTGACATTCTTGGAGCGTCCAACGACCACAGCATTCTTGCCGAAGGTCTCAATGTTGTTGCTCTCGAGAATGACCTTCACACCCTGCGGAGTAGCTGGTATAAAGCAATCCATGTCGAGGGCCAGACGTCCGATATTGATCTCATTGAAGCCATCCACATCCTTCTCGGCACAGACGGCGTTGCAGATGGTACGTTCATCCATATGCTCTGGCACGGGCAACTGCACCAGAATACCATTAACATTGGGATTGTTGTTCTGCTCATGGATCAGTTGGAGCAACTCCTCCTCGGTGGTGGAGGCAGGCAGCACTTTCGTGACACTACTCATGCCAATCTCCTTGCAGGCATTCATCTTGCTCTCCACATATTTCTTGCTTGCTGGATCCTCGCCCACAATAATGGCCGTCAAATGGGGCGTACGATTGCCGGCGGCAACGAAATGCTCCACCTCCTTGCGCAGCTCACAACGGATGTCCTTGGCAAGGCCGCTGCCATCAATGATTTGAGCCATGTTGCTGCAAAAAGAACGGGGATTTTTTTGTTGTTCATTCTAGATACAGTTTAATTATGAAATTCGATGAACTCGATGACCCAAAAGGGAAAGTACATAAGTAATCACTAAGTAATTCCCCCCACGCACACACACATACATGAGTCATACATGTAATTCCCCTTTCTCAAAACGCAGACTCATTCGGGTGATTCCCCTTTTACTAAGATATACAAAATAGACACAATTTATTTAAGTATTTCAAATGAAGTGCAGCAAGTGAGTAAATTTCAACTGTCATTAAAGTAATTTACATAAAATAGGGTATAAAGTAGTATATATATATAGTATATATAATTTTGTATTCGCTTAAATAGTAGAATGAGCCTAATCCTGGGATGTGAGCAAACCTGTTTCCTGTAGCGCAATAGCAAATGATTTGTACTCAACATTACTGGACTTGTGGTGTACATAGTTGAGCATACCCTCTGAACTGAACCAGAGGAATATAAGTTGATTCATTCCTGACTTTTCGGCCAGTTCCTTCCACTTGGGAAGCTTCGAATCGCGGGTGCTGGGCTCATTTAGTAGTGCTACCAATTTATCAAATTGTGCTTTATCATTAAGCAGTTGCTCCAGTTGCCTAGTGGCATCTGTAGAGGAATCAGCTGCACTGCCTTGATTGGATTCCTCATCCTGTTCCGATTTGAATTCCATTTCAGTATCCTCCGTTTTAATCTCAATGGGCGGCACCTCCGGATTGCTCTCCTCATCGTCTTCGGCCGATGAAGAATCCATTTCCTCTTTAACATTTAGAGGTATCCAAGTCATGGCCAGGTCACCCGAATCGGCGTACACCTCCTCGAGCAGACGCTTGCAACGATCGTTGGCCTTAGAGCGTGCCAAACCCAATGGCGTCAATCCTGCTGCATTCTTGGCCACCAATATATCGGTCAAATCCTGTGCATCCAATATCAGCACAAGCAATTCCACATTCTGCTCCAGTACGGCCATGTGTAGCGCGTTGTTGCCATCCTTTGTGTTGGCCACATTAATGGAACTGCGATCGAGATTTATCAGCTTCTTAGCCACTTCATAGCAATTTTGCCTAATGGCCATGTGCAGCGGGGTTAATCCATCGTCATTCTTTAATGACAGATCCAATTTGACGGAGGGTCCACCATTAAGGAAGCTCTCAATGCAGCTGGTATTCTCGTCCCTGACAGCCAAGTGCAGGGCCGTGTTACTCATGCGATTCTGGTGATTGGGATTACAGCCAAGGGCCAGTAGTGGGCGAATGTAATGGGGACGATTCTGTTGACATGCCACATGCAATCCCGTGTCACCATCCGCATTGGGCACACTCCCAACCAAATCCTGAAGCTTAAAGTAGTTGAGCGCATGGAACGTTTTGATAGCCAGCTTTAAATTGTCTTTCCGCTGGCTGATCACCTCGTGCACCAATGTGTCGTTACTGTCATTCTTCAGAGCATGATCTTTAAACAGACGTTGGATCTTGTCCCGTGCCACTTCAAACTGTGCGGGATCATCGCCAACACGTCGCAATGTATCGTAGATTTTAAAGATTTCAGCTAAACAGTTTGCCGTACGATTCTGTCCTGAGCCCATGCTGAAGCTGGCTGGAGCGGAATCTGCTTGCAAGTGTCCATCCTCTTCGAGTATGCCCGAAATGGGAACGCATAGTTTCTCCAATTCCGATGAATTGATTTCCAATACCTTCAGACATTCGTCCGATAACTGCAAACGATCCACATGTATCTCACGTCCAAATTCCTGACTTATGGTCTGATCATGGAACGATAGGTTGGGTAAGCCCTGTGCCTGTGGCACTGTCTTGGGCATCTCAAATGAGTTGTGTCCACTGCCACCGCTGCTGCTACTACTGCTGCTGGTCAGTGTGGAGCAGGTGCGTCGACGTTTACGTGAAACAATCGCATCCCGTGGCTTGTAACGGAATGGCAGTGGTGGAAATGAGCGCTCATCGTCAGATGGACGTATAAGCTCAATGGACACGGATACTTCCTTTTCCACATCCTTGTCCTTGTACGCAGGCGTTTGACAAACAATCGCATATTGATGATGGACATCGGATTCACGGAATTTAGCGTACGATTCCCAAACTGTTTCACCATCGTCGTTCTCCTCAAAGAAACGCACTTTGATGTTCTTCTTGCTGACCTTCTCCACGAGCAGTATGAGCTCATCATTGCCCATGACGCTGCCAGTGGGTTTGCTCAGGCGCACAATACGCAATTCTCCGGTTTGTGCCGATTTGCGATTGTTGATGGCATTGCTGAAAACTGGAGCAGCAATCGGTGTCCATGTGTTGTTGTCCTCAATCTTAAAGGCCTCGAAGCACAGGCGTACCTAAAAAATGATGCCGAACAGACTGTCAATAGAGTCAACCACGTGGTAGCCCATAAAAACAACCAACCTGATTAAGATTCATATCCTTAGCCTCACGTTCTGTCTCCTGATGCAATTCCTGGATTTGCTTAGTCGACAGATCACGTCGTCCCATTTGGAAGACCAAACGATCTTGTTTTTTTTTGAGCAGCTCATCGAAAATGTATTTCTTGGCGGTGTGTATGATGCCCATATTGATGAACTGGGCGACATAGCCGCGATCTTGTGACACGTGTAAATCATGTGGATCACAAACATCGCGCTCGTCTTTACGCACCACCAGCTGATGCGAGTGTGGACTGTCCAAGTTGGTTTGAAATAAACTGCAACGTATCACCGCTGGTCCCTTGTAATTGCGCAACATTACCTCGGGAAAGGTTTTCGGCGTACGCTTTGAATTAATTCCATTCAGCGATCCATGTGTGCCATGCATTTCTGACTTGTAGCGAAAACGAAATTTCTCCACCGGTTGTTCGGCAATGTGCAAAACAGCGGTGTATTCATTTTTAATGCCAACTCCACTGGTCTCCACAGCTGTATTAAATGCTACCGTTTGTGGACTTGGCGTCGCATAAAAATGATCCATTGGCATATACATGATGTTGTTGCCAAATGTTGCGTTGCCGTTTATTAAATTGTTGCTGCCATCAATGTCCATGCAGAGGTTGCCATTTGTTAGCAGCTGATTTTGTGGTTGTGGCTGTTGCTGATGTTGAGGTGTGTGGTATGGTGAACTTTGCATTTGATGCAGTGGTGAAGGTGAATTCGACATTGCGGGTAAATTGAGGTTGGCAAACTCATTTTGTAAACCAATCGTTTCTGGGGAACGAGATGGTGACTGTGTCATCGAATTAGCACTGCTATAACCGCTTGTACTGGAACAATCATTGGCATACGCAATGTTCTTGCCTTGATCCAAATCAAAATATTGATTCATTTCCACGCTTATGAAAGTTATCAGTCAGCACTGCTTTTTTTTCTATTTATTTTTGTTTGTTAAAAAGCTCCACGTGAGCGAGTGTATTTCCCCCGCTCCAACTGCGCTTTTATTATTATTATTTCTCTATAATTCACTGTGCTTGTATTTAAACTTAACGCGAGTGTAGACGACCGTTTCGTTGCTCGTACCAAGCGACAATGAGACGATCGTGTGTCGTTCGTGCCGAACAGAGCTCGTGTCGTACGTTATAGGTACTTCCCCGATGTTGGTACGACTGGAAATGATACTATGTACTACGTATTTATCAGCTCGCTTCGCACTGCTCGGTAATATCGCACTGACTCATGGGTTATTCTGATCGTAGTGTGATTTTATTTCTGCTTGCAGCGGCGGCAGCGTCAACAACAACAACGACAACGACGATGATTTTTGCAGTGGAAGCAATTTGTTTACACAACAGCACAAAGAAAAAACTTTTAATACATGTATACACAACTTGTTTATATATTATACAAGCAACACATTTTGCCTACGTTCCATAGGCAAGCAAGCGACTCGTAGAACATTTACTCTCCACTGCGCGTATTTAAATGAGCGAGCACGAAATCAACAAATTACCTTAATACGCACACTCATGCTCACGGCAGAGTGTTTCGTTTTCGGTTTACTCGCGGCAGATAACAGGTTTGAGCAGTGCGCGCAGAGCTTTTAACACAGCGCCAGCCGCACAAAACTCGATTCCTTATCGAACTACTTAAATACAAGTTTTTGTGTGTGTGTAGGAGTTTTCACCACGATAAATGAATAAAGTTAACTTAAAGTTACCAGACCTTTTTTGAAAGGTTAAGTGTGGCAACGCTGCACAACGCAACAGCTGTTTTCTATTGATTCACGTGTTTACTGCTGTTTGGCATTGAAAATGCAAAATTCGTTTAATTTTGTTTTGTTTGCAATGAAATAAAGACAGCAATTAAGATAAAAATATGTGTTCAGACGTCTCTTAACTGTATATCTCGTTATAAAGCTTTTAGTCATAAACACACAAACACTTGTCTTTCAGATTAGAATGTAAACTTACGGATAATCTTTTTTTATTTCTGTTACTTGTAATTTTTTTGTAATTGATCGCAACTGCAATTTCAGTGGCAGGCGTTGAATGCCACAAATTGCTGTCGGTGCAGCAAAAAAAGTTCTCAAAATATGACACCGCATATTCTCTGGCGCCGCAACAGCAGTAAAGCTTCCGAACTTGTATAAAATTTGCACCAACTGGTTCAAAAAATCGCGATAAATAATTGCATAAACCAAACAATCTACGTGTAAACAAATATATATATATATATTTTAAAGAAATAATTTATCACACGTTAGCCGAACGAAATAATTTATGAATGCATAACGACTTTTTTGTTGAAGCAAGGAGAAAAGTTAACTGAATGGCACACACACACACATACATACACACAGCCAGCGCTAATGTCCAATCACACACACATAGACAGCGCGAATATCCACTCACCACACATACATACGTCCCCTTGCAGACGCATGGGCACAGGCACAAACACACATGTACACACACACACACACGCAAAAACCAGAAACAGGCTTAGAATTTATCAGTTAAATTAATCAGTTTTCAAACACAGATAATAAATGCTTCCATATTTGAAATACTTAACACGAGGCTTGCCAGTTGACCCCTATTGCTGACGCCAAGCCTCTCTCACTTGCTCAGTTGGGGGGCAGCTGGGAAAAAAGGGGTGGGGGTGGGGTTGACAGGTGCCGTTATCAATTGAAGCGTTTGTTTATTTTGATTATCAATTAACGTATTTATATACAGTCGATTCGTGTGCTGAGATTCTGGCTTGTTTTGTTTAAAACAAAAAACACACAAACACTTGCTTATTTTTATTATTCACCTTTTGTGAACTCGGATGGTGCACTGAATTTCCTTAAAAAACTGGAAAATGCCAAATGCAAACTGTTCTTCGTGACTGTTCTTGTTGAACTGCCTTTCCCCATCTACGATCACCCCACACACGTGCGTTGGTTTGGTCTCTGCACGCCGCTGTGCGAAAGCTTTTTATCCAAAGCGAACAAGAACTACACCAGTCAGAGCGAGAGAGCGCGACTTTAAAGTTTCGGCGTCGCAGCTTTCTACACGCTCCTCAAACAGTTATCTGCCATTAGTGTGCAAAATCATATCATTTTGTACGACGAATTATTTGATTTGGACAAACATGAGATAAACTTGACAGAAAAAACTACTTCAGATTCTGCACATGATTAACGCTTTCATTTTGAGATTTATGGTTACGGGAAATTAAGTGTCTGGTATAGATAAAGCTTGAAGATAGTACAAATAAGCTTTTGGGATTTAAACATTTTAGGTTTCAGTGTTAATTGTGCTTTGCAAAAGCGCGCTAAATATTCAAAACTTTTTTGGTTTACAATTCTAATTTAGGAAAATGTTATCCGGACTAATTTCACTGCTTGAAACTTTTATCAATAAAATATTTTTCTTCTAAAAAAACAATTCCAAAAATTAAGGTAAACAAATTTAAAATTCCTAAATTAATTTTAAGAAATTCAAGCTAAAAGTTTTAAAAGTTATTTAAAATGTTCCTTCGTTTTGTTGACATCAATAGAAGAAAGTGGTTTTTCCTTCATTTTGTTTTTATTTGGTTTAAATGACGAAATCCGTCGATCTGTTTACAATTGCATCACATTGCAGTCTAGCCTGTGACGTCAATGGATCTCCAAGAGGATCTGCAATCAATGCGATCGGTTGCTTTGAGCTGATAAGCCTTCAGATGCACCCCAACCCCATGAGCTATATATGGGCCTAGTAACTATTGGCTGATACTTTCCTAAACTTAGCAAAAATAGGAGCATTAAACGCTACAAACGTCATTCGAATTGGCAATGATGCTGTTATTTCTAGGGTACGAAAAACGATTCTGAGATTGGCTTGAAAAAAACATGTTATTTTTAAGAGGTTGGCTGATAAGCAAAAAGAAAGCGTGAGTGGAATATGCATTGAAAAATAAATTGATACTGCATGGAAAAACACTGGGAGTAAATACAATGTGTGGAAAAATATTCAAGAAAATTAAAATTAAACTGGTTAATTTAAAAAGCAACCGCTTTTCAACAAGAGCAAGTATTATTAGGTTTGTTTATATATTGATGCAATTTTAAAAAGTAATAAATTAATTTTTTACCGCCCAAATGGTATTTACTATTCTTTTATATTTAAAATAAGAATAAATAAATAGTTTATATGCTTACCTTGTGAAACGCATTTTGAAGATTTAGTTTTTAACTTGGGCACACGAAAAAATGAAACTGTATATTTTAATTAAGTCTTTTAATTATTTGCTTGAGCACAATAAGTTTACTTGATCACTGTCGATGAAAACGTTAATTATTTTAAAAATTTTCTTGCAGCGCGCTTTTTATAATGGAAGGTTTGGTATTTTCTAGCACATTCTAGAACGATAGCTCGATTACAATCGATACGACACATCGATAAACTATCGTAAACACGTGTGGCAACACCACAGCCAAAGCTAAAAAAAAAAACAGACAACAAAATACTGCGCAAACTTTAGCAACAGAAGTGAAAAATTGAAAAACTCGAACTAAAATAGACGGTTTAAGTGAAATGCAGTAAGTTTGAAGTATTTAAATGTTGTTTAACTATTGAGATAATGAAGTGATGGATAATTACAGGTCTTACGGTGGCCCCGAACAAAGTCATCTACACAAGTCGGAACAACAACGAGCGGTTTTTGCTCATCCAGCGACACATCCTTGGCTACTCGATGCAATGCCGTGGATGCTGGCCACAACAAACGCCCCGCAGCCGGGCGGTGTCATGCAGTTTGGCGCCAACGATAACTTCAATGTGGAAACAGACATTCAATGCGCCAACAGCAAATGGCAACAAAAACGCAAATCATTGGAGCAACAGGCCTCTGGGCTGTAAGTAACAATCTCCAAGCCATAAATAAATTATTTTTTTTAATCTTTAAAATTTGTTTGTTTAGACCGCCCAAACAGCTGATAACTGAGGAGCGAATAACTGCACATTTCAGTGGCTTGCAAATCTCGGGAGACGCAAATGGCGTCGTTACGGGCCGCAGTGCTGGGAACAACAACAGTGGAGCAAATGTGAACGGAGGATTGGCTACTGATGATATACCCTCAACGAGCACTGGAAAAACGCATCATCCGAATCCTGCCTATCAAATGGCCGCCATGGAATTGGAACAGAAACTACGAAATGCGAATCGTATTGTGATTTGTGATGAATTGAAACAGGGCGTCAGTCCAGTCCCCGTTACGGGTGCCATACCACCCGAGTGGCTAATTAAGTCAATACCCAGGCCATGCACCGCTTTGGTTCCTTGGCAGCCATCTCCACTACATTTACCCTCCCCGCTACCCAAGGAACAGACACGATCGCGAGTCACGCATTTACCAGGTGTTCCAAATCCAGGAGATGCCAGCGGCGCTGCTGCTGTCGACCTCGATGATTATGATGACGATGATCTACAGTACTTTGAGAATAATAATACATGCAATGTGAATTTAAATAAGTCTGATGAGCAAATGGATGAGGACCTGTAGCAGCATTAAGTTACCAACTAGAAGCATATGTTGATATGTGTGTGTGTGTGTGTGCGAATGTGTGTATGTGTGCATGCAGCATTTCGATTTATTATTAATTTTTCAATTTTACAAAGCGAATATTCATATGCACTCATTCGTACTTGTGTTTTCATTTACTTCACATTAAAATAATGTTATTGTATGTAATTTGCTTATTTGCTGTTGAGATTTGTCGGGTTTTAAATAAAATTTAAAATCATTTTTTTTTAAGCGTTTTCGATTAAGCCGTTTAATGCTTGCTATCAAAAGCTGCATTGCATAACACGCTAATAGCTGATCAGCTGTTCGTTTCGTCTGCGTAAAACTAGGTACATAGTTACAGTAATGTCAAGTTATAAATATTGTTAATATTTATAATTAAATATACCATTCTGATTGTAATACAATTTAATAAACTTAAATAAATGCAATAAACAGTGTTGGTTAAGCACTGCTCACAAAAAAGCATCTTGTTCTTTTTTATTCTTGAACTGATTCCAGCTCAGTCAGTTAAAAGCAGAGCATTCTGGTGCTAGCTTGATGCGGTCACACTTGGTAGTCGCAGTTCATTTTTCATCAGGTGCGGGAGTGTTTTGCGGACGTGTAGCGACGACGTATTAAAAACTTCGATAAGTGCTAAAAATGGGTAAAAATATATTCTGTCGTCTCATCGAATTTAGTCAAGTGTAAAAACTGAAATTGGAGCTGCAGATAAAATACTTTTATACAAATTGAGTGGGACTGTGTACTGATTTAATTAATTATAAGCCGCATACATACATACGTGTATGATGCATATGTATGGCATTTGAATGTATGTGTATTAGTGTGTGTATGTGGACAGTGCGGGGCATATGTGTGTACGTATATATGTACGGCCGGGTCGTTGTGTACATACTAGGTATATATGTACACATTTGTATCTATGCACATATGAGTGAGTGTGTGTATGTGTCTATGTACCTGGCTATATATTTATGCATTAATTATAATTAAAATTCATTCCAACGCATAAGCAAAATGAATGTAATTTAGAAACGCTAAATTAAAGAGGCGCAACCCAAACGACAGTGTCGGCTTCGTCGGTTAACTAGTCTCAGAGTCGCGTGGTGACGCTAACACAGAACCAAAATGAACAAATAAAACTGGAGGCAGAGAGTTACCACCAATAACAAAAACAACAGGAACGACAACAATCGTATGAAAATACACAACCGCAGCGAAAAGAAGAGCAACAAAAAAAAAAAAAAAAAAAAAATACGAAAAATCTGACAAAAACTAGCTACAAAGCGAGAACGCGTATCTGTCGGTACGAAATGCTCAAGTGCAAATTTAGAATATTTATTACAAGTTCATGGGAAAGTAATGTTAAATGATAAATACGCGAGATGTGGGTGTATGAGTTGATGTGGATGTGCTTTTGTTTGCGTCTGGAGGGGAAATGTGATAAGTAAGCTTTTTCTTACTTATTTTTTTTTTTGGTTGCTGCCGTAGTATGACAAAATAATACGTCAAACAGATGCAACCCACATCCGCATAATTTTATGCAAGCGACACGCAGGCAGGTACCGAGCCCAACGCTACGCTGCGACTGAACACACCACTGGTTTTATTTTTTTCGTTGACCTGTGAAATAATAGCAACGGCAGCGGCAGCACAGTGGCGTAGCAGCGCACACACGTGGGCACTAGTCGAAATCCCCAACGATATTGAAGCCAAGCCCCTGACGTAGCACAGTAGTAGTGGCTGTAAGGCAGAATCAGGCAAACGGGCAGAATCGTGGTGAATTTTACACATAATAACAAGAGTCCAACTGTGTTGAGTTTCATTCGGTGATTTGCCTTGACTGCAGGCACGCTCGATACTCTGCTCTTTGCGGGCTCTGTCTCTTCGTTTTCGTTTAGTCTTCTTCGTCGTGTGTGGGAGTGAACAACTGCTTAACGCGAGCTCCGCAGAGCGCCTTAGCGCCCGTAACTTTGCGTGTGCTTGTGTATGTGTGTACAATGTATATTTTCGCTGGCTCCTCAATTTGTATGAAGTAATAAACGCTGTCTGCAATTAGTATTTTAGTGCACGCTTATATTATACGGCGAAGAGCGAAAATGAAATAAATAAACAATAACAAAGAAGTGCACTAACTGCAAAGTTTTCTTTATGCATCTTTAAGTTTTTTTTTTCTTTCAATTTCTGTCTGATTACAGCAAATAATTAAAAGTGAAAAGTCGCAAAGTGAGTGATAGAAGAAGAACAACAGCAAAAACAACAATAACAAGCCGAAAGCAGCTCTTTGATTAGAGCTTCCACCAACTACAAGTGCAAATATCAAATACAAGTGATTTTGTGGCGATGTCCACCGCGGAAACGGGGTCGTCGCCTGGCAAAAGCAACAACAGTAGCAGCAATAACAACAGCAACAGCAGCAGCAACAACGGCAACAGTGTCACTGCAGGCAGCGGCAATGTGAATCCAAAAGGTGTGCAGCGCCGACAATTGGTAAGTGAATCAAACTATATCTTTTTTGCTAATATTGACAACATAAAGAGGAAGAAGAACAACAACAAAGAATAAGTAAAATTGATAAGCCCTTAGAGCAAATGATTGGGGGCCGTTAACTGTCGACAGTCGATTATTGTCGTTGTCATTGTGATTGGCAAGCGTAAATCATCATTAGCAATCTATATAAATAAATGCACGCTCACTTGCTCGCTCACACGCTCACTCACTTACCCATTCGTTCTCTTAAGCTCAAGTTCTACCTCACTCACACGCATACATACGTATATATCTATGTAAGCTCACTCATAAGCACAACTAAAGCACTGAGAGCGTGCAGCGACAGCAACGGCACTGCGCCCGTTGAGCACTGAAGCTCAACTGATGCCGCCGCATGACCAAAAGCAGTTTCTTGCCATTTTGTTTGTTGTTGCTGTTCGCATTTCGTTTTCAATTTGGTTTTCATGTTTGTGTTTGCCTCAGTGTTTGTGTGAGTGTGTGCATGTGTATGTTTGAGCTGGTATCGTCGCAGATAACAGTCGTAGCATATTTACATACGAATAAGTATGTGTGTGTGCGTGTGTGTGTGTGTGTGGTGACGGTCACACTACATTTCTAGTGATTATTTGAGTACTTCTTTGTGTGCTTTTGGGCACGCTGTTGTATCTCATATTCACTTGGCTTGTGCATTTGATTAGCACCAAATTGGGGCAGCAGCTGTTGCTGCTCGTTGGCCAGGCCAACAACAATTGATGGGTTTGGTGACCATCTCACAACGTATCTACATCTTCCTCCCTCTCTCTCTCTCTCATTTCGTCTCTCGTTTGGCAATGTCAACCACATACACATTCATGAATATTTCAGTGGCGCATAACTAAATCTACGCTGGTTGCGTGCCCTCTCATTTGGGCAGGAAGCGTACATTTTATGCTTGGATTTAAGAGATGAGACGATAGCTAAAAGTTTAGGGATTAAGAGCGATTAGCATAAATATTTGCATAAGTGTCTGATAATATTTCCTTATTTATTTTAACTAAATTATTCAACTACGATAGTAACGATAGTTCACAGAGCACGGCCTGTCACGCTACCATCTCTAGCGCACATTTTAGTTTCAACTTTTGTAGCTTATGTAAAATTTATAACTAAATGACTAACAGAGTCCACAGAGCATTCGCTGGTAACGCACAATTATCGCAGATTGTTATTAAAGCATTGTGTGTGTGTGTGTGAGTGAGTGTTGTCGATAGCAAAAGTCAATTTAATCGCAGAGCATTTTAGAAGGGGCCTCCATACACCCCCGACCCCACGTCTCCCCCGCTTGTGACAGTGGCAGCCGTACGCAATTAGCACCTTAATAGAATACATTAAAGCTTACGCGAACGGCAATCTGGCAGCCGGTTAAAAGTTACGCGGTGACGCCACAGCCCATACAACACTCACCACAACAGCAACAAAAACAACAGATCGAATCACTTGACTGGCGTCTTTACTCACCAACACTTATACACAGACTCGCACTCGTTCACACTTATACACAGACACAGGGACACGCACTTTTTATGCTGCGTTGTCGTTTATCTTTTTTTGTTTTCGTTGTGTTTTTTTTTTTCTTTCTACCTGTCGATTGTCTACTGGCGTTGCCAGACATTTGACAGCCAAAACAAGCTTTTTGCTGTATGCTTGCCTGACAACAACAACAGCAAAAACAACAACCCAAACAACAACATTGAGAATTCATTTAGAACACGCCAAACTAGTTTCTGCATTTGTGAAGCCGCGATCGCATTCGCTTAAAAAGGATATAAAACAAACAACACACACACACACATGCACAGAAACACAATTGTACAAATACATGCAACTAAATGAGGACGGCCCACATAAAGACACACACACACACACACACATACCCAAAGCGTTTATAGATTTTTTCGATACGAGTCCACCACAGCTGAGATTTACAGCACGGCCAGAAATGCGAAAATAACTCAAAGCAGGAGACATACATATACAGACACACATACATAACGCATACATACGTACATATGCATTTGTGTTCATTGTTGTTGTTGTTCTTGTTAATAAGATGATGGAGTGGGCAGAAAACGCAACAGTCGTTTTGGCTACCACCCGCCAGCCGGCGCTGCAACACATCATACACAGTCACACACACAAACACACAGACTTACACGCAAAACATACATATATTCAAAGTGCAAGGCCGGTGCATGCGCACAGAAAGGAGACAGCAACAGGAGCTGACTCTGCCGACAACACGATTCCAATTGCCCTTTACAAAGTGCATGCAAAAGCTGCTGCTGCTGCTGCTTGCTGTTTGCTGCCCTTAAGGCGCCCTCATCAATTGCGACCGGGTCGTATGGTGGTTGTTAAGCTTTGCCGCCGAAATTACCAGAAAATATACGACCATGAGATTGTAGAAGTAGCAGCCGCGTCAGCACAACCAATTTGCCCACCCAATGTGTCGCCATCAGCGTCGAGCGAGCGAATGAAAACGAAATTACGAAAACAGTCGTCTATAAACACGAGTGGGGCGAGCCCCAATCGGCTAAACAATAGGTGCGCGAGAGAACAGCCAGCTGCTGTGTTGAATACGAAGTGTAGCCTGCTGCTGTGGTGAATAGAGCGAACAGTCAACATTATTGCTGTGATTCATTTGATGGCATCAGCAATAGCAGCCGAGCTAGCGGCAGCGACGTTAGCTGCGCAAGAAGCAGCAGCGCTGACGCCGCCCTCTGTGTATTTTTAGGCATTTATCCGATGTCCCATCTCCCGGCAAGCCATTTAATAATGTGTTTCTCTTCTCTCTCTCCCTCTCCACACTGTTACAGCGCGAGCGCAAGCAGCGCAAAATTTACCATGAGGAATATACGCTTGGTGACGATGATGGCGAGGGGGCGCGCGGTTTCAGTGTGGCCGAAAAGCTTGAATCCGCCAAATTCGCACAAGCTGGAATGGTGCGGGAAATGCGCGGCAGCGATCTGACCGTGGCGTAAGTATACAAAATTCACCACGATTATGAACGATTAATTGACGTTTATCGATAAATTTATTTACTTTGCAGTTTCCTGCAACAACATGGATTCAATATACCGCTATTGTTTAGGGAGAAAAGCGGACTGGGACTGCGCATGCCAGATCCACAGGAGTTCACAGTGAACGATGTGCGATTATGTGTGGGTTCCCGACGTCTGCTGGACGTAATGGATGTAAACACACAGAAGAATCTACAGATGACCATGAAGGAGTGGCAACAGTACTACGATAATCCACAAAAGGATCGTTTGCTTAATGTCATATCATTGGAATTCTCGCACACACGACTTGATCACTTTGTGCAGAGTCCGGAGATTGTGCGACAAATCGATTGGGTCGATGTGGTGTGGCCCAAACAGCTGAAGGATGCCCAAAAGGAGGGCACGAATCTACTCGGAGGCATGATGTATCCCAAAGTGCAAAAATATTGCTTAATGTCCGTTAAGAATTGTTATACGGATTTCCACATTGATTTCGGTGGCACTTCCGTCTGGTATCACATACTCAAGGGCAGCAAGGTCTTCTGGCTTATCCCACCCACCGATCGAAATCTACAGCTCTACGAGAAGTGGGTGCTGTCCGGTAAACAGGCGGACGTCTTCTTTGGCGATACGGTGGAGAAGTGTGCGCGGGTTTATCTCACAGCGGGCAATACCTTCTTTATACCCACCGGCTGGATACATGCCGTCTATACACCCACCCAATCCCTGGTCTTCGGGGGTAATTTCCTGCACTCCTTTGGCATTGTAAAGCAATTGAAGACGGCCAGTGTGGAGGACAATACGAAGGTACCACAGAAATTCCGTTATCCCTTCTTCACCGAAATGCTGTGGTATGTTCTTGCCCGCTATGTGTACACACTGCTGGGTCACTCCCACCTAGAGGGTGAACCGTCGGCCAGTGAGGCGGAAATGGCCGCACGTCCACACACTCATCTCACCCACTACGAGCTGTTTGGCCTCAAGGAGATCGTCATGTATCTGTACGATCTGCAGCCACAGAAGAAGAATGTGCCCAGTCTGGTGTTGGATCCCGTGGCACTGATCAAGGATGTGCGCACACTGGTCGAGCGGCACTGCAAGGATCAACAGGACATGGCCGTAACAGGCATGTCCGTGCTGCGTACGGCTGCAGAGCATCAGGCACCTTTCCAGCTCTACGATCGGACGCGAGTGAAGCAGGAGATAAAGCAGGAGATTGCACGCAAGAACGCGGAGGTCATCAGGGAGCAGCAGCAACTCGAGGCGGCCAGGGAAGCTGAATCGGAGTCTGGTTTACCCAGCACGGGCAACAGCAGCGGCAACAACAACATCAACAACAACAACAGCTACAACAACAGTGGAGCTGGTGTGGAGTACAGCAACGGAGTGTTGAAGAAGGAGCAGCTGGAGAACGGCACAGCAGCTGCTAACGGACAGCAGCCAGGTGAGCAGAGTCATCCTTCAAAAAAACTCTTCTCTAACCCCTTTAATCCCTATAGAAGCCACTTTTGTGCTGCCCACGGATACACTGAAGTATCGTCCACCCAAGAAGATGCACTTGGCCAATGCAGTGGCCGCTGCCGCCAGCAGCAGCAACAGCAACAACAACACTAGCACTACCAACAGCAGCCACAGTCCCACCAATCTTGGCAGCCAGAATGCAGTCAGTGTCATTGCCACCTGCTCCAGCAGCAGCTCCAGCTCTGTGGCGGGTTTTGTGGATACCACAAGCGCTCCCGGTGTCACTATTTCCCATCTGGACAACTGTCCATCACCAGGTGAAGGCGGTGCCAAGCTTTCCCCACACTTAACAGGCACCGGACAGCCTCGACGTCGGCGCACACGTTGCAAGAACTGCGCTGCCTGTCAGCGCTCGGATTGTGGCACTTGCCCCTTCTGCATGGACATGGTGAAGTTTGGGGGTCCTGGGCGTGCCAAGCAGACCTGCATGATGCGCCAGTGCCTCTCACCAATGCTCCCTGTGACGGCACAGTGTGTTTACTGTCATCTGGATGGCTGGCGGCAGACGCCAGTGTCGCCACAAACCAAACAACTCGCATCGCTTGAGGGTCCATCGGCTCTAATGGAGTGCTCCGTTTGCTATGAGATTGCACATCCCGATTGCGCTCTGTCGCAGCTCGATGGTACGGAGGATGCTGCCGATGCCAAGGGGATTGTCAATGAGGATCTACCCAATAGCTGGGAGTGTCCCAGTTGCTGTCGTTCGGGCAAGAACTACGATTACAAGGTGAGTACTTGTAACAGCTTAGGCGTATGTTATTAACATAGTCTGTTGTGCTCTAAATAACTTGTAACAGCGTTAGATATGCTGCGCATAACAGGCGCATGTTATTAAAGACAGAGAGAGAGTGTGTATGGGGAGAGCTGCTGCACTGTTGCACTGTCATTGCATTTGTACCTGAATGTTAACTAAGCGAACTAATATGTGTACCAACGCATAGAAAATGTACCATTTACCCGTGTACCAAAATTTATTTCCACTTGTACCAAAAATGTAGAGCAATAGTTGCAATGTGTACAAATCGTAGAAAATGTACCAATGTACCTAAATTTAAAAGTTGTACAATTTCCACATAGCTAAGGGCCTATTTTTCAACGTTTTCATGGACACTTAAAAACAATGAAGTTTTTAAATAGCCCAATAGCTCAACGTGACTAATAGATGCTGTTGTTTACATTATCTGGCATTTAAAAATAATTATGACTTATAAAATAGAGAACTGTTGGCAGCCATTAGCCATTGAGTAGCGTCATTAAATGTTAATAACAGTGTGCTGTTAAAACTTTGCAGTGGCTACTGTACAGTGTACACTCATGCGCATGTTAAATTTGAATAGCAGTGCATTGTTAGCTCTCTTTGGCTTAACAGATTCATGTTAATGAAAGTGCAACTGAAATTTCCCCTTTGAATAATTGATTTTCCTGCTCCATATTTGCAGCCACGACATTTCCGTGCACGTCAAAAGTCATCGGAAGTGCGACGTGTATCGGTTTCGCATGGCAACAATGCCGGTGATGGGCACGAGTCAGGCAGTGGATCGACTGCAGGAGGAGGGAATCTTTTACCACCACCTGTGGGACAATATAATGACTTTGTGTTTACCAGCGAATCGGAAATGGAAACAGGTACAAGTCATACAACACACTGGAAGCACGGCCTGAAGCGTCACCATCAGCTGGAGGTGAAGACGGAACGGAATAACAGCTGTGACACGCCCTCGCCGGGCATTTCACCCACAGCGGGAGCCGGTCATCATCATCAGCTGCCGGGAGACAAGGTGAAGCGTCGCAAGAGCGATGATGGCACTAGTGTTAGCAGCAGCATGCAGGAGAGTAACGATGCACCCTGCTCCAGTTCCATGGAGCTGGCAGGGAACGCAGGACATGGAGCTGCTGCTGGAGGAGGCGGCGGAGGAAACACTGGAGGAGGAGGAGGCGGCGGTGGTGGCGGCGGAGGCTCACGCAAGAAGAACTCCATACGCTCCCAGTTGGCCCAACAGATGCTCAACTCGTCTACGCGTGTGCTCAAGAAGCCTCAGTATGTGGTGCGTCCAACGCCCTCGTCGGGCTCCTCACTCGGCTCCGCTGGTATTAGCAATGGTGCCAGCAATGGCCTCAATAATGGAGCGGGTTCTGCTTCAGCAGCGGGAGGAGCAACTGCCTCTGGAAGTGCTGCCTTAACGAGTAATGGCGCCAATGGACACCACCACAATCATCATCATGGCCACCATCATCATCACCACCATCATCATTCGCATCACAATAGCAGTGGCGCTGGAGGTGTGGGCGGAGGCGGTGGCGGTGTTGGTAGCAGCAGCAATAACTCACACAATCTAGCACTGGATCCAACCATATTGAAGATCATCTTTCGCTACTTGCCACACGAGACACTCGTGGCCTGCTGCTCCGTGTGCAAAGCCTGGTCCAATGCCGCCGTTGATCCTGATCTCTGGAAGCGCATGAATTGCGCTGAACTCAAAATATCCGCATCCCTGCTCACTGCGATTGTGCGTCGCCAGCCAGAGCACCTAATCCTAGACTGGACGCAGTTGGCCAAGCGTCAGCTGGCCTGGCTGGTGGCTCGCCTCCCGGCTCTGAAGAATCTCTCGCTGCAGAATTGTCCCATACAGGCGGTGCTGGCACTGCACACCTGCCTTTGTCCACCGCTCCAGATCCTCGACTTGAGTTTCGTGCGTGGTCTCAACGATGCCGCCATACGGGACATACTGTCACCGCCCAAGGATTCACGTCCGGGTCTCAGTGATTCCAAGACACGGCTACGTGATCTCAAGATCTTCAAGCTCGCCGGCACCGATATCTCTGACGTGGCTGTGCGGTATATCATGCAATCGTTGCCACATCTCAAACACTTGGATCTCTCATCGTGCCAGCGCATAACGGATGCGGGTGTGGCCCAAATAGGCACCTCAGCAACGGCCATTGGACGCCTGGCCGAGCTCAATCTGAGCGCCTGTCGTCTGGTCTCCGAGAACTCACTGGAGCATCTGTCCAAGTGCGAGAGTCTCGTGTGGCTAGATCTGCGGCACGTGCCTCAGGTGAGCACACAGTCCGTCATTCGGTTTGCTAGCAATTCCAAGCACGATCTATGCGTCAAGGACATCAAACTGGTGGAACGAAGGCGTCTGTCGATCACCAACAACTGGCATGACTGAGTATTCCTAGCACTTCCATATCCTGTTCCTGATCCTACCCAGTTTTCCTCAAGACGACGACGACGCAGGCAGCGGCAATCACCACACACTTAGACATACACACACGCACACACCAAACACACACTTGTCTCGTTTAGTTCTTAAGTCACAGAAGCACTAAAAATAATACTAACAATAAACTCCCGTTTCCCATTTGCCTTTTCGCTCCGAATTCTCTCCCAAAAGTCAACATTTCCGTTGGAATTCCGCCCGCATAAAAACCAAAGAATTTTTTTTTTTTGCTTCTACCTAAACTTTTTTATCAGTTAACTGAGCGTTTGACCTTCGCATTGTGTTCCAATTTAAAGAATTCAGTTTCTTTAGAGCAGTTAGGGTAGGTTTATGCGTCAGTTAAAACGTGATTAAGTGTGTTTATGCAAAGTTTGATTAAAACTGTCATGTGTACATTATTATGTTTATCGAAACTGCTTTTCTTTGACTTTTTTCTACCTAATAAAATATTTGTGGTTTATTTTATGCAGAATCCAGATTCCACATAGTGATTTTAGTACGTTTATGCATCAAACTAAAGCTGATTAGCTAAATTTATTAATTTAAAGTCTATATAGCTTTTTTATACCGCCAATTTAACATTTTGTAATCATTTTATTAAATAATTTTTGTTATTTTTATATTAAATCGCATCACGCATCTGTCGTGTAAACCTAATTGTAGTTGCGACACGTTTAGGCGCCCATTTAAAGCTGATTTATGTTTATATTAATATAATAACATGTTTTAAAATGAAATTAGGTAATCTGAGCAGGTTTCAAGGAAATGTCTGGACTTTAAACCAATTTCAACTACCTCGTGTAAACATTATTTTGGTACACACGATAAACTTATCACGAAAATTAAAAATGGTTGCTTTTAAAACACTTCCACTACCAATCCTGTCTATCAGTTGACTATATCTTTGATTGGAACAATGCGAGGTATTAAGAGACTTCGGTGTAGCCGAATATTGAATCCTGATAACATAGATGTGTATATTTTTATGTCGTTTCTTATGCATATTTGTCAATATGTAGTGATAGTTGATACACATTATATACAGCTATATATGTACTATATATATATATAGATTTATAGGTATATACATGCATGCACACATGAATAGATACGATTACGTATTTAGCATTCCTTTCACAGGCATCATTAATCATAGAAGTAAACTGCTAGAGCGAGAAGGGTAGAGAGTGACAGAGAGCAATAGCACATATAGCACCTAGAGTTATTTAGAGCAGGGAACTAACCTTAAATTAGTGTTAGTTAAAGCCGCAAACATTTAGTTTTTTACTGTATGTGTGTGTGTGTGTATAATTTAAACAGAATTAAAAGTTTTAAAGAATAAAAACAATGCAAATCTCTTTTAAAATCAATAAGTCCGCCACGCCCCCTACCACCCACTGACTCCGTTCCAAGGCACGTAACACCCCCCGCTATAAACCCCCGTAGAAGCTCAAAGTTCAGGCACATTTAAAACAGCATAAAAGAAATAAAAGTAAAGAAAACATAAGCATAGTGATAACGTGGCTAAAATATATACATATATATATTATATATATACATGAATAGTTGTGTGAGCAAATTAAGAATTATACATGGTACGCCTACAATACATACATAATTATATTTAATGTTTTACAACAATTACAATAGCGATTAATGTTTAAAAAAAATATATATACATATATATATAAAAAAACGAAATTTGTATTGCTAAAAAGGGGCTTGGGAACGGGGAGAAATACGAAGTAAAAAATTTAATTTGATCTTTAAAGAGAAAGCTCCTTTGGCCGGCCAGACAAGTTCCAGTATTTTTGTCCGCTCAAGGGACATGTCCGCATAAGGAAACCGATTTTGGATGAAAATCAATGAACTTGGTAGTATAAAATTCATCCGGCTAAGTGAGCTGTCCGCCTGAGGCTGTCCGCGAGTAGAGCTGTCCGCGACTAATGCTTTCACTGTATTTAAAATAAGTTTTTGAAACAAATATTTGATTTTTAAATCACTTTTTGATAACTAGAGCACTGAATCATCTTAAATTTACAGATTTTCGGAGCTATATATAGTCCCAAGAAAAAGTCTTGAATATTTGAACTATTTAAACTTTATTAGTGGGTTATTTTAATATACAGTAGAATCCGGTTATACCGACTCCGCTTAAATCGTTAGTCCGGTCATTGCGACGAAAATTCCATGACTTAGTTGGTTCTTTCATTCAAGTTTATATGGGGTTATGTACGGTTAAAGCGTCTACCGGGTATAACGACGTAAAATTGTCGGTCCCTTGAGGCTCGTTATAACCGGATTCTACTGTATAAGTTTTCAAATTTCTTTCGAAAACAGTTTCGAATCCTCTTAATATTTAGCAGATTTATAGTCAGGTTCATCGCCACCACCGCCGCCTGAACCGCCTCCGCCACCGCCGCCTCCATCCTTGGGCAACTTGCGCTTCTGTATAATAGTCTTAAAAAAGGTAGAAAAAAGCAGGATTAGAAATGGATTCAAAGGGATCTCAGTAAAATACACAGTTGTACCTGAATCTTCTGCCACTCCCTATCCAGTTCGGCTTTCTCGTTCTTCTCGGTTTTATTTTTGCGCGTCTTGCGGCCATCCTGCATCTTGACGCCATACTGAAAGGCAGCCTTAGGTAGTGCCTCCTTGGTGCTCATGTAGTCGGAGTACTCCTCCTGCGTGTCAAAGTCCCAGCGACCAATGGGACCCTTCTTATTGCCCAAATCCATTTTGGTGTAATCCACTTCATCGTCAGAGTCATCGATGGCATCGTTCATCTCCTCCAGACCTGGATAACACTCGGCATAGCCTTCGGGTTCGTTGGCAAACCGGGAGGCCATGGCCTTGGATATCTTTGGAGGTGGTGGTATGCTGGTGATCACGGGTTCCGCTGCCTCGGGTGGTGCATCGCCAAAGTAGGAGGATTGATTGGCGGTCTTGGAGGCATGGCGATGGTCACCACCGCCACGTGTTGTGCTGGGTTGATAGTCACCGACATCGTCGTAGATGCTGTCACCCAAAGCTTTATTGGATTTGTGATTGTTTCCGCTGCTTGAGGCCTCTGCTGCTCCAGCACCACTTCCGCCTCCCCCACCAGCACTGCTGCTACTATGCGCTTGACCACGTACATGCTCCACCTCCTTCTCATAGAAAAGCGGCTTATCCTTGTCGCGCTTCTTGTTCTTCTTGTTGCGGCCACCGGCGCGTAGGTAGCTCAAGATCTGGGACAATTTGTTGATCACAATGTCGTTGGTGGTCAGTGTGGCAATGTCCTCGCGTGCCACAGGCACCTCGTACTTGGATCGCTTCAGTGTAGTGGGTATGTCCATGTCCATCTCATCCTCCATGTCGATGACATAGGCCATGCGACCGGGTGCAAAGAGTTCATTGCGTGGCACCTCCTTGGAGCGCCTGGACTGTATGAGATTGTATATGTTGCGCGCCATTTGACCATTGATGGCATTTATGTCCTCCGCCTCGCGACGCTCTGCCTCCAGTTGCTCGGCGGCGGCTGCCTCTTCGGCCAATTTCTCGCGTGCCAAAGCCGCGGCCAGTTCCTCCTCCTCGGCCTCCTTGGAGTGCAGTTCGGAGCGCACTTTCTGCAGCAGCGCATAATCCAGACCCTTCACCAAATGCGTATGCTTCATGTCACCACCCAAGAACTTGGATTCCTGTATGATTCTCCGTCTGCGTTCGGCTGCATCTATACCGGATTTCATGTCGGGTGCGACGGCGCGGTAGGCATTCGTGCTGCTGCCGTGACCAGGTGTGCTGGCATTCTGGTAATCGGGATTAGCGTTATCTCGTCGCTCCCTCGCACGATCCCTGTACTTTTCGGACAGTTCCTGCAGTTTCACATCCTCTTGTTTCTTGAGTGCCGCATAGAAATTCTTCTTTTTGCGACGCAGATCATTGCGTTCACTGCTGCTCTGGCTCTTCTTCTTTTCGCTGGCGGCGGCAGGCGTGGCGAACTGTGCTGTGGCCAGGTAACCACTGCCACCACCTGCACTGGTGGACGAGCCCGGTGGCGGGCCACGCGGTGTGGCCAGCAGCTTACGAAAATCATCGTTGGTCAGTCGCACCGAAGGTGGTGCCTCCAGATGTGCCTCAGACATTTAAAACAACAATTTTATCTTATTTTTATCAGCGTAAATATTTTCTTTTCTCTACCGTTCGATACTTGAGCAGAAATATCGATTAAAAACCTATCGCTGTTGAAACGATTTGACTATTGCAGCCCTGTCAGCTGTTGTTGTTGACAAACTGTTATTAAGTTGTCAATGCTAACTCAGCTGTTTCAATGCTGTTAATTGCTGTTGTCAGAAATTCCCCGCTGTTAATTTCTTTTCCTGTCACAACTTCTGAACCGTCAAGAACAAAATAAAAATTCTAACAAAAAATTAATTTTAGCAAAATGTTGAAGTTCTTGCGTGGTTTACCGAAAGTAGAGCTGCATGCCCACTTAAATGGCAGCCTGAGTGGCGACAGCATTCGTGAACTGGCCAAAAATGTGTATGGAGAGCAGTCCGATGAGTTTTCAGGGATGTGCGACCGCTTCGTTACATTCGAGTACGGCGCCAGTCTGAATGAATGTTTTCAAAAATTTGCATTCGTCCACGAACTGACCTCGACCCGTGATGGTCTGCAGTATGCCACTGAGCTGGTCATACGAGACTTTTACATGGATAATGTCATGTATGTGGAGCTGCGCACAACACCAAAGTCTGACGGCGAAATGACGCTGCGTGAATATATGGAGGCAGTGCTGGCAACTATCAAAAAACTTAGTAATGAGTATGATATTATCGTCAAGCTATTGCCCTCAATAAATCGCGCTCAGCCGATCGCGGTGGCTGAGGAAATTGTCGCATTGGCACTAGAATTCGCTCAACTCGAACCGGATATAGTCGTTGGATTGGATTTCAGTGGCAATCCGAATTGTGGAAAGTTCTGCGATTTCATGCCCGTTCTGGAGAAGGCTCGAACCCATGGCCTAAAGCTGGCTATGCACTGTGCAGAAATTGAGAATCCCTTGGAGGTGCGAGAGATGCTCGACTTTGGTATGTCTCGCTGTGGACATGGCACCTTTCTGACCTCAGCCGGCTTTGAACACATGAAGGAAATGAACATTCCCATTGAATGCTGCCTTACCAGCAACGTCAAGTCGGGAACCGTTGCCAATATTGAAGATCATCATCTGAAGGAACTCATAGAAACTAATGCACCCACTGTTCTGTGTACCGATGACTTTGGTGTCTTTGATACTTGCCTATCTGATGAATTTATTTTGGCCAATGAAGTGTTTGGCTTATCTCAGAGCCAGTGCGTCGATCTGACCATTAATGCGATCCAGTATTCTTTTGCTACCCCGGAGGAGAAGCTCAGGATGAAGTTGAAGGTGTATGAATACACCAAGAATCAGTAAAAATATACCATCTATGGGAATTTGTTGCATTTAAAATTAACGTTAATATTGTTATGAATAAACCAACTTGACTGTTTGAACTGAATCGAATTGGCGGGCACTGCTAAGTAAACAGAATAAGAGCGGATATGTTGCTCTCTCGCTGTTGTTCTTTAACATGCTAATTTTACAGACTGCTAATTTTACAGTTCGCCCTATAGTTATTGTTTGAACTATTCCCGCCCAATTCTTATTTAAAACATTTCCAAATAGTTAACCTTTTGATTTGTTAGCGACATATTTGTTTTTAAAGTAATTAAAGTGCTCTTTATGCATTTTAGAAATAATGTTACAATTGGGAGAACTATTTTTCAAACAGTCCATCGCTGGAGTACAAAGCGCTGTTAAACTAGCGAAACAGAACTATGTTGAGTAACAGTTGCTATTTGTGAGATGCGCTCGTGCAAAATTTCGTGGGTTGCACGAGATTTTCCTCAACAGTTAGCTATAATCATATTTAATGAAAATTGTAATAAATGCCTAAACATAAGTTATCAGGATGCATTTTGGGTAATAGCATGCAAATTTAGCTAGTAAGATCCACTTATTCAAATGCTATTGTGTTTACATAGTCTTGTCGTGGTACTTTTACACACGCGCTCATCTCTGCTATGTTAACAATTCGCTCTTATAAGAAAATTTAACAGCGTTTCTGGTCAGTACATTTTCTCTTGTCCGTGCGTGTGGTCGCGTCTCTGTGCCGGTTCGTTCGCTGCTGGTGTTTCGTTTCGTTGCCTATGTGTTCGTAAATAATGGTCAAGTGTCAAAACAATTTTAAAATAAGCAACCAAATTGTTATGAGCCGCCAAAGCAATTAACCGTTTATCAAATGTCTGTATGTATAACGGTACATACTTATTGCGTATATAAAGCGTTATATTGATGAGTCGCTTTGATAATAACAACAAACGCTTGTATTTATTTGCGTGCTAAAGCAACGGTGCATTATCTACGTCGACAACAACAACAACGACAAGCAGCCACAACATCGAAAACAAAATACATAGAAATCTAAATTGAAGCGCCGTTTTAAAAGTCGAAAAAGCACAAAGTGCACATAAGTGCTTTATTACCACTAGTGTAGGCGTCTTGTATTAGTTTATGTGCGTGTAGAAGTGTGTGTGCGTGCGGGCAAGCATGTGCTTGTGATTTCATGTTATTGTTACTTCCCCCCATTCCGCAACAAATACAAATATAAATAATTCAATATTTCAGAATAAACAAATGAAATAACGCTAAAGTGCAGAATAATAAAGAGTCGCCGCCATTTACAGAAAGAAGGTGAGTAATACAAGAAATTGTTGAGAAATCACAAAATGATGAAAGTACCGTTTCATGCGTATGTGTGTTTGTTTGTTTGCTTGTGTGCGTGTATGATTATGTGCGTGTGCTCGGCTATGTGCGAATGTGTAGGTGTGAGAGAGCGCGCGCGTTTGTGTTTGTTTTTGTTTTGCTTTTACTTTTGCTAAATAACTCGAAATGCGGTCGTCAGATGCAGCAAGAAAATGATTCAAATATTTGCGCTAATGGATAAAAATACGTTGTTGCTGCCAGTTTACAGTTGCCGCTGTTACTGCAGCTTGTTGAATGCAACGCAAAAACGCATCGTATCACATCGAGTGTCGTTGATGCCGTCGGCGATGACAATTTAGCTCCCGTTTTCATTTCATTTTCGTCGCAAGTTTTGCTTGAACCTGTCAGCGTGCACATTTTCTGTTGCTTTTGCGTTTTTGTGTCGTCCCATTGTTGCGTTTAGTTGTTGTTTTTTTTTTTTCATGTTGCTGCTTTTGCATGCGCCAACGCGGCGGCGACGTTAACAGCGACGGCGGCGTTGACGTCGTTTTATTATGCCGAGCTACATCATTTTCTTATACGCACACACACATACATGTGCCAACATATGTATGCATGTGTAAGTGCATGCTTGGGTATTTGGTTGTCTTCTTTGCTTTGTTTGTTTGTTTGTGATACCGGTTTGGCTCTCTTCTTCTCCTTCTTTACGTCTTCCTGCTCTCAACAGCGCTCAGCCGAAACACGCGCTCTTTGATTTGCTGCTATTGTTGTTGGTGTTGCTGTTGTTGTTGTTTCTATACAGGTAGTTGGTGCTCATAGTTTACTTTTAGATTTCTTTTCTCTGCTTCTGTTCGTGTGCGTGTTCTATGCCATTGTTGTTGTTGCTGCTATTACATTTTTGTTGGTTTCTCTACTTTGTATTGTCTTAATTATGTTTTATTTGCTCTCAGCAATTATTAATCTGATTTCTGATTTCTACGTTTGCCTTCCTCCCGCCTATTAAAAGTTCATTTTCGTTTCTTGTTCGAGCATTTAATTTTTGTTATTGTTGTATTATTTATTTCGCATTTTGTATATTTTAAAATACGTATTTTCATTGTTGTTATTTTGTTGCCAAGGCTGTTAAACTTTGTTAATGGCTTTTGTTTTTGTTAAAGCTTTTAGAAGATTTGTTCTCATTTGTTGTCGGTTCAACTCGAAATCATTTGCAAATTTTAACATTTTGTTGTATTTCGTTTATTTTTTTTTCATATAAAGTTCTTTTCCTTTGTTTCATTTTGATTTCTTTCTTTTTGTTCTGAAATCCTGTTGCGAGAAAAATCAAAACAGATGATAAATTTTTCCACTGTTTTCTTTTTTTTTTTGTACATACAGTATAGAATTTTCATTTCTGGTTTGTGTTACTGCTTGGCATGGAAAATTATTAAAATATGTATACAAAAATATATATTTATTTTTTGGTGCGCTTGATTTCTACCGAAACCGCAGGAGATTGCTCCCTTGCAATATGCCATAATCTAATAATAGAAAATGCAAATCAATGAAAGAATCGTTTCTAGAGAATTCCCCTTGGATACTCTTTCATTTTAATCATTCTGTATGATATTAAATGAATAAAAACAGGTATTACCAGAAGTAGAGGTTTTCTTAGAATCAACTGACATTAGAGTTCCCCATCAATTCGAATAATAATGAACGTGACTTGGAAGCATTTATAATATTTCCATTCTGTCTGACAATATTGTGTAAATAATAGACAGATAATACTCAACGTATGCAGCGCAAAACATAACAAATGAATTATATAAATTTTTTTCTTTGCATTGAGTACTTTGACATGAAGACTCTTGAGGCCTCCAACGAACTGGAGGCACATACATAGGGTACATTGGGTGTATACTTATGTACATACAAACAAACATAAATCATGTCCAATTATAAGCACATTAAACACATTGTGTGTGGCTTATTTTATTTATTTTTTGTTACCCTCTGATGGAAAGCAGAAATTGTTCTCAAACGCCAAAAATAGCTAGACAAATGTGCGAAAAGTAAACGTAAAAAAAAACTATGCTAAAAATACATTAATTCTTAATAATAAACGGCACTAAAATATCTTAAATTTATGGCAAATCAATGGGGAACTGAGAGGAAAGATAGTTTTTTGTCCGCCTAAGGATTTTGAATGAAAATCATGCTCTTGAAACTGTAAAATTTGTCCGGCTGAGGGAGAAGTCCGCCTCAGGGAGCTGTCCGCGTTTATAAAACATTAAATGTATAATAAATATTTCAATATAAATTATAATTCTCTTATTTATTTTATTTTTTGACGATTTGTGTTGAGTACCCATGAAAAAATCGAGCTGAATCAAAAAGTAAATTTAGCTATTTGCAGTGCACTCACAAATTTGCTAAATACTGTATTTATAAATTTATTTTGTATATAATTTTAGGCAGTTTATAATACGTAATGACTGAAAAACAAAGACGTCAAAAGAAGCACAAATTTTCACAAAAACAAATGCCAAAAAAGACGTCAACGTTTTTTGTTTTTCGCGTGCTGGAAATTTGTTTAAGAATTTATGTTTATTTGATTTTTTGTTTAAACTTTTTCGCTTTGCTGGCCATCACACAATTTAGCTGCTTATTAGCCAAACAAGCTAGATTGGCAGGTGTTTGACTAGCAGCTACCCTGCAAAACAGGTGGGAAGTTATATAATTTGTTTACCCATTTTTTGTTTACAATATTTACAGGGTATACGCAAATTTCCTGCTGCGAAACTGTTTATTTGTTGTTAGACAATTTTCTTCTGCAATTTTCTAATAAATTATTATGCAGTAGATACAAGTGTGTTATTCTGCTGGCCACAAGTAGCGTATTTAAAGCCATATTTTATTGGCCAGCTGCGTTTTCTCAGCGCACTTGAACATAAACGATTTTCACCGCTTTTTGCCAAGTGCAAAAATCCATAACATTCAACTGAAATTGAAATTGAAACTGAATCATTTGGCAATTAAGTTAAGGCCTTCAATTAATTGATTAATTTTATCCACATTTTGTTATTTTTGTTGTTTTTTAATGGGAGGTTAACCAAGCGATATAAAAATTTAATGATTGACTTTTGATCTGTCACAGATATTTTAATTAAATATACAAAGTTTTAAACACATTTACATATGAAAAGTGGAAAATATTTATAGGTAAGACTTCAAAACACCCTTTACAGAATTAAATAATAAGATATTTGAGTTTTGTCAAACCATTTTTGTTATTCTTAGCTACAGGGTCTAAAAAAGTTGTAATTATGTTCACATTTCCCCATAGAAAAAAGAAGTCATGGATACCGTTGTTGCCACATTAGATTGCAACATCTTTTTATCGCTTTTTTCCCTTTTGCATTCGTCTGTTGACTTGGCCAAAACAAAGATGTGAAACGACGGGATGTGGAAAGGCATTAGAGAATTCAGTGCTGTTTACTCTGCTGAGCTGTATTGAGCTAAAAGACCAAAAGAGGCCTCTGGCCGGGATTGGGGCGTGACTGTAGACGTTTTGCTTGCCCTGTCACGCCCCCAACACTGCCTTTTAGTTTTGGCACGTGGCCAACTAGATGGCAGGCAGGCACACATTGGCAAAGCAAATAAAGTTAATGTAAATAAGCAATTGTTACATGTACATTGAGAATTTACAATTTACTGTGTTCATTAATGAAAATGCCTGTATCTGATAGCTGAAAGATACATAGATACATATATTTTTAGCTAGATATTTAGCTAACTCTGCTTGAAACCAAGGCTAATTCGTTTGGACACTTTCAGGCACCTCTGCTCCCCCTCTCTTTCCCTCACTGTGCCTGTTTTTTTTCTTGGAATGCGTCACGCACGCGACATTGACAAACAAACTCATCCACAGTCGCGACGTTTCTTTTCACGTTCGCTCTTCTCAGTCAGACGGCAAATTACAAAAAAAAAACAAGAGAATACAAAAACATTTTTCAATCTTTCTCTTAAAACTCACCTTTGCAGCATCTCGTTTGGGCTTCTTTCTCCTTGTACTTTTTGCTAACGTTTGGCGGCTTTTCCTTTGAGCTGCCCCCGACGTGCGACGCATAGCAAATGCAAAAGAAAAGCCGGAAAACTGTCTGGCATTGCCATTGTTTGCCTTTAGCAATTCCCAAAAACGGAATTCTCAAACTATGTACATTTCACTCATACTCTACATACTTGCATATGTATTTAGTTAGTTAGTCTAGTTTCTAGACTCATCCACTACAATTTTTTTCCCTCTCTTGAGAAAGCGAAACGACGCGCTGACACAGCATTTTCTTTTGTCTTTTGCTTGGTATAAAAAAGTTTTGCAAAAGTGGAGAGAAGAAATAGAAACTGTTCAGCCAAATTACCGGATATTGCAGATTTTGTGCTTCTCTCGGTTCCAAATGTGCGCTTTTCGCAATTTTCTTCAAAATTTTCTTTTGAAGTTCTTCACACTTTGTGAAGAGACGCTGTCAAAGGGGAATGGAGCTATAGAGAAACAGTAAGAGGGAGAGAGAATTGTTTCTTATGTACATATAGCGTGCGATAATGATTCATGCCACCGGAAAAGCTCACAACTTATCGATTATTTTCGAGTGGTAAATGCGTTTTGCAGAATGCTTTCAGCTAGAGTGTTAAGAAACGATTTTGATATGAAAAGTTTTCAAAATGTTTAATATACATTTAATTTTATTAAGCTAAAAAATGTTAAGTTTTTGAGCATGAGCAAAAATTTAAGTTTCATCAGTTTTTTAGTTACTAAACCATATAAACCATACATATATGCAGTCAATTGGAATTCAGCTGCCAAACACACAGTTTAAGCGACAAACAAGTGAGGCGTAAAAAAAGAAAGGAAATGTTTAAAGACTAAAAGATACTCTGTAGAGAGTAAAAGATACAAAAAACAGAAGAATGCTAAACAAACTGATATAAAATAGCTTTTTAGCTAAATTGGTTAACGAAAAGACAGTTAAATATTTATCTTAACTTACTATAAACTAGCCTATTAAGTCAGCAGATATTAACAGGGTATTTGTTATAAAAAACACACCCAAACTTTGTAATAAAAATAACTTCAAACGATGCATGTTCACAATTTGGCACTAAATATACACATGAACACGTATTATATTGTTGTAAATGTTTGTTTGTTTGCAAAAATATTTCACAAACACTCGACACGCCCCCTTTCCCTACAGTATCCATAACCCTTTCCGCCCACCCCCTTGTTTTCCCTTGGCAACAACTTTCCTTTCACTCAATACTTGTTCACACAGCAACGTTGCACAAAATGTGAAATACGAAATCTTCTGCATTTTAACACTTGATTTGATATGCAAATATGAACAATGCAAACTTAAGGTAAACGATGTAGGGCAGTTGGGTGGTCTGAGGGGTGTTTTTTTGTGCAAATTTATGTGAAATCACAAAATTTATGACATTCTGTGACGTCTTTGGCTTCTTTCTTACATGTATTTTCTCTTTCAGCTCCTTTCGTTATTTGGATGAACAAGTTTTGCGAGCAATGCCAAAAAGTTCATATTTTCAGTGTGTTAGCTAAAATATAGGTACTCTTATTTTATTTAAAATATATTCAAATTTTTGGAGTCGTTGTACTTACTTTCGTTAAATGAAATAATGCCAATAAATTTCTAAAATTATCGGAATTTAGTAGCTATATTTTAAAACTGTAACGATTTTTGGTTTTTTGAACTTTTTGAATATTTTAAAAAGCTATAAAAATGAATAATTTTGTTTAGAGTAATAACGACCATGATTTAAATGGAAATTTTTTTTTTTTTAGATTTAAATTTCTAAACAAAATTTTGTTTAAACATTAAATTTCAAAATTTATGGACTTGGAAATTATATTGATTGATTTTTGTACTTTTGGCTTGGAATTGTTCAAAGAATTTGCCAGAAAATAAACTTTAAACATTTCAAATAAAACAATTTGAAAGTTACGCTAACTTTTCCCTTAGAGGGTATCTTCTAGCCGTTTACAAGCTAAACGTTGCTTGGTTTTCTCGCTTTGCACTTACTGTGCTTGTTTGGCAAAGTTATACACAGTGTTTTATATGCTGTGTGTACTTCTTGGCACGTGACAATAAACTGTTGTTGTTTGCATTGTTGCTCATTTCTTGTTGTTGTTGTTTGTACTTTTTCTGCTTAAACTTACTCGCAAAGTTCTATGTAATTTTGCAGCCAAGTCGAAAGAAAAGTGTGTCATAAATGTCATAGTTAATATTTGCTGTTCACTACATTTTTTTTGTGTTTATCTTTTATTTTCGTTTTTTGGCAACTGACTTTAAAATGTCAAAAGAAAATATATAGTGCAGCATATCAGCCATATAGAGGTATGTATGCACCATATATCTTTTCATATATGTTATGGTTTTTTATAAATAAATGCAATGCGCGTTCTGTCAACCTTGACCCGTTAGTTAGTTTCAGTTTCAGTTGCAGTTGCTCAACAAAAGAAACCAACCAAAAAAAAGTATTGTTCAAAAATTGCATGGCAGAGCATTTATGGATTGAGTGTATCTATGCGTGTCACTGTGTGTTCGTCCAATCCATAACCAATAAACCGCAAAATCTGAGTTCACATTGAAGATACCTTAAATTAGATGAAAGCCATAAAACAATTGCAAAACCAGACAATCTGTGCTACATTTCGAAGGACTAGGGCAAAAAACACTCAAAACTCGATTGACAACTGCAGAGAAAGTAAAAATGTATTTTTTGGTCATGAAGAAGTAAGCAAAAGTAAAGTAAGATACAAAAACATGGAAATTGTATCTAGCAGATACACAGCACTTTTTGCTTGATGTGTACACATGCAGGTCATACACACACACACACACGTACGCATTCAGCTATATATCTTATCGAATGTAATTAATCAGCACGTAGCCTACTGGCATGGAAAATGTAATCGAATTACTTTTGCGGCAAGCTGAAAGAACATTTTATGCTCAGCTTGATTGAGTTTTTACGTCAAAATTATGCCAGGAATATGCAAATTTCTTTAAGAACCAATAACGATTTGGAATTATAGGTTTACATGTCTAAAGTTACCTCAGCGATAAGCAGCAATAAATTAATTAGTATTAAAAATAAGTGTAACTAATAACAAAACTTTATTGAGTTGAACTATCGTTTGTAGCTATTTAATGTTGTAATAAACTAGCAATACAGATAGTTATGTATCAATTTACTAAGCAGCGACACCTTAGTAACCTTGACTAAAACCACACGGGGGAAATCCACTCAACAATCGACATATTGCATTTCCAAACTAGAAAACAATCACATAATATAAATGTATTAATTCTGAGACTTAAATCCATAAACAAGGGGGGAAGTGGGCGTGGTAGTGGGCGAGCATAGTGGTCAGTAAGTGTAGACGGCAACAAGAAGTGAAAAAAGTGCAATGTGCAACGTGCAACGTTCAATGTGCAACAATAAATTGTGCACCTTATGACGTTGTACAATATACAAAAGCACTCAACGAACATTTTTCATTATACTTGTTGGTATTTTTTGTTGTTATTTGTTGTTTTCTGCTCATGCTTTTAGGTTTATTCTTTTTCCCCCATTTTACAATATTTTGTGCAGCTTTTATTTTGTTTTTTGCTTTAGTTTCTGATTGTTGGTTGAGTTATTGTTGTAGTTTGGCTGACTGCACTTGGCCTAAAGTTGATTGCATGACATTGTTCTTAGTTTTCGCTTACATATCGTACTTGTAGCCCAAACACTCTGCTCACCCTCTCATACACACTACACTACACACCTTAAATGTGCTCTTGTTGTGTGTGCGATTTGTTTACACTGATTCTACTGTAGCTTACAATCAAAGGCTCCGCCCAGCGAACGCCCCTCTCTGTGCTTCTCTCTTCCTATATTTGCAGCAGACAGAGCATTCGCAATATTATTGAAAAACCACTTGGTTTGCTCTTGTTGCGCTTATTGAACTTTAACTTTCAGTTTATTTGTGGTATTCCGTTTTTGGGGCTTATATTTGTATGTACCCAATACCCTGTACAACTTGCTTTATAAAGTATATTTTTCCATAAAGTATATTTTACTTTTTTGATACATTTCTGTTAATTATGTCAATTTAAATATTTCTTGCAAAACACATAAATAATAATTAATTCATTATAAAATCACAGAGTATCTTCAAAGCCCACTTAAATGTGTTTCCCGTTTATACATAGTTTTTCCTGAAATACTTGAGTGCATTTCAATTCATTTAGTTTTGTTTGGGCTATGCCATGATAAATGTTCAAGTAATAAACTTGAAAAATGCCCATTGTAACGCATAGTGGAGAAATTCTGGGGTGAAGTAAGGTGTTTGGCGGGGGTAACTCCAATCTCAAGTGTTGAAAATCTCTGATGAGTTTTTTTTTTCCTTCACGTATTTAGGCTAACGATGGCGGCAAAAAACCCGAGTGCTCTAAGAGCTCTGAGATGGCAAAGACAAATTGTTTTCACTGCATGTGTCAGTATTTTAAAAATACCAACTTTGATATATGTCGGATTGTAAAATTTATCAAAGTGTTTTCCCAAATTGTTTCTACTTAAAATTAAACTTGACATTATTATTAAGAGTACTTTCAGCACTTACTGAAAAGAGCCGAAAGTTGTTTCTATTTGGCTAGAAACGTTTGGAAAACAGTTGTAATTAGTTACTAAGAGCTACTATGACTAAGAAGGCTTTCTAAACATTGTGGGGTTCTTAACATTTTAAGCCAATTGAAATTAAAATCCCCTAAGATTATTCTGTTCTAAAAAAAAAACATACCACAACTAGAGTTTTTGGCATCTAGTTGGCAACGCAGCTTAACCCAATTGCCCAGAGAGTCCCATGCTTTGGATTGCTGCAGATTAATCAAATATTCCACTTCTGACCTCTTTAATCATTTTCCGTGCATAATTCATGAAGAAAAATTAGAATTCTACAACAATTTAAGTCAAGTCTAAGTAAACTTCATTGTATTAGAATTTATTTGATTTTTTATTCCGTTTTTTTTTTCTATTACTCATCGACAACTTGTATAACAAGTTTTTTCTACCGTAAGTTTAACTCTTTATTGTCTATTTGAAGAAAAGTTCAAGTCGTTAATGTCAAAAAGTTCGTTTTTTTGTGCTCAAAATATCGACTTTTTTATGGAGCGTCCATTGTAGAGTTAATGAAGCGTTAAGCTCCTCAAGCAATTTATACAATTCTAATAGCATTTTTGTGCTCTCATTGAACTGACTATAAAAATGGAGTGCTCAGTTCAGTTATTGACATTAATGCGACATTCTGTGACAAAACTTTAACCAAGTCGCTTGTAATAAACGGTTATGTGCATCAAAAAAGAAGAAGCACTCGAAGAACAACAACAATAGAGTAGCAAAATAGTTGCAAAAATTATATCAGAGTAGTGCCGCAACAATAAAAAAAAAGAAAGGAAAAAAACTGAAACTTTTCTTGCAGCTTTTATGAGAGGTTTACTTCGCTTTTGCTGCAGAGCTGTCAGAGTTGCCAGCGTTCTTTAAAATATACAAAGCGTAGTTGCACACAATGGCCAACAGAGTTGTTTAAGTTTAGACGTAAATCTAGTTTAAGCTGCAAATAAATAGATTTAAACAAAACTAAATAAATTACAGTCAAGCATTTAAGCATTACATATAAACTACAATTTATTTAAGGCACTACAGCAACAAATGTGACACATTAAATAAAACTGAATTTAAACTTCATTTGTTTTTTTTTTTTTTTGGGTTCAGCCTCTTTGCTGTTTTCACTGCTTGGGGGAGTGTCAGTTGACATGTCTTTTGTCACTTTGTCGGCATTTTGCTTATGTTTTTAAATACCCTAACAAAAAAAGACTTTGGGGTGGTTTATTTATTAAGCACGAAACATAAAAAAGTACATAAAATCTTAAGCTGAGAAGACATAAATTTAACTTTTATAAGAGGTTTATAAAAAAAACTTAGGAAATATTTTGCTATTTATTTTAAGGTTTAAGCTTAAGCTAAAAAATCAAAATTTGTTTTTTTTTTAAGCTTAAACTTAAACAGTTTTTAATTTTGTTTAACTAATAGCAAAATTATGCTTAAAATAAATTTTATTTCGTACCACTTATACCAAAGCTTTTAAGAGTTGAAAAGCTTCAACGTTAAAAGCTTCTTTTAGAAAGCTTTGCACAACAAGCGCATTAAAGCTGCGACTTTTTCCGTTGCCTTTATTAACTCATTGTTATTGCACTCTCTTTCCTGTCGCATTTAATTAGAGTTTATCATGTTATTGTTGTTGTGGAAACTTTATAAAATTGCATTCTGCGGTTGTCGCTGTTATTGTTGCCGCTGCCTAATTGAAGTGTCATTAATTTGTATGCATCAACATAATTACACATAATTATGAATAAGTCAAAGGCAATTTTAGTTGCTACCGAAAGAGTTTTCACTGAGTTCCACTCAACCCCTCTTACTCCCCCTCCCCAACACAACTTCATACCCATCTCTTTTTAAATGACGGCATTGGTGTTGGAAAGCATTCAAACAAAATGTTTCAAGCAGTTGCCACAGACTGTGACCCGCTCTGTTGACCCCACTTACACATTGCTTTTGTTTTTTTACATACATATACTATTTATTTTTTTAAACTTTTTTTTTGGGTTGGAGGTTTCATGTGTTAAATTTGCTGCGTTGTTGCTTGTTTTCTGTGTTTGCGCGTCAGTGATTTACATGCTTTATAGCTCCAGCTTAGGCAGAGCAGCTCCCAGCCCAGATATGAGTATCTTTTGGGTCGCTCTTAATGGTCCCTGGTCAGCGTAATTTCCACGTGCTCACTACCAAAAAAAAAAGGCCAAACTTTGTTACAATATCAATTTAATATACATTGTTTTTGTACAGTGCATATTTAATTTATTTAAGTTACTTTTTCGGCGGTTTGTTGAACTTCCTGTAATTTGTCATTGTTAGTTTTGACATTGTCATTAACTTGATAAAACTGTCATATACTTAGTACTTGTTTAAAGTTTTTAATTTAAATATGTTTGAATAAAAAACTTTAGTAAAAGAGAGCTTAGATTTTTAATGACAAAACTCATTTTTCTTTGTTTATAATTGTGCAACTAGAAAACTGCAAACTCCAATCTTTCATAACAATTTTATTTCTGATTAAAACTAAAATTGACTTGTCCTCCAGTCTGCGACTTAAGCTCCGTGTCTTACCAAAACCTATCTTAAATTTTGCTTTGAAGTCACGTACGAAATTCAAAAAATGCCTTTGCCATCAAATTGATTTTTGTGGCAAGTAAATAATCGAATCATTTTGGCCATTCATTCGTTTCATATAATATAGGAGCGGCGCCATGGTAAAAGCCTCATTTTGCTACTCCACAAAGAAGAAAAAAATGCCCAAAAAATCAATCTCTGCACTCTGCGACCCATCAAAATGAAAAACGCCCCAAAAATTGTAGTCATTAGTTTTGGCCAAGCCGAAGAAAAACAAAGAAGCAAAAGGAGAACAAAGCCAAAAAAAAAATTGAAATTTATATGCGTGTATGGCGTAAAGTTCATGACCACGAATCAAACTACTTAGCCAAGTTAGTAGAACCGCATTCTGCGGATTGAAGTCGAGTTGAGTCGAGTCGAGTTGTGTTGCGTTGAGTTGAGACATGAATGTGGCATTGTTTAAACTGCAATAGCGCCACAATTCTTTGCCTGATTTTGGCTCTGACTCAGTCGTTTTGGCTCTGACTCTGGCTCTGTGTCTGTCTGATGAGTCGCATCAATCAGCGTTGCCATTGTCTGAACTTGAAATCGACTTTTAAACAGGCAAGCAGGCCAGACAAGAGGACAAACGGGCATAGGCAGGCAGTTAACTTGGCCAGTACCAGGCGGTCCAGCAGTTAGCCAGGCAACCGCAACATAAAAGCCTAATGATCAGCGCCAGCGATTGAGTTACATGTAGCAAATCTGTGGTGATCGTTGCCAGCCTCCATACTGAACATCAACTCCTTGAAACTCCTTTACCTTGTGCCTTTTTTTCTTTCCCTGTTACCTTTTGCCTTCAACTGTCTACAGTTAATCACGAAGTGGCCAAAAAGAATGCCGGGATTAACCACGAAAGGGGAACCAGTTTCTTTTGGAGCGCCGGCAAATTGTATACTCCATGGCACACTGTCGTTTGTTTTCCTTGATACCCTCGACAAAAGTAATTCATTAGCCAAAGCTGCTTAGTGTGTAGTTCCTTCATTCATGATAAAAAGTTGTTTAGTAGAAAAAAGTCTCAAGAATTTTTGCATAATTCTTTACGAACTAAAACATACCCTAAATTAGGCAAGAAAGAAAATTAATTTTAAAGATAGGAAGAGTTAAGAAAAGTTAAAAAATATCAGAAATTTTAATGAAAAATTATATAAATTTAAGAAAAAAAGAAAAAACAAATTATTAGACTACATAAAATTATACTATTCACTATATATTACTATTCATTATATATTATTATTACTATTATATTATCACTATTCAAATTGTTTATTTTTTTTTTTAAATTAATTTAAAGATATAATTTACTTAGTTTTAAGTGCATATTTTGGTATAGAATTTCTAGACAATTTCTGCAATTTTTTCAACAAATTTTTAAACTATTCTTACATATTTTTTTTAACTGATCTAAAGTTGAAACTTTTTTCTAAATCGCTGAATGATAAATGTTGAAAATAATTTTGCAAGTACTTTGCCAACTCCCTCACTATCTCTTTTTTAACTTCCTCTTTCTCCCTCGCTCTCTCTTCCTCCATCTCCCTGTCCATTCTTACGCTGTCAGTGAAACTTTCATGCAGATTATTAAATATTATATAGTGTGGGAGCCGAGCAGAGCATTAAAAGTTCGACTTGTGCATAGTTTTAGTGGAATTTTCTTGTTTTTGTTAAAGCAAGTTTGCAGCTTTTGGAAGTTGTTGGCGCTGCAATGTTTGTTATTCAGCGGGACGTGGCGCAACTCGTTTTTGGTCTTGAGGTTGATTCTTGTTGCCATCGCAGTTGCCTTTGCTGCTTGGCATATTTGTTGGCCAACAACGGCAGCAGCAGCAGTAGAAACAGCAACAGAAGCAACAAAAACAGTCAACAAGCAAAACGTGCACGCCAAAATATGCAACTGCAACAAGAACCGCAGCAGCAACAACCAACAACTTGCAACAATGGGGCAACAACGCCTTGGGGCGCGTCGTCATTCCGTCTAGCAATGTTTTGGTTGACTTGTTAGTTGGGTGTGTTTTTTTTTTTCTTTTCTTATATAATTTTTTATTTTTGTTGGGGTTTGGGGTCGTCCTGCCTGCTTTGGCTATCTGCCAATTGTTTGGCAAATTAACAGCGAAAAGGAGTTCGAGTACACACACAAGCATACACCCAACACACACCCAACACACACACACACTCACGCACTTGAGCTGTTGCAAGTCGCTGCTGTGTTGTCGCTTCTGCTGTTGTTGTTCTTTGACTCCTGCTGCTACTGCTGCATTGCGTGTTGTCCTTCTCTTGGTCTCTGCTGCTTCTCTCTTCGTTTTTGGCCTTTACGAAAATGTTGCCAAACATTTAAATATGCCTTTGTTTGGATTTTCAGCTCAAATGAGCTTGTCGTGGCCAAAAGTTGCCTTCAGTTTAGGCCATCGTCTGTGTTCACGATAATCTTTTGGCCTGCCACTTTATTGTTGTTTCTCTGCTTATTTATGTACACCCTCCAAACAGCTTAAGCTAACAATGGGGTATGCTCACAAATGGCTTAAAGTTGTCCTGGCTTTAAATGGCTACAAAGTCTTGTGAGCTATGTGCAAAAATTTATAAATAAAAGCAGAGTTAAATACTCTTATTGAGTTTTCTGGCACTAGAATTAGTTATTTTAAAAGTAATCTTTTTTTTATAGGATATCTATATGTCGTTCACTACTATTTCTGTTTTGCCATCTCTGCTGCGTTTTGGCATTCTCTTGGCATCTTGGTTTTGTGCGTTTATCTTCATTATGCCATTGAATTTATTCATGCATCCATATTTAGTTAAATTACATGTTCGCGATAAGCTTCGCCAGACGCAGGAAAGACCAAGAGGAAAACCCCTTCAATCCAATCCAATCCAATCCAAAACCGAGTATTCATTCAATCCAGCATCACAGAAAGAAGTTCGCTTCAGTGATTGCAACTTGAAGTTGCCTCTTTAAACTAATTAGTTGAGTGTTGGGATTTTCCAAGAAAAATCACTGCACAGATTTAGCCACGTACATAATTAGGCAATCAGTTCTTTTTACCTTTAGCTTTACCTTTATCACGTTTTTAAATTATACAACTTGCATTCAAAACATTTTTCTTACTCTATTAAATCTTCTTTTCTTTTTCGTGTTTTTGATTTTTCTTTACAGGTAAGCGAAGCATTTCCTTTGAACAGCTGCAACATCTTTTTAAACTTGGTAAATATTTATCTTTCTAAGAACTTGCCAAGTGTTTTCATTGCAAATTGTTGGGTTCTTGTTGATGCTTCAAACCTTAACTTTAACGTTAACGTTAACATGAACTTCAGTTTGAGCTGGCACATCCTTCAATAAATTGTGTAATACATGATTACGAAAAGCTGTTGTTAATAATAAGCAAAGAATGGGGAGAAAAACTACTAGAGTTATTATTGAACATTATAAAAAGCAAATTGTTAGACGGAATTGTCTGCTAAGTGTAAGTAGTTGAGTTATAATGAGCTTAACAGTTTAATCAGAAGCAAAAACCCAGCAAAAACTCGGAATAAATTTCAGTCTCCTTTCTCGTAAAATTTAGCTGCTTCTTTAGCTTGCAATATTCTTGCCATATGAGGAAACAATCAAGAGCAGAAAAACTCTAAAAAACAAGAAAGAAAAGTACAGTCGAACACGCCCGACCGTATAATACTCTCTGCGTTTATTCCCAATTATAATACTTAAATCGGTATTCAGACATTACAATAGATAGTTCTTGTATTAGAATACGTTAAAACAAAAAACAGATAAGCATAATCAAGCATACATGTGTTTGTCTGTATGTACATACAAATTCGTTTGACGTTAAATGTATGCACATACATATGTGTGTATGAATACTATTGGTCGGCACGACTAGCGCTGTCTCTCTCGCGCTCATTGCTTTAGAATAAAATCTTTGTTGCTGCATTGCTTTCTTGTTTATGGTCGGATTCTTATGAAACTTTCTGGAGAGTTTGACATGATACGTCTTCAAACGAATCATAAATAACAACACTGTACGATGAGAATAAATGCTTTAAAAACGGCATGCAAGTTTGAAATTTACTTTTATTTCTTGCGGAAAAAGGGGGCGTGGCAGCCCAAAACTTTTGATGTCATTGGATTTATGCGGCCTTTAGGAACACGTGTACCAAAATTGGTATTCCTAAGTGCCATAGTTACTGAGATATTAACCGAAAACATCTATTTTTTCCGAGGTATGTCTAGTTTTTTGCTCATTGTGGGCGAATGGGGCGTGGCATCGAAAAAAAAAAAGATTCTTGTATTGACTGACTAAATATCGAGTCGATAGAGACCAAATTCGAACTTGTAGCTCTTACCATCTCTGAAATCTGTGTGTTCATACGGACGGACAGACGGACAGACGGTCAGACGGTCAGACGGACAGACGGTCAGACGGACAGACGGACAGACGGACATGGCTATATCGACTCGGCTTGTGATTCTGATCAAGAATATATATACTTTATGGGGTCTGCCACGCCTCCTTCTGCCTGTTACATACATTTGCACAAACCCAATATACTCTTGCAGAGAGTATAAAAAAAATGACAAAAAATTCAGAGAAAAAAGCGTAAAAAATCCATGTTAAACCGGCAACCGGCAACTGCATCGTCGTCAATTGGTTAAGCGAAATGTCAGCAAGTTTTCAGTTGCATTTCGGATGACAGTTGTTGTTCAGCTTCAAGTAGATATATTATATTAAAATTTATATGTATTTCTGTGTATATATGTATATAGATGTGTAGATATATAAAAGTAAATAGATAGCAGTAAAGGTTTTTATAGGTTAACTGCTTTTCGCAATGGTATTGGCTTTGGCTGACTTCACCTTTTTACGCTCGATCGGTTTACAATAAAACGATAAAGAACTTTTTCAGGGGCAGGGAACTGAGAACAAGTCGCTCAAGTGGCGAAACAATAAATGCGAAAAAAGCTTAGCTTCTTTTTTTTTGTTTTATGCTGTTGTTACTTTGGCTACATCAAATAAAACAATAAAATATTGACTTATCTTTTACACAACAAATCAATTTTAAGCTCAACAATAAGACACAAGCCAAAGCAGAGGCATGAAACTTGGCTAAAACGGAAACTGGCGGCCAGTTTGGCCCACAGAGTTGTCGCTGTTGTTGTTGTTGTTACTATTGTTGTCTTTAAAGTTTTGCAATTAAAATGCCATTGAGGTGTTGTGTCTGCTGTTGTTGTAGTTGTTGTTGCTGTTGTTTCTTGCTGACTTTTTGTTTCTTGGCAACCGGCTTTAATGAGCTAATGGTCTGGGCCATGTTGCTTTCAACGACACAGTGAGCTACAAAAGTTGTTTGAACAACTTTTTGGTCTGTCCATTGTCCATTGTCTGTGCCAGCGATGATCTATCAAATTATAGCATTAGAAAGTCCGTTGATTTAACTGTTCTGAAATTCAAATTTGAATTACTTTTGTGAGCTTTTGAAAGGTTCAAAGTGAATTCAAATTGAGTGACTTTTTTATGGCAAATATAAACGACTTGAAGATACTCTTTAAAGTGATGTATTTTCTTGTGATTTATGCTTTTCCTCAGGCACTTTTAGCTGAACTGAGTTATAGCCTTGTTAATTTACACTTGTTTTAAGCGTTAGTTGTTCATTCGATAATTACTCGATTAACGATTGTTGCACTTTATCGATAATTGACGACTTCAACACGTTTTTCAAATAGAAAACGCTTTTATGATTAGCTGCTTGTTAGACGTAGAGTTGAACAACTTTTAGTCAGTACTCCTCCTGCTCCACTTCATCATTCACCCCCACCATATGTGAGAGTTGCAAATGTCATCAATGAGTTTAAACTTTATGGCACTTGCGTTGAGCAAACCAAACGACACTTGCTCCATTTGCCATTTCCACATTTCCACACAATTTTCATCAGTTTTCCGTTTCCCATTGCTCATTTTACATGACGCTTGCGTGTGTGTGTGAAAATGTAACAATAATTGAAATTTAATAGCCACGACGACAGCCGCAGTTGCCACACGAGAGGTGGAGCAGGAGGAGGCAGTGTCATAAAAAGAAATAGTTGCAAAAAACCGCCAGCAGGCGGAGGCTGAGGACGTGGTTTTCCCGCGGCACTCAAGTGTATGGGGAAACAGGGAGTATGGAGCTGGCGGAGGCTGTAGCTGAAGTTGAAGCCGAAAGGAAAAAGCAAGAACCTCATTCACTTTTACTATTATATTCATAGGCAGCGTAAAAAAAAGAAGAGCGAGAAAAAAAAAAAACAGTTGCACACGTCGCGAAGAGTCGCCTCCAGTTGTGGGTCTTTATGAAAAGCAGCCTCAAAATAAAAGTGGGTCAAAAGCTGTAAATGATATTTGTTCTACTTGGTTTAAGATGTTGTGCGTTCACACACACACGCACAGCACCCGCACCCGTATACTAACTGGAACTTCCTTTATGTTTTATGCAAAAGCAGTAAAAAAAGAAGCAATTTGTTTGCATGAAGACTGCAAAGAAATCTGTGAAACTGCATAATCATCAGAGCTGAGAGCAGTCATTAACATGAGTAAGGGAAGTCAGATTAAAAAAGAGTTATAAAGGGCGACAGAGAGAGGTGTAGAGTGGGAAAGAAAGAGTCGAATACGTGTCAAATATCGCACTTGATTTGTTGTCCCATGTCAAAAATAAATGATGCCATTGAACTCCTTTTTCGCCAGATAATGCAATCTTTTGGCTTTGAAGTCGAGTTGACTCGTCGTTGAAACGGTTTACCGGTTGCCGGTTTTTAATACGCCGCAAGTCAACTTGAGATCGAGCAGTAGCAATTAGCATATGTCTGCTAAGTAACAATATATCATAAAAAAAGTATGTACAAAAGTAGTATCTTTCTGCAAAACAGACGCACGTATCTAGTCAAGTTGAATGCGCTCCAAAAATACCAGTTTTTTTTGGACCATATAATTTAGTACTTGGAGTAGATTTAAAAACATTTGAGCTAAACATTTGGCAAGGCGAAGGTTAAAAGAGATAAACGGCTGAGATAAGGAAGTCAGGCGATAGGCTTCAGTAAATGTGTTAAATACTAGTTAGCAGAGTTTTTAATTTTAGGTTTAACGCTAAGAAAACCTACAATTTAGAGTAAAATTTAATAACAGACACAGAAATACGGAAGTTATATAAGTTTTTTTTAATCAAAAGAGACTTTTTGTATTAATTTTATTGACATTTCCATTGATTTTGTTTGTTATCAATTAAATATATAATTTTCACATAATATTTAACAAACAAACTGCTCGCCAACTAATCAAATAGTTGAGATTTTAGTTAGTTTTCCACTCAAACTAATGACACTCACTAATACTACATACAAATAATTTGCATATGCAAATTTGCAGCTCATTAAAATTAATTGTTTGTGAAAATTTTTATCACTTGACAATTGCAATTATTGGCATCAAAAGTTGCGGTGCTCTGACAATGCTGTGAAATTAGCAAAAATATATAGAATAAATTGAATAAAAATCCAAGTTGGCGGCATCAAACTCTCTTTCTCTTTCTATCTCTCTCTCTGGTCAAGTCTAAATATCGTTAGCGTTTCCGCTTGCCGTTAATTGCCAGCGATTTGTTGGCAGTTGAAACAAAAAAATTGAAAAAATTAAAAAGGCCACAAAAACAAATAGACAAACTGAATAACGTGACTTTGCTTCCTGTTTCGGACTTTAGATGTTCGCTCATAATCAGCAGTAGAATCAACGTTATCGCTATCATCATCAGCAGCAGCATCATCATTATTATCAGTAGCATTATCATCATCATCATCAGTGTCAGTGTTTGTTTAAAGAAAAGCAAGTACAATTTTATTTAGAAGTGCTCGACTCAAAGATACTACCTAATTTAACATAGCTTAAGAAAACAGTCTGAAGAATATATTTTTATTATCAACATTTATCTTAATAAAGTTTTTAATTGGCATGGCATAACTTTAAGCCTTGTAATGCCATAAAGTAGAGTCTTTCAGACTGTTTTTTGTAGGGTATATTTTCATTAAAATATTTGTTTTTATTAACATTTATAGTTGGGATTACATAACTCAAAGATTATACTTATTATTAAAATATGTGCTGTCTATATTTTATACACAAAAATTATGTAAATTTTTTGTATAATCAACATGTGTTGAACATACCCCATAGGTGGCTTAATTTGCTGTAGGGTATAATTATAATCATAAGCTAGGGTGCGTTGGGTTTGCTTGTCTTGTGCATTTCCTTGGCACATTATTAATATGCACAACTCAAAATAAAGTTAGCCACAAAAATTTTAATGAAAGCTTTATTAGGTTTTATGAAAACATCAACAGCCGTCGGCAATTCTCCCTCCCCTCTCCTTTCCCCATTAGTCTCTGCACCCATCACCTTGTCGCTATCTCCATTCGCAAGTTCTCTGTATCAGAAATGAACCCATTTCTCGAGAGTTTGATGTTGTGGTTGGCTGTCGAGGGTTGGGATGACTGTGTTTTGTGGGGAGAGCTGGAAGGCGGAGTGGCGGGTCAGTGAGACTTGTCAGGCTGGCCTGTAAATCATATCAAAGGGGTCGGCGTGAGGTCGCTTAGCGGGTTCATTGCGGGTCGTCGCTTAATTTATGTGGCTTTGGGTTAGTTTTTCTCTCTCAATTTTTGTTTTTGTTATTTTATTTTATTTATTTATTTTTTGTTTTTTGCCTTCTTGTCTGTCCGTTTGTTTACTTTTTCTCTCCGTTTTTTTGTTTGCTTGTTGCAAAAGTTTTGCTCCTGCTTTAACTTAATTAATGAACTGCCAATTTTCAACTGTAAAAATGTTCGAGTTGAAAAACTAGTTCTATTTTTCTCTACTATAATTTTCCATTCACTTTAATCTGCTGTTTATTTGATATTGTTTATCTCTTGTTTTTTAGTTATTCCCCTTTTGCTGTTCATTAATCAATTAAATTGATATGCAAATTCATTGCCTAAAAAAGTTAGTTATTTTAAATGTGCTCGAACTCAGACTATTCTATTTAAATAATTAATTATAAACGCATTGGCTGCATACTGTGCAGTATTTTTAATAAATTAAATATAAATTAGTTATTAACGGAAACACACGTAGACGCTTTTTAATATTTATTAATTTAAATATTAATAAACTTTTAATCTTTTAAACATTATGATTTCAGTCTTTTATACATAAAGTCATATTGTCTATTTAAAGCTGCCTATGCATAACTACAGGGTATTTAAAAAACAACAAATCAAAGCTTTATGTTTAATGCATTCTTTTTATGATAAATAAACATAAATGTCGATTCTGACATAGTCACCATTATATTGTATATTTAATAATTATTATTTGTTTGGCTTTGTTTTTGCATAGATTTCAATGAATGGCAAATACCTTCATAATTGTATGGCAAATTTGCATATTGTAAATATACAAAATTTAATACATTTCAAATGGTATTAAATAATTAATATTGCTTTACACAGTCAGCGAGTTAAAGCACTAAATCATTAAACACATCAGTTGATAAAATTGATAATATTTATAGTTTAAAAGCATTTTACCTAGGATGTAGTATGATATACCATATGTACATATATGATAGTTGTTCAGGTTGACACAGCTGTCGGTGTATGTGACATTCACAGACCATCGCAGCCAAACCCATTGGCAGTAAGAATACATCAAAATGTCATTTAGTTATCAGCAAATTCAATTAACTATCGATTTTGATAACAATGAAATGAAATTTATGAAACTAACGATGGCAAGCCAATAAAACCATTTTAACAAACTACAATTGGGTGCATTCTAATTAAGGAATTTAGTCATATGAAGTCAATGGGTCCCTGCGTTTGGATAGTTAAAAACCGTGTGGATCTTTGTCCTTTGAGTGCACTAACCTTTCACCCCCTGGCACTTCCCTCCCGCACTTTGACCTCTCTCACTCCCTTTCATTTTTTTTCTCACTCGCTTCCTTTTCATTATTCCCTTGCCATCCCTCAGAACAATACCCAGTCGTAAACGTTGACCAGCAATGAGTACAAGGTGACAAAAACAGCATTGGGCATTACAGGGGGTGTGGCGGCGGGGGAGAGATTCATTTATTTGGGTGGGTGTGCCAGAGGAAATGCGGTTGGGGGTTGATTCTCTGCTGTTCACGACTCTGAGACGAACAGCAGCCACTCAAAGTCCGGACAATACGTGCGAAAAATGTAACAGAAGAAAATTGTGGAAAAACTGTGGACAGCTGGTGACAAGCGCAATTGTTGTTTGAGAAAACGTGGAAATTCTAGGGTGTATGGGGGAGGATTTGTGGGTGCTGTCTGTCTATCTGGTAACGTGACTAGATACCAACTGTGGTTCGCCTATCCACGTGTTGTTCATTGCGGTTTTTCCCCAACGCTTTTCCACCAGCTAGTATGCCGGATACACGCGCTGACTGCAAACGGATGTAATTAAGGATTTTGCGTGCCAAAAGGAAAATCGCCGCACAATTTGCCACTACGATTGTTTGGACAAGGGAGAGCGGAACTTGAAACTCAGACAGTTGTCAGGGTGTGTACGATTGGCAGTGTGTATATGTGTGTATGGGTGTGTGCGAGTGTGTGTACGTGGGCGTATGCGAGTCTGAAATTTTTTTGATTGAAATTGTGAGGGTTTTCCCTTTTGTTTTTCTGATGTCCTACTGATGGATACTTCATCTAATCGCTTTGTACCATTGATTAGTCTGTCATGGAAATGTAGAAAAAATGTGACAAGTTCGGAAAATGAAGAATCGGAAATATGTCACAATTACCAGACACGTGTGATTTTCTTGTCATGCTAATTACCATACCATTTGTAGAACTAATTATGCCTGATTGTGTAGCAGAAACGTGTACGATCAATCTTATGGCCATAATTAGAACTAAGTTGGAAATAGATTTTAAATTTAAGTGATGAGCAGTTGGAACAACTTTCACAAATCACATTAAACCGCATTTTAAATTAAGTAATGCTAATTATTAAGATAAAGGCAAACGACTAGCTTATTAGAAATTCAGGGCAGGTTATAAACTTGAACGAAATCCCAAAAATCAAGCTTGAAATTAATTTGTAAACCCATAAAATCAGAGGGCAACTACAAAATCCTTTAAGCAACAAAAGGATAACGAATAAAACTGTTTTATATGCAACCTCAACGATGATTTTGTTGCCTTTTCTGGTTTGATTTCTTTCCACTTCTTTTTAAAGATCTCAACTAATTTGGTCAAATAAAATCACAAAGAAATAGCGTAATTTATGGGCAATACACAAAATTTATTCCAAAGCAGACAAACAGACGACGGCGCTGACTTTAGGCTTGAGATTTGAGTCTGGAGACCACCACATAGCTCCAAGGGGGGCTATATCTATGTAGATATCTTTGTATATTTTATATATTGTATAATAAATATAAAAACCAACAACATGCACATCATAAAATAACTATATGGACTTAAGATTAGCTGAAAGCAAGTGGAGAGTCTAAGACGATGACGACGCGACTTGAATTTCTACGCAATTTAACTTTCGCATATGCGAATAAATAACTGACAAGACAACAACTGAAATGTCTGAAATGTGGCATAACAAATGCGATAACCAGGCCAACGGACAAAAAAAAAACAGAGCCATGCTAACAAGCTCTAAAGCAGTTCGCATATAAATAAATACTCACTTCAAATACATATATGAATAAAATACAAATACATATACAAATGTATGTACACATGTATTTTCATACATAAAACGTCAACTGACACACGATATTTGCTCATTCGTCTACCAAGTTTATTTGACTCGACTTTGACAATATTAAACCAATAATAGCTTAGACTTCTTCACTCTCTTTAGTATATTTTTATTTTATTTCACTTTGAGGTCATTTAATACTGTCAAAAAGTTGATTTAACAAGTAAGAAAAGCTACAGTCTAGTGAGCAGACTGAAAAAGACCCCGTACTCTTTATACTGCGTATTTTTCCATTTAAAAATATGTAATTTTCGACCGATTTGTCGTATGCAAGCTATAGGCTATAGTTGAGCAAACTTAGTGAGTATAGTTAAATCGGTACCATGCTCATAATGTGTGATGCTCATAATGGTCCCAATAGCTCTAGTTGTTTCCAAGTTATGGTAACGAAAAAATAGTTTTTTTTTCACAGTTTGACGGACAGACGGACAAACGGACAACGCTATATCGATGATGTTGATTAAGAATATACATACTTTATGGTGTTGTAAATGCTTCCCTTCTGCCTTTTACGCACATTTCGCTTTCAAACCTTATAGAACCCTCTACGCTTTTTTAGAGTACGGGGTCTAAAAATACATTTAATGAAAGGACATTTGTATAAACTTATTTTGTACACGTTGCAAGCTCATGTGAAAGATTAATAGAGTATGTTAGTAAAGCCATTAATTCATTTAGTAACTGGAAATACGTGTAATCAACTTGATAAGCTGAATAATTTTGATTTTTTTCCACATGCGAGCTATCGGAAAAGCCGTTAATAATAATATTGGTATTCATATTTGTATACACAACAGCAAGAACAACAACAAAAATCAACCAATTTAGCATGACAAGCTCAATTGACTATTGAGTGAATGACGTGCAATATTTTTTCGAATAAATCCTAATTATTATTTATAGTGAAGGGAAGCGCTTACATAATATACTTAGAAGTGGCTATGAGTGATTTGAACGTATTTGTTTTTGGCACAGAAAATTGAAAGTATCTTTTAGAAGTCTTGAATCTTCAATCTGATGATGTAATTTCAATTCTGGCAAACATTCGGTGGGTAAGAGTATACCAATCTCGACCTCGTAAATGTATATTTTCATTGTTATTTTGTCAACATTTCGCACATCATCTGGCACATGCTTATAATATATATATATATTTATATTTATATGTTGGTGTTGTTATTGTTGTTGCTGATGGTGTTACCATTGTTGAGGTTGCAATGAGTTTTGTACGAGACATATGAGACGCCAGCCAGTATTGACATTGTCAGTTCATATTATATAATGTAATCATGAATTTAAGCAGCTTTAATATTTATTATATTAACTTTTTTTTTGTTGCTCCCCAAGCTCAAACATCAGTTGCATTTTGCGTTTGGGGGGCGGCGAGGCGAGAAAGTTGGAATTTCTGTTAGTTTGAGCGCAAAGCAAATATCCTCGACTTTACTACGCTTTTGCTGGCATGAAATTTTTATTATTATGTCGAAAGTTTTTGCTGCCCAGTGACGATGATAACGAAGGCAGCTCATGTTATTTTGTTATGTGATAAAGATGAACTGGTCACAAGATATCACACCAAAAAGAAAGAAAAAACTGGGAGCAACAGCAGTTGAGTTTGAGTATAATAAAAAGGATAAGGATAGCTCCAGCTATTTGATGTAATGTGCGGGATTTAATCTTTGAAATTGCGTGTCCCACAACGCGCGCTCTGATTTCCTTGTCCTTCGTTTTATTTCCTTTTGGTTTCTTTCCTTTTCTGCTCTCCTCTTTTTTATGTTCGTCAAAATGTGACAAGAAATTGGATTTTGACGTGCGTAATGAGCGGAATTTTCTTTTTCTCTGCGCTCATATTGTTTTTTTTTTCATTTTGGATATGGATCAGTTTATTGGAAGTATTAGCATGAGGCGTCCGGGAAACATGCTTCAATTGTTTTGAAAGCATTGCGATCCAAAGCAAATTGCTTGAAAATCTCTTTGATTTTATAGTCGTGTTACCGTAAGTGGTAAACAGCTTTTTATTACCCGAGTGTGTGTGTATGTGGCGCCCAACGTGTGGCTACATTTATGAAATTAAATTTTGCAATAAAATATATTATACCGTGCAATATTCTATTTCCGTTTTATGCGCTTATTATAGCAAAAATTCTCATGTTTCTTTTATGTAATATTTTTTGCTTTCAATGAAATTGACTTTTCACTTTTGAACGCATGAATGAACCGAAAAGCAGCAGGTGCAGCTGCACTTCACTCGTTTAGCTTCAATTTATTTAATTTTCATAACAGTTTTATGACTTATTGTTTTAAACATGTTGTCTCTGGCACTCATGAGGAATACGAAAGAGAAATAAAGTATTTCTTATCTAATATTAAACTAATAACGCCATGTGTGATAATTGAAGGCCTTGCTTATCAGTATAAACATAAATGGAATCTAATAACTAAAGCACATTCAACTCGCAACAACATTTTGATCTTTTTAGAAAACCTTGACATGATTTGTGCCTTATTTGATGATCGGTAAATACGACTGAATCACAGTTTGATTTCTTCACATGCATTTGAATCTATTTTTTGTCTGTTTCTTTATTTTTTGTTGTCTATGAAGTCCTATTGTTGATTTTACACTTGTGCCTATCAGTTTTATGGGCGCCACTTGTTGTGTTGTTTGTTTTTGTTTTTTTTTTTCTGTTCCCCAGTTTTTGTGCTTCCAAAAATGGAAAGACTTTATAATCATATGCGATAAGACGGTTTACCTTGGCTTTGGCTCGACACTTATAACGTTTACAATAACTTGGCTTAAAAATGCATTAAAGACATGAATGGAAATTTTTGTTTTCTGTGTAATTTCATTTTAAGCCGTTTGGTTTGGGGTATGGAAAGTTTATAATTCTAATGAGTTTTGTTGCTGAGCTGTGAGTGAAAACTTATCAGAAATATTAAATTAAATTTTATTTTCTTCAGAGGTTTTCACACCTGCCAAATTCTTTTTCAATTTATTTATGTCACAATTGATTGGAATTTAAATTTAGTCATTCGATGATTTTCATGTGTATTTAAACTACACTTTGACAAGTTCTCAACACAATTTAAAATCACAATGGACCACATGTGTTTTTTACTGCCACTGTCGAGTGGACAGTCATTTAGTGTGCGAAATTTCACAAATTCCATTACCAATTTCAAAGTAAGTACTAAAAATAGGACAAAAAGGGGAGGAAAGAGAAAATAGAAACAAAAATGGAATGGAATCATGGAGGCAAACAGCATGTGGTGAAGTTTGACAACAATGCTTGAAATTAATCACACCTGGGAACTAAAATGTCAGCACTGTCATCCATGTCAACAATGCGGTTTGTTCAGACGTTTAATATTAGATTTGGGACAAGTGAGAGAAAGGGAGCGGGGGAGAAAGCGAGAGGTAGATAGATGGTAAGAGTCCGCGTGCTGCGTGTCCTCGTCGCAATGTTTATTGTCAACAGGCAGAGGTGGTTGCCTCAAGTGCTTGTCGAGTGGGCCATGAAGCTTAGGGGCACAAACCACTTCAAGACTGTACGTGTTTCCTTGCCTAGGCGCCAGTCCAAGTCCAAGTCAGCCAGTTTGAGCGTTTAAACTGCGTGTTCCTTACCTGAGTCAGAGTCACAACTGGCTGGTTGGGCGTGGAACTTCATTCACTGAAGGGACTCAAGTTCTTTTTGGCCCAGGACCGGGAGTTGTCGTGCGGCTGTTTATACTTTACACTTGTCTGGACATTTGATTAATGATGCTTACGTGTCTAGGCATTTGCTGTTGTTGTTTCTGTTGTTGCTTCTTGGCATTTTTCATTATATTCATTGTCATTTAGGGAGTGTGGCAGACTTTTAACAACTGATTTTTATGAGTTGCACTTGCAGCAAACCAGAAAAAAAGAAAGAAAAGAAAAGAAACAAACGTACCCCTAATCCAAGCTCGGCTTAATTAACTTGAGGTTTTGAAGGGTTGATTTAGACTCCATCTACCCAACCACATACACACCCCCTAACAAGTCTCGAGTGTTGCCCTTTCAAGTGCTGTGGTACCTCTTGGCGTCTTCTGTCACGCCATATGATTTTGTGTCTGCACTGAGTCATCAGCATTTCATTTGGTTCCGCTTTTCAATTGATAAGATAAGATATGTGTGTACCAATCACTTGCCAAGCCCTAACCCATCAGAGCCATGCGATAACAAAGTTAAACAGAAAACAGCAAAAGTTTATTAAACATTAACATTATTAATTATTGAACACGAATTAATAATTACCAGCTAATTGGCTTGTTGTGTTATTTTTCCCATTTGCTACTCATGTTTGCCAAATTTAATGTGTTTTCTATTTTACTACTACTATAATTATAATTATTATTATTATTACTATTTTGATAGTCGTTATCAGTGTTTTACTCGTGTCTGCTTTTAATTAATTTAAGTTGCAAAACAAATACAATTAAATGAATTGTTTTTATTACGTATACGCACACATTTTGCTTTGTTTATATCGAGGTGTGTGTGCATTGGTGTGTTTGTGTGTGTGTGTGTACACCGGATGGCGCGCACGCTTCAAAATGTCGCGTACATTGCATTAAAACCTAATTGGATTGTTACTACACAGGTTTGTGGCACTTGCAACACACACGAAACTTACTCGACCTGAAAAATATGCTAGAAACTAGCAAGTAAACTCCTTACAGTCCTTACAGTACTCGTTGTAGTTGTGTCAACTATTTACTTAAATATAATGTTCAAAACCTAAAAATCCTTAAAGAAACTTTGCGGCAAGGAAACGTTTTGAAATGTTTGAAGTGTGGCTTAAAACTTTAAGCGGCGAATTGCTAAAAGGAGGAATAACTGAGGTTTAGAGACGGAAAGAACTAGTCTTCAAAGGATTATTAAATGGTATATGGAAGATTTGTATCTTAAGCTTATGAAATAAATACATATAAATTGGCTTGTTTTATACCAAATTAGTAGTAGAAATTATAGCTGTAGTTTAGCTTAAAATACTTTTAAAAATTTACCTTATTTTGAACTAAATTATATAATTTGATCTAATCTAGTTAAGCTTATACATGCATTGCGTAATGAGCTTGGTCGTGCCAGACACTGAGCTTTCAAAAGCTCTCTAATACCTGCACACTTCTGCCTGATTTATTCATTTCAGTTGCAGTGTTTTAATAGTTGTTATTATTATAATTTTTTTGTGCTACTGCATTAACTACTCTTATATATATTTTTAGTTTGCATGTTATTACTTAAAACATAATTACTAATTTCATGCAATTTGCCTTTTCCTCATTCTCCTGCACTCGCTGTCGCTGTCTCTAACTGTCTCTTACTGCCTCTCTCTTTGTCCCCTTCTGTCCCTGTTTCGCTTGTACATTGACGTGGTCGTCACGTTCAGTGTTTGCCTGCACTTGAATTGCACGTTTGCTTCTCTACTTGTCAAGTGCATGTTTTTTTTTTACTTTGTTTTTGTTGCTGTCGCGGTTACTTTGTGCAAAATTGAAAATAATTAAACTAAAAATTAGTAGAGCGTAACTTGGCTTGGTTTGTACTGGGCTAATGCCTTTGTTGGCCAGCCCTTCCCAATTTGCTTTGCGGGTTTCTCATTTGGTTTTTGTTTAACGCCCGTATTTCTGCCTTTTTTCTTAATTTTTTTTTTGCTAAAATTTATCTAGTATTTAGTTAATTACAGCACTGAACGTGTGCAATGCGGGCTCTATCAGGCCTCGACTTAAAAAACAAAATTAAATACCAAATGCTACATCCACAATTTAGTTGGCCATTAAAAAAATTGAACAACATCATGAAATTATCAAATCAAAATAATAAATTGTTTGACTTAATTTTGGCCTTTGACTGCGCACTAAAATTTCAAGATAGACATTTTGTTTGTCATGCCCAAGCGCGTAATTAAGTGATTTTTCATAGCCTGACAACAAAATAAGCTGCAAAATTAATAAACAAAAGGAAATGAGGAAAAAACCTTTGGCAAGGAAAAGTTGACGTTTTTTAATGACGTCGAATGTTTTTTAAGCGTTAAGGGTTAAGCTGAAAGTCCTTAAAATCCAAGTGTTACATTTATCGGTAATTAAAAAGGTGTTTTGACAGCTTATAGCAAAGGATTCTTCAGCTTTAAAACTCGGCGTTGACAGTTTTTGGATGTACACTGAGCAAAAAAGTTAAGTTAGACAAGCTAAAAAAACTTTAAACTATTTTGATTGAGTAAACTTATAAATAATTAAACGAAAAAAAGTTATGCAAAAGCTCACTTAGTTTATTCCTATTTTCTCTCAGTGTACTGCCTCCATATTGTGCAGAAACAATCTTTAATTGTGGCCTGTGTGCTTTACAGTTATGTTTTGGCTTACAGCTTAGTGACTGCCTGCTGCTAACTGCCGACTGTTAACTGCTAACTGCTTTTTATGGCAACAATGCGCAACGCCGATGTCTGCAACATGTGGCACTAATAACCGTTTGCCACTGTGTAGTGCTTTTATGATGTTGCTTGGCATGCCTTTGCCTTGCCTTCTTTGTACTTGTTTTCAACTTGATGTCCGATCAATTGCAATGACGCACGTGCAACATAGCCATGACACTGCAACGGCAACACACTCCAGAGTCGTCATAATGTGCGTACAGCAACGGAATTTGCCACGTTCCAAGCTCGAAGTTGCATTGTTTCACTGCCACGACACCTGCTGCAACAATTTCGTGCTGCTGTTGCACTAAGCTTATTGCCTCACGTTTGTCAGCTGCCAATTGCACTACCACACGACCCAAACAACAGCCAGCTAGAAACCTTTTTGGCCGTTTTAATTGATTTTACCGATTACTCGACACACACAGACAACACAATCAACACCTTTCAGTTGGAGCGCAAAAATTTGCTGCGATCGCTGCAAACTTGCTGATTAGTTTTCAGCATTTGACTTTAAATCGCATTTTCCGTCTTTGTAGTAATTGCTGTCAAATTTGGTGCCCATTGTGCAATGCTTAATTGCTTTTCCACTTTAAAATCCCCAGTATCAGTAAAGAACTGCAGTTGGCAGTTAAATTAGTTACCAATTAATTGGTAGTAAGCGTAGTGGCACTGGTGGTTACTGGTAACGATTTAAAGGTAAATTTAGTGGACTAAAAGAAACTTTTAGAGACTCCAAGGAAATACGCATTTTATTTGCATAATCGCATCCATAAAATCAACACTTAATTGCTATTGACAATCTTTATTTGATGTCAAATTAAAATAAAAAAAAATAAACCAATCCCTTTCCTTTCAAATCAAATATTTGCTAAGTAATTACCAATTTATTTACCAAGTTTGTTTCTATTTGTATATTTGCAGGTATGTACGGATGGTTCTCTGCTCTTTGTTGATACTGTTTCATTCACAAATTGTCAATGCGTAAGTCTAAAAGCACATTCACAAATTTATTACTGTATGAGTAAGAGGGGAGAGGGGAGGTGAGAGGGCGTTGCCATCTGGGCAAATAAATATTGAAATTTTTATTTTCGTCACAAATACGAGAAGTGGCAAAGAATTGTGCAAATAGTATAAACATTTTTTGACTGTGAGTCGAATAAACAAAATAACAAATTTTTGTTGGACGAGTTTTGTTGCTTTTGATTAAGAAAACTATAAATAATGGTATAGGAGACGGATAAATACCCTGTAAAGTAAGGCAAATAAAGAAGAAAATTTGAAAATTTGAATTCTTGCAGAAAGATAGCTCGTTAATTAAGCAGAGTTTGCATTCTATCTTTTTATACCAAACACACATTTTATTTTTATCTTTTATATACCCTCATACTGTCCGTTCACCGCGGGGTATAGGAATTTGTATTCTGATTTTGTAAACTGTTTGAATTTTGATAGCGAACGAAGAAAAATTGCAAAATGAACTTGACACACTTTAAAACGAAAAGAAAACAAAAAGAGCTATACATAGTCATCAATTGTCGTCATTTCTGTGTGTGAATATTTTTTGTCACTGTGTCCGTTTCATTAACATAAGTGCGATGCTCGAATTACAATTCTTTGTCAAACAAAAAACGTGTGAAAATAAAAAACAAATGCCATAAAATGCGGTGAGTCAGCTGTATGGAAAATCATCAGCAGCTGTTGCCCAAAATGGAATGCAATTTTCATGACATGATGCAACCACAATTTTAATGAGAAGCTCATCCGCAAAAAATATAAAGAAAATTTATTTGAAAGTGTCGGAAGTTGCGATTATCAAGTGTTTAATCGGATCAGCTTTTAAATAGTGTGAATGATTAACAAATTGGTTGAAAAGTGTAGAGTTGGGAGCGGCGTTTAATGGGTTATTTTGAGGTAGTTGTAAATTTACTGTGCTAGTTAAATTAGTTACAAATTTTGGGATTGCTAAAGGTTGGCAGAGTTCTCATTTGAGCAAGGTCAACTGATTCTTCTAAACTTTCTTTCTTCTCAAGAAATACTTAATTACTTTGTTTATTTTCCAACATTTCTACATAAATAATCTTATATTTATGTATTTTAAAATCTTTCAAATTCAATAAATTAGACACTTTTTTTTTGTTTTGCTTTGCTCTATAATAACTCAACTAACTAATACCCTCTGTTTACAACGTCTTAGCACCAATTTTTGTGCCCAAACTAGAACTAAAATAACAGTGAAGACAACTAATATTGACCTAAACGATAACAACAAGAGATTTATGCATTTTAGAGAGCGCTGCCCTCTGAAAACAGTGGCTGTCGATTGACAGAATTTTTGGTAAATTTACATAATAAAACTGGAGAGAGTGTATCTGGAGGTGAGAAATTTAGTTGAAACCAAGTCCTATCTGGGCCTATCTACATCCTAATAATTCTTGGTTGACAAAATTGAAAACAAATTTAAATGTTAATGCGAGTTCACAATTTAATATATTCCACAATGTGGCGACGCCTAAGAGATTAATGAAAACCAAAGACTCCCAAGTGTGTCTTGGATAGGTTGGCCTTGTCAGCTGGTTGTATGTGCTGTTGTGTTGTGTTTTAAGTGTGTTGTGTGTGTGCATTCTCTGCTTGCGGTTGCTGCTGAGTGGCACTAAGTACCGAACAACAGAATTGGAATCAGATTGTTGTATAGGATTTGCATATTATATTTATAATACAAAATTAATAGCAGTTGTGTGATGGATAACGTGTGGTCTGCTTTGGGGAAATAAGACGTTGCTATAATATAATCAATTAGTTGGCAGCAAATAAGATGCACACAAGGCCACTCACTAGTTATAAGCATTTTGACTACACGTTGTCAATTTTAAAGCTGCCTACTCCTTACTTTTGTTGGAACAGATAAATAATGATGTAAACAATAGTAAAATTAATGTTAGTTTTAATATTTTAATATTTTATAATATGCAACATAAATTTCTTGGATATTTTCCATGTCCTAGTGATATAGTTTCTATATTAAATTACCTCTATAAACCTCTACTCGTTACAGTTGCCTCAACTTTCACTTTTCACTCGTTAGATCCGCTGCCCTTTTTTTATGAAATAGATAAAGAAACAAAATACTTTTTAATGTCTTAATCTGCTATGAAACTGCATTTATAAAGTCGTATCCATTCACATTATTGCTGCATCTTAGGGGCGGGACACCCATTATGAAATCTAATCCGTAATGCCTTCATCTCGTGTCTGGCATCAATTGGAGATCATGATCATTAACCGTTCAGCTGTCATCACTTTTATGGCCAGAGAATGTTTAAAATTGACATTTGCTGCGATTTTGAGACTATTCCTAAAATCTCGTTTGTTTACGTGTGTGTGTGTGTGTGTATAGGGGTGTGTATGTGTGTGTGTAGACCTGGGATGTAAACAAAAACTGCGGTGGTTATAGCTTTCCTGTGTGTTTTTTTATGGGTCACACAAGCAGAATATACAAAAGATACACTCGGAAAGAGTCAGAGACAGAGCAGGAAAATAGAGATAAAGTGTGAAAGAGAGAGGTAGTGAGTGTGAGAGAGAGTGAGAGCATGTAGGCGAACTCATTGAACTGTGCGTTCAAGCGCCAGCAGTGATGTGGAATTAATAAAGCGTATACCAAGTGCAGCTCGGGCTTAGAACAAACAAGTGACAACAACTAAAACGAGCACACATGCGAGCGTGTCAGACAGAGAGGAGAGTCAAAGAGAGTGTTAGAGAGAGCAAGTGGGAGAGGTGCATATGTTGAGGCTGCAGTTTACTCGGTTCGCAGACACTGAGCAGAGTCTGAGCTGATGCTATAAAAGCGATTTATTAATGTCAGTCAGACAAGTGGCGGTTGGCGTCAGCAGCGTCTGCCAGGGGTATAAGGGAGAGTAGGCGGGAGAGAAAGGTAGAGCGAGAGAGAAAGAGAGAGAGAGGCATGACAGCCACAATGCCAAGCGCATGTTTGTAATCATGTTGTTAGTGATGGGGCAACCAGCTCATGTTGCAACTGCTGCTGCTGTTGCAATTGCAGTTGCAGCTGATGATGTTGTTGATGATGATGATGTTGCTCCTGTTGCTGTGGCTACGCAGCTGTTTGTTCAGCTTTTCTCACTATGTGTGTGTAGGTGTCTATGTGTGTGTTAATGCCTGTCAGTGCAACTGTAATTGTATCCCTTATAAACTTACATATACGCACTCTATAATGCCTATAAACAAAGATGAGCATAGGTTGAAACCTTTGTGTTACAAAAAGTAAAGCAGATATAGAAGAAAAGTAAGAGTAAGAGTGACAGAAAGAAGCAAAAGTGTGATCGAAAAATAATAGATAGAGAAAAAGTGGAAAAATATATTGGTAAAATCATTAAGACAAAGATAAAGAAAAATCATTAGCCATCACTAGTTTTTTTTGTTAAGAAAGTGCAAGGGAATAAGAACTGAAGACGGGGCAGAAACGGAGAAAGAGTGGCACACAAATATGCGAAACCTGAGATCATAAAGAGAATGTATATTATTGAGAAATGGGTAACAAAAAGTCAAGCGATTGTAAACAGGAGAGAGTCGAATAAATTTTAGGAAACAGTTAAGAAATTAAAAATAAAAAGATGTAGTAATAATTATAAATTAATTGGCGAAAAGATCTCAAAACGAGAAATGAAAAGATATGAATACAAACAAATGAACATTGTTGTTTATGCGGAAGTCTCACGATTCTCAGTAGTTGCTCATTAGTTTGGTGTACTGCTGGGATGTTGGTGTTAGAGTGTGCGAGTGTGTGGCCTGAACACATACAGCTGCATTTGTCTAGCAACTGTGGCAGTTGCATGCATGTATGTGGCAACAATTTTCTCTACAGCATTAATGTTGATCACATGCCAACACTGTGTACATAGACTTGTCATTTTCAGTAGCAGTAGACAAACAGTTTCATCCTCGGCAACAGCCTCCCACGCTCTCAGCAAACACACAAACATAGCTCACACACACACACACACACATTCGCACACTGCCACATAGTAGGATAGTTGGCCAGCCAATTTTGTCTCATTTCCCCCTTTGCTCTATTGGTTTCCTCCCTGTCTAGACATTTGCTTCTTATTTATTAAATTGTTGCACTGATTGTGAGATTTTTAAATGCCTCCAGTTCCGCAAATGGAAAATGGAAAAGCGGCAATTTTCTTTTGTGCATTTATTTACTTAACTGTTTTATTGTTGTTGCTCTTCAACTTCTTGTTGCTTTCCTTGTGTATTTGTTTTGCGCATTGAAATGTTTGTTTATGTTTATGATTTTCAAGTCTTTGGTTTTTGTTTGTGTTTTGGGCCAAGTCGTTGGGAATTTGTCGTGCTATGAACATAGAATTTAATGGAATCATTAGCATGTGACATTAATGGTAGCTCTTCTCAATTAACAGTCAACATTAAATAGGTTTCAGGGTAATAAACATTTAGATTAACACTTCCAATACAGGAAAAAACTTTTCATGAAGAGTTTAAAGATGAAATAATTTATGAGTAAGATAAAAATGACCTAAAATCACAGCCAATCTGCCATTTCAGTTCGATATGCACTTAAAAGCTCAATCTTCATTTTCCAATCGGCTTAAGTTTCAGCTGCGCTTCATATTGGCGCTTTAAAGTTGGAGATAAATAAATCAGTACTGAACCTATGCAAATAGCTCAAAGATAAAGTGCAATAAAATTAAATTTAAAACTTTTAACCAGTTCAATTGAAAGTTCTCGACAAAAACCCATTGATATGTGTGTGTATACATATCTTTATCTGTCTGGTTTCCACTTCCAATTTCTTCTTCTTGTGGTATTAATTAACCGCCACGTTGCACGGGGGAGTAGTGATGGAGGTTTTTTGGTATAAACTGTGGAGTTGAATGCGCTGCGAATCCTTTGCAGAAGGTGCTTCAGGAGCAAGCGAAAAACTTTTGCCTCAACTTTGACATAAATAAGTGCACTTGTGACTTCGGGAAGGCAGATAAACGACAAGTAGAAGGAAATGTCAGACCAATTCTCACACACACACAGAGGGAATGCTAAGTGTGGGAAAAAAGAGGAAAAAATGTATATTCAAATTACATTTAAATGGGAATTTATTTCGTAGCTTATGTCCAAAGAAATTATACAAAAATCCAAATATAAATTTTTATGCAAATTGCAAATCATTTGCTGAGTTGTGATTGTGATAAAATAGAAAGAAAGCAAATTCCCACATCGCAAAAGATCAGAAACAGAAGCAAAAATGTCTAAGGTTAAAGTACGATACACACACACATACACACGCACACACACAGACACATAAATCACACTCAGACTCTGGCAAAAACGTAAAATAATATTGTAATCAGTAGAGCAAAAAAATGTATTTGATAAGGGTTAAGAATAACAAGCGACCCCCTTGGCCACAAAATAAAAAGGGGTAGAGCAAAGGGGTAGCCACAATACGCATATTTCACACACCCACACTGCTCACATTCACCCTCAAAATTGACCCTAATTTTTATACCCTTGCAGAGGGTATATTGTTTTTGTCACGATGTTTGTAACGCATTGAAGGAGGCGTGGCAGACCCCATAAAGTATATATATTCTTGATCAGCATCAACAGCCGAGTCGATATAGCCATGTCCGTCTGTCCGTCTGTCCGTCTGTCCGTCTGTCCGTCTGTTTCTATGCGAACTAGTCTCTCAGTTTTAAAGCTATCGTGATGAAACTTGGTACACATGTGTATTCTCTCTGCACGCAGTTCATATGTTAAAATCGGCCAGATCGGATCACTATATCATATAGCTCCCATAGGAACAATCGGTTCAAAAAAAAATTTTTTTTGAGCTAGCTCCACCAAACTCAGCCTATATGCATTTAGTACTAAATCCCACGTGCAAACCAAATTTCATCCAGATCGGACCACTATATCATATAGCTGTCATAGGAACAATCGGTTAAAAATGCCGAAAATGCTTAGTATGAAAATTTTCAGTGTCTCTTGAACGATTTGAACCAAATTCTCGCAATATGCATTCTTTACCATTTTCCATCAGCTGACCAAATTTTATCCAGATCGGACCACTATATCATATAGCTGCCATAGGAACAATCTGTTGAAATGCTTAGTATGAAAATTTTCTATGTCTATTGAGCGATTTCATCCAAATTCACGCAATATGCATTTGGTATCATTCCCAATGTGTTGACCACATTTCATTCAAATCGGACTACTATATCATATAGCTGCCATAGGAACAATCGGTTGAAATGCTTAGTATGAAAATTTTCTATGTCTATTGACCGATTTTAACCAAATTCGCACAATGTGCATTTATTATCATTCCCTATATGCTCGAAAAAGTTCATTCAAATCGGACTACTATATCATATAGCTACTGTTGGAACAATTAGCGATTAAAATAAAATATGCGTGTCTGCAAGGGTATTTAATCTTCGGCTAGCCGAAGATAACCTTTTTTTCTTGTTGTTGCTTAGTGTAGGAAGGGTATGTATAACAAAGCAAGTAAAGAGTGTGGTAGATTAAATTTCTGTGGGGGTATACCCTGTAATCGAAGTTGAAATGTAAGTAAATTAAATCTTTTTTATCATACATATTAACTAGTCGTATACGTAATGTTGCTTAGAATAGTTTGTGCTTTTTAAACGTATGTATTAGTCTGTTATACCCTTTGTAAAAACTCCACAGGGCATTAAGAACAACAGAAAAATAACAAAAATGATGTAGAAAATGTGAAAAATGTGCAATTCCATGTTTTTACTTTTTTTTGTGTGTGTTTATTTGACTGAAGGCTCTTGTATGCTGAAGCTATAGTCGGGATCTAGATCTGGACTAGGTTTAAGCCTTAGCCGTCATCTTGGGCTTCTCGTTTTCTGTTTCAGCTTCATATTTCTTATGTATGAGAGTGTATTTATATATATGTGTATGTGTGTGTGTTTTGGTCATACAGTTGAGTGAATTTGACAAATTGTAAAATGGCACAAGCCAAAGGCAAACGAACAAACAAACAAAAAGAGAGAAAACATTTGGGACAGTTTTTTGAACACAAACATATCCACAAACTACATAGAATACAATACGTACACATATGAGAATAGAATGAAATACAAACGAGTGATATGTAGGAACTAATGATTATTAATGCTCATAAGGATTTATGAAAAGGCGACGCTTTTCATTTTGGTTAAATTGCCTGAGAGATGGGCCTGTTGCCTTTTCTGAAAAGTGTCATGCAATTGAAAAGAAAAAGGGATACAGTTTCAGAATAATGGAGAAGGGTCGAGAAGGCCAAGGAATTGTGGAAACTTATGAAGGTAGCTATTATGAAATGGTTTTTCTTTAAATTATTAACTAATTTGCGGACAATTATGGACAGTAAAGGGAATTTATAGACATATAATGCTTATAAAGAGATTAGGATTTAAATTTGTAGTCTTTTACTTTGTTTTTTGGCAATAAATTTACATTGAATTTGCCTTTGATTTGTCTTTTTTAAAATTTATTTAATAAGCCCAATTGATATTAATTTATTTTAAATAAAACGCAAGAAATTGCTTACATAATTATTTGCATATTAAATTACAATTACAATTAGTATTCGATATACCATAGAAACGCTGGCATATATAGTATTTTCTGTATTGTGATATGGACTATGATATGGTATCGCATGGTCAGCGCAAATAATTACAATTCCAAATGTGAATACACAAATAGAAATTGAAATTATTGCGCCGTATTTCATACATTTGAACAACAAACCTAATTGCTGCTAATGAAATGCAATAAAATCCAGAAATGCAAATTAAATTGCCATTAGTGTGATAAACAATAAACAGCAGGGGGCGCAAGGAGTGTCCGAGGGGCTATCAATTGTTACTAGCTAAATTTATAACGCCGACTAGAATATTAAATCACACTACAAATAAACGTGCTAATAACAAAATAATTAAATCTTTTGACAAATATTAGAGAATTCAGTGAGTCAACATATTAGTTTGGTATAAAATATTATTTATTGTAAAATATATAAACTACAAAGACTCTAACTCAAAAACAAACCAAAAGTAAACAAAACTGTTTGTCAAAAGAGATTTGTGTTGCACTTAATTTAGTGCAGAAATTTGGTTTCTTTTGTGACTTAAAATATTTTTGATTAAATTTTTCTGCAGCTAATCGCATAAACTCGACTTACTCTACTCTTCTCTTAGACTGCTTATTTATTTAATTTTGATTTTTCAGTGTACTTTCTCTCTGCGCGACTTAAAGTAAAGGCCAGCGCCGAAAATATACGATAACCCATTTTTCGACAAAAGGGGGAAAACGCCAAAAAAAGTTTTTCGTCTGCACTTGATGCTAATGATTGTTTGATGTGCCCCCAGCAAATTTCAACGAAATAGGAAAACGAAGAAGAGCAGCAAAATAAAAAAAGTAAAATATATATACAGTATATATAAAATTGGGACAGTCAAAATAAAGTGGCGAGGAATAAGGAATATAAGCAGGGAGGCTTAAATAAATACGACTAAAACGACAATTTGCACTGTACATTTGGTCATCCTTCTGGTCTCTGTTTATTTTGGGACTGTCCATTTCATTCTCTTATATTTTTTGTGTGTCCTGGGTGGAGGAAGTGCAAGAAGTTTCATGACAAAAGTTTCGTAATTAAAACGCGGCTAGTGCCAATTTTATGCCATCGGCCTGCAACGCCAAGAGGCACTGAAATAGACTTCGTTCTGCTTTATATACCCGTTACTCTTGGAGTAAAAGGGTATGCACTACACGTTGAAATGTAACTAACAGACATAAGAAGGCGTGCTTGACCCATATTCTTAAGCTTTTAAGCACATTTGATCAGCAAAAGCCGTAAATTAGTAAACATTCTCTTTAGTTGCCAAATCCATAGGGAGATTCGCTGTTCACTGGCACGTAAAATAAACCAGACACCATGTTGGCATTGGATACAGCGCCCATAATCATAAAGCTATAGGTGCTGCCACAATTTTTGTCGGTGGCCTGTTCGTAGGAGGCACGTTCTATATAGACCACCTCAAATAGAATCATTATATTAGCAATCATGCACTTCTGATAACAGAGCCTAATATTTCCATCTCCTTTAATACTTTGGCAACTTTCGATTGACTCGTGCTTAATTAGCATTCTGAGGATAAGCTTGTACTTAAATAACACACCAATTTATATAAATATAATATTTTCGTAGATCTGAAGTTCAAAGTGATGGAAAAGAACTAGTAAGAAAGCTACATTCAAGCGAGCGGACTGTAAAAGACCCCATACTCATTCTAGTGCGTTTAAAAACCGCGCACTCAAAAAGAGTACAGAGTTTTATTAGGTTTGTCAGAAACGAAAAGTGTGTGTCAGACAGAAGAAGGCGTGGGCCGACCTCATAAAGTAAACATATTTTTGATCAGTCTCCTCATACTGAAACTGAGTACGGGTATCCTCAAGTCGCGATAACTTGTCTTTTTATTTATTCACTGCCTAAAAGTTGTTTGATTCAAATTTTATTGAACTGGTTTTGTGGGGCTTAACGGTGGTGGAACAAAACTAAAAGATCAAAGCTTCATTGATCTTTCGTGCAAAAGCTTTTAAACTCAAAATTGTTAATCAAATTGGTAAAGTTTACAAACATTTTGTAGAAAGGGTGCACCGAAAATGTTTACATCTCTCCCTTCGTTTCTATGATAATTTACTAAACACTCATGGAAAGTATCTGTTTACATTTTGAGCTAAACTTTTGTAGTTTTGTGAACTTTGGCAGAACCTTTGGAGACACACTAAAAACACTTAAACACACACACACTCAAGCACTCAAACACTTGACCCACAACTGAGTGTGCAATAAACCACATAAAACTATTAGTTTAAATGATATAATGACTAAAGACAGTCATATAAAAGTAGTCAGACAGTTGAAGAGACGACATAAATAACGATTACACAAATTAACAAACATGGTCAAAAAGAGTAGAGTGAAAAGTGAGTGGTGCGTAGGAACGCCTAGAGACCTCAGCTGCCAGTGGTTTCTAATTAAAAGTTACAACCCCTAACATAAGGAGGAAAATCATTTCTCCATTTTCCCACTGCCCACATTTCGTTTTACTCTCTCTTTTGGCCACAACATCTCTGATCTCTTTTTGCTCTGTGCTTTGGAGTATGCAAAAATATTGTTGACAACATGAAATTAATTTTACCCCTGGGACTTTCCTTTATTTCTTTCATTGTATGGTTTTTTGTGTGTGTGTATTCGTTTTGGAGGAAAACAAGAGTTAAATTCACACATGCGTTGGAATTCATAACTGGTTATCGCTTTGGGGGGCCACAATTTTACACACTTGCATTGCTGTTGGGGCTCCACACAGCTATAAGATACATTTGTCTGGTGTCGTGTCTGGCGTATTTTGGAAACATGTTTTCCAGGGATTGTTTAACTTGCTTTTTTGGGGGATGATGGACAGGCAAACAAGTCAGCGAACCAAAAGCAATTAGAGGCCAGCCAGTGATAAGCCAGAACAACAATGGGAACATAAATTTCATTTGACTCTATACTTTTAAAGAGTTGTTTGCTGAAAAATAAATTTCTGGAGAAAAGTCTGTACCTAGAAAGCCTTGCCACCTCCTTGATCACAAAATAGTGCCAATTTGTATACCTCATTAAAATATTTTATATTATTTTAAATATTCAAAGCAATTAAAAATAGTAAAAAAAAAAAATGAAAGAAAAAATTGATTTTGCATCGGCCGGGAATCGAACCCGGGCCGCCCGCGTGGCAGGCGAGCATTCTACCACTGAACCACCGATGCTGTGTTGGTTTCCCGTTCACAAACCATAAATACGTATTGACTTTCTCAAAGTTTGTCTATTTTGGCACCATAAACTGGTTGGGTCTCTGCTCATCAGCTCAGTTCAGCTTTTACTACACACTAACAATTTGCATTTGAAAGTATATAAACAAAGTATTACGGACTGTTATGGCTGATAAGATAAGCCAGCGAACGGTCAATCGAATAAATCAGTTTTGTGCTTAAAAATAAACATAGAAACTGTCAGTAAATTGATAAGATTGACCTCTTGCGTGCATATGGTTGAATGCGAATATATTCGTAACAATCAAACAAAAATCACTTTGACATACAATTCTATATTAAATTATAATATGTGTTGTTTGTCTGTGTTTTTATGATTTTCAAACGATGTGATTCACTTTATTATTCGCAGAAAATTCAAAGTATTTATTATATTTCAACCAATGAGGATATTAAAAATATTTATTTGAAAACTTTGTAGTTCGAAATGAATTTTGCAAATTGTAATCAAAATAAATTTAATGCGACTGAGTAAGAGATGAGGAACAAAAGTGAGAGTGTTGCTCGGAACAAGAATGACAAGAAAAATGCAAGTGAACAAACATTAAAAGTAATTAAATTCCAAGCAAATAAATTAATAAAAAGCACAAACTTGAAAGTGAAGAACAACAAGAAGAACTAAATTAAAGAAATAAACGCGTACAAAAGAATTTAATTTAAATGTAAATGAGAACAAATAACAAAACAAAAGATGCAAGGACAGAGAGTGAGGGTAAAAACTCTCATTTATTTGCCCAAATTGTTTTTTGCTAATTTGTTTGTGACTTTTTAATTAGTGCGATTGATGGCTGGCCAACAGGTTTTTTGGATCACATTTGCCAATTATATTATTTGCAATTTTGCTGTAATGTCAAATCAGAATTTCTCTGCTGAAATTTGCATAATAACGTCAGACATATTTTCTCGTATATGCGTATACGTAATCCATGGCTGAAATGTTTGCTCATCCTCAAAATGATTGGCTAAAATGGTTGTCAAACTCAAAAAGGCCAGAGACAAAACTAACAAGAATATAAGTTGTTGTTGTCGTTATGTCATGGATAGTTAAGTCAATTGCGTAATTAACAATCGTATGCACATCCAACAAGCCATACCGAGGACCGCAATCAGTCTAATTGAAATTAGTCTAAGGGCAACCATCAAAATCTTCAAATGCAACAGCAGCAAAACGTAATGAAAACAAATCCAAAGCTTGGAAGTTCCAGCTGAATCATAAGCTCTCATTGTCTCTGTAACCATAGTTGAGGCAACAGTATGCTAAAACATGACAGTAATTCATAGTCATACCCTTGCTAAATGTGCTAAAATGGGTATACATGGGAATGCATGGGATGACAGCTGCAAATAAAATATTTTTGACAGGGTTTCCTCATAAATTAAAACTTATAGAGCTGTTTCATGAATTAATATTCATTCTACAGGTAGTTTTAAGTCGAGTTTAGTTCTGCTTTTTCGTCCTAATTTTGTTTTAGTAATGCGCCATGAGATGCTGCATGTCATTAGCATTTGCAGTTTTCATTCCGAGATTGAAAACGACAGAAATACAGACAGTGCACTCGACTCGACTCGGTTGAGTGTGGTGCACATGTAATTAAGAGAACACACTAAGTAAGTACACTCGACTACCATAGAGTTTTCTCAAGCGATAGGCTTTTCAATAAGTAAAATTAATAATTATATTTCAAACATAAAGAGCTTTAAGTAATAGACTTATATTTTAAGCTTATTTTGCATTCATGATTACTTTGAATATTAATAACATATTTCACTTTTGTTTCTATTTGCAGGTAAGCAGAAATTCTGACCAATTGATGATTTTCTGGTAATATTAAATCCTATTATTTTATTGTGTAACACTGCTGAGGCGTTAACTAAATTAGAAGATGCTCGAAATCTAAATGAAATTAAAACACTCAACCGGAACAATCTCTGTTTACAGAACACAGAGCAAAGTCTTAACGAAAGCATCAATTTATTGCTATAAATTGAAAAGACATTCAACTTGATTTAAAATAATCATTTTGCGTTGTTAATTAGTAGCAGAAAATATTTATAAGCTTTTGTTATTTGAGGTTTCTTAACTCCAGTAAAATTCCATTTTTTTTGATAAAAATTAAAATTATTTATAGAAAAATTGTGCTATGTTATTTGAAAATTCTTAGAAAAATACACGTTTTTTTTTTTACATAAAATATATTTACGTAAGAAGCTTAAAAAATGGTTCTAATTATTTGCACTTCTAAGAACAACTAAAACTCATGTTCACAAAGGGATTGCGCTTATCAATTGCGGTCACAAGACTTGTGGGTAAATTCCATATAAATATTTGTATATATATACACTTAGGCATGTATATATGTTTATCGTGCTGAAATTTAGCGCAGTTTCAAATACAAACTTGTTGCGTTCTTTGATAAAAAGGCGTCGTAACTGTACAACGCAGATGACTTAGAATCTGTAGTCACGACCCAAAAATTACTTAGTTGCTCGGTGATAATTTCCCAAGTGGCAATTAAACACACAATAAAAATGTAAGTCGCACAGTCACAGCTAAGCGAACAGTTAAATGCGCAATATCGATGAAACAAATTGTGAAACAGAAAATTTTTAAATTTTGCTAACAATTTATATCTAGTAAAATCTCGTACAGACTGATGGTCTAATTCCTTATCTATCGATTGGCCTGTGTAATTCACAGGGTTTAAAAAACTGTTTCGATTAGCATTCAATTGAGTGCACATAACTGTTGATGAGTGTGGCACCTGCTAATTGAATTGCTCTACTTTTTTCTCTCTCTTCAGATTTGATTTAAAATGAAACTTTTCACTTCATTAGATTATTTATTTCTGTATTTGAAATGCTCTTTTGGGAATCATCCATAAATCTTGTAGGTAATACGCTTGATTAGCATGTCATTTGTGCGTAAATTGAAAATTATTTAGCAAATTGATTGTAGATTATGTCTGTTTGTATCTGTGAGATATATTTTTGCGCCTGGCACTTGACTTCAACTGCTTGGTAAACTCAATTCCACGCTGCTAATTTGTGTTTTTCATTAGCATCATCACACTAATGAGTTTGATCAACAAACTTACCGTAAATATTTCACATCTTTTCCTTGCCTGCATTCAAATTTGAGTTTTCAGTGTTAATTGCACTGATTACAACATTTGTTGCACGCCAGCGGAAAGTTCAGCAACCCAAAGACTGTGTAAACTACTGATTAAATTTTGTAGGGTATAATGAAGATGTCATTCATTATTTTCATGCAGAGCTAAAGAGTAAATTGAGTCATATATTTTTTTTGTGTATTTTTAAATGTTTTTACTGCAAATATTTGTTAAAATGTTATAAAACCAATTGCAGTTATTGGTCAGACAGTTGTTAGTTAGTTGATCTTAGATATAAAACCAGATTAAATTTACATGTACCGTAATAAAATGATTATATTATATGACTGCGGTAATTTATAAAAAAATAATATGTACCTCACAGCTCATTGTATAAATTGACTTTATCAAACATGTTTACTGACTTTAATTATACGTAATTTTGTTCACGGGTTTCTCCCCGATTAAATGACGACCCGAATGCTCACTGGATTCGTGTTTTAATCGCATGAATTGTACACATTATAAACAATTTTCGTTAGATAATACAGATCAGCTAAGCTAGCAGAGAGAGACTGTTAAATCACGTTTCGACAAGAACAGTGTTTAAATAAATAAACTAGTATTACTTAAATTCAAGGCAATAAAGAAAGCACAAGAATTTAAGATTTTTTAGCTCAGCACAATTCTTTACAAAAAAAAGTTACATAAAAAAGAAAGCAAAATACTTAAGTATATTTTTTGCATTTTAGGCCTAGAACCGTTTCCGTTTCATTGACCTAAATATGCAGAAGACAAACAGAAACAAAAATTATATAAAATTCTGACTAAACACAAGTTCAAAGGAGAATTTCATGTTAATTCCAAATTTAAAGTAACTTTGCTAATAAAGTAGCTGTGCTAATTATATAGAAGACTTTAATGCAGACCTTGAATATTATTTTTGCTTTAATTTACCACAATATATAAATATTTGATGATTATAAGTGCCTCTTTAGCTTAATGATGCTTTATATAGAGCCACCAAATGGTGCTAGAGAGGAGAGAAGTCAATGATATACAGATAAGACACGACTTCCGCTTATGGACACGTGCCACTTGACAATCAATTGAAAACTTTAATGAATAACACCACGCAAAATGTTCAACAATTCAAGGCTGTCATCTCAATGTTGTTGAGTTTATTTTTGGCAACCTAAATAGTTAAATCTATATATATTTTTTCTACACTTTTTATGTTAAGTAAGTTCGATGCGCTCAGAAAAACCGAGAATAATTAAACTCATTGAAGAAGTGAACGGACCATGAAACGCATTTCAATGTCAATGAACATGCAAATGAAACCGAAGATAAAACTCAAGTGTTCAACAACTCACTGAAAACTGATGCCATTTGGAATAGTTATAGTCTTTTTCTTTAGACATTTTATTTATATAGTATTTATGAGCATGTTGAAAGGTCAGCAATAGAGTGTTTGCCTCTCGTTTTGCCTCTTTCGATTGAATTGTGTAACTTGAAAATGTTTAAATTTAATTAAAGCATAAACCTTATGGCAAATTGTAGCTACTCGTGATGTTTGTTGGCTTTTGAAGTTGTCTGAGTCAAAATTATACTCGTAAGATATCTTGTCTTGCCATGTCTTGGCTTGTCTTGTCTTGTCGTGTCGGTATCTCTTTGAGTTGTGTTCATTGACTGCCTTAAGTAGCCATCGACCGTAGCCTTTGATCTTTTGTTTGACTAATAACAGAAGAACATTCATTTTCCGAGGTCTTCGCATTGCCGAATCATAACCAAAACTGAAAATGTTCTTCAGCTGCACTCGATAATAAGTTGTTTATATGTATTAACCACTTAGCAGCATTAGTTAATTACTTAAGTAAGCGAGAAGAATATTTGAATGTGCAGCTTTTGTTTCCCGTAAGCTTCTTTAAAGAAATATGTCTGTTTTTGGGGACAAAATATTAAAGACTTGTTATCGAAGGTATGAAATATTTGCGCCTAAATGTATGCAGTCATTAGTAAACCATTCAAATTTTTCATTCAATTTATCGGTTTTCCTTTCGACAAATTACTATAACATTCCTCTAACACAAAATTACAACTAAGTTCACCAGCACAATTTGAATTATAAGAGAGTGCAATAAAATCTCACTGATTATTGATGGAATTTTTTGAATATGCTCGAAAGAAATAATAAAAACGCATTTAGAAAAACATGCAAAGTGGAATTCGAAATGGAAGCAAACGAATACCATTCTCAGATATTTCCATATGACCTGCTTTACTTTGTGTCCCGATTCTGAACGATGTGCAATCGAGTTGTGGTTGGAGTGTTGGGCTTTGGCAGGCATATTGAACACATAGACATGTGTATAACATATGAGGGAATATGAACACCTTGGTGTAAGGCAGGTGCCGTGTTGTAAACGGGGTGTGAGGCGAGAGGAGCGCTTAACATAGATTGTGCAACTTGTGCTTCTGTGCTTGATTTCTAATTTTATGTGCCTTTGATGCCTTCATTTCAGTTCGATTTTTGCACTTTTGGCCTACACAATCCCTCAAGCAGTCCTCTCTCTCTCTCTCTCTCTGCTTTTTCTTTGGCCTATTCTCAGTGGATGTGTTAGCACACTCTGAGTTCGTCAGGTGCTGTAGTGACCGAATTTTGCCACTCTGCTAGTCAAATGCATCGTACTCTTTGACTTGTTCTCAACTGGTAATCATATGTCGAATTGGCATGTTCAATCGTAGCTCTCAGAGCTTCATCTGTCACTGGAGAGTCGAAATAAAATTGCTTAAGTTTTCAATTGCACATTTCGGTTCCGTCTTGCACTTCTCACAGTAAAATATTGAAGTTGTTGAACATCAAAATTAGAAATTGATGTGTGAAAACATGTTTTTATTTGTCTGCTCTAATCTCAAATCAACACATGTTTTATGTAAAAATGGGAATGAGTAATTGTATTTGTAAAAATCTCCATTCGTGCGGAAAATTAAATTTATTTTAAAATGTTTATTTTTAGCAAATTTAATGAGTTTTTTATTCTAAGAAAAAGTTGTTTTTTTAATTATGAGTTCGATCGATGCAAATATTACTGAACCAGATAAATTTAAATGGATTTTTCATGAAACTTTTGTTGGGGGCTTATTGTGTGTCTGTGTAAATAAGATACGCACCATCATCTCGTGTTCAGCGATTACGCGTTTGTGTGGTTAAAATGGAGTTATAGCCTGACTGTGTATAAGGTTACAGCAGTTACGCGCATTTATTTATTGTGCTGTCAGAGAGAGAGAGAGAGTTACACACACTCGCACACTCATTCTGTTGTCGCACACAATAAACTCTCGGAGCCAAAAAAGCAATTTCGCATAAAAGCCACAACAGACAAAACCAAAGAAGACCCCTCCGAAAACTGGCGCACAAAATAGCCGCAGATTCATTCCCAATGACAGACATATGAAAATAATGCGTGGCAAATTTTCAACGCAGTTACACACAAAACACAATGATGCCCTCTAAACTGCTTTACTTTTTGTTGTTGGTCGCCCCCAGATGAAGACTGTAACCCAAACCTCTAACCAGATACAAAACCAAACTCTACTCAACCCAGAAAAATGGTTTCTATTGTGTTGGCGTCGGTGTAAAGGACATGGACGGACATGGACATGGACTAAACCAAAAAATCTCATTTACCAGGCTGGCAAATTAGCATACATGTGGGAATGTGTGAAGCAATTACCAGCAGCCAAAACAACAGCAACGCAAACCTCAACCCTTATTTAGTTGCCACCCACTCCCACATCCTGCCATTTGAGCCACCTTAGTGTTAGGGCAATCAGAGCCTGAATTGCATTTGAATGCATTTTGCGTTCACGATATCAAGTGGTCATAACTTGTGCCCTAAAGCCAAATTCAATTGTTTGTCAATCAACAAACATGCATAAATCGTTTAATTATGCCAGAGGCAATTTAGCATACTACCTTCAACTCTTCGCTGCTACTCTCCTCTTAGCCATTTTAACCCCCTTTCGAGTCGCCTAATTGTTTCTTTAACTCTCGAAAAGAAATGCACTTAATCTGCAATTGGGGTTGGCTAACACTCTGTAAACCTTTCATCCCTTTAACCCCTAGCACCCCATTTTAAGCCACTTTCACCCCTTTGACCACGCTCCCCTGTTGCCATATTGCAACTGCACTTTAATGGTAAAATGTTTTGCGGTTAATGTCACAATTAAGTGCCTTGTCAATTGGTTTGTCAATTGAGACGTGTGTCGACTATGAGTGTGTGTATTTATTTGAGGAGAGTTACCCCAAAGGAGACGGGCGTAAAGCTCTTTCCATAAGCAATTGGAATTGTTGACATGTTTGAGCTTGTGTGTTACGCCTCACTTGTCAGTCAATCGTCGGGGGCTTTATATGGGGAATATTCGAGTGGACATACTAAACATTCCAATACCAAGTATTTTAGTACTTCAACAGTTATGTGAACACAAAGGACAATGAACGATGAAGTGTCATCGGTTACTTGATGTGTCAAAATTTATTTAAAGCTTAATATAAAGTATAGTTTTAATAGATTATTCACGTCTCTTTGTCTAGTCCTCTAAAAACTTACTTAAGCTTATTACAGCAGTTGCTAAATTGCATTTTGGTGGCAAAAAGTTTGTTGCAATATTTACAACAATTCATTATTATTTTTACCACTATTTTAAGCCACTCTGATCACAGATAACCCTATAAATATTTAACAAAATTGATTGAAATTTGTGTGCAACGCCTGTTGCAATGTCCATAATTGTTCTTGCTGCTGCTGCTGCTTTATTGTGTTGATATTTTGCAGTAAAGCCAACCACACACAATTTTGATATTTTGCCACTATTTTGTGGCACACATTTGTTGCAACATTTTTGCATAATCCATTTTAGCAGCGAGCTTTACTTATTTGTTTAGATAACAACAGAGTCGTCGGGGTCCGAAGCTGAGATAAGCTGCATGCCCAGGGCCAAAATAACAATGGTTGTCATATTTACACAGTCCCAATGTCCTGTGTCGTCCTGTGTTTGGAGTAGACTAGGCCAAGTCCTTTATCAAAATGCGGCTTAAAATATTTTGCGGAAATATTTTTATGACAGGTGCATGAAATGCTCACAGAGTGGGAGTGTGCGCAGGTGTATTAGTGTCAACTTGTCATATATAGTTATACCGACGTTTACGTATACGTAATATTTGTATATGTATTTTCATGCATTTAGTGCTGTAGTCCCTAAAACCGTTAATGAAAGGCGCACAGCTTAATGGAGATTTATTATTTTCCACATGTTCAGCCATAAAATGTTGCTCCGTCTCTCTCGCTTTCTCTCTCTCGCTCGGTCTGTTGTTTGTTGTGTTTTTGATTGTTTTTGCTGTCACCTGGTTAACTTTTCACTCTGTCAATCTTCCTGTCATCATGTGTCGTTTGATTCTGGTTCCCTTTTAATATTTTTGTCTTTGTGTAGGAGTAGTATATTCATATAGTTATTTTTTTTATCGTTAATGTGCTAAGCGTACAGAATGTGTATGAAAATGATTTATGATCCTTTTGGGCCAAATTGCCGAGAGGTTTTTTGATAAGCGTTGGCATACCAACAAACAGGAAATATTACGTGGATTATAAATTAGCCGAAATACGTGTAGGATTGCGTGCTTCCCCCATGTCTGCGATTATCATAATCACGCCACGAAATAGTGTAGCAAGTTTATTAATCATACGTCATGTTGTCAACAATTATAATGGGAAAACAAGAGCTGAAATTAACATTAGTTTCCAATTCAAATTACCAATTTCTAGTTTATTAATCATACGTCAAGTTGCCACTGATTAAAATCAAAATGTATAACAATAATTCAGCAAAATCAAAGCAAATTTCTGAATGCAGAAATTCCATTTATTTAAATTGGTTTCCGTTTGATTTGTTTGAAATCAGAATTTGTATATAATTATATAACATGTTGTATAATTGCTGACTTAATTGACTTGAAACTAAGTTGATTCACTGTGAAATCGTTGGTATAAGTCATGTGCCAGAAGCAACTGCAAAAACTTATAAGCGTTGCCATGTATAGTTTGATTCAAGCCAAAGCCTATTTAAGTCTCTTCAGACTGAACCGAGGCTCATCAGCAATTCAATTCACGCACAATTTCATTTACAGAAGTAAAGATGAAGATGAAAACGAAGGACGAGGGCGTACACAATATGATGAGAAGGAGTTGAGTTTAACTAATTAGTATAGTCAGCAATTAGCAGTAATTAAATCATATTCAAAACATCATTCTCTATCCTTTACACTGTCTGTCTGACAGTCAGTCTGTTTCATTTCCCATGCAATCCATTTGGGGCTAAAAACCTTTGGCTCCATGTTTATTTAAAACCATCACCAAGGACTTAACCACGCACAGCGTAAACTTTAACGATTTGCTTTTGACCTGCCCCAAGACGAGCCAAATGAATGACAGGCTGAAGATGGGACTACAGAACAGAGGGACAGACGTGGAGGAGAAGAAGCGGCAGAAGAAACAACTTGGGGGCAAGTAGGTAACCGAACCCGAGTACTTTGGGGCGGGTGCAACCAAGCGGCGTCCACTTGACACACATAAACGTAAGGCTGCCTCTCTTTCTGCTTCGCTCCCATTTTCTACACTTCTCACCCTGTCTCTCTCTGCTCGTTGAAGACGGCAAGTCAACAATGTGCAAGGGTTTTGGGTGGCAACGTAAGGTTGAGGTTTGAGATGGTCTGTGGTTCTCTGTCGCGTTCCGGTTGCGGGCAACACCTTTTTTTTCAACCCAAGCAAACGGATTTTCCATGCTACAGATAAAATCGTTCACCGCAAACTTGTGCATTTTTCCTTTTCTGTGTTTTGTTTGGCTTAACCGTAGATTTCAAATAGGTTTCTCGTGCCTTTGTATACCCTATAGCGGTGTGAAGGTAGAGTAGTTTGGGGAATACTGAAAATAGTAAACAAGTGTATAGGGAATTAAAACATTAGGCAAATGTTAAGCTAACAGTTCATTTGAAAAGTCAGCCATTTGTAGGTATTAATATATACCATTTGAAAGAAATATAATAGGGTATTTGTTTATGCAGGTGTTTTAGCCTAAAAAGCATTCTAACATCTTCTTGTTTATGTTTGGCATTTAAATTCTAAGCGATTGCAGCTTATTGAGTTTTACACCCTTTTGAGATATATAGAACTTTGGATGCTTTAAGTTCAGGCTCTCGATACAAAATGCTCTTGGCTTGCGGTCACGTCCTGACTGCATTTCACTTCAAACTTTGCTCAAAGGGTCCAAAAGAAAAAATAGTCGAAAATAAAATAAGATTTGGCATTAGAAATGGGGTGTGCTGTAAATCGACACACAAATTAAGTGCTAAACGACTTTAAGGCAATAGTAAATTGTTAAACAAGTAAACAAGCAAACAAAGCAAACAAGGAAGCAAACAAACAAATATCTAGATAGACAGCCAAGGATATGCTGGAAATGTGTGCGTTAATTTCAGCTTGAAATATCTTAAATATCTGGCAAATCTCAATGAAAATAAACATTAACTTTTTGGAGGGACACAACGACTCACTCAATTGCCTCATTGGTGGCGCCTTTGGGCTTGAGCTAACAACACAGCAAAGCACAAATAAAACTAATTGGGTCTCCTCTCTCTAACTCCCACTATTTCTCTCTTTTTCTCTCTCTAGCTACTATTATTTTGTCTGCTACTTACTTATTTCCATGTGTATCTATTATCTTTACAGTTAAGTTAGTTGCGTGTCTGGTGTCTTGTGTCTGGCGTCTGGATTCTTGATTTCTGGAGCTACACAAAGTTCATACTTGTGTGCACATAAAATGTAAGTGTTAATTTATGCTCTGTCATACTTTTTGGCGTTGTCGAACACATAAAAAGCAAATAAATGTACATATATGTATACTATGTATCGAATAACAGCTGCTTATTCAATAAGCATTTGTACATTTGAGCAGATTTAGTGTAGGGAGGAGGCATATTTTTTTGATTGACAGCGACAAATAAATTGCTGACTAAAGATTAATGAATGGACTTATGCTTAGCAGCTAAGAAAGATTTACTGATAATAAGGCAGTTCTTTGTAGTAATTGATTGCGAATCTTTTGGCCTAAAAAGCTCTAATTTGACTTATTTTTGAAGGCATTTTTGGCATCTTATTTGCGCTTTAAATATTTGTTCAATAACAACAAACATAACTAATTGCAAATAGTAGCTATAGCACTTGAAAATTTATTTATTTCTTTGCTATATTCTGATTTATAGCATACATTTTGGCATATATTATTTTGAAGAGTTGATTTGCATTTATTAAAACGCTGTGGGGAGTCGACCCATTCAATAACTGTCAACCGTAGTCAAATCAAGGCGAAGTGCACATTGTTAAGTGCTGAAAAATGAAATAAAAAATAAAGTGTCCTTATCACTTCAGACCTTAGAAATCCATTTCATTATGCATAATGTGCACATTTTTTACGCCAAGAGAATCTGAGGCTCAGACTGAGTGAGGGATTTTCACAGGGACTCCATCAACTTATTTGTGCTTAATATTTACATAAAAATGCAAATAAAGCAAACTATTTTCCGTATTACATTGGCCAGCCTCAAAGCCATTTGGCTTATTGTCAGTAGTTGTCTGACAGTCGATAAACACATCATCAAAAAAATGAAACGAAATATAGACGTCAGATATATTTGTATATATAGCTGAAAATACATTAAAATATATGCATAAGGCTGCTTTCTGCTTTTCTACTTTCCCTACTTTGAAATAAGGACAAACAAAACTCATTTTGTGAGGCCAAGAGATACATAAATTTTGGCCATGTCAGACTGTGGTTGCCAACCAGATTCAGATTCAGCTTCAATTTCAAATCAAATTCCCTTTTTCAACAATTTATTTTGCTTATATTTTTTGGCTGCACAAATATTTGCCTTCACAACAACGGCAGCGACAACGACAATAGTAACGTTGGCGTTGACAGAGAAGGCCAAGAAACGAACAGCGACAACCAAACGACAACATTTGACATTTTGTTGTTATTCTGATTGTCTTTCTGTCCCACTGTCCCTGTGTTTCACTGTCCCACTGTCCTTGTGTACCGCGTGTGTCACTGTGTCTGTTAGGTTCGTGTTATTGACAAAAAACATGAAAATGCGATTTTTAGTTTTTGTTTTTCCGCCAACGTTCACACTGTTTGTGTTATTGTCTGTTTAATACCCTGCTTAAAATGACTGCAAAGGGATGCTTAGAAGCTCAAAGAATTCAATACTTTATTGGGTGATTGAAGTGTGGAAAATTTGGTTTGTAGAAGTATTTTAGGCACTTAATCTTACACAATGATCAATCTGTTATTGCTTTACTATTATGGGAATACTTTTATTAAGAAAATGTCAAAATCTTTTTTTTTTTTTTTAGCTTGTTATCACTATGTCTAGGGTATCTACCGATCACTTTTGCACAATTTAAAGACACTGATGCCAAAAGTATGTGCCGTTTAAACGAAATGCTTTTGTTTTTGACATCACGCACGTGTCACTTCCCTTTTCGCTCTTTTATTGAGAGAATTTAAAGCTCTGCTTAGTTCTATGCACACGATGTGTGTGTGTGTAATCTTCGTGTGTCATATTTTAAATGTATTATATTTTCTTGGGTTTTCAAATATCAAAATGCCAATAAATTTTGTGATTCAATTACGTCAATGAATCTTACGAGTTTATGCTGTGACACGTGGCTTTGAAATTGCGTTGAAATTGAAAATATGCTCGCTTACGCAATATAACTAACAAAGGTGAGAGATGAGTGTAAATTGTGCTCGTTTAACTTGAAATATATATTTTAGAAAGTAAATATTACGTATACGTAATATATCAGGAAGGCAAAACCCGACGGCGATTAAGCGAATCGCAACTGAATAATGGCAAATGATTAGACAAAACAACAATGGGCCATCATTCTCATGCCCATTCTTAAAAAGTAGAGAGAGAGAGTGCCCGCAGCAGTTTCTAGCCATAAATTAGCTGGTTAGTAGGTTTGGCTCTCGCACAAAACATGGAATGGGGGAAACAAAACTGAACCGAAAACAAACTGCACGTAAAAACGTCTGTTTTTGCTATAATTGGCCACATATTTTGTTGGTTTCGTAGCAAAGCAGGCAGTGAGGCAGCTAGGCAGCCAGCAAGCCAGTCAGCAGTCAGGATCAGGTGAAATGGCCAAAAAAGTAAACTTGGCAGCAGGCAACGGGGATTTCGTGGTTCACTCTAATGTGGTGATATGGTGGTTGTGTTCCAGTATGTTTGTCTGTGTGATGTTTGTGGTGATGTTGATGGTGCTGTGCCTTGCATATTGCCAACTGGGGCACATCAGGCTTATCAATATATTTTAGACAGTCCTCGGCTTTTTTGGGGCCACATGAAAATGGCGAACCTATGCTAAAAACTGTCCCAGGTCGATGTTTGTTATGGAAATCCTTTTGCACAGAGCAGCACAATAATTTTCTGGATAGTTGCGAACGGAAAAAGCCAGTTATGGAAATGAGCCCAGAAGAGATTTGTAGTCCTTGTGGGCCTTCAAACCCAGCTAAAAAAAGTGTACACAAAAATGTTGGAAAGCAATTGGAAATGAAAATAAAAATAATGTATATTGCCTGCAGGTAAAATATGCACAGAATGAGGCACACAGGCAATAAGGATATAGTACTCTTTATAAATTAGACTTGCAAATCAAATGCGGAAATGTAACAAAAATAAAATGCAAATTTTATAATTGTAATGAAGTAATTTTATTTGGTATTAATATTATGATGTAACAGCAGCAAGTACTTGATTTGAAAGAAACCTAAACAAAAGCTAAACGAAGTGAATGCGTTCTCAAGTGCAGAAAGAGAAAACAAATTGTTGTGGGTAAAAAAAAGCTTTGAAAAGTGAAAGCGAAAACAGTGGTAAACTCGTTTAAAATACAGCTGCAAAATAAAAGGCAATTCAGGCGATGACACACAAATTGTGAGCCCAAGACTAGAGAAAAGACTGTAAAAATAAAGGAAACTGTGAACCTACAAGTCGATTGGCAAATGTCTGGCTTGGAATTATTGGTAGACAAACTCGGGCATAAAAATATGTTGACGGCATTGCCAATGCAATTTTTATAAAATAAAAGTTTACATAAATGTTTTCTCTGCAAATAGGGAAGAAATCTGTAAAGGATGTTAAGCTGCAGTCAGTGAGTCGAGTTTGCTGACGAGCTAAATGTTTTTACTTCTCTTCCTTTTCTCTGCTTTTATTTGTGTTTGTTTTTATAAATTTTGTTGACGTCTGTGTGTGTCATACATGTCGTATGATTGATTTACGTCTGTTGCATTTTAAAACCCTTCGCTTGAATTGTGAAAGGGAAGCATAACTAGAGAAATGAAAAGAAAGGTTTGCATATATTTTTGTTGTTTTTTCTCAGCAAAATTTCTAATATTTTGCGGTTGGAAGCTGAAAGGTTTTTTAGTTTATTTTCTAAGCTTTTATTTACTTTCTTGCGGTGTTGAATTTGCATAATTAATTGACAACTTTTTCTCTGCTAAATTCTAAATTTCAATAAATATTTAGTTTGTATTTCTATGGCTAGGCTTTTTACTAAATCTAATTAAACAAACCTTCAACTTACAGCTAGGCAATGTAGCAATTTAAAAATAGAACAAGTGAAAATTCCGACAGGCATTTTGCTGTGAATTTCAATAATAAAAATATAAGTAAAATTGGTAAATAAATAAATATGGCAACTATCTGATATTCCGGTTGTGGTTCAGCGCCACCTGGTTGATGGTTCGACCTCGTTGCGATTGCCATGTGGGTCAACCAGATATTGACCACGGAATGGCAAACGTTCTCATAGATTTTTCATAGTTCCAACGTGCTGGCAAATAAATAATATATTTTATTGTGTGATGCGAAAGACTAGGCGATAGATTGCGGCTAGCTGAACAATATACCAACGAAATGAAATACAAAAAAAAAAAAAAGGGAAATGGCAATTGGGCAAGTTAAGAGAGTGAGTTGTGTCTGTGCAACTGACAACAGTTGAGGTGAGTTGAGTTGAGGTATTTGCTGAGTTTTCTTAATTTAATATTTAAGCAAGTGTCATTTCATTGTGTTGAATTCCGTTTGATTTCTTGACTTGTTTGAAGTTCTCACCATTTGGTATTGATTATTGCCTTATTTTTGTTATCGGATAGAGCTACGTGCTGCACTGCAATTACAACAACAACTACAACCACAAAAAGTGGCAACAACCATTTATGTGTCACAATAATAACAATAACAATGAGCGCACATGAAAAAAACTTATATTAAGCATAAAAAAGTTGTATAGTATTGGCCAAACGGAAACCATTTTGTACAACGTACAAGCTAAAGTGTGTTTGTGTGTGTACACCAACGATAAGTTATTGAAAAGTAGCAGCAGGAATAGGAAAACTCAGCACAATTCGTGTGATTTTAACTCTAAGTTGCCTCAAGGCAGCAGCTGCAATTCGTATTGATTGACTGACTGACTGATTGACTGGTCATTCGAATGTTCTGTTTGTCCTTTATGAAGAAAGAGTAAACATAAGTGCGAATAGAAGATGTTGGTATACAATATTGGATAAATATGTCGATACACTCTGATCGATGCTTTAAAGATTTCACTTCCTTATTCATTGAATTGTGAATGAGTGCATGATTGGGCTTTAGGGAGTGCTTTATGGCACCTTTTAGCTGCTAACTAAAATATTTTAGTTGTCCTTCTTTCTTTAAAAAATAAACTAAAGTAAATTTGTTGTTTCGAATAAACATTTAATTTCTTCTTAATAATGTCTGATGCTGTGTAACTTTCTGCTGCATACCCACTCCCCAAGGGTTACAGGGTATTTGAATTAAAGTTGAGTAAGCAAGAAAATCGTTTTATATATATGTTTTATTATTTATTTGAATCGCTCGTTGAACGTTTATTTATTTACCTTTGCAGCACGTGGGCAGCTGGCAAATGCGTGTATTTATTTAGTTTTTGCCCATTTCAATTGAGTTTCCATTAACAAATTGCGTTTCCAGCCCATCGTTTTGACCAGCTTTCAATTCAACTTCTATTACAGCGTACGCAAGAAAAACAAAAAAAAAAAAACTTCACTGTTTTTCTTCACTGTCCTTCATTGATTGGTTCGATGATATTTGCTCTACTCTCCATATTTTTCCTCTTTTTTTTGGCAGTAGCTTATTTTTTTGAGCTGAAAAGGATTATATTTGTATGGAAACTCTTTTGTTTGTATAGGTGAGTAAAAAGAAATTAAAACAATTTGCCGAGGTTTTATCGTAAGGATTTTACGAAACATATTTTTAGACACTTTGTTTGGTCAATAAATTGAATTGTTTTTAAACCAAAATTGAACTGTTTTTCTTTGTGGAACAGAAATACGAGACCAGCACAGCAGCAAGCGATTAATAATTTCGATTTTAACTAAATTTTAGTTAAATTTTAAGTGCATTTTGAAGCCAGAAACTCTTTGGCATAATTCATAAGCATAAGCATTTAGCCTTTTCAATAACATGTCACACAGCTGACCCCAAACCCACTTCAACACTTTGCGGTCTAAGCAAGCACTTTACGCTACACTTGACAGCTTGAACCACTGAAGCATCCAAACGATCCAACCACCCAACCGCCCAACCAATCACCCAGCCAACCAAGCACTCTCATCATCCAGCATCCAAACTAACAAAGCATCCTTCTCAACTCAACTCGAGTCGAGTCGAGTCGAATCCAGTTGAGTCAACTCAACTTGTCTTTACTCAGCTGCTAAATTATGAACAGCCTTTATTGCTTTGCGAACCTTGACCGCATGACAAGCTGAAAATGTTAAGTAAATCCATGGTAAATGGCATAAGGAACCGCAATTTTACGGGGTAGTAAGAAGAGAAGACAGTGAGGAATATCAACTGGACAGTGTAAGTTGCTGGTCAGCCGTAAATTCATCAAGTTTCAAATCAATTAACTTGCAAATTTTGCACTCAATTAGCTTGTATGGCACATTGAATCAAGATATTTTTAACTGGCTGTTATTTACAAGTTTGCTGCATTAAAATATACTCTGTAGGGGTGGAAAAGAGGTAGTTTAAACGGATTAAAATGAAAGAAAAAGACTGTGTTTTATATTTAAACTATTTATTATTTATTGTCCACTTGTTCTACGTAACACTTGAGGATATTTGTTCTATATTCTATATTATTTCCATCTATGACTTTTAATCCCTGCGGTTTATTTACATATTAAGTACAGGGTATGTGCATAATCTTGGTGCCGCATTTGTCTTCATTGTTTTTGTGTTGCTGCCAGAGTCGCCTCAATTCATTTAAGGCTTTCTGCCACAATTTGTTGTCCATTGTTGAATTGTTGCCTCGCTGACTTTAACTTGCCGCACATAATTTCCAATTAGACTACACGATGTGGCATTAAAATGATTAAGTCGTGCATTTTGCGTTCTGCAGAATCATAAATAATTGAATAACTTACTCATTTCGTTGTTGGTTATGTCCCCCAGCAAAAAACAATTCCAGTTTCCGCATTCGCTGTTTTCCTCTGGTTTTTTTTTTTTTTTTGGTTCATTCTTTCTGGCAGACTGTGTCGCTCTTATCTAATGCTGACATGCACATTATGCTTTTTTCTCTCACTTCTACTCACAGTTCTTCTCTCTCAGTCTTTGCTTAAATTTGTCACCATTTTGTTGAAGCCAATGCTGTTGGAATTTTGTTGCTGCTGGCCCATTTGCTCCTTTTGCTGTTTATCAATCATAATATGCTGCTGAGTAGTCTCATTAATGTTGACTCTTTGCACGATTTCATCTTGTCTCTTTCTGGTTTCGTTGGATTTTTTTTTTCTTCCTGCTCCGTGTTAAGTTGGCCAACTGACGCTGGCTTCCACTTATTGCTCAGTTGGCGTAATTGCTTTATGCACTGATTTATGCTTATCTTTTAGTCATATTTTTACATTTACCTTTATCTCAGTTTACCGTTGGACTCGAGGAACAGTTGACCCCATTTCTTTGAACTTAATTTTGTCTATCTCTCTCATTGGATTCTTTCTGTCTCTATCCTACTTTCGTTGCTTGGAAACCTGGGTTTATCAGCATAAAGAATAATTTTGTAAAGCATAACGGGTGTTGGGCTGATGAACTTAAAGTTTGAGAGCTTTGAAATTAATGCAAATTAATTAATAATTTTTATTTCTGTAGTCGTAAGAACGTCAAAGGAGAAAATGAGACTTTTACTACTTTTTAGTCTCTTTTATTGGTCAGCGGAGATAAGAATTTTATAGCATACTGTTTTCAATAGCCTTTGAAAGAGTCTTTGTATAATAGTATTTATGTGTGTACCTGTACACCCTACTTTCTGCATTAAACCGACTTTACATTGTCATGTTTTTACATTGTCTGACTTCCCTTCGATTGTGAGGTATTATTAACACAATGTAAACTAAATATAATGATAAACTGAGAAGGATTACTTAAACTACAAGAGCTCAAGTTCTACTCTCATTATTGTTATTAATATCCACATGCCATTGTTGTGGAGTATCGCGTAGTCAGAAGAACGCAGAGTAATTAAAGATTTTATACACTTTTAGCAAATTATTTCACACACATTCTATCTTTACCACTTGCTCTCTTTCTATCTTGTTATTCCTTCATTCCACGTCTATCGCAGAGAAAAAGCAAAATGCATGTGATTGACTCTCGGATACGCTGCTTATAGTGGTTGATTAAAGTGAAATTAAGTGCGTCGTTGAAATCAGTTCAGTGAATGCTTGAAAATTTGACAGGAAACCTTTAGAGCATTTGTGGCATGCAGAAAATGCTGATGAGTTGTCTGCTCTCTCATGTCTCGCTTGGTTTTGGTTTGAAATTAAATAAAAATACAATCATGTGCCGTTCTGGGCTGCTATTCCGGTTTGTCGGTGCTCGGTAGAAGCCTGCGTGACTCAGCATTAATCTGCAGGACTTCAGTTGCAGTTGCATACCTTCCGCATTCTTGCCCTCTTTCTTCTTCCTATTTTTTGCTTTCATTTAAACTTAAATAGTATGCTTTGTCCGGATGTGTGTGTGTGTGTGCTTTGGGGGTGTTGTTGCATGCGTACGTGCCTCCAGCACCTAAATGTATGCAACAATATTTTTGCAAAGCCAACACCAGAGAAGAAGAATCTCAAAGGGTATAAGTGAGAATTTAGCTAGACAATGGAATGCCGCTCAAATTGAAATTCTTTATGCATGCGCGATGTTAGTGTTTTGTTTGCAAAAGCGGCCTGACCACGCCTCCCTGTCCGGTGTTGACCTATGTACATCAACCGGTTCAACTCGGACTATCAGTTTAACTTGCTGTCTCTTTGTTGTTTCAGCCCTAATGTATGCAAGTCAAGGAGTCGTATTTAAAAAGAGAAATGTTCACTTTGCGTCCAGCAATGCGACCTGAGAGATTTAACTGCCTTCACAAAATTGAGCATACAATTTGTGAAAAGCAACAGAAAGTGCTTAGGAAAATTTCAACATAATGTTGTTATTATATGGGTAGGAAAACAATTAAATGGGAGCTTTAGGCGCGCAGAAATAATATTACTTTCAAGGCTTGGAAATGTTAAATTTTAATCTAAAATAAGACAAAGCAAAAGTTAAATATTAAAGCTAACTTTTGTTCCCTTTTCGTTAACTTAAATACGCATAACTAAAAAACCTTCATTATTTTTTACTAAACTATGTTTGTATTTCAGTCATGTGAATATATTTTCTATTGTCGCAGCACTCTCGCATATTTGCGCATATTTTGCCATCCGTCAATCACTTTGACTAGTCGTCTGAGCGTCGTACATATGCATATCTATATATACATATAGTGTTATAAATACTAATTAAATTTGAGGCGCCATGTTGCATTGCAATATGTAAAATGTTTTCTATGTAATTGATATTGTCATTGCCATTGAAATGTGTCACTTTGTTATCGTTTGCATTTAAATGACCGATGCAATAATAACAACACAATTTTTTTTTAATTGACAGCTGTTGCGTAGGAACATAACATAAAATTGTCACTATGCAAATCGTTAAAAATGCATTTAAATGTTAAGTCTTATGCAGTTTCAGTGGTGTAGTCATTTTTGTAGTACTAGTCCCATTTGAAAACTAAATATTGGGTGTCTTGCTGTCGAGTTGACTGCGTATTTGCTTTTGCATAACATTATTGTCTTTCACTCTATCAAAATTTTGGCTCGTCTCTGCTGTCACTTAGTTTGTTTGCATCACAACCAAAAAGGGCGAAACGGAAGTTTTTAATTAAAATGAAAAAGAGAATTTGCATTGCATAATTTTGTGGCGCAAGCACCTGACACTTGCTGCAGTTGGCATTGCGTTAACTGCTGAATGCCAACTGAGCAAGAAGAGGAAGAAGCAGAGGATGAAGAAGTACTAGTAGTACCAGCTGGAGACGAAATGTACGGAGACACATTAGTCTACTCATTTCGACACTGCCAGCAATTCAATTATAGCCCAAAAGTGAGTGCAGCAGAGTTACACACGCACACAAGATTTTAATTAAATAAATTTTGTATGTTTGCGCTGCTTGTCATAAACACTGCGGTGAAAGGGGTTAAGGGGGTTGAGGGAAAGGACTAAAGAAGAAGCCACGAAGGCATGAAAATGAAAACATTTAACTGTTGGCTACGTTTAAGGGCTAAGTAAGAGGGCTAAGAGGGTAGAGGAGTGGACTATGCGGAGAAGGTTTAGTTGGTTTGTTTGCATAAAGTGCAAGAAAATTGCCCCAGCAGCAGCTGGTAGCAGAACAGAACGACGCCTGAAACTATGCAACATCATTTTCAACAGATTTCCATGTCTATGCGTGGGTGTGTGCGTGTGTGTATGTGGGTATGTTGGTGTGTGGTTGTATGTTTGTGGCATCGTGTCGTTTTGAGGTTGCATTACTGTGCAACATAATCAAATTTAAGTTGAGTCGACTTGCCTCTACGTGTAGTTATGTCAACCGATGACTCGTCTGTTGGTTGCATGCTACATTCTGCCTGCTACATGCTACAAGCTGCCTGCCACATATTTGCATGATGTGGCAAATACTTGTTTTTAGGCTGCCCTCTATCAGGCAGCATTTAATTGAACTTGCTTTCGAGTTTTCATGTGGATTATACTGTGTACTCCACACTACTAATGAACGTGTTTCAAATTGAAAATAGTTCAATCATGAACGACAAGCTGCCAGTTTTAAAAATGGCACAGAATTGAACTTTTAAAGGCAAAGAGTTCGTGGTAGCTAGGATTTAAGTGTAAAGCTTAATATATATTTTTTGGGATGTTTTAGTAAAATCTAGCAACTGCTTTTGGTAAACAAATGCTACCAAAACAAACAATTTAAAGTAACGCAACAACAAGAACAGAAACAACTAATTAGGCAACATTTAGAAGGTTGAAATGAAAGTGGTTTTGGGGGCTCTGAGTGGCTGACTTTTTTGGCTGAAACAACTTTGTCTTGGATCTAACTGGTAGTAAATTATAACTACTATTATGATTTTTTTTTCCCCTTTTTTTTTTAGGTTTGGCATGGCAGCTGCAGTTTCTGGTTCGTTGGTCACTGCGGCTGTCCACTGTCGAAAGTAAACACTTTAAGCAGATTTAATAAAGCCCCTGAATGAGTGTTGGGAGGAGTAGGAGCTGGGGAAACAGTTCTGGGTATGAAAGTTACGAGTCAAATGGTTTGTTGAGGCTTTTTCGCTTTTGCTCCGAAAATTAGGCAACAGTAAATAATTATTTGGACAAGTATTTTGTGCTGGTCTAGCAATCCGAGAAATACCAGCATAATTGCCTGTGGCTTTGCCTTTGTCAATTCTGCCCATTGGTTTCTGTATTTCAGTTTTAAGGCGCTGATAGTTGCTTTTGGCATTATGTGTGTGTCAAATGCTCAATTTAAGCATAAACATTTGTTTAAAGTTTAAATGTGTAAAGCAGCAGCTGAGGCAGGCTAGGGAAAATGTTACCCGTATTTGGCAGAAGTTTTGTGGCCCATGGAAACCAAGATTTTTACCTAGCTCATTATAACTTTTTCTTGTTTATGGTATACCCCGTCAGTAATATGAAACGAATCGGAGACTAGTAGAAATTTAAGCTCTTAAAGTTTAAATTTGTAAATACAACAGAAAGTTTATTCTTTCATTTTGTTGAAAACACTTGACAACCAGGAAAAGACCCTGTATTACAAAGCATCTTTTGGCTTTTTATGGCTGAAAGAAAAAGATTTTGCTGACGTTGTTTTCAGCGCTCTCTACCTGTGCCACATTTGCGAACAAAATAATAAAAATAAGAATAGTAATAATGCTTTAGCAAAAGTTTAAGAAAATAAGTGAAGCTTAAGCAAAGGTAACTTTGTTTTGTTGTTGAGAAACAGCGAAAATCTCAACAGGGAAGTTGGTAGAGGGGACTAGGCTTTCAAGCTTTCAATTTAATGCTTCGTTACCTTTTTTCGAGCAAATGTTGAAACATTTTCAAGTGGCCAAGCACTTGAGAAATAAGTTTAAAGTGTTCTCACAAATGAGGAATACGAAAGAAAATTTGAGTTGCTCAATCTCCCCTCGCTGACGACTTTGCCCAAAAACTTAGCCTTTTATTGTCAAGGATATTTGGCTGAAAGAAGAACATGAAACAATAACTAGAAGAATTATTGCATGAATACCTTTTCATTTTCTATTATATTTATTCTAAAAAAAAATATTAATAAGCATTTTATACAGTTATACAAAAGACTCAAAAGAAATTTAAAGTGTTTTGTATAGTAACTTTTTTAATTAAGTCCCTTTGAGCAGGAAGTGGGACGAAGAAAAGCACAGTAATGGGATAATAGCTTAAAAAAATTCAGCCTTAGGTAAAAAAAGGGATTTCTTATGATACCGTTTAGGAAATAATGTGCTTTTTTAAGTAATTAAAATTAAATAAAATATTTTCTAGAATATCTACAGAGTTTTGAGCTCAAGGGCAAGTGCCTTGCAGCTAATCAAAACACTTTGCACAATTTTCTAGGTTTTAATAATTGTGAGTACAAACCACAGAGCTTCCATAGCGTGTGAATTTTCCTTTTCTACTTTTTTCATTTCCTTTTTAGCGGTGTTACCTGCTTTAAGGTGTATTTGTGCTATCTGTATGACAGTGCCTCAAGGCAAATACAATTTTAACAATGAAATTTAAATGAATTTGCATGCATAATTAGCCAGAGCTTTGACGACCTGCACACTTTTGCGTTAACTCCACCAGTCTCACTCTCCGTTTCTCCCTCCTCTCCCTTCATCTCACTACGCTCCCACGGGTAGCATTGCGGTGAATGACATACACCCCGCGGTTATGATGCATGTGTGACATTTACGCAAACATTGAGCCAAATTACTTATCTCAGTGGGTGGTCCAGATGGGAAAGAGGAAGTAAAGTGCTTAATATGAAATTAAGGCAATTGAAATTGTGGATGTTTAATGGGTGTGTATCTGGGTGGTAGGAAGTGGGCATATAAATGGGCCAATTGTAAGAATGGCTTATCTCAAGACAACACATGATCCATGTTTTACTAGCTCATACCAGGCTAGGAATTAAATATAAATTTGGAATGTAAGTAGCGAAGCAATTTCTAAGTATTCTACTAAATTTTGTTCATTTATTGACCAATTAAAACATTAGTAATTTATAGGCAAAGCTTAAATTTCAATTACAGATAATTGTTAATTAAGCTAACATATGTCTCCTATCAACAAGTTTTTCTTAACTTTTAGAAAGGATTATTGTTCCAATGGTTATGCATTATTAATGATTTAATTATAATAATTAATTTTGAATAAGACAGAACAGTGTGTTACCTGTTTTAAGGTGTATTAGCGCTATCTATATGACAATACACATGCTTTGTGGTTAATTTAGTAAAATCATTTAATTTAGCCAAATGCGTTTCAAGTCTTGTTGCTTAAGCCACTAATAAAGTGGCTTCACCTGTACTTAACTTGGCTCTTAATTGGTTTTGAAATTTGTGTAAACTGAACTGATTGTACTTGAACTATTTAACTGAGCTAATGTAAGTGCTTAAAGTGTAATTTACAGTATAGAGTTTGTTCTTTCATTAAATTAATCATAGGTAGAGTGAATAAAGATTTAAATGCAGTCTTGACTGCCTTCAAATTCCGATTACTTTCTCTATTATGCCTTTAGTGCATGTTTATATTTTCCCTTTACATTAAAACCCTAAAAGGGTGCTTAAAAATTCATTCATACCTTCCATCACTTTAACACCAGCAGATGTACCATAAAACTGGTGGAGAATCAATTATGTATATAAAAAAAAAAAGAATTACCTGAAAGTGACTATGAATAGCATCGATTCAGATTCCGTGAGCTGGCATTTCATCCGCATTTTTATCTCGCCTTCTCTCCTCAAACGTTAATGGATAAGTTGTCAATAAAAGTGGAGGCAGTGACACTTTTCTTTTCGTTTTTTTTTTTTTTTACCTATCCATTTTTTTGTTCGCTGAAACATTGGAAACATTCACTCAGCTGACTGCGGGGAAAACAACATGGCAGATCAACATCATATCCTTTGCATCCTTCACGTTGTCATTGATGAATTTCGCTTTGATTGTCAGTGCTTTTTGGCGAGTGTTCCATTTGGATACTCTTAAAGAAGGTATAGTTGTCAAGTAGTTAAATGTGTAATGATTACAAATAGAACTTAAATAAATATGCTGTGTAATTTACGATAATTGAGATTTAATTGCAACAATGTATCATTTTCCTTCATTATTCTTTATAAGTACTCCCCTAAAGAGTATTCAATATTCGATTCATACCACCAAGCACATATTTCTTTTACTTTTTGTACGCCCGTGTCCTTTGGCATTGTCTTGTTGTCATTTTTAATATGCACGCCATTTGCCATAGATACGCGGCTATTGAGATACTTTTCGTTACTTTGTGCGGCATATTTGAGGATATATTTCAATGTGATTGAGATGGAGGGATATGCGGAAAGTTACGGCTTTCGTTCCTTACCATTCTTTACCGTTTTACGTGCCATTTTGACTACCATTAGCTATAAAATGGTTGGGCATTTTCTTGGGGGCGGCCATTTGCCATTTTGTTCGTCGGTCTGTCGGTTTTTTGGTTTCCCTGCAAAACCGTTTCGTAATTATGCTCTTAAAAAATGCATAAAAAAATTTGTACTTAAAAAGTTAAGTTGTTTTCCACTCTGTTGGGAAATCTGAAATTGAGCTGGGGAATGAGTGCACAACTTAATGACTGAGTCAAATATGTTTTTATGTATGCTGAATTTTTCCTTATACATTTTAATATGTTGAGCAGATTTTTAATGAAGTTTCTCTTTTTTTTTACATTGCAGTGCCAATTCATTGAACTTGTTATAGGTAAGTGAAGTTTATTTTGTCATAAATTAATTTAATTTTGTCATAAGAACCTTTGCTCTTGTTTTTTTTTTTTTTTTTTTTTAAGTTTTTTCCGCTTTTTGTGAGCATAAAGTGGGTCGTCTTTTAGCTTTGAAGTTGGGCAAAATGTGAAAAACTTTTTTTGTGCAATTAAGTGTTGCCGCATTAGGCCACCGACTCATTAACGTGGCTGACAACTGTCCCGCTTTCTCTTTCTTATCCTTTTTTTACTATCTCTCGTTCTCTCGTTAAGTTGAGCGTTTAAAACTAGCACGAGTTATTTCATGGCCCGGTTTTAATTGCACACGAATTTAACGCCACAAAATATGCAACGCTTTTTCGTCTAATTGCAGCTGCCTGCCACTAAATTTGTCTACCCAATGAAGCATGCCACTCGCAACGCTAGCCTTGCAACCAATTGCTTAGAATAACTTCTTCGCAGTGCAAATTTAATTTTAAATTTTGTTCTGTCACGTTGGCATGTAATGCTACTTGAACTTTGTAAATCTGAACTTTTAATGTAGTTACAGAAATTAGTTATATTTTATTTTACCGACCTGGTTAATAGAGCTCATTGATTTAAAAATACTTTAGTTTTTGAAGAGTTCTTTTTCATTCAGGTGCAATTAAACACGGCAAATCGTGTCAAACGAAAATGAATGCGAACTTTTCTCTCGATATAATCGATAAATGAACGTATGGCTTTTTCGAGAGTTAACAGAAACTGTATGCACCGTCTGTCAAAGCTTAATTAACTGCTCTAAAAGCTGGTCATAGCTCAATTAAGTAGTGAAAAAGAGTCAAGTATAGACGAAGAGAAAGAGAGAGAGAGGGTGTTAATTAAAAAGAGAGGTGAGATTTATCTACAAGCGTCTGAATAGCCTAACGCGCATATTTCATTGCATACTTTTGCGGGCCGCATCAAATTCCGCTATTGCTGGGTGCCAATTATGCAAGGGGAAAATAGGATTTCGAAGGGGAGGCGTTCGAATAGTGTGGGGCACAAACGATGGCAGCAGGTGAAAGGAAACAACACTCGATATCTGTGGCACTTGTTTGCCACCAACTGCGTTGCAAGTGGCAGCCCTACGAGCGTTAATTCTCTTTTACCTTGCCGCCCCCTTTCCACCCGCCTGCTTGTTTACTGCTGCCAACGAACAGCTCTTACAAGCACTTGCACACACGCACACATATACATAGGGAAAACACACACAAACGCACATGTAGACACACACACAAACACACTTTAAGTGCTTGGTACAGCTGCAGTTTGTGTTTCGCATTCAAGCAAGTAATTAATGCGTTTGTAAGCGCGATAACATCGACATATATGTAGATCCTTCTCGATATGTATGTGTGTATATGTATGATTGCGTCGTTGTGTGTATGCGTGTCCTGCATGGGAAAATTGCGAGTTGCAAGTGCAACGTTTTGGCATTTGCTTATTCGATTAGAACATGAACAAGAACAATTTTTTTCTGCTGATTCACATTGTCTGATTGCGAATGCTGCAGAAGAGCATTGATCAAAGAACCCGTATTAAGTCTAACTAACTGCGAGTGTTGGAAAAAGTCATTCAATATTTGAGTAGAATATGCAGCATCACATGTTGAAACTACATTTGATAGAATTAAAAACTTTATAGCTGTAAAGACGAGTTAGTTAGGGTTTTTGACGAGTAAAATAAAGTTTTTGGTTTGAAAGGAAAGAAAAGCTCCAGGACTAATCAATAAATCTGCTGAATACAAATTTGAAAAGCTTATTTATAATTTTAAATCCAATTCATTGGCAGCTTCCGATATCAAATCAATTTTGGTGTTTCATGTTTCGCTGCGTGAGTTTAGAAATGTTTCACTGCTAATTCAATTGATTTGAATTATGTATGCATTGTTTTCCTGTGTATAATCACTCACAATATGCTCCAGGTCGCCCCCTTTCGATTGAATGTGAACCCGCAAATGGCCAGTTAAAATTTGGACGCAGCCACGCATAAATTGATGTGCTGCCTTTGATAGAACGGGGGGCTTATTGTTTGAGGGCAGTGTCTGGAGGAGGGGTTGTCTGTGAAGGGTGCTTTTGTGGACATACGTGTATAGCCATTTAAATACTGCCCACAATTGTCAATTACGATACGATACGCCACCACTGACTCTTTCAATATATATTGGGGAAAATACCAACACTTAAAAGGTGCTGTGATTCAATTTACATAAAAAGGTAACTCAATGAAAGGTTTCAACGGCTGCCCCCTTACAGTTCGATCACCATTTTCATTTTGCAACCTGTTGCTGCTACTGTCGCAACCCCTTTTTGCGGTTCAATTTCCATGCGTTGATTAAATTTTATAATTTTTACGCGCAATTGAGCGTGACGTGGCAACAGTGGGTGGGTAGGGCAACAGTGTTGGGAATTGGAGTAAAAGGTAACTTAATTTCGACCCCTTATCATAAATTAGTTTTTGTATTTTGTTTCCCTCTCCCATTTCACCCTCGCCCTTTTCCACTTCAAACTCTTGACTTGGATTTTAATGGCAATGGGGGGCTGACTTTAAAATTGATGCGTTTTATAGTTTCCAATCAAAATTGAGTGCCAGCGGGAAATCACAAAAATTGAAAAAGTGGTATGGTGTGGGGAGTGGGCAAATTGCTAATTAAAAGCTGTCAACCGTGCAATAAATTAGAAATCACATCGGGCTTGCAATTTCCATTTTCACATAAATATATTCCATTAAATTAAAACAATTTTGTGGTGCATACTTTTAGGCTGATTTTAAAATAAACAATTTCGGGATTTTTCATCATTATGGCTCAAATTGATTCAGCATTTTTTATAATAATTAATTTTAATATGTTGTGATTTATTTATCTGCAAGCTTACGAATAAAAGTAACTTATTTAAAAGTTAAATATGAATCGAGGCAACTTTTTGTGATATTTTCCTATTTCATTGTCTTCTTTTGACAATTTAAATTGATTAAATGGTAACTAAACACCAAAATCATGTTATTAAATGCAACTTACTATTGTATGCAAATAACTCCTGAATTTAATCATATTCATGGACTAGACAACTATCTACATCTTTCAAGTACTATTTATTATACTATACTATTAAGATATACAAAACCTTGTGAGTTTATTTATTTGATTCACACGTCTATCGAAATCTTGGCTTTTAGTATTATTAGTATTATTTCATTGGGTGCAGCACTTAAAAAATTTAATTTCGTAATTGAACGATCGATTGAAACAGTGTTCTGAGTCAACATCCTGTCCTTCCTGACTTTTGCCACTTGACTTGACTCTTGTGGAACAAGCAGCAATTTAATTGAAAATTTATCAGTTTCACATTTCATTTGCATTTATTCACATTGTTTGCTCCCCTTTCACCCCAACCCACTTACACACATATGTATGAGTGTGGCTCAAAAGGTTTTACCCTACGAATTTCCAATTTGCAACGTTGACATTTTTTGGTAAATTTTATATGGGGTTGGGAATAGAAGGTGAGTAGGGGGTGTGTTCCTTTTGTTGGCCAACAATTTCCACAAGTGTGTACCTCACAAATATGGCTATGACTACACAGAATGAATGCAACGAATGAAATTGTTATTATTTTCTAACCTTTTTGCCACACAAAAATGCCAACTGTGTTGTAGAATGTCTTTTTGTATTTTTCTTGTATGTGTTGTCATTTGTATACCCTGCTATACCTAAAAGTTTAGAAGTATAAAGCAACTGAGTTCATTTTTTGTTGGATACTGGGCATAGGGCATCTCAAAGTCTTTCTCTCTTCTCAACAGCACTCCATGTTGTTTCAACTTGGCATAGGAAAATGCCACACAGTTACTGGCAAATATTTCTAAATTTAAAGCAACTGCTCTGCTTTGAAACAGTCTAATTAAGTGATGCCATCGATAGCATCGCAGTTATGATATTTGTGGAGTGGTAGAAGGAATCAGTTGGCGTAGTTACCAGTTAGTTGGTTTTGCCTTTCGACCATGTCTTGTGTCCCTTTATTGATTTTATGTGCTCGACAGCGATAAATTAATTAAAACAAATGGGAATTTTGTGAACTTGATAGTTATCTTACTCGTTTGCTCGTAGCATCTTTAAAAATTGGCTATAATTACTTAATTAAAGGGCAAAAGGATTTGTAGTTTTGTCTGAACTATGTGCAATTGAAGACACAGCACAGCTGTGTGTAAGAAGATGACTGAAGGCTTTTTAATGAAGCAACTCATTAGCTAGAAATGAAGGCGAGACACTGTTGAAACACGTGTTTTAAGAAAATCTTTGACAGTTTTGGTTTTTACTTAGTTATAGTTATAACAATTTTGTTGTTAAAGAATCACTCATCAATTTAAGTAGCAATTTCCATATCCCACTGCGCTTTCAAATCTCATTAGCAAAGTGTAACACGTGTGGTTTTGTAATTCGGTAATGAAAGGCAGTCTTTTGCTCCAATACAATTAATAGTAATTTACCAAGGGAATCTTTTATGCAGTGGAATGATGAAATTTAATGGATTGCTGAACAGTTTAAACGAAGCATTCGATATTGGATTTCTTGCCACAAACACTAATTAATCAGCGTGCTATTAATTAAACAACCGCAATTCTTAATTGTGTGAGCATGTACATGTGTGTGGGAGCAGGAATCACGATACGGACGGTGTTCAATTAATCCCTTTGCCACAACATCTTCTGGGCACACGTCGTTAACCACGTGGCTTTAATTGTTGGTAACGTGCTGTTAAAGCGCACTTTAACATTTTTACAAAAGTTGGTAAGGAAAATGGTAAGATTAACTTTGATTGTTGAATCACATTGAAGTTTTTTCTTTGTCATAATTTACAGGCATTAACGATATTGTTATGGTAATCACATTGGCGCCACTTGAATGCGTTGAGCTCTTTTTATTAAGCATAAAAATAAATTAATAACTGCCTGTCATCAGACAACACACATGCACACGCTTAATGTGTGTGCCTGTCAGTTAATATTCTTAACGCAAGTATTTTAGCAATGCCGATGGAAAGTTTTGCGTTGTTTTTTAATAGCTGTGGAAACATGAATGACATGAGAAGAAATCCAGAGGTCGTTCAAGTTTATCAGCTTCAAGCATATGCAGCTTGACTCGTAAATGTTTATTGACAGCAAACTGTCTCTATGCTGAGCCACTGAAGGAGAAGAGATAGATACACTGCGAAATAGCAAAGATTAAATTCTTTAAATTTGGTTTACTTTGATGTCACGTAAAGTAATTTATTTGGATTCCATCAATAGCAATATCAATAAAAATCAAGATTTAGCTATTTCAATTTGAATGTTTGTCAACCTCAAATGGTTTTTATTTTCGCTAAAACGGTCTTACCCTTTGCTTTCCTCGGCTAGAATAAATTCTATGGCTATAATATAACTTGGTTTTCGCTTTGAAATTTGTTACTGATTCGCTTTTCTAACCCGTAAAGAAGCTTGCGGCGCAACTTGCTGCAATCCAAACTTTGGGATTACCCCGCCTTTCGTTTTCGCCCAGTGAAACGCCTCGCTTCACAACTTGAAACGTTTATATTGGAATTATATTGCATTTTTATTACCTACGCGTATAAATTTTCTTTTGGTTCCCTTTTTTTTTTGTGTTGGTTCCTGTATTCGAGTCGCCGCCAGGCACGCAACATTTTAAAAAACAATTTTGCCAGATACAATTTCTTGTGTATTATCGCCAAAAAGTATGCAAACACAAGCATAACATACAAACGCACACAAACGCAGAAACAAAGCCGGGGCAACACACATGGCGTATACGCAATTTTATTTGCATGCCACTCAGACAGACAACGATGTTGCCGTCCGCCTTGCGGCTGCTTATCACTTTATATATGTCTGAGTGTCTGTCACAAAGTGTGTGTGCGTGTGTATGAGTGTGTGTGCGTTATAAATTTGGGTCTCGTGTCTCTGATGTTGTAGCACTTTGTGCGACAACCAATTTGCAAGTGTTCCGCATTACGTATTCGCCCCGAATTCAACTTACAATTAAGCAGGTTAAGCATGGACAGCCAGATTAGCAGAGTATATAAAATCCAATTTTTTAAGCGTAATTGTATCCTTTTTTTTTTGCACTCTTCTTTGCTGCTGCATTTGTAAACGTTTTGCAGTTTTTTTCCTCTTTTTTCATTACCTTTTTAAACCGTTTTCTGTCTGCAGGCAAATGTGTCTTTTATTTTATACAATATTTTGTTGAGACATTAAATAAACAAGTTGTATTGTATGTGGGTCGAGTAAATAATGCGAGGTGACATTATTGTTCTACAGAGTGTAACTCCCGTAGGGGTGTATTTTAAGGTTGATTGTTTTTTATTTATCTTTTCTTTTTGAAGGCCAAAAGGTGTTGGCTTTAATGCATTTTCATGCCTTATTTAAAATGATTTTCGCTTTACCACCCAGGAAATTATTTTCATTTATTGCCTTTTCCAGCGGAAACATGAGATATTCAGCATGTCTCCGTTATCCCGACAGAATGGGATGTCGTGGCGGTAGCGACCGGCGTGTCCGGGCGGGTATTGCTTCAGTTAATCATTTTGCGGTTGTGGTTAATTTTTCAGCTCAATTAAGTGAGATATTATAAAAGAAGCCGCAAGTAAACTCTTCTCTTCTACATAAACTTTCGCAAAATGTGCGAAAATATTAATAAATTTACAATTTGCAAAACGTACAAAACCACCGCAGGAGTTAAAAAAAAACCGAACTCTTGCACAAACACACACATAATTAAGACTCAACCTGAATCCACAATATGGCTGAAAAGCGAAACTCAAACGAATTGTTAGACATTTAATTAATGGAGTGGAAATACATACAAAGTTCAGTTGAATTAGTGGCAAACGGCAAGCGGCAAAAGACAAACATCAATGGGAAAACAGGGCCAAAAACTAAGAGAGACAGGCACGAAGAGAGTGAGAACGAAAGTGGAAAAGAGGATGATGATAAAGAAGAACAAGGGCAAAACCAAACTTAACTGAAAACAAGCCCTCGGGCTGTGCAGAGCAAAGACAAAAGGCAAACAAATAAGATTGCTAAACTTAAGTGTGCTAAACGCGCAAATACCCTGTAAAGTAATGTAGGTTAAAGGGGTTTTTAAGTATATATAGCTTTTCCTTATAAACTTGTTAGATATTTTTAAAAAGGACATGAAGAAATAAACTTTTGTCTGGCTTAAAATGCTCTATAAACAACCCCTTTGTCAGTTTGTCTATACTTAGGGTATATAAAAGAAAAAAACGAAGTTGAAAGGACTTTAAGACCTTCAGTGTGACAGCTCAGCACTTTGTGATGCAAACGAGTCTTGGCATGCGAGTTTCTATATTATCTAAATGTTGATGATATGACAATACTACCAAAAGAAGAAAAAATATATATATGTACTGATATATATATAAATAAGAGGCCCAGTGACATTTGACATTTCAATAAGCGACGATTGGCCAAAATCCAATGCAATGACAAAGCATTAGCTGAGAAATCCTTCGACACGGGCGCAGAACAAAAGCCTCTGACTAAATCAATACTTATCATTTTGAGCGCCAAAAGTTGCGCCTCTTAATGCCAGGGGCGTTCTCAATGTCTCTCTTTCTCTCTGTGTCTTCCTTTTTTCTTAGTCTTAGGCTGATTCTCATTTTCGTTTGTTTTCGGTTTTTGTTTTCTTTTATTTACTTGAGGTGGGGGCGTGGTAAGCTGTAAAAGCTAGCTTGTAATTGAATGTACACCACACGGCGTATGCGCAATGTCTTTCATTCCGCTGTCCTTTGGCTTTCTAGCTACTCAACTATTTAGCATAGTCGTAAGCCTTTCCAAATGCAAATCTATTGGCACTTGCTTTATTTATGCCACTCGTTTATTGGTTTGTTTGTATAATTTTATGTTTTGTTTTCCCCATCTCCTTTTATTGTGACTGTCATTTGCTATGCAAATATTATTCCACGACCTGTAAACTTGATTTTGCATTTCTGATTTTCATTTCGTTACTTGAAAAATTGCATAGTTTGTGTTTGTTCAACGTGTTTTTCTTTCATTTTTATGCAAACCCAGAAAATCTATGATTGTTTAGTCCATTCACATTTATTTCAAAAATATATTTAGTTTTGTTTTCTTTTCTTTGCAGGTAAGCTCTTCACTTTATTACCATACAACTGTTTTAATAAATGCAGGTAACAAACTTAAACGCCAACTCAATTTGATTTAATTTCCCTTATGTACATATCAATTTCAACATCTGTCGGACAAAAGCTGATCAATATGCATAGCATGAGATACAAAGCTAAATGTGATTACACTTATCTTTTGAAAATGGAAAACGCCAGAGAAAAACTTTGAAAAACGCCGGCACTTGTAATCATAGCACGTCTTTTTGGGGAAGTAAAAAATGTAAATATGGAAAAGTTTTCTCTTTTTTGTTTGGTTGAAATGCCGTGGCAATTAGAAACATATTTCGCCATTGTTACCACAGCTGTATGGCAGACATGTTTTAATGGCAAATAAAAATGGCGGCGACGCAGACATGTTTGTGCAGGCTGGCAAACTGTTTAAAGTGGCACGCCGGTAAAAATATGAGTTAAGGGAGGGAATATAAGCCACAGACAGGCACCGGAAATCGTCAGACAAAGGGGTGGAAATGCCTTTTATTGTGATTGTTCAGCTGCTGTTATATACACATCAATATATATAGAAATATACATATATAAACATTTATCGGAAAGGAAAAATGATTGTTGGACAGTTGGCTCAGCTGAGAGCATGCTGTGCGTGGTCTTTTGTCTGTGCTCGATTCGGAAGTTTCATTCAATCAGAAGCATCAATCAGTTTTGCGTATGAGTGAGGAGTGTGCACAAAAACGGCTTCAACGGATTTTCAACTTCATTTTTGTCGATTTCGTGGGCAATCAAGCGCAAATGCTTCTGTTTCACCCAAAAAGTTCAGGCGGCAAACACCTGGCCAACAACCTGTCCAGGCCACGTATTTATTAAGTCATGATGCTGAAAGGTAGACCATTCCAAAAGAAGAAACATAAAAAATAGAGAGAGAATGATGGAACAAAGACCATTCAATGCTTGATCCCTCAAACACAGTCATGTTTCTCGAGCACCATGATGAACGTCGTCATCATTATCAAGATTATCATCGTCATTGTTATAGTAGTTGTTCTATTGGTTGATTATTTTTTTCTGAGAATTTTGATGCTTGTTTACCTTGTGGCTCCTCAATCTCTGGCCTCTCTTGCCTCATTCTTGTGCATTTTGAGCTCAATTTTTCGCATTTGATGCCATTTACGCCTCATTGACGTCGGTTTTTTGAGTCCCAATACTGAAAGTGCCAACAAGTTCTAAAATCAAATCATTTTTGGTTTTCATAGAGCAAACACTACGAAATAAGAGGATAGCTTCTAAGCAGTGATTAGAGACTACGGTGAAGCAATAACCAGAGTCGCTGTTGGGAAAATAATATAGTAGATTATTATTCGCTGGACTGTTGGATATTCTGCAAAAGATATTTGACACGCCTCATTACGCACATTTAATACCCGGCTATGAGCGACGGGCCAGTTTAAGTTCAGTTCAAATGCTTTGTGAGAAACTTTCACAACATTTGCCAAAGTGGAAGACCCCGGAAAATCATTTAAAGTTTTCTTTACGGCTGTCACGACTTTTTTGTGCGCACAGGCCAACAAACATTTTTTCCAGCATTCTGAACTCGAGGGCGACTGCTGCTCATTAGTTCAACAACTGAATTTGCACACCGAAAGTATATTAGGAAAATTTGTATATAGATATAGAGGTATATGTGTGTGTGCGTATATCTGTGTCTGAGTGTGAGTGTGTATGTGTATGTGTTTGCATGCTGCCGTCACATTTCAATCAATGTGAAAACTTTTGGCCGCATACTAAAAAGTCCGCCAGATGATGATGGAAAAAGGCGAGTGAGAAAGTTACGACAAATTGAATTCCGTGCAAAAGTTTTACGCTTTTTGTTCTGGCCAGAAAATTTTTACATTCAATTCGTCTTTCAATGTCTTCGCTTACATTTACCCTGTAGGCAGAATAATGAAAGGCTCTGGTATCTTGCAGCAACGCCATTTTATTTCGGCAGATATTTAATTTCCTGTCTACTATGCCCAAAATCAGCGTGAAATATATTACCAAATTTGGCGAGGCTTATACATAACATTAGTTAGGGTATCTGCTCGTCACCCAGCCGTCTAGCCGGCGTTCGTTAAATCTTTATATTTTAGATAGCTTGAATTGAATTTTGGTTTTATTGAGGATATCCATAAACTGCTGCAAAATTATTGATAGCGCAGCGTAGGCGTATACGTAATATTTTTTGTAGCAACTGTACCGGAAACATTATGAACCTGATTTGCAGCCGACTGCTGTTGCCTGACTCCTGCCAGCTGCCTGCCAGTTGCAGCTGTCAGTCTGCCACGAAGGGCGGGCGCACACAATAGCTAACGGAAGTGGAAGTCGCTTATCCAAGCAGCTTTCTCTATCGCCGCCTGCCTTTGCCTTTGCCTTCGCCGCTTCTCTCCGTCTCTGTTCCTCCTTTAAGCCGTCTCTCACTTCATTTTACTGTTGCCTTGGCTGTCGCTTAGTATATTTTATTATTACGGCTTTTTTTTATACCCGTTACACGTAGATTACGGGTATGTCCTGGACACAATAAGATCTAGATCAGGTTTATGTGCTGCACGGACTTTTGAAGTTTACAATAAATTTTTGTGACGACCTATTTGGCCCCGAAATTCAGTTAGAGCTTCTAGCATCTACTCCAAAACAGCTTAAATATGGATTTGTTTATATTACTTTTTTGTAATTTACGGAAAGTAAACAGCGCCACAATTATAAAAAAAAGTTCGCTTTGTAAACAATTTAACATGTAAGCCCCTGAAACTTTGTAATTGTTTTTAAGACATTTAAATGATTCAAATTTATGTTCTTAATACTTAAATTGGTTAACGGGTATTTTAAAATCTGGCACTATCTACTATAGTTTCTTCACTATTTTTTGTGCGCAATTCGCCGTTTGCACATTTGCATATCAATTTGTTTCATTCGTTTCATTTAATGCTGCGCTGCATTTGCAGCTCTTTTCAAATGTCGTTGCATACTTTTTTGGGCTGAGTGCATTGTGCAGTTGTGTGTAATTCTCAATGTTATTTTGTTGTTATCGTTCGTCTTTTCACATCGTACGAAGGCTAAAAGATATCTCGGATTTTGACTCCAAAGTCTGTGTGTCTCTTCTGATATTTTCAAATATTTTGCTGACTTGTTTATTGGCCGTTAATAATTTTTTCTATCTTGCAGTTTGTGTGCTTTACGTGATGACAAATGGCAAATATAGACGCAAGATATGGTATCTGAAAATTGCCTGGATTTACAGAATTTATGGCAGTATCGTAAATAATAAATTTTATCAAGATTTCATACATTTTAAGGTCGTGTTTTGTAGGCTTTTTTTTCGCTAGAATTTCTTAATAGTTTTTCTTAAATCAAGATTATGTTTTAGATGCTTTAAAACCAGAACTAAAGCAAACGTTAAATCTGGTATGTTAAACTACTTCAATATGCGCTTAAATAGTTTATCAACTTAAATATTCAATTCGGGGTTTTGCGCTACGTTTTAAACTAACCCAAAAAAAACTATGTTTTTTAGCACAGGGGAAAACGCTTTTGGAAAGACGTAAAATTGGAAAATCCCGGCTGTCATTTGTTTTGACATTTCGCTAATAACTGAAAATTAGTATTTCCTGCTGTCAGCGGGATTTCCAAATTGCACAACAACAAAAATGCTGATAGGAAATTCGTGAAAAAATGGAAATCAAGGGGGAAATTAAAAACGACGGAAAAATAAATAGCAGAACCTAGAGTGGTCGAAGAGTGAATATCCTGTACACATTTGGTTTGTATTTAAATTTGGTTGCATAACTACAAAGTCGATTGGATTAAAACAGACTTAAATTACAGGGTATGTACAGGAAGTGTCAACCCATATTTACAGTTTTGTCGGCAGTCGTTTGTTCTTGTTTAAATGTAATGCTGTTGTGCATGTGAGTTGGAATACAGAGATTTTTTTTGAGCTGTTGTATGGTGCAAATGCGGTAACATTTTGTTGACTAGTGTAATTTTCGTCACTTGAAGTGAGCAAAACGAGAATTGTAGGTTTTTGCATATGCATGAGGTTCCACTGTACACAACACAGGACATGTCAGGTTGCTTGCAACGCTAACTGCAAGTGGCAGGGCGGGCAGAGCTGCAGAGCCAGAGATGCATGCAACATGGCGACGCTAAGCTGTGCACTCGAACGAGCTTAAGGGTTAAGGACCATCGCATAACACGGATAAAGTGTAAAGAGAAGAAAAGAGGTGGTGAGAAGGAGAGAGGGAAGGGGATGTTTAAGTTGTACATTGTGCTGCATCAGCAATAAGAGTGGCAGTAGCAGGATGCAGCTGCTTATGAAGCTTTGTGCAAATATGTGACTGGAGTGCAACTGAATGAGAAGAGTTTGAATGCAGTGGAGCTGGAGAATGTTGGTGATATGGGTGGTGCTGTGGGAAACAATATGGCAATGTGGCATGCAACTCATTAACAGCTAAACATTGCCTCACAAACACTGCTCAGTAAATGCAACAACCGAGTTCGTTGTCAAAATGTCAACAAGAGTAACTTTCTCAATAGTTGTTGCAAATGCTAAACAGGTTGCCACAGTTGTAACAACAATAACAACAGCAGCAACTAGAACATGAATAACGAGTGTAACACAAAATTTGTCATGCAAATATAACAACAAGCAACACGAAAAGTTTGTGCAACATACTCTGAACTATGATGCAAACAACAAACCAAACGCTAAATTTCTAATTGTTTGAATCACACACATATACCTAGGCACCGTGTGTGTTGTGTTGTGGCACCACCTGACACAAGGCGTTTTGGCTTTTTGGCTTTTCGGATGAATTTTTATTGACGTTGAAAACTCGTAAAACTAACGGTCTAAACTTTTTGTCAATTTAATTGTGACAGTTTAGACAGCTAAAATAGCTACGTAAAAACCGCTAGAAAGCAGTAAAACAAAGCAAAACTTTTTGTGTGCTCTTTGAACAATCAAATGTAATATTAAAATTTAGGCCAATTAAAATTGTTTTAAATTTTATAAAGCAACATATAAAGTTTTTCCACATAGATGAGATTTTGTGAAAAATTATGTAAATTTATAAATAAGATTTGCCTGAAAATTTAAAAATAGAATGTCAATGAATTTGCCGCCAGCTAAATAATTAATCACTAAAATATCAGAAAAGCGTTGTCAGGAGATGTAAAAGAGAGACCCAAAAATCGTTGCATACATTTGGGCGCCAATTTAATTGAAAGGACGACATGCGGCGCCACAAAAACTGTGCGAGGTGTAAATAGCCCAAAAAAAAAAAAAGTAAAATAAAACAGCGCAACAGAGCAGGCAAAATGGAGTACAGAAGAAAGCCCGAAAAGGAGAGAACGCGATAGACTGGCACCTAGAGCAAGCTATGAATAGATACGCATAAATTTCAGCAAACAACTCGTAGCGCTCTCTGCAACATGACCCTGCCCAATGCCCACAAAAAAAATGTAGTATGCTTCATGCTGTGCATACTAATAACTATGCCACTTTTTCTGACTTGCGCCAAAAGTTTTGACAAGCAGTTTATACCCTGGACGTGTCTATTATGTATAGAAATTAAACTTGAACTGCTGCTAAAAGGATATGCTCTAGTCGCGTAGAGTTTTTTGTTTCGCTGCTTTGGTTTTTGCACTGGTAACTGATGCTATTGCTCCAGTTGTTGTTGCTGGCACAAAATTGTGCGCATATTAAGCTGTTGATTTGTTGATTTACATTTGGTTGGCAACAAACCCCGAAAAAAAGGACGCCACAAATGAGCGCCGCAAGTGCTGTGATTTGTGTATCACGACGCGTAAAATCAGCGTCTGTTTTAGTTTAGATTTTGTGTGTGCGGCAAACTTAATTGTTGCAAAATCAGCTGTCAAAAAATGTAATTATGATTGGCACATATAATGCGGCACATTAAAGTCGAATATAAATTCAAGATTTCAAGAGGCTGGCCCAAAGCACCAGAAGTGTCATATCGTGTCGGCTGCATAAAGTGGCAAGCTAAATGAAGCCAAGTTGAAGTCTCTGACTGCTGGCTATCTTTCCAGTAAAGGCAGCTTGCAGTGTGAAACTCACAAGGTAAACTTGGGAGACATTTTTGAGCTATAAATAAGAGTATATTAACTTTCTGATGCAGCTTGGCATTTATAAATTAATTTATTTGTATAAATTTGTTTAGAAAAAGCTGACAGAAAAGATCATATTAAACGCTACATATCCAACAAAACCTTAACAAATTTGTATATTTTTCTTAGAGTATTTGTGCAGGTACTTGGCGTCTCTTCTATGCCAGGCTTTTAGCGTTAAATTGTAGAAAAAGAATACGAGAACACGCGTTGATGTAAGTAGAGTTATGGATGGCTGAGAGGCTCTTAGTAGGCAGCACTTGAGGCAGAGAGGAGTTGCTCCTGTTGCTGTTGTTGTTCTTATTGTTGCTGACGATGGCTTTGTTTTATATAAATTTTGTAAAGAGTTGCGAAGACTTTTGTGCATTAAGGGTTATTCAACGCGCTGAATAAAAGAGTCGACAAACTTAAGAGTTAATTGCACAAATGAAAGCAAATATTCTTTCTCTTTCTTTTGCTACCATTTTCAACCGGTTTTCAGTGTCATATGATGCATGTAAAACATTACACGTTGATTTTCTTTCAATTTATGCCTGACCATGGAAAATCAATTAAGCACTTTTGCGTGTATCGAAAATTGTATTGCACAATTCGCTGTTTCCTTTATTATTATACTCATTCTCATTTCATTTTTATTTTCATTTTCATTTGTCAGTAAAAGTGAGAAATCCGCGGAGAATGAAAATATTCATTTTAATGAAATTACTTGTGATGCCTTATAAAATAATCGGAATATGTGCATATCAGCCCAGTTTATACCAGATATGTGTGTGGAAATGAAGGTTGTGGCCAAATAATTACATTGCTGTTGGTAATTCCAATGAAAACGTTGAAATGCTTAATACACTTTCGTATTGCTGAAGATTCATTAACACTTGCCAATTGTTGAAAGTACAAAATTCTTATTGAAATAAAAAAACTGTTATTAAATTGAAGCCTTGCATTTTAAACAGCGAATACTTGAGTAAAGGCTGAAATATATTTCAGTAAACCAACTCTAGCTGAGCTGAGATTATACACAAATTAAGATAAAATAATTTTTGTACTTAAGACAGAATAAATAATATTTTCTTCAACTGAAAGAATGTATTTATTCAAGTAAATTATTTTGTTGGAATGACAGGCATAATTATTCATTAAAATGTTATTTTAATGGAATGTTCCTCAACTGCGTATGCGAAAAAGTGAAATATATTAAATTTCAGTTTATAAACATTACTAAGCAGAAACAGCAATAAATCATGCTCGCTTTTAACCAAACCATTAGCTGATTTGCTAAACCATTTTGCAATGTATATTCTCCTTACAGTCACGCACAAAAGTATGCAGCAGTCTTTGCTTCTCGTTTGTATGCAAATACTTGAGTAAACTGCAAACATTCCACGGACATAAAATACCCTAAAGTGTTTGTTAACTTACTTTCAAAAGAATCGAAAGTATGCATATGCCTCATGCAATGTGTAGTACAGGGTATAAAGAGAAATTGTCGTTTTGTTTGGAGTCTTTGCATCTCTTCATGTTGCTGTGCTGACACTTTGCCTGAATACTGTTCGCTTTTGCCCCCCTCGACTCACCCAACTAAGCAGCACTTTTCTTCTTAATGTTTTTTCCTGCCTATTCACAGAGAGCAGCAGTTGGAGAGAGAGAGGGAGACAGAGATGCAAGTGTGAGTGAGTAAGAGGTAGCCACTTTTCTGCGGGCGTTAACCGGGCTCGTTTGTTGTTGACTTTGTGCTCCAGTTGCAGCAGCCGCGATTGCGGCCTGGCTCAAACCAACAAAAAAGAAGAGAAAAATGGAATAGAGTAGAAAAATGGCAGCCGCTTGCGTTAGAAAACTGCATATTTGGCTTTGTGGAAACTATCATTAAACAAGTAAAACGACCACACGAGTATGCTGCTGGCTAAGAGCATCATATAAACTAAAAAAAAGCTAGAGAAAAAATGCCTTGCTAAGAAAAACACAACAAACACATCAACAAAAGGCGTTGCATTTCTCTCGTATCCTACTTTGCCCCTTTGATCTCATCGCTCTTTCTTTTTTGTGTGTTAGCTGCTGGCTTTTGACTCTTGTTGCCTTTTTAAGCTGCTAACTACCGCTGCTGGCGTCTTCAAAAGGCATCAGCTTAATGTGTTTTGACATCGGTTTTCAAAGTGCAGGTTCTGCAGGCCTTAGACGGGACTTAACATTCTGCATTTGACATTACCGACTTCCCTAAAGCCCAAAAGCTTCTGGCAAACCATAAAAGAAAACCAAGTGTCAGACTGTGTTCACTAGTTTTCTGCAGGTTCAACTTGTGATCCTCTTTTTTTCTTTGCGCTTTGAACTACTGATTTCATTCTTTGTTATCTTTTGTTTATTGCTCTTCTGTGACCTGTTTTAACTACTTTTTATGGGCTATGCTTTTTTTCTCAGTTTGTACTTGCCTAAATTGGTGTTTAAGTTACGTTTGTTTGATTGTTTTTAGCTGCTATTTTGAAGAAGTCCAACCAAAACCACATTTAAGTCAAAAATTATTTGGAGAAATATATTTTAAGATTCCTGCCAGTAATATTGTGTCAGTTACAAACAGTAATGCGGTTCCGCCTTCAAAATCCTGTCACTACATAAAACCTCAAAGGTTAGTTATTTAAAAATAAATTAAATTTGTTTGAACATTTTCCAATTTATATGTTGCTGACAGCAGAAGTTTCAGTGAAAGACCGCATCAATTTAGTGCACGTCCTTGCACGTCTCATGCAAAAAAATAAAAAAAATGAAAAGGGAAAACAACGTCTCAATTTGTCTCAAGTTGTCAAGTTAACGTTGCAACACTTTACACTTGGAGTGTTGCAGACGCGACGACGTCATCGCCATTTTCCCTTCATTTCCCTTTTTTCATCTCCTTCAACTTGTAGTTGTTGTTGTTGTTCTTGTTGTTGCTGTTGTCGTTGACTTTGACACCGTTTTGCACTTTCGTTGGCATGTGAGGAGTCGAAAGGGGGCGTGGCAGTATGTTCTATCACTAGCATCTCTCTACTTTGGGTGGCACCCGCTTTGACAGGCACTTATTTTCTTATTATTAAGTATACGCTTAGTTGGCCCGTGCAGTGCGGCATTAGAAAGGGGAAGAGGAAGTGAAAGCAGAAGTGCAGACGTAATGCGCTCGCCAAGTAATGATTACTTTATGTCTGCCACTGACAAATGCCGTCAGTCAAAGTCGAAAGTTTACTACCATCTGCAGATGGAAGCTGGAAACAAAAGTCGTGTCTGTTGTCAGCAGGAAGTACGAGTATCCTACGAGGGATGCTCTTATTGTTGCCCATGACGACAACTTTTCTTTTGCTCCAAATGCGGAAGTTGCATGTGATGCAATCTGCACGTAAAACACGATAGATCCCTTCACTAACAAGGGGAAAACTGTGTGAGTACACACAGTGTGTAGATGGGTGTGTGTGCATTCATGTGAGTTGCAGTCGATAAGAGGAAAGCATTGAAAATTGGGCTTTGAGTTGACTACCAAAAAAAATATTAAAAAAAAACTTTTCGTTCAAAATTTTAATGACTTCTTTAAGGGGCTAAATTTTATTTATTGCCAACATACACACAAACCAATTTTATTGTAACTTGTCGCACAAACTTTAGGGATTCTTTAATTGGAAGTGGAGCGCATCAATTAAAACACTTATATCTATTTGCATAGTGTGTCTATACTAGCAGATTGAGGAAGTCTCTCCTCAATAAAAGTTAATACATTTTTGATTGAATAAAAGCTTTAACAAGCCTGTAAGTCTGCCGAATAATATTATACATCTAATTATTTTTTGAAAAATAAATATTTTCTTTAGAAAATGTAAAACAAGTTACAGAAAAACCAACCAAAAATTACTTTCAGTATAAACTCTCCCAATCAGTGTGTGGTAAATTGGAGCAAATCAGAAATTGTACATTGTCCGTGTTAGTGCTAGGAAATGGTTGGTATTGGTAAGGAGATCTGATTGTCAGTGTTTGCTATTAAGCTCGACATGGTGCTATTGTTGAATGAAAATTCAATTTCCTTTCCACTTGGCTATTGATTACCATGTCCCAACATCTCGCACACTGGCAGTCGGTACTTCCGTTTTGTTCTGCCCTTGATGTCACAGTTCCTGCTGTTGCTTGTGCCCGGCATTTCCGCAATCTCCCATTCGGCATTAATTACGCGCCTACTGCAAATCCTGAAATGCTCAATCAATAGCTACGAAATATGGCAGTCAGTGCTTATCGTTGATATTGTTGTTTGTAGTTGATGTGAGCCAGTGGCTATCATCAGTCATGGGCATATTTTGACAATGGCATTAGTCAGAAGCCAGTTGACCAATCTCTAAGCCTCATTTGCAATGCCAACTTGTTTGCTCGGGCGATAATCAATGCGATTTTGTCCCCGGCAGCTAAACGCCTGCCAATGCCAAATATCTGCCGGAATCGCCTGACAACATTTGCCAGCACTTTTTGTCTGTCTTGTCGGGTGACGGTGCTGCCACGTTCCATCAAAAAAAATGGCCATCACAGAGGCTCTTTATAAATTGGTTGGCTCCATTTCTGCCCTTTACTTATTGCTTTCTTTGCTGCTAATGAGCAGAATTTCTTTGAAACTTTTGTTGTGTTGTCCAATTTCGTTTGACTTTGAGCTTTCGACATCTTTTTTTTTTTTTTTTTTTGGGGTAGCACATTTGCTAACAAATTAAATGTGTCATTTGCAAGCAATTAACTTTGTGTACCCTGTAGGCATAAATTGTGTTGCATGGTCATATTTTTGATGTAAGACACTTATACCAAATTTTCGTCTGCTAAACTATATTACGTATACGCCCAAATGCAGTGCATACTTTCAGGCATATAAGCTGAAAATTCGACTCAATACTGTCGCGAACTTTACATTTTTTATGGTTGTGTCAACAACTCATGTTTGCTGTCAATACAATCTGTTCTTTTCTTGTTACTTTAACATTATTTACATGTTAAGTATTTAACATTAAATCAATTACATAAAATGCTAATGTAAATTTCAATCATGTGTCCTATTTGCAGCTCCAATGCGACACTAAAGCGATTACAGCAGCTACTCAGTGTCTGGATCAAAGTTGAAAGCGGCAGCTGCGAGAAGCGGAGTCTATATACACTCACACAGGCACCCCCACACACACCCACGCATACACAGGATACATAAGCACACAGACAGCACTGCCACGCCTTTAATACAATAATACACAAATCGAACGCACAATGAAAAACGACGTCGTGCGATGGAGCAGGCAGCAAAATAGCAACAACAACAAACTCAGCAGTAGCAGCTGCAACAACAACCCGAAATACAGTCTACAGAAAAGCAACGCACAATTGAGACGAAATGTTGCGAGTAAAAGAACTTGTCAACCAAAAGCAACAATTTCAAATGTTGCAACAACAATTTGGCAACAGCAACAACAACAAACAATCATTGAATGTGATATAACAACAAATTTCAATTTCGATTGCAATTTATATAAAAGTAGTTTTCTAACGCAACAAAACAAAACGAAATGTAATCGCAGCAGACATTCTATAACGTCTACGGAGACGACGACGACGGCTGAGACGGCGACGACGACGTCGAAAGCTACGTCAATGCCAAAGTCAAAGTCTGCGTTAACTGCATTGCTGCTTATTTTGCAATTTAGTATCGTAGTTTTTTTATGTAATTTTAATGTCGGTTTCGCGACCGCCAGTGTTGCCCCCAAAGTGGAAACCGGCCACGCCCAGTCGCCACTGTTACCGCCCTACGTGCTGGACTATGAAAAGTCCAGTGGCGCAGGCGCTGGCAGCAGCAGCAAAAGCGCACAGCTAACCGCCAACAGCGGTCGTTCAGTCGGAGATTCTGGCCATTTTACGCACACCTGGGCGGTTCATATACCGAACGGTGATAACAATGGCATCGCCGATGCCGTTGCCAAGGAACACGGTTTCGTCAATCTGGGCAAGGTGAGTAATAAAAGTTTGAATTTAAAATTAAGATATGAATCTTTGACTGTTACACTGTTGACTGCTACGGCTTATAAAAAGTGTCTCTAAAGGAAAATCTTTTGATAGATTCGACACCTCAGTGTTACCCAACGAAACACTTTTCAGTCTTTGCCCACAAGCCATTTCAGTCTTGGTTGATGGAATGAATGTTCTAGTTTGACATTTTTCAGTAGCACTTTAGTTAAAGTTTTAGATGCAATCCAGCTTTAGTTGATGAAAAACTTTTGAAACGCAACAATTTGGCCCACATGTGCAATGAGGCACGGAAAAGTGGAAAACTACTGGGGCCAGAACATCTCGTTTGCCAGTTTAGCATATCATTAGAACACTCAAATGTGAGACTATTAAAAACTTTGTCGCAGACACACCCAGCACACACTCAGACAAGCACACACACACACACACACACAGACACTCAGAAATGAAATTCTATTCATAGCACATTTTGAGTAACTTTTATGTTAGGGGAATCCAGTTGTAATACACGCACCTAAAGTGAGTGCTAAAATTCTGTGTGCATCCTGAACAAAGTTGGATTTTTTTAATACGCTGTAAAAATGTTATGTGGGGTGTTATACACTTAGGAAGAAAAGTTTTAACAGGCAAATAGTTCGACTCTTTATAAAGTTCTTCTAGTTTCTGCACATATGAAAAGAAAATTGTAAAGACAAAGTTATGTGACATTCTAGTGATTATTCCTACAGGATATTTGCAAGTTTAGCATTTTCTTGAGTAGAACTGTTACCTGAGCTCTGTAAATCACATTTTTTCTTAAATGATACAAGTCTGGACAGAACGGAAACCCTCAGCTGTTGCAACTACTTCAACTGCTTGGTTAACTTAAATCTGATTTAAAACAAGCCACAAGCCCTCATCCTCAATCATTTAAAGAGATACACTTTATCGAAACAATTAAGAGCTGTCAGGTTACACACAAATGGACTAGAATAAAGCACCTACAATAGTTATCTAATGTTATAAATAGCTGATTGTAAATGTCACAGTTACTCTGCTGAATTAACTTGAGGAATTTCTCATTTGGCATTTGAGTTTTCAATTGAAACCCGAGAGAGCTTAGGTGCCAAAATTGTCACGGACTGGACTCTTTTGTGTTCTCAACTTACTTAAGTTTTGTGCACCGAAAATGAAATTAGTATCATTCACAATAGGCCCATTGGACGATCCCAATTGTATTAATTGCCTGGATACCTTAAGCCCCCAAAACTCAATTTATTGTGCGCTCGTGTAAAACTTTTCTTGCTCTCCGTCTTGGTCACTCACTTTCTCTGTCTCTGTCTCCCTATATATATATCTCTCTCTATTGCCCAAACTCATTTAGAATCTTTTACTTTGGACACCGGAATTACTATTGAAGTTCCGTTTTCTCTTTTGCAGCATTTGAGCTGGCAGCAAATTAATTGAAAATTAATTTTAAATGGCATTGTTCACGGGTATACCTACGTTTTGCCAACGCTTTTCATGGCGGGTTTTCAAATAAATGGCACATTTACATAATTAGCCAACGTCCAATGGCTGTAAAATTGTAACGATTTGTCCGGACAGCGGAAACTAGAGCTCAAGTACGACATTTTAACTAGATATACAATAATATTAGCACTTGACCTCCACTCGAGTGAAAGCTAACAGAACTGTCTATTTCTCTGTTTGTCTTTTGGCTCTTTAATACTAATTTGATGCTGTAATTTTAAAACATTAAAGTATTAACAGTAAAAGGCGTGTGTGACAGAATGTACTGCTGTTAAAGTGACGCTGTTAATGTTTACATTAGTTAAAATTGTTAGGAAAATCTTTTGATTAGATAAGGTGTTGAATATTAAATACTTTTTAAATTTTAAAGCATTTCAATATGCTTAAAGTTCAATATTTTGTAAAGGGAATGGGTTTATATACTTCTCATAAAGCATTAAAAAAAACTAGGTTAACATATTGTGCTTAAAGTATAACATTTCCAAAGGTAACGAGAGTTATACTATAAAAAATTGTTTCATATTTTAAACTTGTGATTAAAACTTCAAGTTCGTTCCAGCATTTGCTCACTCTCACAATTATGGTATGGAAATTGTAAAAGTAAAATGGAAAAATGGAAAAAGAGGAAAAGTGCTGCTAATATTTCTACTCTGTTTCAGTTGTTGAGTTTTTTCTGCTGCAAATTCCTTTTGACAAACTGCGCACAACTAAACCCAACTAACTGTGCAAACAAGTTACAAGTGAAACACTAGTAGTCGCTAACAACAACAACAATAGGAACTAAAACAGGAACAACAATAACAAAAATACAAATTAATAAATATGCTTGAAGCGCGACTTTTAGCTTTTCACTGCGAATTGCGACTCCCCGTCGCGAATGTTTCAGTTGTTTGTTTTTGCTTTTTGTTTTTGTTTTAGTTGCACTTATTTAGCACTGGGCGTGCCGTAAGACTAGCAACTTACGATGTTTTCCAACACTACACACACCCAACACTGTCAAACACACGGCGCTGTCAACTAATGTTGTCCTCGAAGTTTTAATGAAAACTCTTGAGTGTTTTATTTATGTTGCATAGGGTAGATGTGGTGTGTGTGCAACGTGTGTAAACTTTTGTTGCTGCAATTATGATGATAAGACACAGAAAACAACAAAAGTTTTCAATCCAAACTCGAGAGTAGAGAAATATTTATCAACACTGCATTAACAAATGTTTTGGCCCATTAAAATGACAACTGCAGTTAAGATTAATTGCTGTAAATATACATCTAGTTAAAGCCAACAACTCGACTGCTGTTTTGTTCATCTGTGAGATTAATCTACTGACGCTTTCAGCCAGTGTCATTTGGGTCATTATTTAAGTTGCCAATTAAACGCGAACTCACTTGCTGAATAAGCAATGAAAAGAGTGAGAGTGGTAAAGAGGGAGAGTAGTAGGGAGAAGAGAAATGAGAGCATGGTCGCGGCTTTAACTAACTTCTGACAAATGCATTTTTGGCGCACAAGTTTAAAAGATAAGAGAATGGCAATTTATGCGCTGCATTAATTTGCCCCACAGCCAACAAGGATACTACAGAGTCTACACCTCCATGCTGCTGTCTTAAGGATCTGCCTTTGCTGCTGTCAGTTGCAGCTATAACTCCAGCTCCTTGTCCTCCTCTTACTTCTCCTGCTGCTACACTTGGCTCAGCTCCTTGTTCTTTAGCCAGGCAGCTGCTGTTTGTCATTGCTTATCAGTTTCTGCAAGCCGGCAACTTCCTTTAGGCCATTGTATAGGTAAGTTTAACTGTGTGTGAGGTTTGGACGTGCCTTTTGTGTATGGACGTGTATTTACATAACATAGCCGTCATTTCGTTGCTTCTTTCCAATTCCATTCTCGTGTTTCCCGTGTCTATTGTTCGTGTTGTGATAAATGTTATCATTGTTTGCCTGCAAGGATCCAGAATCTGCTTTTGGCTCAACACAACTCAACTCATCAAGTTAATTGAAAAGCCTCTTGGACTATACGAAAGCCTTTACTTTGTTATTTGCCTTTTGGCTTCCTTTGCCTTCTTCTTTTTTCTCGATTTTTAATTAATTTTTCTCTTTTTTTTTTTGTGTTCCTTTTCGGTCGGGTCTTAAAACTTATTGTCGGGTTAACTTTGCCGCTTTTTCGATTATTGATTGTTCTTGATGGACTTTTTCCTTTCAGTGCACAAAACTGCAACTTTCGGTTATTGCCTCCATTTTCTGGTCAGCTTTATTGCATTTCACATAATTAAAATCACAGCCAATGATGTGTTAAGTAGAAACCGACTTTATATTTTTCTTTTCTTTTTCACTTCGCTGATAAATTAAATTTTTTCTTCATTGGCCTGACAAAAGATTTGTCCCTTTTATATTGGCTTTTGAGAAAGGTCAGCAGCTCATTAACGGGGTACATTTTGGTCTAAGACGTTCACAGACAAAAAGCAAAATCTTTTTGGCTTGAAATAGGCAAAATTTGAAAGTATGTTGTTAAAGAGATTATGTCTTAGAGCTTGACAACCATTGTCGAGACAAAAATAAATGAATTTTAATTTAATAAAATATTTTAAAGTAAGCAAAGAGTTAACTATTAATCCACTCCAAAAATAAAAAATATTAAGCAAAATTTCAATGTCTAACAGCTCATAAAGATTATCAGTTGCGAATAATGCAATAAATTACATAATACTACAGTTAGAGCTGCACTCTACTACCTTGGCTTACATACACAACCGACAAATTGCGACAATTTTCAAATAATTTTTTGTTTTCCTTTTATTTTTTTGCACTTTTGCATGTGAAAAAGTTTTACAAAAGTTGCGAGAGTAGAGATACAAATGTGTGTAAGTGCGAGTGTAGATACATTAGTAGCTTTAGTTGCATATGAGCGTGCTTGCGTGTCGACTTAGTGTCTGTGTGAGGTCTAAATGTGTCTGAGTGTGGGTGTGTGTGTGTGTGTCTCTTGGCGGATATCGTTGATAAATTTCAAGTCAAAAACTCGGAAAATATTTATGACTTAACTTTTGTTTAGTAACAAAGCAACACGCGCGCTACTCACACACATACACACAGATAGAGAGAGAAACAGATACAATCCCACAAGAAAGCTAGAGAGAAGAGGCTTTTGTGCTCTGTGAACTGGCATTCAGAATTGTCAGAAAACTTGAATCCTTCGCTTATGCAAATAGTAGAAAAGATTTTTGCTTATTCAGCGTTTTATCAAAAGCCAAGGGAATGATTTTGAGAAGGGAGACTGGTGACAGGGGAAGGAGGGAGAATTGGGGCCAAGTAAAACTTTAATCACATGACATGTACTACAGAGATATCACAAGTTTCTATATTTTCTGTCATTGATCCATGACTTGGTTGTAAATGTAAAAGTTTTCACTGCAATTTGATGCCAAGTTTAGTTCTATTGGTTCCTGTACCTAATTGAATATGTAAACCCAGAATGCGATTGAGTGTGAAATGAGTGACTCACATACACATGCACTGAGACACACACATGTTCACATAATGGAAAAGTCTGAAGCAACTGAATTTTTGCAAAAGGGAAAAGTTTTTCTTCAAATGAAATTCAATCGAAGAGCTAAGAAATTTTTCACTTTGGCACAAAAATTAAGTTTACTACTTTTGTGGCCCAAAATGAATAAGTGAATCAATGAATGAGTGTGCACCCTCAGGCAGGTCGTATATATTGAGAATACTTCGGGTTTTTTGTGTCTGTGTGTGTGTGTGTTAACTTTTTGCATGCCCAATTGCCAAAAGTTGCAGTTGCCTAATAAATATTTCAAAAATTCATTTCAACTTTGACTGGAAATTGTTAGCGAACAAAAATCAAAAACTGTTGCAATTTTACTGCCACCAAAAAGGGCCAAAAGTGCTCAATTATCTTGGCCAACTCTGGTTTGTTGGCCCCTATTTCCGTCCACAACAATTTCCTTAAATTGCGATGGGTAAATTAATTTTCTCAGCATGATGACAACGTTTCCATTATTGTTATTTGATGGTGTACATCATCTCTTTCAAATTACGTGGATGATGATGATGATCATATTAAAAATTAACTTGTTAATGTTGGAAAGATGGATGCAGAGGTAGGTTTGTGAATCAATTAGCTTTCAGTTATGTTGTGACAGCTATATTCTACAGTTCTTCTTGAATTTCCCCAGTCACTTAATTTATTATTAGTTAAAATTGGGACAAAAGAAAAGTGATCAGAATATTTTATAAATATTTTTATAATAAAAAGAGTAAACTTACAGCACCGTATTTATTTAACTTTAAGACCCTGTACGTCTTCTAAGAATATCTACTATTTCGATTGCTCTTTGGTCTTCATTTCCTTCAGCAAAACTTCCTTCTTCCTATGTTCGCATAATATATATTTGTTTTTTAACAAAGCTTCTCCTTTCGCTCCGTTTTGTGCTCTGACAGATTTTGGTTCTTTCGCTTTTAATATGCTTCCAAATGTGTCTGCTTCCTGGCGTGGCATGGAAAATGAAAAAATAATAAAATGTGCGTTCGCCACGCCCATAAGACTAAGCCAAACAAATGGGCGTCTGACTGAGATACGTCCAAAGATTATTTTTACATTTTGTTGCATACTTGCAGGCGTCTCGAACTTGTTTTGGTTCGCTTAATTTAGACACAACTTTAGGCTCCTCTGTTTTGTTTACTTGTTTACATTATTCTTTTTCTCTGTCTGCTTCTCTTTTGGGCCACGCCTACTGCTGCTGGAGGCGTATTGGTAATCTCCATCCATTCGCTGTCGGCTCTATTCAAGTGAAAAATTGCTAATGGTCAACAGGCACAAAGCGTTGCCAATCGGCGGTGGCAATTTTCAGCCAACACTCCTTTTCGCCATGTAAAATTGTGACAGTGGCTGCGTCAGTAAATTGCCGTGCTCTGATTTTAATTAAAAGGCTCCAAAGTCCAATGCGGCGGCCGTACAGTTACAGTGAGTGCACAAAATATCGCACCATTTGGCAAAGTCAAAGTTGACTTGATTTTAGGGCCGTTTTAATTGCCGCCCAAACGACACAAAAAAACGAAGAGAATAAGAAATTAAAACGAGGAAAGAAAAAGAAAAATCAAGTCGAAAAGGGAAAATTTATGCAGTGCTCAATCAAGCGTGACAGCTTTATTGCACACAACAACAAGTCAAAGTGAAAATTGGAAATTTGTGGCCAATATTTAGACTGCATGAATATTGGCCATCTGTTTTGTCACTAGTCATATTTTCATACCCTGTGCGCAAAGAGTATGCGTAACTATAAATATTCAATGTATTTCACTATAAATCAAAGTAAAGGAATATTTTTAGTGCTAACAACAGGGTATTTTCTAGCATGTCTCAATTATTTGAGCTCATTCACAATTTTATTATTGTATTTTTTGCGTTTAGTCAAACAAATCGTTAGCAATTGCACTTTTCCCCGATTCCGACGAAGGGGCACGACACTGAAACGATGATTGCGCAATCAAATCATCGCTTTACGCTTGATTAACAGAATTTGATGTTTGCAGCAGCTACCGCTAACAATTATGTATAATATTTGTCGAAACTCACGTAACGTGTGCACCAAATGTGTGAAACAATTAAAGCTGATGAACCAAAATGGCCAATAAATCTAATGAAATTAATGAAAAATGTGCGCAATGAAATTTATAAAAATTTTCACAATTTACTGGTTTTTAAAATGATAAGCAGAATTAAATTTATGGTTCTTTATTTCAAAAATGTTTGATTAATTAAGCTAATATGGCTTGAAAGTCAAAAATTAAGTACCTATAATAATAAATTTCATTACTTGCACGCGAAACTTAATTAGTGTCTTCTTATTAAATCTTAGACCACGTTTTACGGCAGTACACACTCTGCGTATACTCAACATTTCATTAAAAATAACGCGCATACGTCGTGTATGCTTTTATAGTTTGTACTTTATGATCGCTTCGTTGCAGTTAGGTTACAATTAATTGGCAACAACTTTCTCAGCAGCTGAATTTGCCATTCTCGTTGTCCATTTATTTGTGTGTTTTTGGTTTGCAAACAAACAGAAGGAACATTGGGAGAATATGTTCCTTTACTGGCCATATACTCCTGGTGCTCTGTTTGATGATGAAATGCCAGCCAAGCGTAATGTGGCTATAAATCAATGAGTACCTCTGACCAAGAGAACACTGTACACAAAGAGGAGAGGGGAAAGAGAGATAGGTAGAAGTTTGTATATTTGACTGAGTTATTAGACCTCACATTCATATATCATGGCTTTTTGTGAAATAGATTGACATTTTAATTGCCTCTGCAATTGGGACTCCCATTGGAAATTGAACTGCAAAGTGCAAAAATAAAGTACGAACAGCGCATCATATTTAAATTCCCAGAAATATGTTGCAAAACTTAAATTTTGTTTGTCAAGCAAACAGAATCAAATGAAATAAAAGTCACAAATAAAAGATGAATTTAATAGGTTCATGAAAATAAATTTAAAACTATAAAGAAACTCGCTACACTTTACTGCAGGAGTCAAGAAAAGCAATAAATCATTTTATCTATTGTACACTGCTATTCACCCTGGAGCATTGAATTGTAATCTGATTTCGGATTGATATGTATTATCCCTGTGTCATGCTCAACGCATTCACAAATTGAACTTATCTGCAGGCTGCAACATTCCTTTGTGTTACTTTTCCAATTACATGGACACAACATCGATTGCATTCTAAGTAATAAAACTGATTTATGGGCTTTTCAGTTGTTTAATCAAATCGATATGCACAATTTTCATGTAGCAAAAGCTGTGTAATTGAAATAGACTTTTATTCAAGCTATGCAAATATTAAGCAATTTTTCCTTTGACTTTGGGAGTATTGAAAACCTTTTGAATAGGGACATAAAATCTGTTTTCAATTTTTAATCAACTTGATGAAAGCACTTTGTCTAAAGCTGACTTTAAATCTGGCTACAAATTATTTCATTGTTTTTGACACACTAAAAGCCATGTTTGGAGATTTGGCAGGCGTTCAAAAGTAGTTGACGACACTGAAAGCTTTTTGGTTTTTTATTTTCAATTTTTTTTATTTTTGTCGTTTGCATGGCATTGAAAAGTTGACTGCCAGCTGGAAAAGCTGCAAAAAGGGACGCACATAAAGGATGCCAATCACAGTTGGAATTATGTGTGTGTTAGTTACGCTCTCTGAATATGTGTGTGACTGTGTGTGTGTATATTGAACTTAGCCGTTGACCTTAGCCTGCTTTCACAGACACAAACTCATACACGCAAATACACACACACTGACTCCCATGATTTTGCAGGCAGACACACACTTAGTCATTTTGTCATTTACTTGTTAGTGGCACTACAGGAGAAATGAGACGACGAAGTGCAAATGTTTAAGGAAAGTTACCGACTAGGAAATACCTGTACTGTACCAAAAATTTTAAGTACAGACAGACTTTTCACTGGCTACCGCATACCCATAATCCCCATAGTTACAGGTATTAAAAGTGTTGTATATTTTTAGGCTGCAACATTTACTGCAGCTCGTGCACATCTCGTTCATGGTCATAGCGAGTAGAGCAAAGTCAGGCGTTCAACGTCAACATCAAGTGGCACACTCGGTGTTGCACTTGAACCATAATGAAAGCATTTGCTGCCACAAGCACTAGCGCATGCATAAAGAAAGAGAGAGCGGGGTATAAAAAAGAGGAAAAAAGAGAGAGTCCGATAGAGAGACCAAGAGCAAACGAAAAAATATGTAAAGATTGATAGAGAGTCCAAGAGAGATGCAGCAATGCACTTGTTTAGTTGTAGTGTGTGCGACATCTGACACTTGTCTGCACTATTATATTTTAAAAGTTTTCCAACGACAATTACACACACTCATATCTAAAGAAATAAAGTTGACAAACAAAGTGAAAAGTGCAGAGAAATCTGTCTGGAAAGTAAATTTCTATTTGCTTGTACTTTGCCAGCAAACCAAAATTGCTTTACTCTGTGGGTTATTTCAGTAAAGTTAGCTAGAACTTAAACCTTTCGAAATATTCATACATATTTTGATTATTTAGTTCGGCTATATTCATTAATCAGCTTATATTCTGAGCGTTAAATTGAATTTTCGTATAGTTTGGTTAACATAAATTAAAGTTTCGATTTTCTGTTGTCGTTCATAATGCGTTATATAATTCCCTTAGGTGTATAATATTATCTGAACAGGGCCATACTACAACATAAATGCTCAACGAAGCATCAATTACATTTCCCTTTATATAATTAGCACACACACATACCTACATGTATCGTTATCATTATTATTGATCTTTTTGTTGTAGTTGCCCAGTTTGTAATAATCACACGCACACGCTGACCCACTCACACATATAGACACACATCCGCATTGATTTCAATGGCACAGAATTTCATTAACACTTTTGTCAGTTCATTTATTCGTGTTTGGCCAAACGAAAACTGTCTTGTGGCTTTTCCCTTTGGTAGCTTGTTAGCCTTGGCCAGAAGCACATACATACATATACAATTCAACACATTAACACCTATTAGAAACGTGTAAGGTGCACAAGGAAAAGTAGTAAACGACAGGAAAAGCAGGAAAAGTCAACGAGGCAGTTGTGTAAATGGCCACATAAATAAAAGCTCTACTGTCTGCCAAGTTATGAATAATCACGACAACAACAATGAAAGCAGAGTGTATGATAGTGTGCGTGTGTGTGCTTGAGCTTGTGTGCGTGTGTGTTTGGACTATTGTAATTATGCCTGTGGCTTTGCCTGCATTTGAAATGGCGCCGCTTTAAGCTTTTTTTATGTCCAAGCTGTGCAATGAAACGGCAAAAGCGTCTGCTTGTTCACACACACACATACACATATGGATTTACACACAAAGGTAACTAGGCATTAGGCTGAGCCACAAGACCGTAGATAAGAATAGGAAAAAGCATTATGCCGCATGTGCGTTCAGTATACAAATCTCGAGAGTTAATTAAAAGTCATTAGTGTGGACCATAATTGCAGCTAAACGAAATGCCAAGCGGAATAAACTTGGATTACAGACGGCAGTAAAAGGCAACAGATAAGAGAAAAACTGCTAGAAGAGCGCCAAGTTAAATGAACATAATTGGAAATATGTTTAAACGTGTTCGGGCTGATTAAGATTAAGCTGGACAGCAAAGTTTGTTGGCCAACACTGCTAAATAGTGTTGTTATATTCACCTAGCTTACACTTCTTTTTATTATGTACTAATTTCTGATTTTTCTCTTCTTTTTCAGGTAAGCAACAATTTTTACTCAATTTAAAAGCAACTCCGCTTGAGAGAGTATTTACTGTAAGTACTAGTTGCAGTAAATTTCACAATTTAAGCAACAAAGCTGTTTCAACTGCCTGAGTTATAAATCATTTTAATGAACCAAACTCCTGTTATAAGAGAAACTGCGTGGAGAGTCAAAAACGAGAAGCCTAAAAGTATGCCATAGTTTTTTTACTGACTTTTAATTTACATTTAAGCTTCTTGAAGTGAATAACGAGAGCTTTTTGTGATACATTTGCCATCAAAAATTAATAAAATAGTCGCTTCAACGCCTCACTCAGCTTATAACAATGAATGCCACGAAACTGTGCCGAGAATTGTAGCAATGAATGAAATGAGTGGGCAAATGAAATGAATAAGTAATATTTAAATGCCAAATATACTTTATGTACTTACAGTAGCAACAATTCGAATTGAATTCGAAGGGAATTGAGTGCTCAGTCGTATTTCATATTGTGTGAGAAGTATCTTGTAACTTGAGCATTGACAGATGGCAAATGTTTTGTTCATTTTGTGTGTTGCTCGCGAACTCCATTTAAATGCCTCATGAAATATGCAAGTTTGAGAAGAAGAAAAGCTGGCATGAAAATGGCGGCGCTTCCGGTTTGGAATGTCCAAACGATTGCCTTCCTTATCCTATTATCTTTCACCAGCATTTCTCTGCATTTTTATACAATTTATTATTTCACTGTCTCCCTCTTTCTCTTCTTTCACTTCCTTTGTGAAACATTTTTGAGTTTTGCAAGCAAAACGGCACAGTTCCGGCCAGTGTTCATTTCGTTGAATTCGGTCTGCAAATTACAGACAACTTTTGTTCTAATTTCAGCCCTTACGAATTTCCCTTTACGCCTACAGTTGACAGAGTTATTATTTTACCTCCGATTTGCGCCTAAATTGTAAACAATTTTCAGAAAAGTTTTATTAATTTGTCATGCGTGCAGTTTGTCGTCTGAAAAGTTGTTGATTTATGGTATAGATAGAGGGTATGTTTATGTTAAGCATGCTCACTTCGGTTTCTTGCTATTTTATATTGTAAAACGATACTTGAAAGAGTTTTATATTACGCATACGCCACGTGGCACACTCACTTCAAAGTTAAACACTGTAACTCAGTCGCAATTTGTAGATATTCTGGAATTTCCATAAAATGTCAAGTGAAGGCAAAATGAAACACTGCCTTGGCGAGGTAGCTGCATGTGGCATGTGGCAAGTTGAGGGCAACACTTTATTATTTATTACCATAATCATGTTAATGGCAACAAGGCAACGGCAAGAAAAACGACACTCTAATCACATTTATTAACATTTTAACTTAATCACACACTCTACTCAAAAAATGTAAACCAACACCTAAAAACAAGGACTACAACAATTATTAACACTGACTTTGATGTTGGCAGAGTATAAGAAACATCAACAATATCAACAAAGTGGGACACTTATCAGAGTATATCAAATACCTGAAGGCCAGGAATTTCTATAGATTTGATTACTCTGTCGTTGGTTGCTTAGCAAATGTTAAATTGTTGTTAGTGTATTAGTTCTTCGGTCATTGAAAGCTAACAGAAATTTGCTGGTTTTTAATTTACATTAAATACACACAAGCAATATTGCAAACTCACTTAATGCTCATATTTCTCGAACACATGTTTCCTCTTTACTTTCATACATTTTATTTACAAGCCATTGCTGTGAATTATAATTTTTTTCTCTCATTTGCTGTCGTTTTACTTATGCAGGTTTCATTCAGTTTTTCCCTCTCTTGGTTTTAGTCATGTGTTTGCATCACATTAAGAGATAAGAAATGTGTTCTGCTGAATGAAAGTTCAAATGTTAAGGTGCTTCAAAATTATTATGAATTAAGTGCTTAAAGATGTGGTTTCATTTTCATAAAGTTGAGTTCCATCAGGGATTATTATTACCTTGTTTTTCTAATGAAATTAATTTGTAAATTAGTATTAAGAGTTTTATAATATTTAGTCAATTAAGTAAGTTAGTTCATTAGTTTTCTGCACTTAACAACTCTCAAAAAATGTAGCTACTTAGATAAATTAATTTAACAACTTGAAGCGATTTAAAGAGCAAGCAAAATGACTAAATAGTGAAAATATTTCATGGAATTAGAAACACATAGTTCTTTAACACACACACATGGACAAATCACACACCCACAGAGACCCACACACATACAATGACACTTGCTAAAGTGCCCTTCCTGTGTTTTACAGTTGTAAATGCGACACGAAAGCAGATAAAACATTTTCATTTAATTGAAACAAATGCGTGCTGCGTATCAATTTAAGTAAAACGGGACAAACAACTGCAGCACAACAACCACAACGACGACAACAACAGCAACAGAAATACTAGTGACACTAATACAAGGCAACATAGTCTAACTATTGTAAATGCTGTGTAGTGTAAAGAGCAATAAAAACTAACGACTACAACAATAAGATCAGAGACTACTCTATGCCACAGATTGTTGCCATCAACGTGGCGACACTCGCAGACCCCAAAATGCCATACGAATGAAACATGAGAAGCAGCTCAGTGTGTGTGTAGGTGTGTGGGTGTGTGTCTAATGTGTGTGCTTGTATAGTGTGAAAATGTGATACCATTTACGTGTGTGTCACATAGGATACAGCTCTATATAGACAGCGACAGAGAGGGCAAGTGAGAAGAAGGAGTGAGCAACAATGTTGCCGTCAGGTGGCACTCAGATAGCAACAACGAACCACAATAGCAGCAACAACAACATTTGTGAACCGTAAACTGTCGCCAATTGAATGGCCGTCAATGGGGCACCCCAAAAAAATATAAAAGAAAAAAGAAGAAAAAAAAAACTGAACCTGCTGCTTCCATCAAGCGCGTATCAAAATCTATGTAAATTACACACAATCATCATAATATGTTAGTGTGTCTACGTGTGTACGAGTGCCAATGCGTGTGTGTGTGTGCGTTTGTGTTGGTGTGCCATAAAATGACACCAAAAACTTTATGCTCTGACATATAGTAGAACATGCCATATTATAATAATATTATTATTTATATACAAGTATGTAGACGTGTGACTTTTGCTAAATTGTAGTGCGACTCTTGCTTAATTTGAGCATGTAAGTAGTTGAAAGATAGGGAGACAAAAAGAGTGGAAATAAGTGGGTTTCTATAGCATTTAGATACTTTGATTTTGCTCTTTTTTTGTTCAAATTTCCCGCTCTAGTTTTCCTAGAAAGTCTTCTTAAAGTATACAACTGGGAACAAAGATTTTCTGCTTTGCTTTACCCTAGCGAAACAGATCAATTATTTTATTAAATTACTACTATAACTGTCAGCTACGACGATTAACTTGTTGATAGTTTAAACGACTAATGAAGAATATTTTCTTTTTCTTTCTCTTAATACAGTTAATGAATTTAAGTCAAGTCTTAGCCAACAAAAACTGTCTAGCTAAAAATCTGGCACTGTCTCAGCTAACGATTTAAGTATCTTAAATTCAAGTTCATAACATTTTCTATAAAAACATAAACACACTAAGTACACAACTGCCCCCCAGGTATTGTTCACCCAACAGTTTAGCATTCCAAGAATAAAAGCAGCTTTTGTTGTGATTATTTTAAGTTAATTTTTAATGTGCTTAGTTGTGATAACCATTTGTAAAATGTTCGTATTGTTGTTGGTTCTTGTTGCTGTTGCTGTTGCTATTGCTGTTGCCATTGGTTTGGGCATACCAAATGCTCTGGGGACTCTGAACATTGGTGGCAACGCCGGGTGGACCACGTTGGCCATCTCTGCCACGGGGTCCTGTGGCTCCAGTGAATCCACGGGGACCTGGAGGACCTGGTGGTCCGGGTGGTCCCGGTGGGCCTGGCACTGGTACCGGAATAAAACCAGTTGGACCATCTTCCTTCTGTAAAATGGAACTATCCGGCACAATATTGTAACCCGACCAATTAACGCCAGATTGTCCCTGTAGATTGAAGCCGAGTTGGACTCGTGGCACTACCACATATTGTAAATTTTGTGGTCCGACATTGTTTGAGGTAGGCACATTATTTGGGTTGGAGATAAGCTGTGGTCCATAGGCCACAGGCACATACTTGACATTTTGGTCATTGATCATGGGAATCGTATTGGAGTACAGGTAGTCGGGAACCCTTCGACTGTCCTTATCAGACTCGGGCTCAGTAATCTGTGGTCCTTGGGGTTCAGCTTCGTGCTCATTAATCTTGCGCTGTTCTCCAGGTGAAATGAGAACCAGTTGAGGAGAAGATCCTTCCTCCGCATCGGCGTTCGAACTCCGAGCCATGCTGTGAACTCTGCGCAAGCCGGGAATATGCGCCTGAGTCAGGCAAACAAGGCTCAAAAGTAAAGCTAAGCATACAAAAATTAAATACTTTAGAAGAATTCACTGTTTTGTTAGAAAGTTCTTACCAATAGTCTTAACACTTGCTGTCATTTTGGATAACTATGCTAATGGCAGCTAAAGTCTTTGCTTTTATACCAAAACACCCAAAATACCTAAAATGATTATCAGCATATGATGCGATTGATTCTTGGAAAGGGTTCGCAATTCTTGTGCTCGCATTAATTTAACTGTTTTTGTCTCAGTTCAGTCAACTTTAATCAATTTGAACTGCCTAACTAAGCAGTTGATAACTGGGTCAGAACACAACTAACAAACAGGTTTCACTTAAGACCAATACTAAGTTTAGTCAGCTTATCCAATTGCTGATCTTTCTAGTGAGCTATGGGTGTGGTAATAAACTAAGAGTCATCCAGCTGTGTTGAGCTTGTAACACATTTTTTATGTGCACTGATAGAAATCAAGCAGAACAAAAAGGTGAAGAAGACTGACGACATGTTCAAAAGTTCCTGAATTTCATTGAATTTCTGGAACACAGTGTAGTTTGAGCACAGTGTAGTTTGAGATACATTGGACATTGGGAAAAATTAACAAATGTATCTAAATAATTACGAAATAAATAAATACATTCAGTTTTAAAGCAAAATTGATCAATAATATTCCAAAATATTCTTAAATCAATTAAGTAAAGTTAATCTAGTATAAAATTCAACGGGAGTTACATAAACCATATTGAAATCTCATGCTATATTCTGAATAATTAAATGCATAATAAAATTTGCAGATAAAAATAACTATTGCGTTTAAATTCAAATGGAATTTCGTAATATTTATGCCATCAAATCGTTGCAATGGTCCCCCCTTTGACATTTTGGCATTTCCTACTTTAAAATACATTTATTTTCATCAGACAGACAACAAAAAACTGCAAAAATAAAATAAAAACGAACCAAAAAAGTGACAGAAATGGAATAGAAATAAAAAAAAGAGACATTTATTGTTAATATAGAGAAATAGTCAGGCAATGAAACTGAAAGTTCAACAGAGATGAAATATTTGTACTACTTATCAGCTTTAAACTATCTATATAATATAAACTGGAACTAGTCAAAAACTCGAAACAAAAAACAAGAACGAAAGAAAAGAAAAGTACAATGCATTTAATTGAATTGAATTAACGAGTTGGATGGAAGCTGGAAGAAGAGGAGGAATGAGCAACGGATTAGATAGATGGTATGAAGCACAGCTTGGGGTTGCACCCCCGTTTTGTATATACATATATATAATTGAACCCGCATCCCAAGCTGACATTTCTGTGTCCACCAAAATGATCTGAAATTTTAGTTTCAAACAGTTGAGCAAGTTGCGCCGTGGCGTGCGCGTCGTTAGGCGCTTGTCGCCTCCTCGAAACCACTTCGAATCCGTTAATCCAAAAATAACAAATTCCTCGGTTCGGGATGTGGCGAACACTGTTGCACTTGCTGCTCACGCTGCTAGTGGCATGCACAGTGGTTGTCTGTGGTGGTGGTGGTGCTGGTGGTTCTAGTGGTGACTCTGTTGGTCCCCGTTCGGGCCAATTGCGTCGGATTTGGTTGCAGGATCATTGCAATGCGGGTATTTGCACTGGCATTGAAATTGGACGCAACGATTATGTCATCTTGTCGCAAGAACCAATTGCCAAGCAACTGATGATAACGTTCATCAACTCAACAATTGCCAAAATACCGCATTTGATGTTCGATACGTTCCCGGATCTTCAGTTGCTGCGCATGGAGAACTGTTCGCTAGACACATTCGAGAAGCCACAGTTCGAAGGTGCCAGCAATTTGATGAGCTTGTTTTTGGGACACAATCGCTTGAAGGATATACCCAAGAATATATTTCTGGGTGCCGACAATTTGGCAACACTGCACTTGCAGAATAATCTTTTAAAAGTGCTGCACAATCACAGCTTTCATGCTTTGAAGGAGCTAAAGGAGCTTTCGCTGGCGGGAAATCAATTGGAAACACTGCCACCGGGTGTGTTTGGAGGTCTTCGAAAGCTAGTGGATCTAAATTTGGCTGGCAATCGATTTCAGGCCTTACCGCGTGGCATATTCGATAGGAATCTGAATTTGACACGCATCAATTTGGCCGACAATCGTTTTGTCACCTTTGAGTCGGAGCTACTAAAACTGCAGCCATATTTAGTGCTTTTGGACATCTCTGGCAACATTATGCCAGAGTTGACATTGAATTTCACCAGTTTGGACCAAGTTGTGGCCCACAGTTGCGATCTGCGTCATGTGACAGTCCATGGGATCATCAAGGATTTGGATGTGCATAACAATTCATTGTTGGACATTCCGCACATTGCGTTGGCCAGCAATGTAACCAGTTTGGATTTGTCGCTAAATCCCTTGGGGAATTTAGAGGGCAATCCTTTCAGGCGTTTCACAGCACTGCTGCGACTCAATCTGTCAGCAACCAACACTGTGGAGCTAGCCGAGGGACTCTTCAAGAAGCAATCGCAGCTCCAAATGCTGGACATATCGGCCAATGGCATTTACTCTCTAAAGATCACCATCTTTGACAGTCTCAAGGCGTTGCAGTATTTCTACTTTCAGCAGAACAACTGGAATTGCGATTTCCTGCAGTTGCTGATGACTTCGTTTGTTAAGCGTCGCGATATTTCCTTTATGGAGGACATTACTGCACCCGAACTGGTCGATGATTATGTAGATGGCATTGCCTGTTGGTATGAAAGCAATAAGCCCACAATCAAATGCGAAGGTGGCAGTACAGGAAACTCAAACGCGGCTCTTGAGCTATCCATTGTGCGCAATGAGATCAAGGCGTTTACGGAACTTGTGGAGAAGAAATTCATCAAGGTCTATCGCATGCTAGATGAAATGAAGCTCAAACTATGAGCAAATATTATTATATTCAACAAAAATATTATTATCAACCTATATAATCACTATATATCTTATGGGATAAATCGCATAATGATTATCCTGCATATAATCGCATTAAGATTTGAAACCAATTGACACAAGCAAGCAACTGACGAATATTTTAATTAATGTTACTACTAATAATAAAGCGCAATGCACCCTTTGGGGAAAAAAACAGTTCTATGTATTTTAATGTAAATTTTAAAATATTTAACTACACAAATTGGAAAGATTTTTTTATCTCTTTTTCGACTACTCATATGGAATTAATTTGCAGCATAAAAACTACAGCCATTCAATCATCATTATCCTTATTAGATAAGTTGAAAAAATGTGTTCTTTTGCTACGCGATAGCATTCTTTTGTAAATATCATATGTAATTAACATTCTTTAAAAAAAGGCCTTGACGCATATTTCAATAAATCCATTTTTTTTAGTTTTTACATAAGCCAATAAACACGCTGATAGCAACAGACACATTGCAAAAATGTAGAAAAAAAAAACTGGCAAAAATAGATACCCGATAAAAGCTTTAAAGGAAGCAAAAATAATAACATAAATTGAATAAAGTGTTTGCACTTAGCAGAAGGCAGTATACACTTATTTAAATTCAAATTCATGATAGTACTCACTGAAAATGCTAAGAGTTATCTTTATACAACTAGTGTACAATCAGTAAATCAGAAAGTATTTCATCTAAGTGTCCTAGTGTTACTTATGACTTGACTAAATTATAATACCCAACACGACCGTTTGCAGACGCTCAATTGAATATACCATAAATATTTTACGAGCATTTAAACACAAAAGCAAAAAATAAACCCTTGGTCACAACGCAAAAAATGTTTAATGAAAGTTATCAGTATAATCTCGCATATGAACCCCAGGACACAAGCACTGATAATCGTGCAAAAAGAGAGAAAGAAACAAAGCAAGAGAGCGAGTGTGTGTAGGTGAAAGCGAGAAGGCGACAGCAAAAGCTGGCGAAACTTAATTAAATGCAGACACACACAAAACACACACACATAGAAAATAAAATATGCTTTAAAAAAATATTAAAATCACACACATTTTTTATCAGCTGCCAACATACGAGCAACTTAAATAAATAGACATAAATTTCAAGTTTTAAGCATATAAAAGTTTTAAACTGACTGCTGGCAAAAGGACAGCAAGCTACTAAACATTTAAATAATGAATTTATTGTTTTAAACTCCGGAAAATGTATTTTTAAAAAAATTCATAAACGGCTTGATAAATAACAATTTGACTTGCTTTAATTGAGTTTCAGATTTATCTTCTTTGATAAATGACGTGATTTCTGAATTTATTAATTTCTATTTTCTTTGGGCGTATTTATTTTCATTCGTGTTCCAAACAAAAATTATATGTGTATATAGAAAAATGAAAAGCCATTTATTTAGAAACAGAATGGAATTTTCAGCAATTTAACTGGCATAAAATGTGCAAGGAAAAGCGCCATAAAGTATGCAGAAGATTTTAAAGCTTATGCCATTAGGAAGCGAACGCAATTCGCCTTGAAAATCGCCATTGTTCGCCCTTTTTGCTTCTTGTTCGTCTGCGCTGTCTTTCAGTCTGTCTGTCTGTCGCGCTGTCTGTTAGATTTTAGTAGTAGAAACGCTTGTAAGCAACTTCCGTTTCCGTTATCCGACGCGTCGACATCGTCGACATCATTTGTTTTGGCATTGTTGCAACTCTGGCAACTGCTGTGGCAGCTGCTTACCCAGTTCACTTTGGCGTTGCCTTCACAGCGCTAGCGTGCGTTGCGTTATGCAACATATGCGCAACAATTTATCCCCACTCCCCCCTGACCTCCACAGACAGCACCAAAAACACAGACACCCACATGTCGTAAGGTTTTATGTCGGGATGTTTATGTGTGTGTGCGTTTTTAACTAAATTCATTTTGGCAAGTTTATGAAAATGTTGTTATTGTTGTTATTATTATTCTTGTTCGTGTCGTTGTTTTTGTTGCTGTTGTAGTTGTTATTCTTTAGCTGCTGCCTCAGCTCATTAGAAAAACAAAAGCTGCACACAAAAGTTTCAGTTTTTCGCTTTCACTTGATTGCTCTACCCTGTTGAAAATAAAGCAAGAGTATGAGCAGCTGTAAAACAAAGTTGCTAGACAAACTAAGTTTATTTAAGCTTCAAATGCCAATCAATATAAATCACAGTGTTCAATTGGTGTTTCTATTTTGTGTCGTAAATTATAAGTTTTTTAAATAAATACAGGGTATAAAAGTTATTATGCCACCCTATGTTTTCTACTCCTACTTCTTGTTGTTATTATGCTTATTGCCATTGTTATAATTAAGTGGGTTTTATTACCCAAAATTTTACAAGTACGCTGAGTCCCCTTCCTTCTACTCTGTCTCTAGTTCCTTGTTATGAGGATTATGCTCTTTCCCTGTTCGACATTTATTGAACTTTTGCGCTTTTGAATTATTAATTGTATTGTTTTACAAGTCGCCATACTCCTGGCAACAGCTGTTGGCCACATTTTATGCCCGATAAGCTTGTGGCTTTCCTTTAGCTAAAAGTACCACGCAAAAGAGTTCAAGTTTTCAGTTTAAAGTTATTGCTTTAGGGCCAAGCAGCAAAGATTAAATTTCATAAATGGCCAATCTGATGCCCGATCCTCCTTATTGCTTTTAAGCACATTTTAAAGTAATTAAAGTCACGTTAACTTGATCTAGTCCACTGACAAGCTCTAAACGGAATTACGTAGTTTGTTGGTTAATTGAAAGACTGCTTAGCTAACAGATTATCTGTTACAGTTGTCAATTGAATCAGTTATTGCTGTCAATATTCCTTTAATTATGATATGTTGTCTTCTTTTCTTGTCTTATACTTTCTTCTCGTTATTTTCCTGTAGCAAACCAAAAGAAACTCGTGCTTGGAAATTGTATTTATTTATTTGTTGAATTGTTTCCTTCGCTGACACATAAATAAACTCGCATTACACTCTTACGGCTTATAAAATGCGAAAGTAATTGATGCTTAAATAAGCTTATTTACAGACTCTCTAAAAACAAAAGAAATTGTGTGTGCAAGTGGTGTCGTGTGTCATGGAAATGTGTTTTTAAAGCATAAACAATTGGATTTTTGTGTATTTTCAGCAGCTAAAGATGCTTTTAATAGGATCACAAATTATATGTCATTTTATGCTTAGTTGCATATTTCATGCAATTATGTGCACATTAGCATATCCATCTTTTTTTGGTAGCTCTTTCATTCGCTTTTCGCCTCAAACTTTTAGGCAATTTTTATGGTCTTTCTTAGGAGCTTTGTTTGAGTACATAAATAAAACTTAATGACCAAAAAACAGCTGCTTAGCTGCAGATAGGAGAGCAATGGTGACTGTGGGATATCCTGTAAGCATAGTAGCAGGTTGAATTTGGTCTCTTTTAATAAATAATTGATTGTTTAATATATTTACAAAGTAGCATATGCTGTGCTTGTGGCCAACTATATCTAGAGCATCATTTTGTTAAGCAGATTATTTTAAAACATATCCTAACACACTAAATTACACTGGAATTGTGCTTTCTGCATTAATATTCAATGTTCTTCTGCATTGTAGGCTCCATAATTGGGCAACATGAATAATATATAAGTGTGTGTATATGTGTATGCGTTTAAGTGCTTGAATCGTTATATGAATGTAGTGGTAGTTATGCGTTTGAATGCTTCTCAAATGTCGCTAGTTTACGGCTAACGAGGCGTATGCGCAACATGTATATGCATAAATTCACGCTTAATTAGCAACACGCCCAACCAATATATGTGTTTAGATATATGGCCAGAAGGAGGCGGTGGGCGTTGCTAATTAGTGTTGTGCCGGCAACTCGCTTAAATGTGTTATTTATGTATGTATCTGTGTGTGTATGAGTGTGTGTGTGTCATTGTGAAAAGAATTAGGTATAAATTAGCTGCTTTGCACAAATTTAATTTTTGCCACGCGTCAGGTTTGTTTTTCTTTTTGTTTTTCTCGTTTTTCCATTGCCCGCTTTACTGGCTTTTTGACGCAATTAAGTTGCCACAACAACTTACCTTTTCTACAGGTATAGCCACGCCCATTTTACAGCACATTTTGCCGTACGTGTCTCTGCCAACGCTGTGGGAATCATGTGGCTCTCAAGCATTTGACTGTTGCTTTTGTTGCACACGCACGTTTCAACATGAGGAAGCAACAGACAAGAGACTTACACAACTATGTGTTAGTGTGTGTGTGCGAGTGTGTTTAAAACTTTTAACCAAATTGTTTAACTAAGTAGGAAAAGCACATAAGCATGCTCTAACTGCATTAGGAAAGGAAAATGCACACAATTTTCAAACTTGCAACAAAACTACTTTGCTACATTTGTTGGCGAAAAATTCTATAATCCTTTAAAAAGGATTATTAAAACTAACAAAGCTAATTTTCTTCTGATGCAGCAGATAAATAACAAACTTCTTTAGTTAAAACTGTGATTTAAAATGGTTACTTCGTTTTAATATGTTATTAATTCAAGATTTTCCTATTTCATAATTTAAATTACATTCTAAGAGATTAAACTACAATTTAAGATAGCTTTTCTGCCACACAACTCTGTGAAATCTGTACAAATAAATGAACTGTCGTTCCAATCGAAGCTGACAGCGGTAGGAAGAACACAGATGGAGTAAGCAAAAAAAGAGAAAAAACAGTAGAAAAGAAAATAAAAACGAAGAACGAATTGCGGAAGTGAGTAACATTATTGGTGGAATATTCGTCGAGTTCTCGTATGAGTATTCAAATTGCGATTCGGTTTCGGTTCCCCAGACAATACACAAAAGGAACTGAATGCATTAGCATTGCTATTGGCTTTCGCTTGCTTTGCATACCTCGACAGTAGTTCTATTTTTATGCTATCTCAGTTCGAATCTGAACAGAAATAAAAAACTATCGTCATGAAGCTAACATGACAAATCACTTACTTATTATGCTTCTGCGATGTCAGATGGAAAAACAATTTCTGCACTCGACATGGGAATAGAGAGGGAGAGAGAGAGCCAACAGAGATAAAATAATAATATATTCTACATTATTATATATTTTTGCTGTTAGCTAATTTTTAGCTTTGATTATGCGCTTACCTTTTGTGAACATGAAATTGGCATTTGACCATAGCCGCAGTGACTTCAATTCAATGCACAAACCTTGGCCTTAAAGCCCCTTGAAAAAGCATATTGTGCTATACTCGCATTGTGTTGCACTCAAATGGAAGGGAATACGCGCAGTTGCCATTTGCCCATTGCCCTGCACAATTTATGGCTTGTCTATGGGAGCGTTGGGGTCAACTAAAGTGTGTTAGCGTGGTCTTGTGTGTTAGAGTGTGTGTGATAACAAGCATTGCCTTATGTTATTGCATGCAATCTTATAAATTGTAAATTGAATTTAACGATAAACATGCAGGCGCACTGTGCATTGAGTGTAAAGTGGCTATACACTTAAAGAAATTTAAAGGAAACATCCTATTTGCCTACGACTACAAGAATTCTCAATGTGCTAAGTTGTAAGTTATTTATTTAGTTAATATAACAATAAATGTTTTCATTGATATTCATATTTAAATTAAATACTGAACCAAACTACTACCTATAACTAGTTTATATTTTTTGCTGTGACAGAACTGACAAAATCACTTGCCATATTAAAATCCCACTGTCAATTGCCACTTATTTGTCTCTGCTTTATCTCAACTAACATTGCAACTGACACTGATTGTGTGGGGTAGTGTTTTCTTGTCTTCTTGCCTTAGTTCTCGGTTACGTCTTCAAGTACAGGGCAAACAGTTGTCGCCATCGACAACTAAGTAAATTTATTGTCTAAGCAAGTTGCCAATCTGAAATTGATATTAATGTGATTCCCATTTTCTCGTTTCTATTTCATTGCAGGTAAGTTGTTGCTTAAACTGGATGGTATTCTTATTCCCAACTCGAGTTACTAGAGGCAACTGACATTATGACAAGGAAAAAATAATACGAAGTCTTCAAGTCCGATTACATTAAGCATTTGCCACTCAAATGATGCCACAAGCACTTGGCTCCCAAACGCACACACACAGAAACAGACACACACACATACACATATTACATTAAACATTTACAGTAAGACACACGCACTCTTACACACACAGTGCTACTCAGACAAGCAATTATGTTGTGAATGCAGGGAGAAGTCATTCCCAAAGCACAACCCGGCATTTTGTTCATAATTTATAAGCCGCCCAAATGCCAAAAAGAAGAGAGAGAGAAAAAAAAGTAAAAAAACGAAACCAACGTTAAGCTCGAGCCAGACAGCGTGGCGTTGTCTGCGACACGCCCCCTTTGAGCGTAAAGAAAGGGGTAACAGTACACCAAGGAAAATCCAAAAGGACAAAAAGAGAAAGAAACCAAAAACGAAACGAAACAAGAAGAAGAACAACACCAACTACAACAACGAAGTGCGACAGGCAAAAGTCAAAAACTAAAATGGCTTTTGTTAGAAACGCGCCATGTGGCCATTACGGATGTATGCGTATGTGTGCGTGTGTGTGTGTGTGTGTGTGTGTGCTGCTGGGTGTAACGGCCGTATATAAGTGTATATGTGTGTATAACAGTCACTTTGCATACCCTGTAAAGGGACTAACAGCACAAAGTTCGCTGAATAAATAATAAGTGAAGTTAGATAATTTTTTTTTAAAAAAGCGCTTTTTAAAATTAATTTTAAAAAATCCCTTTAAAAAATTTATAATTTCTTCCACTGATTTTGCAGAGTATCTTATAGTGCAGCATATTTAACATTTCAGTCGCTGCTGTCGGCATTTATTTGCTCCTTTGCACTTTTCCATGTTTAACCTTTTTCCTCCCTTTTGGCCATATTGTTGCTGCTATCATTGTTGTTGCTCTTCTATTGTTTTTCCTTCTTATTATTGTTGTTGTCGTGCGCGCATAAATAATTCAGAACACACAGACACGCAAGCGTTTGGCTTTGTTGTAGCTTTTTTCCAAGCCTACTTGTAAGCGCTTTGGTTGTGGGAGGTCAACTGATTTGTGGCCATTTGCACTCTGCCTTTAACTCGCTCTTTCCTCTCTCTCCCTCTGTCTGTATCCCTTAGATTATGGTGTCTTTCCGCATTTTCACGTTCAAGATTTTTCTTCGCTTTAACTATTTATTACAGTTAAATAGTAGAAATCATTTGGGTTTCTACTAAAAATTTAATATGCCAAATGCGAAATGCAAAACGTTTGAGTTTCATAAATTTGTAAAAGTTTCTTATGATTTACAGACTTTATATGTCGCAGAAATTATTCAAAAGTCAGTTTCTGACACCCACACAAAAAGTACTTCCCACTGCGACTACCCAATTTGCATATTCTACACACATTCGCACACATTCACACTCAGACTCTCTCTCACACACACTCGCTACTCTCGTTTCCATTTTTTTGGGTCCACTTGGGAACTCTACCCACAGGCTCAGTCTCTCTGGCAGTCAATTTGTTCCAAATAAATTGAATTATGTTGAGTCCTTGTTCTTTTTGTTCTGGCTTCATAGTTTTAGGCTAAAAACCTTTTGGGAGTAGATTTTCGTACTGGCAAAAAGCTTTACCGCACAGCACATGTGACAAGTTTGATGTCCACTTTTAATGGCATCCACATAATCATATTAAGAGAGTGTCAGAATGTACCAAGTCTCACTTTCCCTGACGCACTAAGTATACGTATTTATAAACTGTTGGCTAAGCTAATTACGGCCAGAATCTAAATCTGACTTCCTAACAATTTTCATTCAAAAAATTTTCATTATTAAACATGCAACGCACGTTTTTCCATTTTAATTTTCATTTTGTGCGAACCGGAAAAAGTCGAAACAAACCAAACCAAACAAACCAGCGAGAGAAAAGCATAAAATCTAATCTTACAAATTATACATTTTGTAAGCAAACAAAAATGATGAAAAAAAAGAACAATTAGCCTGGTTTAAATGAGGGCAGCAACGTAAAGGTACCCTGTAAAAGCAGCATTACTTACTTTATGTTTATTTATGCTACTTAATTAACTTTCATCTGCAAATTGAAATGTTAGGTCAAAATACAGGGATACGGGGTATAAAAAACAGCGGTGAACCTAAAGAAATTGAAACTTTTTTATATTACTTCGCTTTTTTTTTGTGAAACATTTAGCTAAACCATGAAAAATAAAGCACATGCAGTGCAGCTTATAACTCATAATGAGATGAGAAACTTTTCAAAATGCTACTCGGGAAAAAGTAAGGGAATATGCGGAAATCCAATTAAAATTTGTGCTGCTTCCGTTTTGCATTTAGCGCGTTGCTAACAAAGCCACACACACACACACAGAGTGTGAAACACAAAAAACAGTGCTGAGAAATGCAGAGTTTTATTGCATTGTTGAGAGCCGAGCACAACATGTGGTATACTTAATATGCCAGCTTGCAACTTTTTCGACATAAATTTAGAAACATTTAAGTGCATATTGTTTAGGTAGGGGGCAATCATAAAAACTTGGCTTACGCTTACGCTTTCACCACGCCTAATGAACGACAAAAGGCAATTGTAGTCGAGGAAACGCGTCACTGTCATTCCACCATACGTTGGGCGCCATTTTATGGCTCTCGGCGTTAATGCCATAGAATTTCATAGAGGCAGCTACATGGGCTGCTTAATTAGATTTGCCACTCGACCACTTGGTCCGCCTCAACATTCCCAGCATCAAGTTTGGTAATGTTATTTTGGAGGCTTTGGCGCATAAAACGTTAGCATCGTAAACCTTTTTTGCCCCATCATAGGGGCTGGAGAGAGGGGAAAGGGGAGTACCGAGCTAATGGAAATTAATATATGTAGGTATATTCTACAGAATGAGACACTTCTATCCTGTCCTGTCTTGTCTTGTTGTCTGTCCGGGCACGGGGACAGTTCAGGTAACTAGGCATAGTCGTAAGTCGCTTAATTGACTTGCATGGAAAGTTAAGGACCGAACTAAGTACAGGCAAATTAATGCCATTAGACAAAGTAACTTGGAAAAAGTAGGACAAGCGCTTCAAGGTAGGCATTCATTTTCTTTACTTTATGGACATATATAAAATAATTAAGTAAGCTCTTTATAGAAAAACAATTCAATTATGTTCTTAAAGTTGAGATTTACTCAACTAAGTAGTCAGCTTTATACATTTTTAATGCATACAATATTAAATAACTTATTTTCTAACTATTAAGAGATCAAACTTCTAAAACATCATCTCTGATGACTCGGAAAAAAAGTGACAGCTGTTAAAAGTGACTTTCAATTAAGAGAAAACTTAAAGAAATTTACACACACACATACAACGTGGCTTGAAAGAACAACACACAGCAAGTAAACACACTCACGCACACACAACTCAATTCAGTGGAGCTTAACAGGCCATAACGAGCGAAGCCACAGGCCAAAAATGGTACACATTGCCCTCGTTCCTGGCTCGCACACAAGAACATATATTTTCGTATAGATATATATACTATATATGTGCGGAAAATTCAGTTTTTAGCGAATGCCCGCCAGACATTTGAAAAAGAAAAAAAAAACAGACATTTCACTAAAAAAAAAGGACGAAACTCACGCAATTTTAACTCGACTCATACCAAAACACGCCCCACTTTTCCTCCCGTTAACCTACCTCTTCGCTCCTCCTTTCTCATTCTCTGTGTGCCTGTATTATGAGGCTGTGTCGCTCGCTCGGCTCCTGAGAGACTCATAAATTTTGCAATTTCTTCATTGCCGCTAATTTATATGACATGGCGGGGACACACAGCGAGCAAGCAGAAGCCAGCAGCACCAGTAGCAACAAAAGCAGCAGAAGCGCAAGGACATGTCCTAATATAAAGCAAATAATGTGTGTGTTGCATGCTCTGCGACGCCTGCGAGCCGCCGAGGCGCCACTCAAAATTGTTTCATGGCCAAAAGCAACAACAAAACACAACAAGCTCACAATATATATATATATATATATATATAAAAAAAGGAAAAAAATGAAAATGTATAACAGAAACACTGAAAGAGTGGGAGAGTGGAGAGAGCTGGAAAAAAAGTGCAAACACGTAACTTTTGGTTAACCAAAATGCCGTTGCACGTTGTTAACTAAATGGAATAAGGTCTGCAGCAAGCTGACCCACTCAGTGGCAATCCCCGGAGGCCAGAACTGAACCAAACTGAACTCGAACACAGTATATTGTGACGAGAGTTGTTGAGTTAGTTGAAATTGTCTGAAAGTCCTTCTGGGCATTCCAATTGCAGGTAGATGCAGATACCATATACAAGATACGAGATACAAGATACAATTGACGCGTTCAGTGCAATTTAAATGTGAGCACACGCCCAAAAGGGAATGCGGTTAGATAAAAGTTAAAGACTGTCATAGAGTTTATTTAAGCCACTGCATTAGTGTATATTTTAAAGCGGAAAAGGAAGTTATGAATTTATAAATTTATGACGAGAGAAATATAAGTTTAAACTATTCCTAAAAGATACAAGATTTTGCTGTCTGTCCAATTTATCTTAAAGCCAACAGCATACAAATGTAACTAATTTAAATTTTATGAGCGAATGAAACTTCACTTAGAAAACAGCTATTAAAGTATTTATTTCAACAACAACTTACACATTAGGTCTTAAGCTTAACCACAATTGCATAAACCACTAAACTTGACCACGTGCAAAGTTAATGACCACTAAAGCCTAATAGCATTCATTTGCTCAACTAACTTTAATGGCAGCAGCCAATCCGGCTTAAAGTCGACTCCAAAATATGTGCGAATTAAAAGATTTGATAACATGCTACAAAGCACTAAGCTTATATTTACCACACACATACACACACTCAGATATACACAAGAGGATTAAATCAAATTGAGAAAACAGAGAGAAAACAGGAAGTAAGAAGAAGCGAATCCGTTTCGTGGCGTCGTTTGATCAAAAACTATAAACTCTGCTGCATTATTCGGAGTCAAGTTTCTGAGCGACCAAAATGAGCTTCTGCTATCTAACAACTCTTGGATGCGCCTTGAAGTATGCAACAAAGTGTATGCAACATTTTGCCTTGGAGCTGGGCCACTGCCCACTTTGTCCGCCTCTCGTCCTTCATTAAAGTCTCTACAGAACAATTTGCTATCAAATTATGCCTCAATAAGGCAGGGTGAGTGCCTGTGTGTGTGAGTTAAAAGAGCTCTGAGAAAAGTGTCGTAAAAAGCACATGAAATTCATTTTCTCAAATGTTTGACCAAAAAGTAGTAGCAGAAGAAGCAAAGGCAGCCGCAACATCTATGCAACATTTTTGGGGCATTTTTATAGCTACAAAGAAGGCAACGAAGAAGCAAAGTATTTATTGAAGAACAAAACGTGGTACAGAGAGGAAATGGCTTTTCATGAGTACTTTTCGAATATGAAAAGAAAGCAAGAGTGCCCAAGGAGAATCACAGAGAGAGAATAAGTGAGAGAGAAAAAGACAGATGAGAAAAGCTAGCAAGCGAGTTAACATGTGTGAAAATTGTGTGTCCAAGGCGAAAGCCACAACAAAAAGTCGGCATCAAGCATGTTGAGAAATAGGTAAACGAGTGCAACATCCACACCGACTTTCCGTTCCTCTCACTCGCACACTCTTTCTCTGTCCTACATTTTAGTGCGTTTGTGACCGCATTTAAGCGCAACAATTCCGTTGCTGGCACACATTTTCACACACACACACACTTGCTACAGTTTTTCCCGCTGCTCGGGCGTCGCTCGCCTGGCAAATTGCCATAAAAATTTCAAGCGCCACAAAATATGCAACGCTAAAATTTGTGCAACCAACCGCGTGACTGTGTGTGTGCGCAACTACGCGCTGGTGTGTATGTGTGTGTGTGTAGCCCACAATAGCAATGCATTTTGGCATTGCATACTTTTCAGCGATTCGCAGCTATGTTTTTGGGGTCCTTTCTATACATTTTTTTCTTGTTTTTCTGTTTTTTGTTCGAGGAAAAATGATTTTGAATTAAACAGCGCACGTTTTTCACACCTTCATAAAAGTGGAAAAGCGGAATGCTAAATGAGCCTTGAGCGAATTGAACGCGTTTAGCTATGCAATGCACAGACAATTGAATTGACAGAGAATCTACGCGGGAATTCTAAGGATAAGAATGAGCTGTCAGAACAACAAACTAAAATGCTGATGCAACTGCACAAACATAAATAAATGCAGCAAAGGAATTTAAGATTAGAATGGTGCTAGATTGAAGTGGAATTCTTATTTAAGCATTCTTGTCTTGGCTTTGTAATCGCAATCTAAAATTTATCAGTGCAGATGTAAGACTTAAAATTGCTCTTAGTTAACTGAACAATTGCATTAACCTCATTTCAGTTGGCGTTTGCCGAGAACTTGACACGTGAAGTCCTTAAGTGTTGACTTCCTTTTCGACTCGATGACTCTTGAAAGTACCTTGCGGCTGGCAGTTTCCCCTTAACTTTGTCCAAAACCGAAACCATTTAAAGCCAGTTTTCCCCATCTGATTCAGTTTTTGTCACCCTTTTGCTGCAATCGTTGTGGAAAGTAACCCACTTACTGACTGTATTTGAACTGTAACAGAAGCAGACGCACACCCTCACCCACACACACACTTACACGTTTTGCAACCTGCAACGTGCTACAGTTGCACAACAGCACGCAGAACTTTCACTTGTGTTTAGTCTGGCATCGGAGCCTGAAAGTATGCAACAATTTAGTTTTTCCCCTTTACTTTTCTTTACAGTTCTTTCCACGTATTTCAAGTCCCAAGACTGCCATATTCATTGTCCCCTTTGGCAGTTGCGCTCTTGCCCTTGCTTAGTTTGTAAAACTTGCAACAAAAAGGGGGTAAAGTCTACATTTTGTAAGTAGTGCTAGAAACAAGACAAAGTCGAAAGTCTACAGACGTTACATGTTGACATCAGTTTATCTTGAAATAAAGTTGAAGCTGCTGTTCAAGCCAAAGCTTAGAGCATATTTCGATTTATCTTCGGATTTTGTAAACTTTACCTAACGTTTAATAAAGTATTGCAGCAGAGTAATTTATCAGTCGTGCTTTCTTCATTTTTGTCGGATGTTTGTGTTTAAATTTCCTCCAGCGGAATATGAAAGGTACCCAAACGAATCCGTAATTTTTCAACATCACATAGATCTTCGCTTTTCTCTCATCTCGTTCTTCTCCTTCACGTCTCACACATGCAGGCCATTTTCATTTTTTCAAATTGAATTTCCTGGCCATTTTAATTTTTTATTATTTTAGGAAATTAAAAGAGAAGCAGCCGCCTGTCAACGCCGCGAGCGCCGTGACAGACTGACAGACAGGCAGGTAGACAGTCAGATGAGCGGAAAACTCGTCGTGGAATTAGTTCATGTGATATGTATGATATCTGTGTAATCATGTGTGTGTGTGTCTGGCTTAGTTATGGCAACGACCTGGGCTATAAGGTAATAAGGCAGCTGAACCGAACGTACTTGTAGATACACTTGTATCTCATAAATCTTTCTCAGCCCTTTGTTCGCTTATATCTAAACACCTTTTTTGTTGTAGGTCGGTATCAAATTAATACACGGCAACATGATTAACTGTTGGGTTCGTTCGCATTTCGCTGTCGGTTCAGTTGCTTAAAGGGCTTAAATTGGAGCCAACAACATTAAGCTAAAATTTATGTGATGTGGTAGCGAGTTTACAAAGTATGTAGATAGGAAGTCATAAAGTAAACTAGAGAAATGTGTGGTTGGGCCGGTGGAGCTTATAGGAAATGTAGGAAAGGATATGGAGAAGAGCTTTTATAGCAGAGGGCTATAAAATCGGGAATATAAACGCCTAAAAAGTTATCGAAAGTAGCAAACTAATATGAAAGGAAAACTGCAGGGGAAGTAGAGCAGAATCCCTTTTATTGGGGTTGAAAATAATACCTTTAAGTGAGAAGCAAAAATCTCTAAGAATCCAATAACAGTTTTCCAAAATAATTTGTTTCGTTTCGAGTTTCGCAATTATGAAATATAAAAATATAAAAATGTAACAAAATCAGCCCTTAAGTGCAGTGTTTTCCAACCACCCACAACTGTCAACTCAACTGCAGATATTATTTCATAGAGAATTCATTTTCATTGCAACCCAAAACCGTTTCAGTCAAATTGCTTTATTTCGAGTTTCGGAAAATCAAACACTTTGTTGCACCCTCTTGCACTAAAAACTACCCCAGAATAGAAGTAGCTGAAAAAATAAATAAACGCACACCTCGAAAATTGTTGATTAATGTGTTTCAATAACAATGTTGTTGTTGTTGTTGTTGTTGTTGTTGTAGTTGTTGCCGTAGTTGCAGTTTGTTTTTCTTTGCTTGTGGCAAGTCACTTCTTGCCTCGTGCCCATTTCCCTTTCTCCTTTCTCCGTTCCCATTCCGGCATCTTTCATCTTTCAACTGCCAATTCGCAATTCGTTACACATTTGCACTTTAATGGTTTCATTTGATGTGCTGCTGATGTTGCCAGGAGCAACTGTTTTGAGGGATGGAAAAGGTTGCTGCTGAGGTTGCCACATGAGTTGCAATATGCTTGTTTTCTGGTTTCTGTTTTCTCTAACAAAAACCAAATATAAAAACTAATACTCAAATTTGTTATGGATTCCATGATTGTGTTTCTTTTTTGTTTTGCACAAATCATGCTGCCAAATTGCATTTAAGTGGAGAATTTATCAAATCCCCTGCAGAAGACGAGTCCATGCACAATTTACAATAAAACAATCTACTACATACACTTACCAAAAGTTAGTTTTTTTCGGGTTTTCCACCCTCCTTTTGTTAAGAAGTTTTTCTTATAGTTTTGTGTGGCTTTTTTTTGCCCATTTCGTCTTGCATAAGTTTAAAGTAATTTAACTTTTTGACGAGTTAACATTCTTTGGAGCAGCAGCAAAAGTGTGTGTTCAAATTAAAAGGTTGCAAAGTTTTTAATGTAATATTTTCAGCATAATTATTTAATCGTTTCAAAATTATTTCTGCTCAACTTGTAAAAAATCTAAAAGTTCAATCAACTACTTGAACTACTATATAATAAATGGAAAGGATTGGGCAAAAGTTGTTAATGAAATATTGCTGTTTTTGGATACTACTAGAAAGTATTAAACTTTTACTGTCCCAAATTGTTAACTAATTATTATTACATATTAAATTTCCGAGGGATTTGTGTAATAAAGAGGGGAAAGTTTTTCTCTTGCTTTCTGCTGTTCTGCATTGGCACGTGTCGGGACTGCTGGGGCGTTATTTATTTAAGATGATTGTTATTGTATTTGCATATAAATTGCGTACTTACCCAGTTATTTTCCTTATGTTCCCGACTCGCCTCTTCTCTTCATCTTCCTTGTTCCTCTTTTCTTTGGCTTTACCTCTTTAACTCTGCTCGGGTTGCAGTCAATATGTGTCACGGTCATCAAATGGATGGAATTTCTTGCAGCTTTTGGTGTTGCCTTTTCGTAGACGCCACTCAAAAAACCTCAACAGGAAATGCAAGCTCATATGTGTAGCAGTTCACACGTGCTGGCAATTACACAGCGAGAGCCACAAACGGAAATTGAAAATGCATTGAGTTGCGGCATAGGAAATTTCCGAGTCAAGTTTCCGTTGCCTGAGGCAAAACACACACAACCACACGCATATATACACTCATAAAAGCAGGTCAGCTGCTAAAATGAAAAATGCAATGTAGTTTAGCCTTTAAGAAAGGCACCAAAATTTTCTTTTTGTAGTCAAATATTAAATGTTAATTCTAAAACTCTTGTGAAACATATTTTTCTAAGTTTTTGCTCTAATACTTGTTGACAGAGTTGTCTGCCACGCAATATATTTCTCAGAACGCTTATGTTTTTTAGCAGTGTACAGAGCACACGGACACAGACACAGAGTGAATATTTTCTTAACTTCTGCGAATTTTTTATGAAAATTATTTGGAAATATTTTGTGCTGACATGCCCGCTTTTCATTTGCACACTTTTCTATTATGAATGGCATGCCCCACATGTGTATATATAGCTGCATATATATTTTTCTCCCCTTTGCTACTTGGCACACACTACACACTCCATTTCTGCTTAGATCTTTTCTCATATTTATTCTCAGCTCGAGGGCATTTTTCTGATGTTGAGTTGCAATAAGAGCTCCCGTGTGGCACATTGTTGTTTGTTGCGTGGTTCACCTTTCAACAATGTGCGTTATGTGCTGTCATATGAGAACGCCTTGAAGTATGCAACATTTCTTGCATGCCATTCGCAAGTGCGTATTTTATTGCATAACTTAAGACGAATATGTTGCTTAGCAAGTTATGTGTGTGTGTGTGATCATTTAACCCTTGAAAACTGAAATGCATTTGTTTTGCAACTAATCAGCAATCAACGAAAAGCACTTGATAATTCCTATTTGAGAGCTGATTCAAGAGAGGAATTTATACTGAGAGAGAGAGAAACAAAAAGGAAGCGGGAAACTGAGGGACGACTCTAATGAGCTTAACCCGCATTCAACATCCAATTACAGGACAAATTCAAAAGCGGCAACAAAGGAAACTAAACCCAATTTCAATCAATTTAGACTAACAAGCGACAGATTGCCAAACCTAACGAATCAATAGACAGAGACAGACACAAAGGGAGTAAAAGCGAGGGAGAGAGAGAGACAGCGTTCAGACTAAGACAATTGAAGCTCAAAGTAGACAAATGGCTAAAGATTGTTAAACTTTGTACTATCGACAAAATACGCTGAATACAACAATCGCAATTGCAACTGCAGCACAAAAGACAAAATAAAAGCAACAAAAATTTATGCATTTCATTACAAAACCCAAAAATCAGCCAAAGATGCCAGATAATTTGTGTGCAATGTTTGTGTAAAGAGAGAGGACGTAAGAGAATGGAAAGGAGATGGAAATCGATTTGAGTTTGCTGGCATTAAACGCCATGAAATGCGACTTAAGTCCATGGAGTGAACTGAAGACCAACAAAGTCCGCCTCCATAGCAAGTGGCATCATTACTCAACCAAATGGGGTCATCAACAGCAATAGCAGCATCGACGAGATGAACCGTAGCCGATGGCCCAAAAGCCCAAGGCCCTGGACCACACCCAGACAAGCACAGAGAATCAAAAGGGCCAAGGCGGACCAACCAACGATCCAGGCATAGACATTTCAAACTCGAAGCAGCAGACAACAAGTGCAATCAATTTGGAACAGCCACAAAACGAAGCAAACGATTCCCACTCCTTTGGCTCCCTTAGCTCAGTCGTTGCAGATGCAACGTTGGGTGTATTGTTGGGTGCAAATTACGTGCCTGATGCTGATGCTGGTAATTGAAATGCAAAAATATTTGGAAATTTGCATGGAACTTACACAGGCGAAAGGGGCAAGGCCCAAAATGGAGCCGATGCGTTGGCGTTTAACAAAGCACAACTACTAATGATGATGATGATGACGATAACGAAGATAATAATGATGATGAAGATAATAATGAAGAGCAACAAACTTGCAGTTAACGAGCAGGATGATCGGCATATTGCTGTTTATACAAAAGAAACCAATAACAAGTCTATTCCCATCCAGAGTGCAATAATAACTACATTATATTTGGGTAAAAGCAACTCATTCCCTTGATGTATCTGCTCCTCGAGCAATTATTTTGTTGAGTGCTTTTGCTTTTTGTTACTGAAGTGGCAAGTAAGCCGTCCTATCCACTCCACGCAGCACCCCATCTCCACCTCATCATATTCCACTCCTTTGAGGGTTCATTGCAACATGCCTCAATGTGGATACGGGTTGGTTTTTGGTTAAATTACTTGGCTCTTTTGTTTTCAGTTGAATGCGCTTGGCAATTTCAATACATCTGCATTTTGGGCATGGCACACATTGCGTATGCGTAATATTTGTGCATATTTCCGCAAAGGGTCAGGAAAATATGCTGTAAATCATAAAGAGTTTCATTTCAAAGCGGCCAACGAACACAAAATGAAGTGAGTTTCAGAAGAAATCATTAAAATAAAACCAAAGAAAATATTTCATACAGAAATTTAAGTTTAAAAGTTTTAAAACTTTACTCGAAGTGCGCGACATTTGCAGTCGCATTGAGTTTCAGGTCAAAAAATAAAAACAGACTGTGTGTGCAAAAGGTGCAGCCATTTCAAAAGTCAATAAATTCCATTTCATGCGGCGTCTCCGCACACACGCACTGACAGACGCACACGCATGGCACTGTGGCATGCAAGGCGTTGGCTTGAAAAACAACAAAGAGCAATCGAGTAAATGACCAGGCGGGTGACCAATGCAAATATCCGCAGTAAACCCAACACAAAAATCCATATATTATTTCAGCTATTTGTATACCCGGCACTTTTCTTCTGCGTATAAGTTTCTCACGAAAATTCACTTTAAAATTGATTCCACTTTGACTTTTTTTGTTGGCTTGAATTGAGCAACTGCTTTAGTCAAAAAATGATTGTCAAAATTGTGCTCATAAATCATTTTTGCGCAGCTGTCGCTCTATTTGAGGATTTTGTGGGCCAGCAGAAACTGAAAACTGAAAGCTGGGAACACTTTTGCTTAGCCAATTTTGACAAGTGCTCAGTGAACGAGTGACTGATGTATCTTTGATGATTCAATGCCCAGGACATGGGAGCATTCGAGTTGAAGTCCAAATAGTGTCAAAGTTGTTGACTGACTGTAGCTGACCCAAGGGCCAAGAAGGCACACACACAGGGACCCATTTCAAATGATTTGCCATTAAATTGTTTCCGTTTCGAAAGAGAGACAGACACGTTAAACAGATAGACAGAGATATGAGGTCACAACGAGGGTAGTTTTAATAGTGTGCGACATTTACAGCTCCCTTGTGTGCAATTCGATATGATTAAGGTACAAAGGACTAAAAAGAACTTACCTTAATTAATGATAACACATATGAATATATTTGGGAAAATTGAATCCATTTTCCAATTAATTGCGTACGAAGTTGTGTATTAATATTTTGCATTCATGTATTTTGCATATATGTAAAAATGCATGAATATGTGTAAATTGTGGAAATTAAGTCGGTGCGGTAAATGATTTAAATGCACACAAAAGCCGCCTCGATGGATCGTTAATTGTAAAATTATGTGGTTTGAATTGAAGGTAATGTTGCCGTGCATTGAATGCTATCAATTGAAATGCAACACATGTGGCATACGATTCCATTCAGTTGCACCCATTATACCCTGTAGAACAGTTTGGCAGTGGGTATGTAAACTAAGCTAACTAAATAGTAGATAAACACGTACGTTACAGAGTATCTTTATATCTCAGCATACCCCTTGCAAATCTGTTTCTTTTATATTCAGATTTCCTGCAACTGAACGTGTTATTCATATTTCACTGACATGACATTAATTTAAAACTCAATTTAAAATTTTAACAAATTTTCAATTATAATTCACAGCGGCAAAAATAATCACAGCGAGCTCAATTGGGCGCTTTTTTTTTTTTTTTTTTTTTGCATATGGACTATTAATTCTTTTGTATACAAATTAAAATTACTATAAAATTTGAATTTGACACTGATTTTCGTATTTCAATAAGTTAAATTACTGACTTATATGCAAATACTGCGAAGTTAATGAACTTTAATATATACATTATCCCCTTTGATTTAATACAGACCTCATCTGGCTTCAATTAAAGTAAAAAGTCCGTTTAAGCAAATGGCTGCTCTTACTTAGCTTAAAATACGCGTAGTTTGAGGTTATTTGTCTAGAGACGTGATTTCTCTTTTGCTTTGTAACCCAATGCTTTCCATTAAAAAAAGCAACAACAAAAAAAGGCTAAGCTCTAAGATATCGTTGTTAGTTTGGCAAAAGTGAACCCAAAGCAACCCTCAACAGAGATGCGAGACACGTTTTTGGCTAAGATATTGCTCCCCAATTGCCATAAAATAGAACCTTAGACGAAACCCAAAGCCAAATTTACAACAACTGATCTTTTGGTTTATTAAATTTTTGCCTTTTGTATTACTCCCCCTAGAAATGCTCTCAACTCTCCACTCTTCACTGTCTGCCCACAGGGGACAGTTTGACATGCATTTGGCAATCCAAGGGTTGCCATCTGCTCTCAGTCCTCTGCATTATCTTGAGGGTAAGCCAGCCTACCTGATTGCAAAAATAAGAGAGCAGGAAAAAAACTGCCATCGCCAATCCCAATCCCAATTTCAGCATATAAACAATTATGTTGTTTCTAAGTGACTGAAAATAAGGGTAGATTTTCCTTCCCTTGGGCTAAGGAGTTTCCTTATCCTTCTTGCCTTGTGGAAAGCTGGCATATGGAGAGCTCTGCAGTCTGGAGTCTGGGCTCGTCTTATTTATCTTTCATAAAACTAGCTTAGGGCCATGCCTAGACTATGTCCAAGCTGTGCCTAGAAATTAGTTTATTACCAGTCTCTAGATTTCGCCAGTGAATTCCGGCAAATGTACTAAAGGAGAAATACAAATAGAAATGGGCGTGGACAGGCGGGTAGGCGAGGGCAGAGGCGTGGCGAAGCATAAATAAACTCAATTTATTGTTTGCTTTTAGCAAATAAAAAGCTAAAAGCCATAAATATGCATGCAAAATTCTTTTTTATTTTCTTTTGCGTCTTTTTGTGGTTTTATGTGGCATGCCTGGCAACTCTGTTGGGTAACTCTGGCCAACAACTTTCGCCACCAATTGTTCGACGCAAATCGCCTTCAGTTTCCATAAATATTTCAACAAGAACAACAACAAAAAAGCAACAAAACTTGCCAATAAAAACAAAAATTGTTTTCCTTTTTTATCGTTTTCAAATAAAGCGCAACAGGCGAAAAAAGAGGCAAACAAATAGAATATTTGTAGTCGAATGTACGTGGAAATATCCATGGAAATAGCCAATACTGAGCAGCAGTCTTAAATGAAGAGCCAACAAAACATTTGCATGTTTGTGAGTCGAAAGCAAATGAGCATTAAGTGCCAACTTAAAACTTGACTTTTACTTAAAGTTGTAGTTCAAAAAAAAAAAAAAAACATTTTTATTTTTGGCACCACTTTTAGTGCCAGCAAGTGTAATTCTTTTGGGCATAGCAACGCTAAATTTGCAGCCAATGTTACAAGTTGTCAACTGCAGTTGACATCTTACGCAGCTTTTGTGTCACTTTTCACAGATTTTTTCGCGCCAAAAAGCACTTGCACCTGTCACACGGTTTTCCTAAAAATCAAAAGCTAACAGTTTATGTGTAAACTATATTTTTTCACTCTTCCAGCTGGAATTTATGTGAATTATATGTGTTAAAGTCAAGCGAATGCATTGATCTGACAATTCTTTAAAATGAAAATAAAAAATATATTTTAATTAATAAAATTTATCTGGTGAGCTTTGTTAAAGCTGTATTGCACCTTTAGGCACAGTAATAAATCAGAGATTATATTAAATTTAATACATATCTAATAATTTATGCTCTGCGAATTGTTTCATCAAGCTTCAAATTGTTGAGGACTGGATTTCATAATAGTTAGGCCAATGGCTTTTGGTCGTAGACTTTAAAACGCCCTTTACTGCCACCCACTTAATTGAAAATCTAAGTTGCATGCAACGCACACACACATGCCACACGTTAGACGCCACGCCCAGAAGCTACAGGCTAAAGGCTAAAGGACACAGGATACAGTCACCGGCAATACTTATGTACATAGCTACATAGATGCTGCTGAGCGTCTACTTGGCAGCTTAATTAATTTATCAGCAGCTAATTAAACGATGCACATATTTATATTGGTACATCACCGCCACACTGGCTGGCGTTGCCACCTTGTCGCACAGACTATGTGCTTAAAAGTTAACCAGTCGCGGTGGGAATTGAGCGTGCCAGTCGTGCTATTGAAAACCACATTCAGAGTCAGCCAATAGCTAATCTGCCACCCACTCCCAGTCTCTCTCGTACCAACATTTATCAACTGCTTCCTCTCTCTGCATCCTTCTAGTTGACGCTGTCTCAGTCCTTTCCCTTTCGTTTTGCTCACATTCAAGTTGATTAATTAAATTGTTGACAATTTTAAAGCTTGGCTTGTTTTGCTCTTGTTGTTGCTTCTGCCTGTAACACTCAACATTTCACATTATTCACAGCTTAACTTATTACACTCTATCTGTCTCATTCTACCTACGCTCTGTACAGTTTTCCTCTCTCTTACTCTCTCACTCGTATAATTTGTTGCGGTTTTATTGCTGTTTTTTGTGTCGTCCATTTTGTTGTCTGTGACAAATGCACTAGAAAATTGGCTTCTTTTGCATTTGCAGAGCAGGAAATGGAATTGTAAAATGTGTGAGAAATTCAGCTGTAAAATTGTCGAAAATGTAACAATTTGAAACAGGTGCGAGAAAAAATAGATTAATTGTAATTTCTTATGGTCATTTTTGAGCATATTTTAGCAGGCATACAGCTTTTTCAGTGTGATGTTCAGCCAAATTTAAACTCTACTAGAGTTTTATAATAGAAATTTATTAATTTGTGGGTTATAGAAAAATCTGCTTGCCTTTAATTTGTCTACTAAAACAACTCTTCATGAAAACTTTGCTGCTTTTGCAGAACCCAAAAGATAATCCAATAAATTTACGCATGGTTGCACTTTACTAATTACTATTGATACTTTAGCTTATGTTTCACTAGATTAAATGTCTTTTATGCATATTTATTATTCAGTAGTGGCATTCGAAACACTCATTTACATTTACGAGTTCTACACATTTAGTGGATACTGCAATGGTCTGGCACACAACACGAAATACCCATTAATCCATCAACGACCGGCGCATTAGCACTTAAATTTTATGGTGAATAAAAATGGGAGAAAGAAAGTGGGACAGAGAGAGTGAAAGAGAGAGAGAGAAAGCGAGCTTGAAGTGGATGCTGGCTATAAGTCAATTTTAATTGAAACCGCAACAAAACAATTAAAACTAAGCCCGGTTCGTAGGGATACGCTTGAACTGGTTTATAGTGTCCGGGATATAAACTTAACTTTGGCACCAAACTCAATTAAAATGTTGAATAAAAATTGCATATGTATGCCGCATACCAACCGTATGCTAGGGCATATCTATCTTCAGCTAGATTTGTGTATGTGTGTGTGTATATAGTAGATATATCCTGTTGTCTGTGCTGCATAAATTAATAAACTTGACAGAACAGCCGAAACAGGAGCACTAGCAGGCAGAGGAGAAGAAATGGAGTCCCCCTGGGTTGCATAAAAACTAAACGAGCTTTCAACACTGGACGACACGTACGCAGAGAGTAGCTGCAATTAAAATTTTACTATTCCCCCTTCTGTGGAGGAATGGAAGGCTCAACAAGGCCCAAAAACTGGAGGTACGCCGGAGGGACGGAAAAGTAGTTGTAGTAGGCGTAACATTGGTGACACGTACGTCCGTTTTTCAAGTGCTCAAATTTCAGTGCAAACACACACGCATACCAAAACACACAGACGTGCACATAGAGGAAATGCTTTCGCCGAACTACAAATCGAAAGCGACATCCTGCTGTGGGCATAAATAAATTGTGTTGCATACTTTTATGCTTGTTTTGTACCTGTGCACAGGACTTTCGGTCACTGGTAATATTTGTTAAGCGCTTAATGATGCGTACATACAGGTGCGTGTTTGTGAGTGTAAGTGTGTGTGTGTCTGCTTGTACTTGCTTTTACACACACCCACTTACCCACTTGCCCACACAGACACAAGCGTGCCTTCTCCAACAATCAAGCTGCGACCATGTGCAAGATTTTGGCAACGAACAAAGCGTATGTTACACACACCAAACACACACACACACTCAGAACTGCGCGCAATTTGCCTTTTGGAAAAAAAAATGTCAACACTGTGGAACACAATAGAAACTTGGCAACCCTGCCAAGTGCATGTTCTATAGTCAAAAGCATTTTTCCCTATTTTCACAAAAAAATATATTCCCATTTAACTTGACCTAGGTTACAGCTTAAACAGAATTTTGGATATGTTTTAAGCTTAAAGGTAAACAAATTTGCCGAAAACTTGGCCAACTTTTTTATAAACTACCATAATTTTAACTATAGAATTGCACACACTTCTTAGATATCACTGAAACGCAATGAAATTAAACAATTTCCATGAAAACGACTGCATTTTGCAAAAGACTGGCAACGCTGTTTAAATAAATAATGCTGCCAGCTCGTTAATATAATGCAATTTAAAGTTTAATTGAATCTAAAGACAATGCTGAGCCCAGAACTTAAACAAATGCCATAAAACAGTAGCCAACCCTTTGAAACCGCAATTAAAACTTTGAAACTACAAATAGAATGTTTGTACATAAATTTAAAAATTTCTCACAGTTATGTTGAATTTTCAAAGACCACAACAAACAAATGATTTGACCACAGAAATACCAGTTGACAAAAGGCCAAGAAATTCATGGAGCATAACGAAAAGTAATTGCAAAATAGTTGCATTTTAGTATTTAAATTGTAAATTTGCTAAAGAATTTCACACAATGAAATTTAATTATGAGAGAAATTGCACGTACAGACGCATAAACACACACACACACACGTCCCTGTAGTGGTAGGGCAACTCTGGCAGACAGAACAGTTTGAGAGTCACATGGCCACACGTGCGTGAATAAATCAAAACAATTTTACATACATAAATTGCTAACAATAATGAAGACAAAATATAATAATTACAAACACGCACACACTCAATTTGTCACAAGTATGCGTGTGTGTGTCGGTGTGTGAAGGGGGAGTGGGAGCACTTAGTGTGCGTACGTGTGTGTGGAAGTGAACCTGTTTCATTTTGTTTACTTAATTGAAATGACGTTGCCATTATTGTAATTATGGGCTTTTGCTGTTGTTATTTGTGCTCATACTATTTGTTATTATTTATAGTTTATGTTGTTTGCTTTTTAAGCCAACAATTGTTATTGTTGTTGTTTGTATGGGCCATCAAATGTCGAAAAGTATTTTAAATATGACAAGCTATTAAAATTCCTGTCAGCTTTTCTATTTAAATAGTATTTTTAGCTAAATAAAAACCTAATCGATCAGAAACATGTGGCACAGTGGGTCCTTTTATTAAAATTCCGAATAAAATTTTGAGCAACTAACGATCGATCTCGCCAAACACAATGTCTAGAGATCCCACGATAGCCGTCAAATCGGCCAACATAAAGTTAGGCGCCATTTTGGACACCAGAGCGAGATGGATATAGGAGGCAGGACGTATCTTGCAGCGATAGGGTCGACTCGAACCGTCTGATACCAGATAGACACCAAATTCCCCCTTGGGTCCCTCAATCGAGGTATACGTCTGTCCGGGTGGCACATGAACGCCTTGTGTAAAGTGCTTAAAGTGGTGGATGAGGTCCTCCATATCGGTCTTCATTCTTATACGTCGCGGTGGACATATCTTATGATCATCTACCTTGACTGGACCTTCTGGCATGCGATTGAGACACTGCAGTATAATACTAATCGATTGACGCATTTCACCCATGCGCACCAGATAACGATCATAGCAATCGCCCTCGGAACCGATGACCACATCGAACTCCATATCCGCATAGGCGTCGTAGGGTTGCTGCTTACGTAGATCCCATTTAATACCAGTGGCACGCAGTACTGGTCCCGTGCAGCCCATGTTGATGGCATCGTGGGCGGAGATTTTGCCAATGCCAACATTACGGGCTTTCCAAATGCGATTCTCGGTCACGACATCGTCGACTTCTTCGATACGCTCCTTGAACTGTACGAGGAACTGATACAAATCGTCGGAGAAACCCAGTGGCATGTCCAAGGACACTCCACCAGGTCGTATGTAGGCAGCGTGTAATCGAGCGCCGGACAAACGCTCCGAGAACTCGTAAATCTTCTCGCGCTCCTCGAAAAGCCAGAAGAGCGGTGTGATGGCCCCAGTGTCGAGCACTGCAGTGGCTACGGCCATCGTGTGGTTGGACAAACGCATTAGCTCCGAACACATTGTCCTAATGTACTTTGCTCTGGGTGGAATCTCTATATTTAGCAGCTTTTCCACGGCCAAACTGTAGGCCTGCTCACAAACCATGCAGGACACGTAATCCAAACGATCAAAGTAGGGCAATGCCTGCAGATAGGTCTTGTACTCGATCAGTTTCTCGGTGCCGCGATGCAGTAGACCTATATGTGGATCGGCTGAGAGCACCGTCTCGTTGTCCAGCTCAAGGATTAAGCGTAGCACGCCATGTGCCGCCGGATGGGCGGGTCCAAAATTAATGAATTTCGAGCGAAAAGAGCGATCCACTGGTGGAAAATAGCGACCACTCGAAAGTGGTCGAACTTTAAACTCATCACTCGGTGGCCACTCGCAGACATACTCAAATTGCTTATAGAATTCTGGATCCGGAGACCAACTGTGTTTCCCCTTTGGGTCATAAGATGGACCGGGCACATACAGCACATCCCAGTCGTTGTCACAAGTCGGTTTTTCCTTGACACACTCTTCGTTGGGCTCTATAAAATGAGGAAAAGGGCGCTTTGTTAAAAGTATATAGAAACTATGTAGACTAAGGATACCCACTTGTAGCTTCGCCGGCTGAAAAGTAGCGCGTGTTTATCCATTTGCCCAATGTGGGTCTCCTGAAGGGCAACTTAAAGCTGTATGCGTCCAATTTAAGATACTTGTTACGAAAATTATTTCGATAGGCATTGAAGCGACTTATCTCCGATTCGGTAAACAGTTTTCCCGCCAATTGACGCATCTTATTCATTTGACGGGACATTATGTATTTTTATTTTTCTAGAGAAACTATATAAATGTTTCGAGTGGAAAACAATTATGCCAAGTGTGTTATAAAATATACTTGAAGTTTGACACACGGGTAGCTCGACAATTGCTTTAGTTCCAAAGGAAAGGCATGCTATGTAATGAGTAGAAAAAATTCTTAAATTAAAAACATCTGAAAGTTTCCTTTGAATGTGTAGCTAACTTTTCTTTTTTTCGTTTCTATTGCAGATCTTCGATGATCACTATCACTTTGCGCATCACAAGGTGTCGAAGCGTTCCACGCAACCCGCCTCACATCATCAGACCCGCCTCGACTTGGACGATCGGGTGCACTGGGCCAAGCAGCAACGGGCCAAATCGCGTTCCAAGCGAGATTTTATACGCATGCGTCCATCCCGCACTTCCAGTCGTTCCCTGTCGCTAGTGGATGCCATGAAATTTGATGATCCCAAATGGTCACAAATGTGGTATTTGGTAGGTGCTAAAGTTACCCATTTATTCCATTATATTTCAATCCTTTTCTGTTTAGAATCGTGGTGCTGGCCTGGACATGAATGTGGTGCCTGCTTGGAAGCAGGGCATAACCGGTAAAGGTGTTGTGGTCACCATACTGGATGATGGCCTGGAATCAGATCATCCAGACATTGAGCAGAATTATGTAAGTTCAAGTTCTCTCTATCCCTTAGTTACACTTAATACTTAATACTTATGTGTATTCTTTGGTCAATAGGATCCTAAAGCTTCGTATGATGTGAACAGTCACGATGATGATCCCATGCCGCACTACGACATGACGGACTCGAATCGACATGGCACAAGGTGTGCTGGTGAAGTGGCTGCCACGGCAAACAACTCACTGTGTGCGGTGGGCATCGCGTATGGGGCGAGTGTGGGCGGTGTGCGTATGCTGGACGGTGATGTGACTGATGCTGTGGAGGCGCGTTCGCTCTCGCTCAATCCGCAGCATATTGACATCTATAGTGCGTCCTGGGGACCAGACGATGATGGAAAAACTGTCGATGGTCCTGGTGAACTGGCATCGCGTGCCTTTATCGAGGGTACGACAAAGGGTCGTGGCGGTAAGGGCAGCATCTTTATTTGGGCATCGGGCAATGGAGGGCGAGAGATGGACAATTGCAATTGTGATGGCTACACGAATTCCATATGGACACTGTCCATTTCAAGTGCCACAGAGGATGGTCATGTGCCGTGGTATTCGGAGAAATGTAGCTCCACGCTCGCCACCACCTATAGCAGCGGCGGGCAGTCCGAGAAGCAGGTGGTCACCACAGATTTGCATCATTCATGTACCGTATCGCATACTGGCACCTCGGCTTCGGCACCGCTCGCCGCAGGCATTGCAGCCCTGGTGCTGCAGTCGAATCAGAATCTCACCTGGCGCGATCTGCAGCACATTGTGGTGCGCACCGCAAAGCAAGCGAATCTCAAAGATTCCACCTGGTCGCGCAACGGTGTGGGCCGACGTGTGAGCCATTCCTTTGGCTATGGTCTCATGGATGCCGCCGAAATGGTACGTGTGGCACGCAACTGGAAAACGGTACCCGAACAGCAGCGTTGCGAGATCAATGCACCACATGTCGATAAGTGAGTTCCAAACATATCAATCCATAATACCCACTAAATTATGCCACTTGTTTATTTATGCCTGCAGAGTCATTCCTCCACGTACTCATATCACGCTGCAGATCTCGGTGAATCATTGCCTCTCGGTTAACTATCTGGAGCATGTGCAGGCCAAGATCACGCTGACGTCACAGCGACGCGGTGATATTCAGCTCTATTTGAAGTCACCAGCCAATACCAAAGTCACGTTACTCACCTCGCGGTAAGTTTAGCTATCAGACAATACAAAATTGGAATGTAATAGTGCCTTAGAAATCGTCTGAGATCTAGATGAAAAAACTGTTGCCTACTTTTGGGTGCTGGTTTAAAAAAGGCTTAATATTACCTTTTAAACAAATTTATTGCTAGCTCTTTTATAATATAACGGTGGGAAATTTTATAAAATGTTTTTACTATTAGTGTAGCTATTTAAAAAAAATAGATTGAATATAATCTTTGTCATTTAAGCTCAATTCGCTTACTTTTAAAGTTTTTCCTTGACATGCTTAAAAATATAAAGTTCTTTGTAAGGATTATACATATATGATGCAATGCAATATTCATATTATTTAAAACTTTATACTACAAACCAACATAAAAATATTTTAATTGACTCAACCGTTTCATAAATTTTCATAAATTTATTATTAATTTGATATGTTTAAGTTTTATTTATATATTTTTTAATAAATTGCAGCACTTTTTAATTAGCTTTTGCCTTTGCTTCAATGTTTATTCACAGCGTACATGATAATTCTCGTTCCGGTTTCAATCAGTGGCCCTTCATGTCGGTGCACACCTGGGGAGAATCGCCGCACGGTAATTGGCAGCTTGAGATACACAACGAGGGTCGCTATATGGGTAAGTGCAAGCATTTAACGCTCTAAAATTGACTGAGTACATTTTTAAACGTTTTACATGCTGCGCTTTTGTGGAATTAATTGAAAAATCATTAACTCACCTGTTGTAAACGCACACACACACTTAAAAAATACTAATTGCATACTAAAAACAAACACACACACTTAGGCCATGCTTTATTGCGGGAATGGTCGTTGATCTTTTATGGCACCACCTTGAGTATTGATCCAAATGATCCAATTTCTGTGCCACGTTCGAATAGCGCCGAGGCAACCACACCAAATTCAAGTAGCAGCAACACTGGCAGCACCACCAGCAATCTACATCAGATTTATTCACCACAATATCCACGCATATCACCCAATAATTTTGCCAATACACCATCGAGTGGTGCCAAATTGCCTTTGGGCAAAGCACCGCCAAATAAATCGAGTTTCGTTACCAACAATCCGTTAGTGCCACCGCCACCAGCACCGCCAGCCAAACAGGGATATCAACAGATTTCGGCCACATATGGTGTTATTTTAGGCAAGACACACAACAACAATAATAACAAGACAAACAATAAGGGCAACAACAACAACAAGGCCAACAAATCGAATAAAGCTGGCGAAAATGGCAATAAAAATGGCAACGGCAAGGGCAATAAAAAGGAGCAGACCACACAAAGCACCACTAGCAGTAGCTCGACAACCACCAATAAGAATAAATACTATCGTATATCTCAACAGCAGGGGGGTGGAGGTGGTGGTGGAGGTGGAGGTGGAGGAGGCAAGTCAAAGGGTCAACAAAATGGGGTGCAGGCAACACGCCCCAAGATCAATTCCGGTGAAAAGTTTTACGAAGAAAAAACTCGCAAAGTGATTGGCGATATTAACAACAACAACAGCAATAATAACAACAACAACAGCAACAACAATAACAGTCGTGGCAACAACAATTCATCCACGCAACGTCTGCCTATTAAAGCCGCCAAACAGGTGAAGGAAAACACCTCTGACTCACGCATACCCAAACTATTTGAGCGCTACGAGAAAATTCAGGCCATTTTCCCGGAATTAGAGCCCTATGAGAGCAGCATTAGCATTAGCAGCAGTAGCGGTGGCAGTGCCAGTGGCAGCAATATGGCCAAAACGAAGCCCGGACCGGCGGGAGGTGTAGGCAGCTCTCAGGCAGCTCGTAAACAAGGCAAACAATTTGAGGTAGAGCTTTTCAAGCCCATCAGTTCAAGCAGTGGCAGCACCGGCACAACTAGTGGCAACACCAAACCGGGCAATACCAAAAAGTCACCGTCTGCAGCGCCGCCACCATCACAGCCACTGCCGGCATTGCCCGCGGGAGGCAGCAGTTTTCTGCCCGATCAGCGTATACTCAAAAAGCAGCAACTTCTAATGGCCGCTGCAGGTGTGCTCTCTAATGAAAATGATGATGTTTTGGCCATGGCCAATGATAATGACAATGATGATGCGGATGCGGATGATGATGACGACGTGGGGCACTTGGAATTGGCAGCAGCGGGCACTTTTCGTCAGACCAACAGACCAAATGGTAGCAATTTTATTGATGCAACACAGTAGCAAAGCAAATGACACTGCACTACAAAAATGGGGCATTGAATTTTCATGTTAATTAATTATTAGAAGAAGATAAATTTAAACGACCATTTGTAGTGCAGTGTTGCTTAAATTTTCTTATGATTTTCTTTTGAAAGTTTGACAGCCACTGAAACACGCTTTCATCAATCAAACTGAGAAACTGTTAAGTGTAAACTGTAAACCGTAAAGTGCAAAGCGCAAAGCGCAAACTGCAAAGTGCAAGTGCAAAATGCAATACAAAATTCGTGTTGTTATTGTTGCCTGTCAGCATTCAAAAATATTGCAACACATTTTTCACTTTTGTTGTTACTGTTTTTTTGTTTGTAGTAAATTTTGTTTAACTTTTTTGTCACATCATTTGTTTTATTTCATCACTCTAGTCTGGTGTTTGTACTCCTCTCTCTCGCTCTGTCTATTTGGCAGATTTATTGGCTCTTCACTCGCCTTGTTTACCCCATGCCATAAATCAGAGAGTTAACATTTTCCGTTGTTTGCCTTTATTTTTGGCTTTTGGAATTTTGATTTTTCGATTTTCATTTTTCCCTTTTTGATTTTTGATTTTAATTTTCAATTTTGAAACATTTGCACTCGTGTCTAATCTCCTTTTGGTTGCTTTTCTAGCACAAATTACTCAATGGGACATGATATTCTATGGCACAGAGACGCCCGCCCAACCAGATGATGATCATCACGCCAATGAGTTCCATCTTTATGACGATGAAATGGCCCACAATGATATCGAGCACGATGCCAGCGGTCAATGGCGCAACATGCAGCAGGTGAGCACAATTATTTGTTACATTTCTAGTACTTGAATTGCTTTACTAATTTTAGAAATGAATTTGCAATCAATTGTGTAAATTGTGAAATAAATATCAGTACTCAACGAGAAGTGTAGATACAACGAAGCTAGTTACAATTTAAAAAATCATTTACATTTTCATTGAAACACTTTTAGTGCTTAAGCGAAACAAAGTCAGATACTTTTTAAGTATTGAACCGAGGAATCGATTTCTTATGACATACAGACAGATTTTAGTAAGCTTAATTAGTAACACTTAACTAAATGTAACTTACAGTCTGATAACTAGTGTAAATCCTTAATTACACACTAAATTTGTATGGCTTTTATTATTATTATTACGATTATTATTTAAATTTTTGTTTTGGGTGTTGCAGTGCTTCGCAAGCGGCTTGCCAGAGCGCGAGGGCGATGATGGTGATGATTATGATGGTGTTGACGAGGACATTAGCAGTGTCCGGAATCATCTGCGTCAGCGTCAGCGTCAACGTCAGCTGCAAAATAGCGATGACACATCGCGTGCTTGCATGTTGGCTAGCTTGAGTTGTGTGATACGCGAATGACATTAGCTTAGAGATAACAGATAAAAGATAAAATATAAAAGATCTCTAGAGCAACTGCTTTCGCCAGTGCTTTGCAAACTGTTAACTGGGCGTAGGTAGAATTAAAATATGAGTTATTGTTTGGCATGCAAAACGATTTAGTTTTGATTTTTCCATATCATTTCCATTCGTTTTTTAGTTCAACTAACTAAGTGAGTTTTTAATGCAGTCATAAATTACCTACTGTACTTAGCATGAATTCATATAAAAATGTGCAATGTGCGATTTTGCTTACTTACAGCCGAATTCAATTTTTGGCACTCCAACGAGCAGGCAAAGTGCCAAAATTTCCTACTGCTAACTGGGCTGACGTTTTTCTCTTCTTTTTATTATTTTGGTTTGCTTGTCAGTTGCAGAGTGCTGCATTACTTAAATGCAGTCAGGGCCATTTTGCATGCGCAGTTTGAGAGCCAGTGCAACTGCAACTGTGGCCATATTTCAAGTGCACTATTGCGCCTGTTGGCAGGCAACACTTTTTTTTAGAGCACTCACTCTATGATACGCTTGGACCTCTAACCTTTTGGCACCTATTGTTGCCTGCAAACACTGCTTCTCTTTTTCTACCGCCACTCACTTTTATTTCGGAAGTTTCGCTCTCTCTCTACCCCTCTCTTTCGCTCACTTTAACGCTCTATTATAAACTAAAAGTGCACTGACCTTAGCTTTTTTTGTATGCCTGACAGCAAACTTTTTGCATAACAAACGGTTTTTGTTCTTCTATTTTTGGCCGACTCGACTAGCAACACGCGACGTCATCGCATGTAAAACAACTGTTAGAGCTTTAGCTAGACAGAGATAACAGGAGTTAGACAGAGCGAGAGAAAGGAATATATAAGAAGTAAAAAACATAGTTAAACAGAGACTTTACATCAGAAAGTTATAGACAGACATTTTTTGCTAAAGACAGAGCTATAAATAAACACACACACACACACTCACTTACATACACACTTAAGCACTTATGCCCAAAACGCCAGACAGCGCGGCAACATGCAATGAACCACAGCGGATGTCAGACAAACTGAGCAGCTGAAATAGGAAAAGATAGCGAAAAAGAGAGAGAGGGTAGAGGAGGAAGTAAGAGACAGAACACACACAATACTATAGACATGCTTAAAGCTTTGTAAATCACGTCTTGTCCTTAATAGACCTAACAGAGATGTCCTTAATGCTTTGCTTTTATGTCGCCTCAAACTCATCATATAATGAAACTGGCAAATAAATCCAATTCGATAAATCTTCTGCATAAAAACAATCAAAACTGACTGAAGTATTCATTTAACTAATTTATGCTCTTAAAGACATTTTAATTTAAATTAAGTTATGGAATTTACTTTATTGATTACTAATCAACTTTCGCATGTCTTTGCAGGTGGGCGAAGTGGGTGTGACACAGGATCGTGGCAATGCAGCCGCATGTCTCAAGTGGAACGATCAGAAATGTTTAGGTTTGTCTTTACTCTTTCTACTCATAACACAAGTCTTCTATCTAAACTTTAAACACGCCATCGACAACAACAACAACAAGAACAATGGCAACAACAACATGAGCATTAGATAATTCAACAAGAAAAAAAACTATTTTTGAAAACAGAAAATCACAAACAATAAGCATAACTGTATAAAAACTAAAAACAATGATAAAAGAACACTACAATTCCAATTGAAAGTTTAATTAACAAACTGAAACAACAATAAGCAAAAAGAATAGCATTTCAGTGCTTAATTTAAGCATTTTTTAAGCTGGCCAACAAAAGCAAATGAACAATAGCTATGTAAGCAACAAAAACAAAACAACAATGGCAAAAAGTAACATAAAAAAATAACAAGAAATAGTAAACAGAACAAAAAACACTGCAAGTCCAAAAAATATATATATATTATACATATATATATATATACTAAACTTTTTGTAGTTAAATTTAGCATTAAGTGTAGCTATACACCAACACAAAGAGAAAATGAAGGATGTATGTAGGCGTGGCAGTAAACAAAACACGAACAAATTTAAACAAAAAACAAAACAAAAACAAAAACAATGGTTGTTTATGAAAACTGTTTGCACATTTTCAACTTTTTGATTCGCACAAAACCACAAAAACAATAATTTAAGATACGTATAAAGTTTATTAGTTAAGGATTTAGTTGAATTTGTTCTTAATTATGTATAATTCGTTGTTTTCGTTTGATTTTTTGCTTTTGTTTTTATTTTTAAACTGAAATTCGATCAAAATCCCCGTGCCAAAGTCATTTCTCATAGTTTTGCATGCATTGCGCCTTGGCATTACAATTGATTTCCAAACTGTTTCAGTTGTGCATAACAGTAGCGTACAGTTTTAACAGCACTGCCATTTGACTTCATTTTTCACTGCTTTCGTTGGTTTGAAATGCACTGCTCTTTCTGCAGTTCTCACAAAACTTATGTGCTTATGTACTATATGCATTTCAGATACCCTTGCCAGGCCAGCGAAGTAGGCACAGTTTGAGTGGCACTAATCTGCTTTAAAAATTAATTATAATTTTGTAAAATACTTTATTCGATTTTCAACACTTTTCTCTTGTTTTTAAACACCGCCACAGACACAACAGTTTAGAATTCATAGTAAAAGACTGTTTCGTAAATTTAACTATAAATCTTAATGAATAACTGAATAAAAAAATGGAAAAAAGAAAAGATTTCAAACTTAGTGGGAAAAATTGCATTAAATTCTTAGTGTTAAGGCGTCAAAGCAAAAGCATTACAATTTTTGTATTTAAACTGTAACTGTACTTGTAACTGTAACAAATAATAATTATAATATTAAAATTAAAAGCAGAAAAAAAAGATAAACGAAAACGAAATTCTAGGGTGTAGGGTATGTGAGGTATGCGTAGTATTAAAATAGACGCCAGCAAGTAAAAAGTATAAATAATTAAAGTAAAATAATAATAATAATTAAATAAATGTAACAATTTATATAGAAAAAGTTCCTGCAGTTTTGAACAAAGTTGCAATATGACTAAAATAAACATTTTAAAAATACAAAAAAAAATAAAGCATAAAATGAACGAAATAATAAAAATAGCTAATTTTCTAGTGAGCTTAGGAAATAACTAAACAATTATGAACAATTAAATAGCGCACAAAATACACAAAAAGTTTAAACAAATGCCAGAAGTGAGCAACAAGCTTCTAGTCATAAAAGTATTTTGTGCGTTATAAATAATAATAATAATAAAAAAAACCAAAAAAATATAAAATTTAATTAATTTCCATATCAGAGAAAGTCGAATCGTTTTACAAAAAAGTATAAAACAAACGCACACACATATCTTTGTTATAAAATTTGTTGTTTAACTTTATCCGCAAAGCATCAAAACATTTAATTGTTTACAAAGTTTTTCAATCAAAGAAATTCTTGGTGACAACTCACCAAGTTTTTTCAAAATTCCAGCTTAGTTTGTAAACTTTTGTTTGTTATGGTAATAACAAAATAATAAAAAATCAAATAGCAACTCGAGTGCAATAATTAACTCTAATTCTCTACTTATCTCATACTACAACATAAGCAAAACAACAACAATTCAACTCTAATTCTAATTTCTTTTCAAATAATTCACATATCATTTCGTTTTTAACTTGGTACAAATTTTGATTGATTTGTTTTGTTAAAGTGAATGATCATATCGAAACTGCACAGTAAACAAAACAAAAGAAAATTAAATGCTAAAATTAAAAAAAATAAATATTTAATTTAGTTTAGTTTGTTTTGTTTATATGTTGTTGTTGTACTTAGTCCACTAAATCTACAAACGAAAATAAAGTAAATAAAACAATAAAAACAATTTTAAACTGAAACTCTTCAAGCATATACTAGCCATATTTAGCAGCAATATATTAAAAATAAAACTAACCGTTTTCAACTTATTTCTCTTGCAATTAAATAATTTCTAAATTATAACCCTTTCAATTTCTCTGAGTGCTGGCTGCGGTACTTATGCTTAAATATTTTTCAAACCCGAAAAAACAACAAAAAGTAAAGCCAAATTAATATTTAAGTCTATACACTAATGAGATATAAATATACAATAAACAATAAACGAACAACTGGTACTAGGGCCTGGGGTAGCTATTAAAATAAATTACAATTAAAATTATACTTAAAAGAAACGTGAAACTATAACAATTACAATTAAATTAAAATTTCGAGACAAGGAACTAAATTTGTGCGAGAAAAACGTCAACAATTTTAAAATGTAAAATGAAATTAAGAAACCTAAAAACTAAAAACTTAAATTTTAGAACTGTAAATGAGATTCGATGGCCGCTATTTCAAATCAACAAACAAACAAACAATTTTTTATGTATGTTTTGTGTATATATACATATATATAAATATATCTATATCTATCAATATAAACTATCTATGAGTAATAAATAAATGCATTGAAAACGTATTTCAAAACTGAACTGAAACTTATTTATGCAATAATAACAACAAGTAGAGCAGCAAGTGGTCCATTAAGCATTCTAGATACTTCAAAATTTCAAATCTGAATCCGAAATCGAAATCGAATCCGAATCCGTATCCCTCTCAAATACTCGCACATTCGTATATCTCGTAGAAGTAACTTAAATCAATAAAACAAAAGGTGAGTTTAGCTAAACAAATTATGCAATTTGTAAGTAAAAGTATTTACCATTTGTCTTGTGTATTATTTGCTGTGTTTTAACCCCAAGTACTGCTCGTACTACTATCCAAAAATAATACCCGTACTTATATAATTTTGGTTTTTGATCTGTGGTTGCTGTGTGATGACAATATTAACAACTTTTAATTGGTTTTCTTATTTTAACACACATTTATTCGATCACATCAGCACACTGTTCATTCCTTTTTGTCATGTTCGCTTTCCAACACTGGTTGCGGTACAGTACACACTCATGCACATCTTTTGACTTTTTTAACGATTTTTTTGCTTTGTTATTTTTTTTTTTGTTATTGCCTTCTTTTCGAGCATGTTTTTTGGACTACTGCGCTTGCCACAAGATTTATAAATATTTTGAACTTTTTGTTGTTAATAGATCGGTTTCAGTTTCAGTTGAGACTTGACTATTGATTCAAGATTTTCATTTTATTCAATAAAGATTACGAAGAAGAAGATGAAGAGAAACAAAAGTTTACAAATAAACTGAAAATTCTTTTGTTGCCTTTGTTTTTTGTTACACTTTCTACAAAGTTTCCTTTCAACTAAAATTTGATTTATTACTCTACTAACTAACCATAACTTTTCTTAACTCTTTTTCCCATTTCTCAACACTGTTTTATTCGGAGGTAACTGGTTTCTCCTCAATGTAGTTATAGCTTTTCTATTAAATTGTTTTAATTTATTTCTAATTTTACAATGTTTGCTGCTTTCCACAGAGTGCCGGGACTCCAGTTACTTCTACAAGGATCTCTGCTTCGACGAGTGTCCTCTGCGCACATTTGCCATGGAAAACACGGATACACTGGATGAAAATGATGCAGACAACGAGGTAGTCACTGTTGAGGTCAACTCCACCTTGGACTCCACCACCGAACAGCCAAGCAGTGGCAGTGGTCTTGTTGATAAGGACGATCCTCTGCAGGCATCGGAACGTCGACGGCGACGCAGTGAATCCTCCATTTTGTCGCTGACTCCTCGTCACAACAAAGTCTGCGCCAGCTGCGATGCGAGCTGCTTGCGTTGCTATGGCCCAAATGTCTCCCAGTGCAGCACCTGTCCTCCAGGTAGCCAGCTTCGCAAAGTGTCCGCAACAAATGAAACCTATTGCTATGCATACGTTGTACGCAGCACTGTGGATGTCTCCACTTCTTCAGAAAATGGACAAAAGGATGGCAAACACAGCATGCAGTATATGAACTGGACTACTGCTTTGCTAGTGATGGCTCTGATCATTTCCTTGGTGGGCGTGTTAGTGGCTGGTGCCATGGTTTACCATCGACGTGCCTCAAAGGACGAGACGTATACACGTGTCTCACTGATGGCTGAAGACGATAGCGATGAGGATCAGGAGGTGGATATATTCTCGGCGCGTAAGGCTTCTGTCTTCGATGTGGTAGAGTACCACGACGAGCTCTGGCCACGAAAACCCAACGAGATCCTCCCGTCGGCTGATCTGAATGATGCAGGCGAGGAGAAATGAACAAATCCTTATTTACTAGTTAAGTTAGAGCTCATTGATTACTGCTCACCGTTACGATTTAAATTTTAAATGATTTCTAGATTTAAATATTTCTAATTTTATAAAAAAAAATTGTTTAAACATTTTCTGCGATCTATTTATGACATTGCATTTAAATTATTTCGATTTTTGTAAAATTGTTATTGAACTGTATTTATCTTAGTAGTAAGCAAACGTGAATGAAATAAACGCTTACAGCAAATTAATTAATTTTAAAAACGTTGCATACTTTTGGGCGGCGCCTTTAAACCAACTGCAGTGCTGCCAGATACTTTACTGTTGCTTACTTTTAAGAGCGTATAGCCAAAACCAACCAATTTAAAAAAGGAATATTTAAGGACCCTGTCGATCGATTTTGAATTGGAGTACCATTTTGCATTCATAAGGTCCAGGCCTATCGATTGACATCAAAATATTGAAGATTAGAAGCTATAAAAATTTTGCCGATTTTTGAAAAAATGCAAAGGGGTAACATCACAAAATTTGTCAAAAATCGAGAAATTTTGAAAACTTCCACTTTTGATTACGATCAATTCTACTAGTTTTCCTGAGTTCAAAAAGGTATGGCTGTGCAATATATCACCCCATTTGGGCGACTTATGATCATTCAAAGTTCAAGACATGACTCATTTTTAAAAGGCTGCACTTACGATCCACTTAGGATTTCTTAAAAGATAAACATAACAAAAATAGCTTTGTAATTTTCAACAATTGTTGGTTTAAAGCGGTCGAAAGGACACACCAAAGACACCAAATCAACTCCCAGCTGTACTTTAAATACAAATTAAATACTTTACTGTAATATTTATTGACATTCTTCCGTAAATATTATATGGGTAAATTGGTCAACAGTATGATTAATAAGTACAACAATCTTTCAACAATAATTATAAGAAGTACAACTGATAACAGCAGAGACACTCAACGACTTTTCTAACACTTGAGCCCCGCTCTGCTGCAACATCGGAGATTAGATGAAATGCGGCTTATCAGAAGCTTATCAGTCGAATTCATGAAGTGCAAACTATTGACAATGGTCAAGGGCTTTATTTGTCAGCATATAAAGGTGTCATTTGGATGGATCGGAAGACAGTCTTTTTGACAAAATGCAGTTGACTGTAACACTGACTCTGGCCGTGTTCGGCCTTTGTGGCCTTTTTCAGGCGGTCAACACCTGTGAGACAATTCAACAACGCTTCAAGTTTGATAACAGCGACGTTTACTTAAGATTGAAACGTGACGATAAGTTGCAGTATGAACTGATGAAAGGAAGCCGCAGCCTGCAGACCGTGACATTGGATAACTTTGAGAGCAGTGGCAATCTGCATGCCACCTCAACAGGAGGCTTTAAACTGAGCGATGGCAAAACCAGCATTGAGTTCTCCCTGGTCAAGTCTACGTCCAGCATCACCCACATCCGTGTGGCACGCGATCAGGTGGTGAAGGGCACACAGCCCAGAGATTGCCTGAAACTCAATACTGGACGCACCAATTGGTATGGAGGTGCCGAACAGAAGGAACACTACTGGCCAGTGGAGCGTCAGCATTATAGCAACTTCTCCTATGTACCCAAGGAGCTAGGTAACATGGGTGTCGCGGAGCGCTATTGGTTGAACAGCCATGGATTCTTCCTGTATGTGGATAGCACCACTCCTCTATTCATCGATCAGAACTCAGAGGGATACGAGGATCAGCTGTGCATCAGTGCCCTTGGTGTACTGCCCTATGATCCTCGCCTGAGTTCCGCCAAGTTTAGTTATCAGCTGGCCTTTGCCAAGGACGCAAAGGCAGCTCACATGTACGCAGTGCAGACGCTGCTGGGAAAGCCAACTGGTTATCCAGATGAACGAATGGTCAAACATCCGGTGTGGTCCACGTGGGCGTTGTACAAGGCGGAGGTTTCCGATGAGGTGGTCCGTGACTTTGCCAAGCAAATCCTCGACAATGGTTTCGAAAATAGTCAGCTGGAGATCGATGACGACTGGGAGGATTGCTATGGAGCACTGACGTTCCGTGCAAACAAGTTTCCCAACACAAAGAAGCTAACGGATGACCTCAAGGCACAGGGCTTCCGTGTAACTCTCTGGATTCATCCGTTCATCAACAACAACTGCACGGCCATTTATAAGACGGCTAAGGAGCTGGGATACCTCGTCGTGGACCACGCGGGAAGTGCCGATACCCAGTGGTGGAACAGCAAGCCAAAGGATGCCGCCTACTTGGACTTTACCAAGAAGGATGTGCAGGATTGGTTTTACACGCGAGTGAAGCGTTTAAACGCTGAGGAAGGAATTGATAGCTTCAAATTCGATGCAGGGGAGTCCAGCTGGATGCCCACTGATCCCGTGATCCAGGGTGATGCGCATCAGACACCTCTCCAAATGGTCAGCGAGTATGTACGCACAGTGGCTAAATTTGGCGATATGGTTGAGGTGCGCTCCGCTTTTGCCACACAGGATTTGCCCATTTTTGTGCGCATTGTGGACAAGGATTCCGAGTGGGGCTGGAACAATGGTCTTGTCACGCTGATTACATCCATGCTGCAGATGAACATGAATGGATATCCGTTTGTGCTCCCAGACATGATCGGAGGCAATGGCTACAATGAGAAACCTCCGACTAAGGAGCTCTTCCTTCGCTGGCTGCAGGCCAACGTCTTCATGCCCAGCTTGCAGTTCTCATTTGTGCCGTGGAACTTTGATGCTGAGACCATCACAATCAGCAAGACTTTCACCAAGCTGCATGCCGACTACACTCCCTACATTATGAAGCTCTTCAAACGGGCTACTGAAACCGGTGAGCCCGTCAATCCGCCTCTCTGGTGGATTTCTCCCGACGATGAAGTTGCTCAGAGCATCTATGACGGTAAGTTGAGCTTTAACTTATATTTATTTGCTGTCTTATTTAACTGCTTACCCGTGTGCAGAATTCCTGCTGGGCGACGACATCATTGCGGCGCCAATTGTTATGGAGGGAGCCACCAAGCGAGATATTTACCTGCCCGAGGGTCAGTGGACTGATGGCAATACTCAGAAGGTGTACAAAGGTCCTACGTGGCTTATGGACTACTCGGCACCGCTGAACATTCTGCCCTACTTTGTGCGTGTGGGCTTCCAGATGAACTAACATTTGTAGCATTAATCAGCTAAATATACAATACAATTTAAACTATCGATAATTACAAGATCAAAGTCATCTCTAATAAATCAAAGGATATTTGCCTATCTAAGTCTTAAACTACATAGTATTTAAATTAACAGAAATTTAATTAACAAGCACAAAAAGGCAGAAAAATAAAACAAAAAACGGGTTTTTAAAAAAGTTTACAAAAAAAGGTTCAATAACCATAAATATCACAGCAAATTTCGTCAAACATATATGTATATATGTGTATACACGATCCTAATGCATACGAGTGCTGTCAACGGGGTTGGAGGGCTTCTGTTTGTCCCGCCTTTGATTGGACAACTCGCGCAAATAGTCCTTAAGCAGTGGCTCCGAGGAATCTGCCGATCCCGAGAAACTAATCGCTGAGTTTGGCTTACGGAAGCGTCCATATTCACGCTCAAATTCATCTGCATCCTTGGTCAGAATACTCTTAAGATTGAGAACGCTGAAATAAGGAAAGTTGTGAGTTCAGTTTCGATGATGAGTGGTGGATAAAAGGTAAGCTCACTTGGATTCTGATGACTGGTACTGCTGCTCCACTGTCTGCTCATACATGGCCAGCTTTAAAGCATGTATACGCTTGGCAGCACGTCTCCATTGCTTCTTGTAGCGATCACGCGCCTTGGAAATGTCCTGGTACCGCATGTTCTGTTGCTGCATCTCGCTGAGCACTTGCTTTATTTCATTCCCATTGGTCGTCTGCTGGCGAAGATCCACAAGCTGCTGTTCCATACTGCTGATGCGCTGTTTTAGGTGCACCTTCTCCTGGGCCAACTTGGAGTTCTCCTTTTGCATTTCAAGCGTACGACTTTCAAACTGACGTAGATGATCCTCCAGCACGACTATGTGCTGCTCCAGTTCATTAAATTTAACTGCATAAATGGCATCCCCGGGGATTGCCTCATTGGCCACAGTCACAGGCTGTGGGGGAGCCTCTGGTTTCTTCTGGCTAAGACTGCGCAGGTATTCCAGCGCTTTGAGTTGCATATCATCTTTAAGTTCCATACTGGCTACCAGTATCTGCTTAAGACTCTCATCCATTTTGCTGGGATCTGGAATGATGCCTTTGTTAACACTCTTTTCCGCCGTGGACATGTGGACAGTGACCTCCAAGCGGGAGACCTGAGCATCCAAATCCATCTGAGATTTACTTTTATTACACTTTGCTGTAGTTTCATTACATTCTCTTCTTTGCTCTGCCACTACTCTAGTTACCTTCTTTCGTAGAGGCTTCTTCTGTGCCTCCACTTCACTGGAGTCAGCTTCTAGTTGATCCACAGGAGCTGCTGTCCTAGATGATCTTGTTTGCTCCGGCTGTTCCCAGGCTGTGGCATCGTAAATGTGTCGCAGCTCTAGTAAATCCTGCACAGAAGACTTCTTTGTGACTCGTCTTGATTTTGTTGCCGGACTCTGAATTAAGTTGGATTCTTCATAGTCCGTAAGTTCACTTTCTGCAGAAAGTATCTTATCTACATATTCCGTTTTGGTTCTTGACTTTAACTGGTTCCTTGCTTGGGTTTCCGCCTCACTTGTCTTTTGGCATTTGGAGATGCTGGTCTTTTTAACTACCTTCCGTTCCACCTTCGAATCTCGAAGGTATTCCTCTATTAATGAGCTGTCCTCTACGTCTGAGCTGAGATACACATTAACACGGTCGGTTTTCTTTCTGGAGGATCTTCTGGAGCTCTCCGAAAACTGCTGCTCCCTCAGATGAGTCGTCCCCCGACACGTTTCGTCAATGAATTTCTCGGTTTCCTCTAGCGCAGTGGCTTGATCCTTGGTGACCTCAACCCACCGAGCACTTAGGCACAGGTCTGCATTTGGAATCACAGGTTTCTTTGGTCTTTGGGGCTTTTTAAACACGGCTGGTCCACATACTTCGGGCTGTACCTGACTTTTTCGAGCCTTCGACTTTTCCTGCTTTTCCGTATCCGTTGTGGTGTCCACATCTTTGGCAGCGTCATCACCGATTCTCTTTCTCGGCTTCTTAGGTGTTTTCGGCAGCTGACAGATGAGTTCATTTTCATTCTCTGCTTGAATAAAGCTCTCATCTGATGTTAGATATCTGTTGTGGGATATGTCATTCGAAGCATTTTCCGATTTGCGCACAATCTTCGCCATCTCGGCAGCTTCCAGCAGCTCAAATTCTTCCGTTTTCAATGCTCCCTTCTTTTTGAGCAACACTTTGGGCTCTACAATTAAAGATTCTATTAAGTTTTTCTCTGTCATTCCTTGACTTTGTCCATCAGTTTCCTGTACATTCGGATTAATCGGTAGCTTCTTGAGTTTGTTTACTTTGGGAATAGATTTGGATTCCTCTGAGCACTTGGTCCTGCTGTCCTTGGTCACTTGAGACCTGCTATCCACTTCTTGTTCTATTTGGGAAAATGAATCCTCAACAATTACTTTATAATCAACATCCTCATGGATTGAGGACTTGCGACCACTCTTTCTAGATGATGCCACTTCATTTGTTGAATTCTCATTATTATTCCTATTCCTAGTTTTGTCCAATTTCAGGGATTGTCTCTTCACGAGCTGTTCATTGGAATTCTTCGCTCCTACAGAGCCTTCTTTACGTTTCAGTTGTATTATTTCGCTAGATTCGTCCACACTTCGCTGAGAAGATTGAATGGTTTTCAGTATAACGTTCTCATCATCGGCATTTGAGGTATCCCGGCAGAACTTGCTGTTGTTATAGATACCAAGTAGCTCCGCATCCGATTCGCCCTCGTCGGGTAAATCAAGTATCTCTGCTCCTTCTACCTGCTCTATTTCCATGAATCTGGTAAACTTCTTGCGACGCATATGAAATTTCTGTTCAGCCTCAGCAGCATCTGAGTCATGAACATCGCTTAGCGGCGACTCCAAGACGCTTTCCCGCTCATCCGAGTCGGACAACTCTGCGCCAACATTCAGGCTGTCGATGGAAGCAATCTCCGGTTTGGCACGTTCACCAGGCATAAGTTCTGGATACTCGCTGACGCTTTCGTTTACCCGATCTTTGGGCACCTCGTGTATAACAGCCTTGCTGCCCGCACAATGCAAACTGACTTGATCCTGCATCTCCTGAAGGGGTTGCTGCGACACCTGTGCATCGGATGTCTTCTCCTGCTGGCGCCAGCACACTTCCTGAATGTCCACTGTAAAAGTGTACTCCATGATGGGCTTCAGCTCACGGGCACTGCCCATCCGACCGAAGCGTTCAAAGGCAAAGCTTCCGCTTTGAGAAAACTTTCGTCTATCAGCGAAGAACTTATCTGAAGGCAATAGTTTTCCAAAGTCCATGCGATAGTTAGCTGTTGACAGATGGAGACCATGTGATTTACAAGGTTAAGAAGTGGAATTCGTTGCTTACCAATAGAGGTGCCATTGATGTACATGTTAATGGGTAAGTAGAAGATGCGCTGGAAATATAGCCGAATGCTCCTCAAGGAAGACTTGAAGCGCAGGCCAAGCACATCGTCGAGGGTATAACAATCGGAGTCATTCAGCTTCAATTCAATGTTGGTTACGTTCCCCACAAAGTCGAACATGAGAAGCACGACGCTTACATCCTTGCCGTGGCACACAGACTTTACAAACTTGTTGAGATTCTTGAGCTGCTTGAACTGCAGCACCACCTCAATGATGTCGCAGTCAACCAGAGGATTGTTGCCCACTTGCAGTAAGCCCAGTTGCACCAAGGACTGCACATATACATTAGCCTGCAAACAAGGAATTTAAATGAGTTCATCTGAAAAAGATTCCTTTGCTCCACTCACCTGCGACTGCAGCATGTTAGCAGTGATGGAGTGGCCAGGTGACTGCAGGGGCGGCACTCGCGGTTCCTTCTCCTGCTAAACACAATAATCTAGTTAACTAAATAATAAAAGATTAGGCAAAAACTTACTGCGCTGTTGAAGACCATCAGATGCTTAAACTCCTTGGTGTGCAATAGTGATTTCTTGATTATGGTCAGCATGAGCAATACTTCCGGTTTGTGAGATCGAAACTCATTGCTAATGCAGATCAATTTGTGCCAGAACATTTTCAACTGCATGGCGCTATTGTTGCCCCCCAGGCCCAGCACCGGAATCCCCCGAACCGGCAACAGCAAAGAGCCAATTGTCTTCCTCGAGCCACTGTTATTACAGGCAAAGAAGGTTACCTTAACAGGCCGATGATCTGTCTTAATCCGTTTGATGCCCGCCATGTCACACTCCCAGATGCAGTTGCTATTGAATATAATGGTTTCTGTAGTCACCGATGGTGTGCCCTCCACCTCAAAGTCCACCGTGTTTAGCGCTGCATTCATTACAATCTGATCCCTTTCCCCTTCCCTCATCTCCCTTCCATAGAAGTTAATTGCTGTAAAATTAGATCTGTAATTAACTGGTATAATTGTGTTTGCAATGGACTCACCTTCCACCACATGGAGGACCACACAGAAGGTGTTGTCCACATAACTTCCACTGGCGTTCATACTACTCCGATCTGTGACGGCCATGGGTCTCTGTCTTTGTTGTTGTTGCTGCTGTTGTTGTTTTTGCTTATTGGTTTTGACCATGATGGAAAGATTCGTTGAATTTGCACTGTATAAAATAGTAACTAAATAATTTGCAAACCAAAAACAAAACTTTGAACAATGCACTCAACTTGATTAGAATTTAACATATATTTGTGTGTTTTGCTGCTGATCTATAATTTCTAATATAACTCAAGTCTGATTATAATGATTTACATGCGCCGCTTCTCATATATTCACACAGCCAAGTATCAAAACACCCGGCTAACTGTGTTTACCCACACAAATTTCACTATGACAACGGCTTTTCTAGTGAGTACTTTACAACGATACTTTTAACGATACGATGCTTTTGCTTGTTATCGATCTCGCTTCGATAAGTCAGAGTACTTTATCGATATAACAGCTTGCAGAACACTTAAACGATAGTTGGCTTAAATTAAAATGACAACTGTTTTTAATTTTTACAATTTTTATTTTTTATTTGTTTAACATTTTTTTTGGTATTTGCCTAATAATTGGCCTCAACCCCATAAATTATGAAAAACGTCAAACAAATTGTGTCAAAACGGCCTTTTAAATAAGGTTCTTCTTGAATTATGTTAAAAAAACATTAATCTAACATTCATAGCACTGCATGTCAAAATAAAAATAAATCTAGTATTCATTGAAATATAAAAACAATTTTAATCAAGTGGGCTGTGTAAATGATGTCAGAATGCAATTGATTGCATTTGCATTAGCCTATAGCTATAGGACAAATCGGTAGAAAATGGGATATTGGTATGGAAAAATGCTCACTAGAAGGAGTACGGGGTCTTTTTCAGTGGGATCGCTCGACTGTAGCCTTTCTTACTTGTTTTTATTTGTTTATAATAGATAACAAAAGGTTGTTACCTCCACTAGCTCTTTTTTCTCATCCAGCTTATTCTTCTCCTCCTTCCCCACCTCCTCCTCTCTCACTACCCTTTCCTTCAGCTTATTCTGCACGACCACTTTAAGAACTCCTTCAAATCCTCATCCTCTTTCTCATCCTTCTACTCCATGACAACTTCCTCTTCGGAACACTGCATGAAAGACAAAACAATGATCTATTGATCTACTACTGCAATATTACTTCTTCACCACTTGTTGAAAAACTTAAATATTGCTAAATAGCCTACGAGGGCATTTCACTGTTGGTCGACAGAATCTTGGAGCATTTGTCCCACCACAAGCGACATGTGTACCAAATTTCAAAACTTTTGGGTGGCCCGATTCACAATCCATTTTTTATCTTTAAAAAAAAACATTGTTTTTTCAAGAACTTTCAAACCGCGTTTAAAAAAAAACCATAGGAGACCGCCAAAAGTTTTTAATGACGTTCGTCTGCAAAGTCGCGGTCTATGGAGGATTTTTTTCATAATTTTTGGAATTGAGACCCATATATTAGACAATTACCTATTTTTTAATTATCTGCAGTCGGTTCCACACTAGCCTCGAAATGTCCATTCTGTTGCCGGTGGTTCTTGAGTGCCGTGCCCTGTATGAAGCGTTCGCCGCAGGTGTCACACTGATATGGTCTCTCCCCGGTGTGGCGTCGTATGTGAAGCGTCAAATCGTTGGACTGGGTGAAGCTCTTGTCACAGTAGGTGCACTTGTAGGGCCGCTCCCCATTGTGGATTCGCATGTGCTGCTGCAGCTTGTAGGAACGGGCGAATCCCTTCTGGCACACGGTGCATACATGAGGACGCTCGCCTGTGTGGGTGCGCCGATGGCACTGCAGATCAGAGGAGCGCGGAAATGCCATGTCGCAGTAGTCGCACTTGAAGGGCTTCTCGCCAGTGTGGCGACGTATGTGAATGATCAGATTTGAGGAGGAGCTCACGGCCTTTCCACAGAAGGCGCAGAGAAAGCTCTTCTGCTGCTTGGCTACAGTTGGAGGCGTCGTTGTCTTTGCTGGACTCTGTAAAGCAGAACCAACTGCTCCTGGTGCATGACACTTCTTCACATGCGCTGTCAACCGATCCTTACGATTATACTTGCGTGGACACTGGCCACACTGAAAGATGTGACACTCTGTGGATGAGCCTTCTGGAACAGGCGCAGTTGATCCCTCATCGTGGCCATCCTGGCTGGAGTGCTGCAACTGTATGTGCAGCAGCAGATTCGCTTCCCACATGAACTTGTATCCACAGTGGACGCACTTGAACTGCTTTTCCGTGTTGCCGCACTGCGTTCGCTGGTGATAAGCAATGAGATCGGGGCAAACGCTCTTAAAGATGCAGTGATCACATCCCTCGGTGATACGCTCCAGACGGTGCATGGCCTGCTGATGCTGGTGTAGCTCGTACTTCCGCACACACCTGAGTTGGCACATGCCGCAGGTGTAGTGCTTGGGCGTGCCAGGTGGCTTTACCTCCACGTCCGTTTCAGAGTCGTCCAAGTGAAGTTCGAAGCCCTGCTGATTGGTAATGGAGTAGTTCAGCATAGATTTTATGCCATGATGAGATTCCTGCGGTGTAGAAGACAAGTGGGCGCGCAGTGCGGAGATTGTGGGAAAGTTTATATCGCAGACCTTGCACTGGATGCACTTTTGGCCGTTGGGATGCCGGCTGGCGTTAAGCAACGTCTCGGCGTAGGGCAGCTGGGAGGCATGAATGCCATGTCGCTCAATGTGCTGCAAGAGATTAGCCTGGCGATAGAAGCGTCGGGCACACCAGCGACAACGATAAATGCTCGAATCCTTGGTGTGCATCAGGGTGTGCCGGGTGAGATCCTTCTGCATCTTGAAGCTTCGATTGCACTCCCCGCAGTCGTAGCTGACCACTGGCAGCAGAGTCGATCCATTCAGCTGAAGGCCCAACCTTGTCTGCTCCCCCGTAGGCTCCTGGTGGGCCACATCCATGTGCTGCTTCAGATTTTCCCGCCAGCGGAAGCGGAACGGACACTTGCGGCAGAGGAAACGCTTGTGCGGATTGCGACAGAGAGTTCTGTAGTGATGCTCCAGCAACTGTTCACTGATGAATCTGGCCTGGCAGTGTGTACAATTGTGCGTTGCCTGTTGCCAGGTGTGCTGCTCCAACTGGTGGGCATAGAGCTGATGTTTCCGTGGAAGTTTCAGCTGGCAAAGATCACAGCTGTACTGGGAGTTAGGAACCACATCGGTTAGGGCTAAGCCTGTGTCGGAATCCGTATCGGTTTCACTGCTGTCCAGACTGAGCTCAATGCTCGCCTCATTGGTTATGGAAACAAATCTTTCCAACTCAAGACCCTCGCCCACATCCCTCTGAATGCGCTCAACCAGTTGCTGCCGGTCCAGAGTGGGCACCTGCTCCGGATACAGAGCCCGCCAAATGGTAGCAATGCCCGCCGGCTGGCCACGCTCCTGAACAAAGTCCACCACAAACTGATGCTTTAGCAGATGCGTGCGGAGATCAGCGATCTTTGAGTGCCGAGAGAGACAGATCATACACTGGATCTGCTTGCATCCATTCGGTTGGCACAACTGTGTCCACACCATTGGCCATAGGGAAGAATCAGGTTCGCTGTCAGCAATGCTTGCAGTTCCCTCCAGTTGTTGGTCTCCATGAACGCGCAGATGGGACTTGAGGTCATCCTTGCGGTGGAACTTGCGCTCACAGTGGCTGCACTCGTACTGTGCCGATGCCTGCGGCTGGTGGATGCGCTTGTGCCGCGTTAGATCCTTGGGCCAGATGAAAACCTATTGAAAAGGAACAATTAGTAAATATACCCCTGGAGTAATCCACAATTCCCAAGCTTACCTTATCGCATTCACTACACTGCAGTTTGGCAGCTTCTTGGCGTTTGCTCCTTAGCCTTGTGTTAGGCATCTCATCAAGAGCAGATCCTGCCTTCTCATCGTGGCGCAGTTTCATATGCCGTTCATGGTTCGACTGCCATATAAAGCGAAGATTACAGTACTCACACTGGTATTTTGCATGACGTTTGTTACAGATGCGACGTCGATGTTGTTCCAGCAGCGCCTCCGACACATATCGCAGTCCACATGTGGCGCAGACATGAGGCAGTGTATCCTGCTGCTCTGAGTGAAGCTTCTGCTGATGCCCCAAGAGCATAGTCAGGCGTGGAGTGCTCACACCGCACAGTTCACAGGAGTGCTCAGCAGCTGAGGAGTCGCTTAAATCTGTGTCGGAATCAAGGAAATCCAGCTCCTGTCCGCTGCCTGTGCAGGCATTGAAATACTTTCCATAATCCTGTGCTTCAAAGTCACTGACAATCCGTTTGCTGATCTCGTTCTGATCCCAGTTGATAGCTTCAGGGCACTGACCGCCAAAGACGCTAGCAAATTTATCCCAGTTGATGCTACTGCTTCCATCATCGTGGGAGAGCAGATGAGCACGTAAAGCGGACATTCTTGGGAACTGCTCATCGCAGAGACAACACTGAATCTTTCGGCCTTGAGTTCGATTCTGCTCCACGACCTCTGGTGATCTGGAGCACGCATGCTGCCTTAGATTCTCTGGCCACATAAATTTTCCTGGACAGTTGAAGCAGGTGTAGCGTTTTAGAGGATTGTGACACTGTGTGCGCTGATGCTGCTCCAGCAACTTGGCGCACACAAAGCCAATCTGACAGTGACTGCAACGCTGGCCAGGAAACGTCCCACTGGTCGGTTGAGTGTGCTCCTCTAACGTGTGGCTTATCAGTCGATGCTTCCTGGAAAAGCTAGTGTTACATGGGAGGCATTGGTATGGAGGCGTTTCTTCCGCACACTCTTCATCCGAGTCGCTGAGGCACAGCTCGTAGCCAAGGCAATTCACTACAGAGCAGTACTTATCCAGGCAAGCGCTTCCCTGGGCTATGTCTGCGCTTACTTGCTGCCTTATATTCAGCAAGTCCAATGGTCTGGCGTCGTTGGCGAACTGCTCCAGAACCACATCATTGTGGTGGCTGAGATTCGATAGGGTTTCTATGTTGGCATGTATAGGGAGATGCTCGCGCAGCTCCTGAATCTTCTGGCATTTCAGGCCGCACAGCTTGCACTCAATGCACTTGAGACGCCCGGAACTGTAGAGACGCTCAGCAAAGCGCCACTCGTGGCTTAATTGAAGAGCCTGTTGCTTGGCCTGGCGCTTCTCGTGGGATCGCATATGGAACATGTACTTGTCCTTGCGGATGAATTCCTTGCCGCAGCTATCACACACATAGCCAGCTTGCTCGTAGTGCACACGAGCGTGGCGCTGCATGTCTCTATGCCACGAGAAGGTCTTTCCACACACCTCGCACACATGTCGTCCATCCTTGTTGGTGGTCTCCTTGTGGGGAAGACGCGGTGGGCGTCCTCGACGTCGCTTTGGCGGCAAGGCACTCGCGTTTTCATAACTGCAACAGAAGGTTTTATAATCTTAACCCAGGACAATCCATTTAATCACTTACGACGCTTCATTTTCGCTGTCTGTGGAAACCTTTGGCTTGCGGCAGCTGCGTCTCAACTGCGGAGGCTTAAAGTCTAGCACATCATTGCTGTAAATCAAGCAGTTTAGGCAAGAAAATTGTAGAAAATGCTGCGAGGAAATTACTCACTCGGCCGCATCTTCTGCTGTCTGGCTGCTGTCCGTGTCGCTCTCTGGTTGTACCTTCAGAGGTGTCATCGAATCAATGGCGATGTCTTCTTCGGCGTCGTCTTTCGCCTGGTCCAAGGTAATGTCTGTTTCTGTCTTGATATGCTCCGTGGTTATGTCAATGGGCGTTTCTTCCAAACAGTCGCGTATCTTGCTCAACAGTTGCTCCTGTACCTGACGTGCTTGCAACACAAAAGCATAGGCGCTTTCCAGCTTGCACAGGCAGTCGCCGCACAAGTGCTGGGGTAAATTCTCATTCAAGTTTTCCATCAAGGGCTGAAATAGTCACATTATTCAATTAGAAACACACTATTTCACTAATAATTCAGCAGCTTACATCGTTTTGTGTTAACTCATGCAACATGTCAGAATAACTTTTATTTGCATATTTCTCAGTATGCGTTGAGAGCGCCAACAAGTCTGCATTGTGCACTGCACAAGTACGACATATGTCGTGCGTCAACATGTTAAAAACACTTTTTAATTAACTTTTAATTGCAAAAACATTCTAAACTTCACAAAGTTAAGGCAAAACGATAAGACAAACATATTATTATCGATAACTGCCCGATAGTCTTGCTAGCAGCTGTTGTGTGAACAATGTTACCACACGTAAACCCTTCAATTTGTTTATGTTTGGATGCGCAGCTGTGTGTTCGTTAAACAGCTGTTATACGCACAGTGTGTCCACACTCAATTTTTGCCACTGTTTTGTGTACTTGGCAAATTGATTGACGTCGTCCGGGAGGCTTATTGGAAATTGGATTTTTACTTAAAAATCTAACTGGACAATGACAAGGACATGCAGAGTCTGTGGAGGAGCAGATGGACGTTTCTGGATTGAGACACCAGTTAACAAATACGCAGAGAAAACCTTCAATCAACTGCTGGTCGAGTTAACCAGACTTGAGGTGCGCACAACACCCCCACCCCACACACAACCAGAACTGAAAAGACAAAATTATAACTGAAAATTAATTGCTTTCAGGTCGCTATAGATCAAGCGGACAAGCTGCCGCCCTGGCTATGCCGCAGCTGTGAACAGAAGCTGGAAAATGCTTACGACTTTGTGCTGCAAGCGCGTGAAACTCACGAGCTGTGGATGCAGAAACTGGCGACGGAGACAGCGCTGGAAGACGCCGAGAAAGGTACCTTGGAATGCCTGCGAGAAACACCAATACAACTGCTAGAGATCGAGGGTGTAACTATCAAAATGGAGCCCTCGACGGAACCAGCGCTGCCCCAAGCAGATCCAGCGATTTCAGTTGATCCGCTGATCAAGAAGAACTTGGATGAGACCAGTGACGATGATGACGACGATGATGTGCCGCTAAAGCAACGCAAGGCACAAAACGACAGGCAGTCCATGCAGCACAAGTGCAACAAATGCGACAAATCCTTCAGATACGTGACAAATCTTTTCAGGCACAAGCAGCGCGACCACAGTCCTCCCAAGTTCAAGTCTAAGACGGAAAAGTGCAGTGCCGAAGGCACAGAATCGTTGTCACACAACCTGCTCAAGAGCTCCATGGCAGCCCAAAGCAGCGCCAACTCCGAGTAAGCCAAGTAAACAGAGTATTGTATTCAATACTTAACATAATCTTCAATTCCAGCTTGGACAGCGAAACTGATAACTACTATAAATGCGACCAGTGTGACAAGTCCTACAAGTACATCATGGTGCTCATCAAACACAAGCACACGGCGCATGGGGTTAACCAGCTACCAGCGGAGCCCAGGCCAATCCGACGCACTGAATCCGGCTTGGAGCAAGCAACCAAGGTCAAAACAAAGCCACCCAGCACGGATTCCTTGGTGCACAGCATCATCAAAGAAGTCAAGTAAGTTGCTCGACAGATTTACAGCTTGGATTAGGTATTCATACCGATTGCCCACAGAATCCCGGAGGAGGATGAGCTGGACAGCACCGGAGGGGACAACTATTATAAATGCGATCAGTGTGACAAGTCCTACAAGTATATAGTGAGTCTAATCAAGCACAAGCACAAGGAGCACAACGCGTACAAGGATTCCAACGATGAGGAGGAGCACGAGAAGGCAACTGCCTCCACCTACGCTACGGGAGCAGGCTCCAAGCCGCCCCGCATCGACCGCCGGGTAAAGGACTTCGATGAGCATCGCTGTAAGCCAAATGGTTCCAAGGAGATTCAGTGCATGATCTGCCTGCGAAGATTCGTTAAGCTGCGAGAGCTGCGCGAACATCTCCGAGCACATCCCCGGGACTTTAAGTTCGATGGCCACGGGGAGCCCATCGAGCGCATAGCCGAGGGATTCTACAGAACTGCCGTGGAGTCCACGGAGATGGGCTTAAAGATACGCATCCTAAACGACCTGAAGCTGGGCATGTTCGGTCGCTACTATTCCATCACCAACGAGGCGCGCTACGAGATGAATCTGGACAGCTCCGATACGGACAGCGATGGCGAGGCGGGAGTTGTACAGCGACGCAGTTATTCCTGCGAACTGTGTGATTCACCCACTGCCGTTTGGCCACGCAAGTTTCAGCTGCACCAGCATCATCGCCAGCACCACACCTGGCTAGAGGCACCCTATGTCTGTCAGCGCTGTGACTCCCGCTTCCTGAGCGCTCAACTGCTCGACCATCACACTCAGAAGCTCTGCCAGAATACGCTGAAGCGCTTCATGTGCGACAAGTGTCCGCAGCGTTTCTTTTGGCGGCGGAACCTTCGTGCCCATCTCGTGGAGCATAAGAACAAGGTGAGTGTAGGATTCCATCCAACAGCCAACAAGACTCATCACTTCCCTGTCTTTAAACGCTTCTAGCAAGAGACCTACCCGTGTGACCAGTGCTCACGCAGTTTCCAGGACAAGAGCGCCGTAACGAAGCACAAACTGATGCACCACGATGTAGGCAACGAGCTGATTCCCTGTCGCTGGTGCACACGCACATTCTATCGCTTGGCGCTGCTCCATAAACACGTAAAGCGTCATGGCTTCAGTGGCGAAGATCTGCCCTTGGCGGAGACATTGCTTGCCGATGCGGCCAAGACTTCCGGACCCAAGACGATACTCTGCAAGGTCTGTGACATGCAGTTCGTGACCATTGCCGATCTGCGCCGGCATAATTCTCTGCAGGCACATAGCGGGGAGAGCAGCAACTACATGATAAGCACGGAGAACGGCTTCGAGCTGCAGCTGGACGAGACAGACGGCAGCGATGAGGAGTCCACTGGCGCCACTGGCAGATCCTACAGGTGTGACCTGTGCGACATGACCTTTCAGCGGCGACGTGACATGAGCGAACACCAGTACTCCTTGCACACCTTCGACAAGCTGCCCCATTCCTGCGATCACTGCATCTTCAAGTCGGTGGATAAGGTAAGTGGCTACCACACCAGCCAGGGTCAGCTAACCTCTAGTCTCTGTGAAAACTTTTAGAAAATGTTGGAGCACCATCTGCGCACCCAGTGCCTCAACCAAGAGAAGAAGTTCAAGTGCTCGCGCTGTGGTTACAAATTCATGTGGAGCGCCAATCTGGATCAGCACATGGCCAAGCAGCATGCCAAATCCTCTAATTCAACGCCCGCTGTGACCAAACGAAGTCGCCGCTTCCGATACCAATGCCCACACTGCTGGCGCTCCTTTGTGGTGCAACCCAGTCTAGACAAGCACATACGAGACATGCATGTGGCCAAGAAGAATCCTGGCAAGAAGTATCTTTGCTCCCTCTGCGGCCTGGAGTCGCTCACCCCCAACAAACTGAGCATTCACATGCGTCGTCATAATGGCGAGAAGCCCTTTAAGTGTGATCTCTGCGACATGTCCTTTACGGTTTACTACGAGCTCAAGGTTCACCGCAGGAAACACACGGGGGAGCGACCCTATCAATGCACCTTCTGTGCCAAGGACTTTGCGCGCCCCGACAAGCTGAGGCGACATGTCTACATGCACAGTGTGAAACGGTAGGGAGAGTGTTTGACTGATCATCGCTTCGAGGAGGCTATAAAGTGTAGGAATTTGAATTTTACACAGAACACAGAACATTGATCGTGCAATAAAATCGTGTTTAATGATCCTTTTATTGGATTTCAGAAATATTTATTTCAAAATTCTAGTCAATTTGGTTCAAAAACTTTATTAGTTCTTAAGTTACTCTAAAAAACTAAACCAACTTTAGTTTGGAACAGACTATTATTTCATAGGAAGGTTAGAATTCAAAAGAAATAAGTTTAAATATAATAATTTAATCAAATAAAATTCATTATTTAAAAATATAAGATGTACATTACACAGAACAGATCGTGCAATAAAATCTTTGTTAATTATACTTTTATTGGATTTCCGAAATATTTATTTCAAAATTCTAGTCAATTTGGTTTAAAAACTTATTAATTCTTAAGTTACCTTAAAAAGCTAAACCAACTTTAGATTACTTAAGATCTAGATTACTTAAGCAATTATTTTAAAAAATCGAATTAAAATTTATGAAAACGCCCTGTTATTTTTAGTGCTTATTTATCATATTACTAATTTACTTCTTAAGCTTTCAAGGTTGTCAATGCAAATCTTTATTGTTTTAATAACCAGTTAAACTATGAGTTAAATCAACTCACAGCTGAAATATTCAAAGATTCCAAACAGCAAGATAAATGCTTCACGATCATTTCGCATGCATTTACACATTTACAGTTAATAAGTTTACATATGCAACTTAAAGCTTCGAGAGCTTTCACAGACCGTAGTCACACAGAGAAGAAGCTTTCAATCAGTTGCAATTGTCGCTTTGGAGACGACACACACACGACAACTGAGCGCGGTGATCGGTGCGCACGAAATGGAGGCTGTAAATGCACCGGAATGGGTTAATAAACAGTTATTTACGGGTTTACTAAAACACAATTATGACAATTTTGAAAGCATTGAAAAATTCAAGTGCAATGCAGCCATCAGCGGAGGGGAAAACTATTTAACGATTGTGCTGCGCATAGAAATTGAAATGCATTTAAAAGGTAAGAGAGTGACAAAGGGAGAGTGAGTGCAAGAGAGCGACTACACTGCTTAAAACCAACAGATGCCAGCACCAAAGAGATAAGCTACATACTAAAGATTCCATTGGTCAATGATCGCGGAGAGGAGCACGATTTCCACGACTTGTTTGTGACAGAAGCTGACATGTATGATCGTCTGGTGCCCGAGCTGGAGCAGCTTTACGAGCAGCATGCAGGCATTTCGGTCAGATTTAAGCCAGTCCATCTGAAATTCCCGGAATCCCCGCCCAGCTGTGATTACATACTGATGGAGGATCTGCGCGCCAGTGGCTACAGAAATCTGGAGCGTATGTACGGACTGGGACAGACGGAGATGAATGCGGTGCTTAGGAAACTAGCGCAGTGGCATGCGGCCTCTGCGCGAAGAGTAGCTGATTTGGGAGACTACGAGGAGCACTACCAAAAGAGCTACATCTGCCCCGAGCACTACAAGTGGATTGAGCAGTCGAATTTGACTTTTAATGTGCCCTTTTTGGAGTGCATGCAGCACTACGAACTGGATCCTGGGCAGCAGCAGTTGATAGTGAGAAATTATTTAAATTTAAAGAGTTTTTAATTAAATTCCCTAGGAATTTCCAGACTAACTACACCTCCCGTATGACGGAATTGTATATGGATTTCGGACGGATTGACGCAAGTGAATTTTCAGTACTGAATCATGGAGATTTCTGGTGTAACAATTTCCTATTCAAATTGAATGCGGGAGAGATTGAAGACGTTTGCTTTGTGGACTATCAACTGCCCAAGTACGGCACTCCAGCCCATGATTTATTCTGTCTGCTAATGACCACACCAAATATGCACATTAAATTGGAGAATTTCGATCGTTTCATTGAGTACTACCATGGAGAACTCGTGCTACATCTTCAACTACTCAAATATGAGCGAAAAATTCCAACACTCGGGGAACTCCACGCGAATCTGCGAAAACACGGGCTCTGGGGTGAGTTCTACCTGTAAAAACAATAAAATATTATTTTCAAAATAATTAAATCATTTATCATCAATTATAGCATTTGTATGCGCTCAGCGCATGCTGCCCGTCTCCCTCTACCCCGTCAGCCCCGAGTCCAACATTGAGAATTTCATGGGAGACTCGGAGAAGGCAATGGAATTTAAGCGGAATATTCTCATGAATCCCAGTTATGTGAAGCAAATTAAACAAATTCTGCCCTGGCTCATTGAGAGAGGCTACATAAACTGATCAAGAGAGTTATTAATGCTATAAATGGGTTAAGGTTTTAATAATAATAAAAATTAATCACAAATTTATTCAAGTAATTAGTTTACTGTTAACCTTTATGTGAGCGTTGGCGTCTATTTTGTTGCTGTTTGACTTTTCAAGCCTCAAACTCCAGCGGCACAGCATAAGGGTTAAATTTGTTTTGTTTTGGTTGCGAGGTTTGCAAAGAGAGCGCCTGCAGCTGGAGCTTAAGCAAAGAGAGTGGTAGTTGGAGAGCGTGGGAGTGGGACTGTAAGCGCTGTTGTATAAAGAGAGTCGCTGTGAAGAGCGAAAGCTTCATTTGTTGACAAACAAACTTCGTACAATATTTAAAACCTTATGATAGAAAGCTTTACTAAATGAGTGATTTAAACAGTTAATAACAAATTAAGCTTCGATTTATGGCATGCAAGTCAGTAACCTCCAGGAAAGTTCACTGCAATCGATAAAAGAGTACAGCTGTAGTCGATTCGCAGATACCCTGTAGTTAAGTTTAAAGTAAATTTACAGGTGTTTTTAAGAAATTCCTATTTAAACTTTACTTTAATGAAAATCGAACAGTTAAATCATTTTGTATGAGAAACAATAGAAATCCAGCCACCGTTGTGTATATCTTGTTGATTATTGAGCCGTCCAGTTCCAGCAGACCCAGTGGCACCAGCTTGAACTGGGTTAGTCGCACCTTTAGCCAAAATGCGTCCACTTCCTGCTTGAAGCGAATATCGGCATGCTCCAAATTCATTTGCTGTAGGAAATCCCCCGCTTTTCTGGCCTAAACGATAACAGTTTTCCGTTAAGAGTTTTCCCAGCTAACCAGTAACTCACCTCCACGAGTAACTGCTCAGTTTTCCTGGCGAGCAGCACGATTTCCAGAAAAGGAAGCACCAGGAACACAAACTGGGCCAAGGCCTGTGCCACATCGTAGGGCTTATCCAGCATTATGTAGTCCACCAGCTCCTGGTATTGGACATAGCAGCCCAAGGTGGTGTTGAAGATATTGATGCCCAATGAGACGACGACGGAGAAGCAGCCAAAGTTCAGGTGACCCAAGCAGTAGGCGTTCAGGAACACATACTTGGTGCCCAGCTCAGCCAGGCGATCCGCCAGATCACAAAAGCGCTGCATTCGGTAGTAGGGCTTGTGGAGCAGCATCTCCGAAGGCGTCTGGAGTCGGTTCACCTCGTGGAGCATTTCGAGGAGCAGTTTGTTAGTCCTGGCATAGATCTCCCTGGCCAAGACAATGCTGCAAAAGTAGAAGTTACTCAACTGACCTCCGGAGACGATCGGAAGCATAGTCCTGCCTGTCCTAGTCCAGCTCAGCTCCGGGTGCTGATGGCGCTGGTAGAGCACAAGAGTAAACTCCATGAGTAGTGGGAATCCAAATACTCGAATCAATACCACGGAAAAGGCGCGAATGGACACCATGGAGAACACGGAGATTTCAAAGTCACGGATCACCCTGGAAAGCGGCATTTGGTTGAGGAATTGCACCAGATCCAAGGAAGTGCTCCACTGGTAGAGGTAGTAGAGCAGGGCTCCACAGGCATTCATGTAGCAGTAGATCTGGATGGCATTGCGATGATCGATGCCAGCTCCTCGGAACTCCGCCCAGATGTGTCGCACGTAGAACGCTCCGAAAATGGAGGCCACCAACAGGCAGTAGATCCCCACCAGTTTGGAGAAGACCAGCTTTTGCCTCCGGGGGTTGTACAGTATGGGATAGTAGCCAAAAAGGCTGTTCAGAAGAATCATGCAGGCGTATGCGACTAGCAATACCCTGTAGATGGCACTGCGGGGTGTTAGCCGTCCCGGTGTACGCCAGGAGCGCCACAAGCGACGCACGACCGCTCGAAGGAACCGCATGATACTAAATCAAAGTAGTCAGTGTCTAAGTTACAGTAATTAGTAATTAGTCTAGCTACTAATGACTCGCATTAACAAATTAATCTTAGATAACATGCACTATATTTGAACTAATCTTTATTACAGTTCATTTAAATGGGCTTGTAGTCCAGTTTGGTCTCCAGTTTCTTGTTGTCGGCGGTCTTGCGCACGGCCTTCATGAAGTCCTCGTGAATAACGTACTCCCTATCCTCACGCAGCGCAAAGAGTCCCGCCTCGGTGCAGATGTTCCTCAGATCGGCTCCATTGAACATGTCCGACAGCTTCACAACCGCCTCGTAGTCGATCTCCCCTTGCTTGGCCAGCGGAGCAGCATGAATCTTGAGTATGTCCAGGCGAGCAATCTCATTGGGCAGTGGAATTTCGAGTTTGCGATCCAGGCGTCCTGGACGCATGAGAGCTGGATCCAGTGTGTCCGGTCGATTGGTGGCCATGATAATTTTGACCTGACCCAGTGCATCGAAGCCGTCCATTTGGTTAAGCAGCTCCATCAGCGTGCGCTGTATCTCGCGGTCAGCGGAGGTGCCCTCGGAGAAGCGACGACCACCGATGGCATCGATCTCGTCCATGAATATGATGCACGGTTGGTGGTCACGGGCATAGGCGAACATCTCCCGTATGAGACGAGCACTTTCCCCAATATACTTGTCCACAATGGCCGAGGAGACCACTTTTAGGAAGTTGGCGTCCAGCTGTGAGGCAATCGCCCGAGCCAGCAGCGTCTTCCCAGTGCCGGGCGGACCGTAGAGCAGACAACCCTTGGGGGGATTGATACCCACGCGTATGAAGAGCTCGGGATTCATTAGTGGCAGCTCAATGACTTCACGCAGCTCACGGATCTGGTCACCTAGGCCACCAATAGCCGAGTAGTCCACATTGCCGGGATCCTCATGAGACATGTTGTACACCAATGGGTCCACCTCGCGTGGCAAGTACCGCATAATCGTTAGTGTGGTTATGTCCAGGGCCACACGTGTTCCCGGCTTCAGCTTGGCTTTGTTTAACTGCCGGCGACATCCGACCACGTAACGTGGTCCATTCGCCGACTTCACGATAAAGTTATCCGGCGTCAGCTGCTTGAGCACCTCACCTAGCATTTGTCCCACGCTCTGCAGGGCACGAAGATCGTCCTCCGATTTTTGGAAGGCCACTTGCAACTCCTTGTGTTTATCGCGGAGCGTCTTCAGGCGGGACTCGATCTCGCGGTGCTCCAGGAGTTTTGTGCGGTATCCGACCAGGGCAGCAACGCGTTCTTCGTCCATAGCAGGACGTGCTGCTGGTTGTGATTGTGCCATTTTGGTTTCGAGTTTATTTAAGTTATAAATAAATTCACTTCAAAACTCAAAAATTCCAAAACTTGCAACTCACGTCTAACGATTTTGTTGCTTTAAAACGAAATGAAAGTTATCGACATGGCGCAAATGACAAAAAACAACTAACCCAGGGCTACAAAACTCTAAGCCGTTTTTATTTGCGCGCTTTGATTCAAAATAAAGCTTTGTAATATTTATTTAGTGTCATAAATATAAACATTTATACATAAATCATTAATTGGACATGAAAATGTTTAACAAAACATGAATTTGTTTATTAAAGCTTTAATTTTTAACAGTACAAGACTGTTACACTTAATTTGAATAACACTGGGACCGATAACACCAGTGCATAGCATAACAGTGGGATATTTTAAAACGTATCGATAACTGTAGAGTAACAGCAGCAGTGCTGTAAAACGCAGTCTTGTTGTCGCTAACAACTGTTAAATAACATTCCACCTGGTTAGTTGGCCGAATTTTTTTGTAGTCCACAAATACGCGTCGCAGATAAATATAATTCCGTAAAAAACGCATAAAAATTGCTCTCCCGTATCCGTGCTGCTGCAAAAAAATGTTTAATAATGTGTAGCAAATCAGTTGATGACCGTATAACTATAACTAATTCCAATGCATTGGAAATTGCACGAATCCAGTGTGTGTATGTGCAATTATTATTGGGTGCTGGGAGAGCGAATGTGTAGACATGAAATAAAAGCAAAAACTTACAACGAACTGCGAAAAGCAGCAACAGCAACAGCAATAGCAGCAGCAGCAATAACAACAACAACAACAGCAGCAAGAGCAACATCATCATTCGTTGGTTGTGGTCGTGGTCGGACGGACAAATGGTTGCTTGGTCGTGCGCTCGGGCAGGCAATCGTTGCTAATCATTACTCCGGGGGCTTTGGGGTGCTCCGCTGGACAAAGTGCGAAAAGAAAGTACACACACAGCATACGCTGTGAGAGCGAGTTTTTGTGTGCCTCCCATACGTGTGTGTGTGTGTGTGTGAGTGTGTGTGCGCGATTTATTTATGTTGTTTAGCAACGAAAAATCAAACGAATTAGTTTAAGAATGTTGTGCAAATATTAAGTATCTAAGAAAACGCAACGCAAAGTGCAAAATGTTTACCAAGAAATCGCATGCAGATGTTAAAAAATCAACAGCCAAATTGCAGGATTGCAAAAAGGATTCGGCCTCACGCCTGCGACACCTGCGCACAATCTTAGGTAAAGTATTAAACAAAGTTTTTAACAATAAATTTATTTAAACTGCTTACTTACCTTGGCTTCGGCAGGCAGGTGGGCGTTTTAGCCATGATTGTATCGCTGTCGTTGCCATTGCCATATAAATGAACCAATTTGGCTGCTTATTAACAAATGCTGATTGTTAAAACTATGCATAAAGCCCACAGTGTACAAAGTATTTCCTGTTGGAAACCAACAGAACAGAAACAAAACACACCAACACACACATGCATATGTACACAGAGTTGTATGTGTGTGTGTTGGTGAAAAAGCATATCTCAAACAAATGGCAATCACATTAATTTATGCAAAAAGTAGAAACACACACACACACATACAGTTTCACACACCATGTGTGAAAAACGTCAAATGATAAACGCGGCACAAATTATTACGGAGCTTCAAAGCAACAACAACAACTACAACAAAAAGTTGGCGGCAACTGTTGACTGAGTGGCAACTTTGTTGTTACAATTTCAACACCAGGCAACTACACACACATACCTAGCTCTGTGTGTGTGTGTGTGCATGTTCGCACATGCATGTTTGTAAGCACGCTCGTGTATGTTTGTGTGTGTGTGTGTGTGTGTACTTCTCAGTGAAACTTTCTTTTTGTGTCATTGAACGAAGCGATTTTGAAACCACCCAACGCTGGGAGCAGCAGCAGTTCCAACAGGTGCCATTGTTATGCCCATTGTTGTTATTGTTACAGTGTGGCAAATTACATATACGCACACACATACACGCACACCTGCATACAATTGTATTGGAATATTCTTTTTCCAATTGTTTGTAACTTTATCAACAAGATGATCATCGTCATTGTCTTTAGCGTCGCATTTTGTTGCCACTTTGCTTAGTTTCGTCTTGTTTCGTTTTGGCCTTCTAGAAAACCAGTTTTAGAGGTTTCTTGGCCTACTCTTTTCCCTCAGTGTTTAGCTTTCTTCTGTTTTGCAGCGTTTCGCTGATGACAGCAATGCCGGCAGTCGCCTCTCTTTCGCTCTCTCTCTGCCCTAACTAACCTCTCTCGTGCACTTGCTATCCCCCTTGCACTTGCGGCCACTGCTAACTGATTCATCAAACTTTTGTTGTTGTTCTCGTTGGGTTTCAACGCATTTTTGAACCCACTGTGCTGCCATCAGATTGCGGTTTATTCGTCATGTGTGAGCATGTGTGTGTGTGTGGCTTTAGGCATACTTTGTTTATTTTCCGCTTTACCCTCAAGTCTGTTTTAGAACTTATGTAGCTGTAAGAGTCGTAGACCCACATTATTCTACCGTTATCGGATCGGAGTGCATGATCCACTATATATACGACTTATGCACATTAATAGCGGTGCTTTGTTTACCTAAATACTAATCAATGACGACGATATTGCGTCACCTGTCTCACCTGTGCCACCTGTTGTCGTACGTTCCGTTTGATAAGGATCACATGAAATTCAAATTGGTTTATTGAAATGATTAACATAATAACAACTCTAATCTTTGCTCTCTTTCTCTCTGTCTCTTCCGCATTTCTCTTTGCAGATAATGTAGATTACGAGGAGTCAAAGTCGCTGTTCGAGACAAATTATAGCCATGTCTACTTTATACTCTACGACACCTTTATTCAGGCCGAGGCGAATCTCAAGCAGAAAGGTAATTAAAACTCACACACTTCTTCTTCTTAGTACAAATACACATACATACATATAGACATAAATATATTTAATTTACTTTGCCCGTCCTAATTTTGTTAATCTTCTTTTGCGGCTAAGAAAAAGCCAAATACTTTAAAATTAATGACCTTTTTTTTGGTTATCTATGTTTATGATGTTTTGGCCCCCATTAACTTAAAAAAATAGCAATTATAAGCACAAGAGTGTTTCTTTCTCTTCTTCTAGTTCTAGTTCTAATTATGTTTAGATAATATAATTACTCTAAATTCTATTAAATTCAATTCAAACTCTTTGTAAATTTGTTTTTTGCCCTCTCTATTTTTATACCTTTACCCTAACCGGCAGAACTTCCGTTTCACATTGGTAAGTTTGGTGTGAATTACTGAATTATTGAGTACTTGATCACATTATACCCTAAAATTGATTCGAAATTTGCATTTCTACGCTTAACGATCCATTTGTTTAATCCTTTACTTTTGCCTTGTTTCTCATCCAACTTCTTTCATCTGCCATCTTGCTCTGATTTCTTTAGTTATATATAAATTTCTATAGTTGTTATATATACCCTATAGTTTGCATCATTTAGCGAATTCATAGAGATTGCGGAACTTGGAACACTCTCTCATTTAAATTACTCAGCTGCAATCTACTTTCCACACTCATTTCTTTTTGCGAAATCCATGCGATTTCGAAAGCGGGAACAGAAAGATTACTCACTGACTCTTTCGCTCACATACACACCCATCTCCCCCTTACTTTCTCTCTGCATCTTATGCTCTTTTCCACACATTAGCATGTGCTTGTTTTTGGGAGTAGAACGCTGTTTACTCTGTAACTGATTAGTAATTCATTCATTTCTTAATTCTCAGTGCACAAGGCGCATCGGGAGGAACTGGATGGCTCCCTATGGCTGCTGGAGAAGATACTGTGCCTGCTGCCAGAGCTGTTGGCGCGAAGATGGCAATGCCACTCACTCAGTCGCATTATGGCCAAGCTGCTGCACTTGGGCAACTCGCCCAAGCTGCGACGCGAGGGAGTCAAGTAAGTGGAGCCAAGGAATCCTGCATTGATCTTTACTAATACTTGCCTTTCTAGGTACTTCCTGCTATGGTACCAGACGCTAGGCGAGAATGCGCCGGGTTATGTGCACGCCATGTACGCGGACTTGATACCCGGTCTTATAGTGCCCCAGAAGGGCGTGGTGGGTCCCGACACGGAGTTCAGTGCGACGGACTTTCTCTCGCATCCCAACATGAAGGCTGATGGGGGCATGGCCTCCGTATTCCATGACAACGCCTTTTCCCATCCCGTACAAAGCTCGGAAGTAGTGGCACTGCTGCCGCCATCTTCCAGCGAAAAGTCTGCACCCCCCGATCCGCGAGATGGACTTGAAGTGCTGCTGAACAGCATGGTCCAGACGGCGGCCTGTCTACGCTGGAGGGACAATCGCACCCAGAAGGATCACAAAGCATTCGCCTTCCTTTTGCAGCGCTTCAAGGAAGTCTTCCTACCCGTGTTCGCTCCGAACTTTGATGCCAGCCAGTCCATTTATAATCCCCGCCTGGAAATGCCCGTTATGCGTGCAATACACAAAAAGGAGGAGGTGATGGCCTCTTGTGTGGTGGTGCTCATCAATTGGGTCTCTCGTTTCACCCACGAGCGACTGCTAAGTCATCGCCTGGACTGTGCTCTGCAGATCGAGGGTGTGGATCATGCCAGACTACTCGGGTACCAGCAGGGACTCATCGTCCGCGATGTCTTTTATGTGAGTCGGGAGAACATAAACTTCGTCCACGAGGTGTACCGTCAGGCGTTCCTACTGAACTTCACATCCAAGGCACAAATTGAAGCCATTCGCATGGCGATTGCCGTCTACCGTGATTGGATGACAGGCAGCACACAGCCGCCGTTCCTGCTAGAGCCCAATGACGACCAGTTGGCGACTACACCCTCGAGTCACTCCAATGCTGGAGGCACACCGCGCAGTCAGCGGCTAAGGACGCCTTCCTATGTGGGTGCGATGCAGGGCACCAAGGAGCAGCAGCAGGTGGTGCGAGCGGGAATGCAGAATGTACTGCAAGTGTTCGTTACCAATGCGGCGAATGTATTCCTAGTGAACACAGCGAATCTGAACATTTATTTCCCCACGAGATCAAGGGAAATTCGATCCACTCCGTTGCAGGAGCAGACGGAGATCTGCAAGAAGGTGCTTAATGTCTATCGCACCATGGTTATGAACACCCGCATGGAGTCACGCACCTGGGAACAGCTGCTGCTTGTCCTGTTGCAGGTCACATCGGTTGTGCTGCACCAGAATCCTTCGCCCAGCGGCTCCAAGAGCGCAAGTCTTGGTGGAATACTTGGCTCGGCCATATTCCAGACGCTGATCGTTACCTGGATACGGGCGCACACCAATGTGCCCGTTAATGTAGTGCTATGGGAGAAGTTTCTCACAGTGCTACAGTCTCTGACGCATCGAGAGGAGCTCATCGTCGAGTGGAGCAAAACCGTGCAGACTCTGACGCGAGTCTTCTCACGATACACGTATGGGATTAATCTACTCGATTTGCCGTTGGATCGCGTGGCTGAGACGCGTGGCAAGCGACGACGCATTGGCAGCGTCTGGCAGGGATCAGGAGGTACCAGTACCGCTACAAGTGTAGCCACCAGCATTCAGCGGGAACGCGACAGCATCGCCGAGTCCAACAGCAGTCGCTCCGATGAGAACTCTCAGGCGGGCAGCAACAGCCAAGCTCCGCTGCTGCCACCTGCCAATCGTGCCCATCACCAACACACCCAATCCCACGGTGGATCAGGACACGGCACAAGACCAGTGCCACTCACCCCCATGCTGAGTCGCAGTTACAGCGAGGGCAGTCTTGCCTCTGCGGCCCGCAACTCACGTATTCGAAGGCGACGGACTGCTGCACCCAAAGTGGAGGCTACCGTGGACGTGCGTGTGTCGCTGGAGCACGCCTTAGGTGTGCAGACCACTGCCCAGGATTTGCGACGAGCCATGTCCCTCGACTCGTTGGCGCCAGTGCGCAAGAACCGACGGCGTCGTGGCTCCCAACAGGGTGTAGATGATGTGGACGGGTATCAGGATGGGGAGCAGGTGGAGGACAACGAGAGTGGCGCCGGTTCGCGCAGTCCATCACCAACGGCCAGTAGCGGCATCGAGGGCAGTTCCATCAAGGATGCCCAGTTGCATATAGATGTCCTCGCAGCGGACACTGGCAGCCTGGAGGATGGCAATTCCGGCAGCTTTGGCACTGGAAGCTATGGCTCTGAGCGTCGCTCCATAATGCTTGGAGGTGCAGCGACTGGTTGGCTACCGGACTCCACGTCCATCATGTGGAAACGCATGCTGGGTGCCTTGGGCGATGTCAATCGCATTCCCAAAGCGGAGCTCCATGCTCAGGTGTTCCGGCAGCTGCTGGAGATGACACAGAACCTCATCAAGATCAAACAAAACCAGGGCATCTCAACCGACAACCAAAGCACACCTCCTCCTCCAACCCTGGTGCCGCCCATTGGCATTGTGGCGCCCTGGTGCTATGGTGCCCTGACCCTGGATCGCAGCTTCAAGAAGGGCAAGTTGTGGGCACTGCAGTTGCTCTGCTCACTGGCTGTTCAGGGAGCTGTGGGCATGCAGCAGTTACCGTTGTTCTATCACGCACTGCATCAGCTGCTCACGGGGGAGGATCGGGATCTGATCTATGCCATTATGAAGCATCTGGAGGGACCACGTCTGCTGAGTTTGTTGCTGCCTGGACACACGCTACTCCTACTGGATCTGGTGCATGCTAGCGCCATTCTTTTGACCTCCCTGGAGGTTACACGGAACACGCCCCGTGCCGAGGTGGCTGCTCTGCTGGGCTCTCTGCTTTCCTATCCAGCGACGCTGCTGCCACGGCCAGTGCTGCAGCCTACGCCTCAACAGTTCGAGCTGATGGAATGCTCGGACATCCAGGATCACATACTCAATATAATGTTGCGTTGTGCTCGCCGAGAACCCTCTGCCAAGGCACGCTGCATCGCTCTCTGCCAGTTGGGTCAGTGGCTGCTCCTGCGTCTCTCGCAGCCCACACGCAAGTTGTCGCAGCGTGGACACTTCCAACAGGCGGTGCCGCATCCCAAGGATGTGCTGCTGCCCAAGGATACGAGCGCCAACAGTTTCCATCCTCGCATACGAGAGGTGCTCCAAGTGCTCCTCCAGGCGCTGCAGTTCAAGCATCACACCATCGCCGTAATCGCAGTGGATGCTCTGAAGCTCTGTGCGGAGCGGGGACGTCAACTGGCGGCCATTGAGAGACTGCCCCAACTAATCATAACGGCACTGTGCAAGGCACTGGAAATCCAGAACGTGAGCAAGCCCAAGGATGCGGACAAGGTGGTTCTCACCTCGCTGATGCTCTGCCTGGGAGAGTTTTGCATGTCTATTCCGGCTGCCCTCATGCTCGAGCCCTATAACGACCAGGGTGACACCTTGGTGCTCCAGGTGCTCCGTGTACTGCTACCTGTGGCCTCGGGAGCACCGCGTCACGAGCGGGTGAAGCTCACGGCAGATGATGACTTCGATATGCACATCGCCAACGATGATCTCCAGGGCGATGGCCGCCTTCCGGAGACGAGCTACCAAACAGCGGAGACTATTCAGACTTGCATCTCGGCGATTCGTCTGTGCGCCCGGGCTGTGGCCATGCATCTGGTCACCCACTTGGGACACTTTCCAATGGGCATTGGTGCCTCCCGCCTCAGTTCCATGGTGGAGGAGCAGGATGACATTTACAGTGGTCTCCACACTACCACTGGTAGTCAACTGGAGCGTCGTGACTCAGTGGAACTGCCCTCGGTGGTGAATGCGCAGAATGTGCAGCTCTTCATGCTGAACCCCGGCCTGGTGGCCAGCTTCATTGAGCTGCCCACACTAAAGCTGCCTGGTGGAGGCATCACAGCTGGCTTGGTCACTGCCGAGAAGCAAGTGCGTGTCCTCATGCGGGATCTCAACGGCAAGGCCTGCTGGGATGCCTCCATTCTGTACTCGGAGCCACGTAAGACGGAGTCGGTGCCGACGCCGGCACATGCCCAATTCAGCTCGGAGCGCTACGATGGACCCGCCAGACAGTCAAAGGTGTCTCAACCCATGGACTCCATGGTGAGCCATGAGCAGCAGCAGCTGCCTCGGCATACGCTGCGTCATCGTCCAGCCGGAGTACTGCCACTGGCCAAGGATGTAGCACCAGACCTGGACCAATTGGACGACATGCTCGCCTACATAGGACATACAAGTCCGGAGTGTGTGCCTCCCACGGTGTCCGAGTTGAATGCACCCAGCTGCAGTCCACTGAGCAGCGCCCAGGAGGCACAGGCAATCTCTGTCATACTCAATCAACGTGTCCTGGAGCAGGAGTACGTGGCACAGTCCGCCCTGCGTCGCGCCGGCTCCAGTTCATCCCTACCGCAGCCGGATCAACGCTCGGTGCACAGTGCCTCCGCCTCGTTTGATTCCTTTACGGGCGCTGGCAGTTTGCCCAATCGCGTGGAAACACCTTTCCAGTACTGCCGCCTGCTCTTCGCTCACTTGGGACTGGCTGGCTGGGAGCGTCGCTCACGCACGCATCTGCTACAGCGCAGTGAGAAACTGTTGCGGGAACTGCGGAATGTTGATCTGCAGAAGTGCCGGGAGACCCACAAGATGGCAATCATTTATGTGGGCGCCGGGCAAGAGGATAAGACGAGCATTCTACGGAACACGAGTGGCAGCAGCATGTATGAGATGTTTGTCTCCGCCCTCGGCTGGGAAATCGATCTGGAGACTCATAATGGCTTTCTGGGCGGTCTGCCGCGCCAGGGCTGTGGTGCTACGGCTCCGTACTATGCCACGCCCTTCCTGGAGGTGGTCTACCATGTGGCTACACGCATGCCATCTGACTCATCGGAGGCTATGTTGCTCAAGACGCGACATCTGGGCAACGATGAGGTGCACATTGTGTGGAGCGAACATCATCGGGACTACAGACGTGACATTCTGCCCACGGAGTTCTGTGACGTTCTCATTGTGGTGTACCCACTGCGGAATGGGCTGTTCCGTGTCACTGTGAATAGGAAGCCAGAGGTGCCTTGGTTTGGGCCACTTGCCAACGAGAGTGTCGTCAGTGGCGCCTGTTTGGCCACACTAATCCGTGCCACGGCCATCAATGCGAGTCGCACCAAACGAGCAGCGCTGCCGCTCTACCAGCAATTGTAAGTTCTCTTTCTGTGCTTTAACTCTTGGCCGTAACTAAAGGTCTCTCTTTTACTTTCTTGCAGCTACGAGGAGCGTAATCGGTCGCTGGACAGCGTCTCGTCGCGGTACAAGGAGAGCACAACATTCGAGGACTTTGCCAGTCGCATTTACAATCCAATGCCGTTGTCCACATTGGCCACCTTGCGTGAATCCAATGCCAGCAGCTCTGGTGCTCCACTTGCCGCCGCTCTGATCGATCACAATCGTGCCTCAGTCAAGGGTAAATTCGAGACTTCTTTTATACTTTACTTACTTCAATCGATTCATTGTTTCATTCACAACTTGTGCTGCTTGCAGGTTGGGTTCAGGCGTCCATTGATTCGGCACCAGCGCTTGGCATTGTGCCATCCGCCTCGGCTGGCTCAACTATGGCCATGGAGGTCAATACCAACAGTGGCATAACAGCGGCATCACCACGCGGTCCACGTAAGCTGGGAGCGCCCTTCAAGAGTGTGACTAAGAAGCACTCCTTGCAACAGATTGTTGTTGGCGGCAGTTCGGGTGGTGACACGCCACCCGAGAGCCCCACGCTGCCACAGCGACGCATCAAATAGACTTTTGGCACAAGAAGAAGAACAACAACAACTACAACTACTACTACTACAAGTACTCCTAGAATTCCCCCTCTAACTAAACTCATTCCCCGGATAGAAGTAACCAGAGCCAGGCTGATTCTCGAATACTTAGCCAATTGGAGCAACGAACGCAAATTGAATAGTATTGCTAAAAGAAAAGAAAAAGAAAAACGTTTCCTTTTATGTTGATTAATGTAATTTATTTCAATATCGATGCTAATTTAGTCTAACTATTTCACTGTATTTAACTATTTATTTGCCACAATTCCAATATTTCAAACTGTTTACGCAGCAAGTGCGACAGTTTAACGTATTTATTATTAATCAATTTATAGTTTATTCGTTCTGAATGCGATTCCATGTTACGTCCACTAAAATCTAATTAATCAATTAATCAAATGATTTTAAACATTTACATTGAGCCCATGAATTTTATTTAAATGGCTCGTTAATTAATTAATATCTTTATTTGTTTGTACTTCTGTTTAACATCATCACTAATATTAATATTCTATATAAGTTTATAATTTATGCGCTCAGAGTCCATGGGACCTTGTGTTATACTATTGATTAAATTATTTAATATATTTTATTGTTTTATGCTTCGAATGCTGCAAAATTCATGGAATTCGTTAAGTGTTAAGCACAAAGCAACAAAATCAAAAATCAAATACCAATTTCAAAATATATTTACACTTTTGAGATCCAGATCATAAGCTCTGCCCATTAAGCAAACAGTAACTGGTAGTATTATGCAATCCGAGCTCTATATGTATAGACAATCTAGTTTCTAAGTACTCAAAAATATATATGGATCATAACTCTCGATCGGAACGATTCATTTACCAATATTGTTCAATCAATCGGGTTTTAATTATATGTAAAGAAATGCAACAGCAAATAATACAAATTGTTAAATGATTTATTAAGTGAAGCGAGCACAGTTTTATTGTTCGGCCAATAATTTCCAAAACTATTTGATCAAATGTATATTTTATATGTACGTTAACTTTGTATTTATTTAAACAAAAAAAAAAAAGAAAAGAGAAAGATATATAAACAAAACGGTTAATTGCAATGCGTTTTTGTTGCACAAATGTTTTATGAAATTTTTAGTCTAATTAACACAATTAATATTTAGCAATTACCTATGTGTGTAAGTAATTTTTGTATAAAAACCAAACACAAAAAGAAAAACAATAAATTCTAACTTAAGGCTAATTACTAAAATGCAAAACAACAAACAAATTTTTGTAACTAACACCAAGTAAAACACGCATTATACAACTTATACTTACTAATTTATTTAAGAAGCAAACAATCGAGTATTTTTCATAAAATAAATGCAATTTAATTCAATGATTTCAATGGTTTCCTTTTTTTACCCTCCCCAAAGGTGTGGAATTAGTTACCAGGTGTTGTTAGGTGTCTTTTATTTGTGCGTGTGTCTTTTGGGTGCTGCACTTTCATGCTAATAAAGTATTAGTTCAGTGAGACATGAAAACGCACTATAACCTAGAGATGGGCGCGTGACACGCACGAAGGGAAACTATCGAAACATGAAGAGTGTTTATTTGGTACGAAGTGATAGTGCATGATAGTGTCCTTTCTTACTAATCACTTAGTACTTAAGTACTGACTGATCATTGAGCAGTCTAAGTGGCAAGAGGTATAAGCTTTACATTGAAACTCGAAAAATACTTTATAGGAAATTCTATTTAAAATGTAATGTGTTTTAAATTCGTCACTCAAGTCTATTCGTAGTAACAACCCCATATTAACCCTATTGTTGCTTGTCTACTCGTGTCTAAACGTGTCCTGACACGCCGCTTACTCAACGCTACTTTCTCCTTTCACTCGCATACCATTCAGGTGTCCCAAAACACTGTCCTGAGACTGTGCCGGTCATTGGCACCGGTGCGTGCAGGACCTTCAATTAGGGGTGACTTTTGGCTAACACATACGCGCACACACACACGTAAGAATCAGCTGCCAATAGAATGTAGGCAGTCAGACTATTTGGCTGTCTGACTGACTGTCTGGCTAGGATCTGCGTTATGCTGGGCTTGTTACCACCGGCAAGTGACGCCACCGAATTAGAATTTTCCACACACAAGCACACACACACACACCGTCGCACACACAGTCGAGAGTCGACGCGCCTCTTGGACTGCGCACAGTTCTCGTCGAGCAGTCGCTCAGTTTGAACGTCGATTTCAACGCGCTCGCTTCCTTATCGAATCTTTTTATTTTTTGGGTGATTTCCCCATTCAAATTTTATTTGCCAGTTTCCAATTAAAAAGTTATTTGAAATGCGCAGTCAAGTGCTAAGTTTTTGCATTGCCATCTTGTTAATTGTTTGCTTCATGTAGAAGCGTAAAGTGTGATCCAATCAAAAGCGGTGTAGTATGTCTTGGCTATCGTAACTAGCGTTAATAAGCGAAATGACGGTGCCTACGCTGAAGAGCACGCCGCAAAGGATACGTCGGATAGGCGAGAGTCTGCAGATGCTCACAAAGGAGGCGCATCGCGAGGTCTTGCGCTGTGAATGTAAGTAAACTAAGGCACTTAATTTAAGCATCAGCACTTAAAGCCAACTAAACTCACTAGCCATAAAAGAAGTTCAATCCAGCAGACAACAAAATTGATTACCGAAATTAAGTATACGCCTTGAGCTGCAATGCCATCGCTTGTTGTTGCACACGCTGATTGCGTCAGTGCTTGTTATGTCCCAGAACACTTTCAATTTAGCATCATTTCATCATCAAGCAGCATTTACTTATGTCATTATGATTGATCGCCTATCGTAATTCAGCGCTTCGAACAATAGTTTTAGCTTCAGTTGAAACTATTGCCTGTAAAGTTGTAATAAATTCATGACTATCTATTTTTTGCTAATTTGCATAACTGGACAGCGTCATCGCCACAATCAGCTACGTTTTGGCTTTACCACACACAAGCACACAAGCACACACACCTACACACACTCACACACAACTTACTTATAGAAATACATTATTTACATACATTTGTTTATATTGCTTTGAACTTTCCATTTGGAAATCGCAAAACAAATGTTTATTTTATGTGTGCGAAGATTACAGAATTTGTCATAATATTTACATACACGATACTGTTTCCAACATAGATAAAAATAATTGAATTTATGCATTAAATAACTGCCTGTGTCACAAATGCAATAAATGCAAGAAGCGATGCGAGCATTGTTTACTGTACTCGGAAATTAAGCAGCTTATGTGTAACACATTTATGTACATAACAAAACATATGCCTCAATGTCAGCATATCACACATTTTATGGACATTCCCAATCAATCTCTTGGCATTTTTGGACTTTGTTGATATGAAAACTTCTTGGAAATATACAAAAAACGTTGCCTTATCTTTCATAAAGTTTAGAGAAACATTTAATAATCGGCTTGCGGCTTGTTTAACAAATTATGCTTGATAAGGTTTTAACAATTTAACTGAATAATTTTCAAATTACATGCCTCGAATGTGCCAGGAACCATGGGGAGTCGTGCGGAAGTTCGTTCCCTTGAGAGAAATGTTGCGGCTTCTGGGGCTCAACACAACAAAAAAATTAGAAAGCCGCCTGGCACGCGATTTACATACATATATATCCTTCACACACAAATACACACACAACTTTTAGGTAGTGTAGTTGTTAATTAAGCTCACCTTGAGCTCCAATGGCGGATTTCGTTTTCAAGGTCATCGCCGATAATTGTGGCCCATCAAAAAGGCAAGAAGCTTGAGTTGAAAAGGGTTTAGAGCGAAGAACTTTATAGTGGTAGGCATGAAAGAAATTGGAAACAAAAATGAATTAAATAGTAAAGTAATGTAGAAATAGTACGCATACGCACTGTATGCTGAGCAGCTGCTGCTTAGTAAAAAACTGTTTTCGAACATCAAATTGATTACAATACAGCGAATAACGTGAGCTATAAGAAGAATGGGAAGCTTCCACACTTAATTGCGAAAAATAACAAACAACAAACAGAAAACAGAAAACAAAATCAAAGCAAAAACAGAAACCGAAGACGAAGGCGTAAACGAAGACAAAAATAAAAACAAAAACCAGTTGCTAATAGCTGAGCAAATCAAAACAAAACGCAAGAATCTCGCGGTGCCTCCCAACCTCTCTCTTCTCCATCCTCGCTCTCTCTTTCTTTTGTGTGTTTTCTCTTTGGCAAAGAGCGCAAATAGAACGCTGGAGAAGCACTTATGTTGCTGCCACTGACGCCGCCTCAGTGTCTGAACAACTGCGTCGAGTTGCGGTCGAGTTTGCTGCGTGCGACGCTTGATTTTTATTCGATTTCATTTTTCGTATTTTGTTGATTGAATTCGTGAATTGAACAATCGGTTTGTTTGTTTCAACGCTTGGTTGCCTTTATGTAAATGTTGGGTACAAAAACAGTCTAAATAACATTAAATATTCAATGAAACTGTTTTTTTTCCCCCCACTTTAACGTGACCGTGAACTGTGACTGTGACTGCCGCTTCGAATAGCGGGAGTTGGAGTTATTATTCAAGTTTCGGTGTTGATTGTTGTCTGTGCCAAGCAGAAGTTCTATTTATACGAGCGGCACACACGCCACACAGTTCCAATAGAGCACGGGCTGAAAACTAACCAAAGGTGTTAATTCCTATAGTGACGTATACGTAATATACGCACACAAAGACCCTAAAAATATAAATACAAATTTATTGTGCAAATAAACGGCTATTTAAAGCTCTTTTGTTTAAACTAATTTACAATAAATATAATAAATCAATCTCAACTTGATTAACTTGTGACTTTACTGCCGCAGCAGCACTAATTAAACTTAATTCATTGCTTTTTCTAACTATTTATTGCCCTTTTGTCTGACCAATTGTTTATTATTTTGTTAATAAATCTGAGCATTGCACACAGCTGTTTAACAATTCAATTGATCCGGTCGTTAAATTCGCATAAAACCAAATAAATGTGAAGCATAAAAATATTGAGTCTATGGGCTTGTCCTAAAAAATAAAAAACGAAAAAAGTGAAACTGTGAAAATACAAATCGGAATTCAAATAATAAATTAAAAACTAAATTTGAAAAAATTCTCGGAATATAAAAAATGCAACAATGGAGCTGATAAAGAAATACAAACAGGGAACGCTAACAACTGGCGATATACGCAAATTAAATCGTATGTTTTATTCCAAACTCACAACAATTTTCTAGCTATGTTTTTTTTCGAAAGAACGCGTCACTTTTTCTATATAATTAAAAATACAATTTTGTAAACTTTGTCGAGCTACAAAGGGCCGACAGTCGGTTGTTGTTAGATTTATTTTGGCGCTGCTGAAATATTCAACAGCCTTCAGTTCAGTTTTGGGCTTTGGCCTTTGGAAAGGCGAACCGAAAATAAAATTTGAAGTTGACAGAGCTAATTGAATTTTATAGGTACCATATATATAGCTATATAGCTATATATATCTACCTAAAGAAGCTTCTGTGGACAACATCAAATTGACAGCAAATACTTTTATCAATTAAGGCAACATGTACGCTGTCGGTCTGTCTGTCATCGTGTCTACGGAATGCGGCTTTCATCAATAATGTTTTCAAAATGTTATGTGATGTATAACTCTGACACTGTCAAGGCCGCAAATCGGACAATGGGGCGTATACTCGTTCAGCTAGCGATCAACAAACGTAAATCTCCAAATTCATGTGCACTCAGGTGCTAAAATGGCCTAAAAGCGTTCAATAAGTGTTAATTTAAACTGTTTATTAGCCTGAACGATTGAATGAAGCTTTCTCCAGCGTCTTTTGCTCATTTATCTCTGCTACCTTTTTCCTATTTCGTACTCAGTCTCTTTGCTATTTGTTTGTGTTTGCTGCAAAATTAATAAACAATTAATACAAACAATTTAATGTATAATTAGCTGAATGCGAGCTAAGTTCATTAAAGATTACGCATACGCCATGTGGTTACTTTTAATCGCATGTTTAGCTGAGATATTAAACTTCCGGGCTTGATTTAAATTTTTAAAAATTTCTTAGATGTAAACAGAAGTTTGTTAGCATTATGAGACCGTGTTTGGATAGGAATAATTATGATTCAGCGACTCTAGCGGCTGTAGCGACTATAACTCAGTTGATCTGACTGCGATTCGTATCCAGTTTCGAAGCGTAATATTTATTTATAACTAACTCGATGCTATATACAAATTACGCCATCACCCTGAGCACTGCCCCCCTCATATGCCCCCTTGTGAGCCATATTCTGTTACACAAATCGCCAATTTGACTGACCAAATATAGCGCTAATGACACTCTGGGCTAACGTTGTACCAGTTTATAAAATTCCACTCCCCCGTTGCGCAGCAGATGATGAGTTGGAACAGAGACTCAGTGGCAGAACAATGGTCTAGGTTTTGGGTGTATTAACGTTTTAAATTTTCAAGAGCTCCGCACCCAGACGGAGCTAGAGATGTGGTATGATGTCATGAGTTGTTGTGTTGGAATCTATTCCACAATAAATGATATTTCTATATATACAAACAAGTATTTCGACTGTAAAGTGATTGCTATTCTAATTAATGCACTCACTTGTGCATGAAAATATTCAAATATTCAAATTTTCAAGTATTTATTATTTATTTGTACTCATTGCGCTTAGCTTATTAGGGATTTTATGGATCCCTGCATAAAATCCAAAAACTCAAATTATTTTTGACCACTTTCAGCTAAATTCTATTCTCTGTTTTCTGTTTTCTGTTTGTTTTTGTTTTCTTTCTTTGTTGTGAGCTCGTAAATTTGTTTGTTGACTTTTTGCCACAATGCATTTTTCTGCTTTTACTTTTGGCTCTGCAAAATCGCGATCATTAAAAGCATTTTGGCCAATGTTATGAGTATGAATGATACATCTAGCTGTCTGTCCATCAAACTGACTGTCTTTTTGTCTGTCTTTCTGTGCGGCGTGACTGAAATTTAGCATCAATTGAATTGGATTTTATTGAGCAGCTCCATCGCTAATTTCGACGTCATCAGAAAATGCTGTTGTTGTTGTAGTTGTTGTTGTTGTTGTTGCTTTCGTGGCTCGTTAACCAAGCCATAGAACATCTGCCATGATATCATGCCTCCAATATAAACTCAGTCAGAAACATGGAACACACACAACACACACAATTTCTAGTTTATTGACTGCGTATGTTTTCACGATGTCTTCGAGTAAATTTACAAAAAATAAATAAATATATACGCACATATATGTATGCATATTTAGGTATATATAGTAGAGTAGTCACCGCCCCTTTTGCTGTGGCTGCTACTCCTCCCTGTCTCCACCTTGAGTCTATTGAGACTGTCGCCGATGTTTGTCAAGCAGAAAGAATACACAACAATTTATCATTTTTGCCTTAGCCATAACAAAAAATAAACAGAAAGTAAAAAAAATGTATAAATAAAATCATAGTTTATGCTACTGAAATACCCTAGGTTAGTTTACTTGATGATTTCATGTCGCTTGATTAATGCAAAGCATCGAAACTTTTTTGAACTGAAATGGGGTTAAGAACGGTAATTAATTGGCAACGCGTTAGTGATTGGCAACACTTAGAGTCTTCCATTTTTCTTTTTAAATTTTTTTACTTGTTTTTACGCTTTTAGCTAGCCAAAATATATAAATAAAATATTAGTTGCCTTTGATTTTATTGTTTTAAAGCGACTGTTGATTAAATCGAAATTACGACAGTGTTTAAGTACCGCATATTAATTAATACATACTAAAAACAATAGAGAAGCTGTAGACAATGAACTGGCGACTCACTGGATACCTAATCTATGGCACTATGTTGCTATATGCACTCATGTTTGCACCCAAATTTCCAGCGACGCTGCCAGCGGGCAACTGTCCTTCCAAAAGTTTGAATACAACTTTATCGGTGTCACTTCGAAAGTTACTGATTGCATTTGGATTCAGTGTTTTGGCCCTTTTGCCAGTGGCCTTTAAAACGCTGCTGAATCCGTGGCTTCACAAGACCTGTTTCAAGCTGATGGTGTTGCCCTGGATCATTTCTTGCTGCCTGGCAACTAGGGAGAACTTTTTGCTATTTGTCACATGCCTTTATCACAACAAAAGTCGCACTGTTCGGGATAGTCTATGGAGAGGATTTGCTCTTTATTTGGCTATGGTGGCACTCGCCGTGGAGCTGATGTGTCACTGGCATGCTCTCTACCGTTTCCGGCGTTTGCAGACATAGTCAGCAATGGGTTTATAGAGTTTTGATGGAAATAAGCTGTATTTTCTTATTTTTACAAATAAATAAACTTTAATTTCCTTGTCTTGTTTCATTTATTAGATATAGTCATATGTCTCATGGTGCTCGTGGCGATATTCTCAATCATTTGGAGCGTTTCACTGCATATGTTATCCGGTGACTTTTACGATGGAATCATCAGTGCCAAAGTGCTGTTCACGGACCGCAATTTCCAGCAAATGGACAATCGTAGCAAGGAGATTTTCCAGCAAGATCTGCAAAGAGTCGGACACTTTGTGTATGAGCCAAGCATAAAACCGGAGTCGCTTAAGAGTGAAGAGCGTAAGTAATGAGGGAACGAACTGATCGATCAAAAAATCAATCTTAAATTTCACAGCTACTAAAAAGCCAAAACACAAATTGGAGCACATCTATGAGCCAAAGGATCATGCTCCTCTCCTGGCACGTCTGATAGCCCAGGAGCACGAGGCTGAGCTGCAAGAAACAACCACAGTGAATGCAGCTCCAAGAATCGCACCCAATCCGGAAGCAGATCGCAAGTTTTTGGCCACTCGTAAATAAAGAAAATTTAGAAGCTAAGTCCTATATTAATTTTTGGCTCCTTTTTTTCAGAGTCCATAGACACACATGCCACACGCTGGAGTCGTGGCATTGGCGCACAGTTTGTCTACACCTTTCCGCTAATATCCGAAATTGTGGCCATCATTTGGACGGCCATGTGTCTCATCTATCAAACAGGCAGCAAGAAAACATCGTAAGTTTAGGCCATTACTGGTCATTTGGCAGGCATTTGAAGGCTTTTCTGGCCGTTAGTAGTCAACTAAAGAAGTATTTTGTATCCATTGGAATGTAGGCAACAGGGAAAAAGGGTATATTCGTGTCTTTAAAGTATATGTCAAGTACATTTCGTTCAAATCGTACCACTATATCATGCAACTGCCTTAGGAAGAATCAGCTTAAAATTATACATAAATTTGATTTAGTGGAAACAAATCGTCTGTTTATTGAACCGTCTCTCAGGTGGTGTTAATTTGCTTACATTCTAAACACACCTTAAAAATTTCTTCCTGATTTAACTACTATATCATGCAGCTGCCATAGATAGCCTATTAAAATTGAATTAGTATGAACAATTTTTCTGTTTACTCTGGTCTTAAATCAAACTCACACAGAATTTGCAACATTTGAAGCAAACTGACTAAATTCCGTACAAATAATTTCGGGATAATATATATATTATATAGCTATGGGAACCAGGGGTGGTACAAGAGTTTCCGATATATTTATCTCAAAGTTTAAGCTACAGTAGTGAAGTCAATTAACGGGTATTCTTTAGTCGAGTGTCTTCTATACCTTTCTTACTACTACTCACTATTTTATATTTTCCCTACAGAGTGCTTCCTAAACCCTGGCGCATTGTGGTGCCCTCCATAGTCATATTCACGCTGATGAGCTTGGGCAGCACCGCATACACGATACTGACCAATGGCTACCTGAAGCGTCTCTGCGGCAACTTGCGACAGGGCCTAACCAATCCCATGGCCATCAGGTGAGTCCACTCCTATACCCACTTCCTATCTGACCCTCCGACTCTTCTCCTTTAGTTGTGGCGATGCCATTGCCCTGCTGCGACCTCTGATACACGAGCACAGCGTCTCCCACGACGCCTACTTGGATCTGTTTCGCTGCAGCTATGTGATCAGCATGATCCTATGGATTCTAGCACTGCTAGTGATGGTGCTGCGATATGTATTTGCTGTGGATTTTCAGCTGGTGGACATTGATGACATGTTTGATCGTCGTCCTCCGGCAGTTGCCCTGCAGTCCATGCAGCCAGTTTACACAGAGGTGCTACAGGGTAGTCCCCAGAAGATCAGACCCAGATCTGATGAGGATTTCCAGAGTGCCAAGTCGCGTCTCAGTGATTTGGCTTTGCCGCTGATTGAACTCAAGGGTCAGCAGCAGCAGCCACAGCGTTCACAAAGCCACTTGACCACATTGACCTAATTGGCCTTGATTTCCTGGCCAAAAGAGAACTCAGGTTTATTTTTATACGACGTACTGCGAGACAAGAGCAGAAATCGGGGAATTTTAGAAGAAATCTCAGAGTCTCAGCAAACCATTTGCTATCCCTGATAACTGCTCTTGTCAACGGTTTCGAACAAATCAATGTATTAACTAAGTTTAAGTTAAGTAAACTCGTGCCTCGTGTCATTTGATGTAAAAACTTTTAGTACTTTATAGTGTTGATGTATAGTTGTAATAACTCATAGACCCAATCATAACAAAAACACACACATTAACCATTAAACCAAATTCAATCATTAACTTTACAAGAGTTTCATGGTAATGGTCTTGGTCTCCAGGTAGTTGTCCAGACCGTCTTTGCCCAGTTCCCGACCAATGCCAGAGTGCTTGTAGCCACCGAAAGGCGTCTGGGGAAGCACAGCATCGTAGCAGTTGATCCAAACCGAACCAGCGTCGACGCTGTTGGCAAACTTCATGGCCTTGTTGATGTCGTTGGTGATGACGCCGGCAGCCAGGCCGTACTGTACATTATTGGCCCGATCGATCATCTCCTCGATGCAGCTGAACTTAAAGATGGACTGAACAGGGCCAAAGATCTGAGGAGAATAATAAGAGGAGAAGAGGTTTAGGAGGGTACTTCATTAGCTATCCATAGGGTACTACCTCCTCCTGTGCAATTTTCATGTCGTCCTTAACATCTGAGAAGACTGTGGGCTCTATGAAGTAGCCCACGTTGCCAATGCGCTTGCCTCCAGCCTGGAGCTTGGCTCCCTGCTGTTTGCCGCTCTCGATGTAGCCCAACACCTTGGTCATCATTTCCTCATCGATTTGTGGTCCCTGTAGCACGGTCTGGTCAAAGGGATTGCCCACCTTGCGTGCCTTGGCTTTAGCGGCTGCCTTCTCCACGAACTTGTCGTAGATCTTCTCGTGCACGTAGGTGCGACTGCCAGCGCAGCAGCTCTGGCCATGATTGGAGAACAAGGCCTCGTGGGTGGTGTCCACAGCGTAGTCAACTAAGAGACAAGCAACTTTAACCTTCTGTTCACTAGAAAAACTGGTTTCTACTTACTGTCGGCATCCTCGAAGACCACAACTGGACTCTTGCCGCCCAGCTCGAGGGAAACACGCTTCAGATTCGACTTGGCAGCTGCCTCCATGACAATGCGTCCAATGTCCACGGAGCCGGTGAATGCCACCTTGGAGATTTCGGGATGCTCACTGATGGCAGCACCAGCGGTGGGACCAAATCCGTTGATCACATTGATAACACCCGCTGGGAAACCCGCTTCCTTGGCCAGTGCAGCCATGTGCAGGGCAGTGAGTGGCGTCTGCTCGGCCGGCTTCATGACAATGGTGCAGCCAGTGGCCAAAGCTGGACCCCATTTCCAGGCCAGCATCAGCAGTGGGTAGTTCCAGGGAATGATCTGGCCCACAACACCAACGGGTTCCTTCCTGGTCATGGCAATGAAGCCGCCAGCGGGAATTGTGTCGCCAAAGAACTTGTCGGTCCAGCCGGCATAGTACTGTAGCGTCATGATGGAGATGGTCACATCGAAGAGCGCCTCGGCGAAGGGTTTGCCATTGTCCTGAGTCTCAATGCTGGCCAGGAACTGCTTGTCGCGCTCCATGAGCTCGCAGAGTCTGAAAGGACGGGGGATAAGTTTGAGTTGAGTCAAGGGTTTGGAGAGTTATGCAAGTTTAGTTACTTGTGCATCAGGTTGGTGCGCTGCAGCGGACTCATTTGACGCCAGACGGAGCCACGATGGAAGGCCTTCTTGGCAGCAGCTACGGCTAGGTCCACATCGGCCTAGAGGAGAATAAAAATTATGTGATCAAAAGTGATACGCCTGTGGGATTACTTCTATTATTTACCTTATCGCCCTCAGCTACTTTGATGATCTCCTTGCCAGTTGCCGGATTGTGAGTGGCAAAGGTTTTGCCCGAAGCGGCAGCCACGAACTCATTGTTGATAAAGAGCTGCAACGATTGATAAGAAGACAGTCAGTAAAAGTTAAACATTTACTGTAAAATAAACATTCCATCACTTTACCAGTCACTCCCAAACTGTATGCCTTACGCAAAGTCCCACTGGGTGCTTAACTGGCATTGCAGCTGTCGTGCAACTAATTTGTGGCACTGTGTACTCGATACTTGTCCTACACTTAACTATCAAACACTTAACTAATCTATAGCAAATTGTCAACTTTTGCCCACTTACAAAGACACGCAACAGTTTTGCTCGCTGTAAATAAATTTAAAATTCACAGCACGATTCAACAAACAATGCCAATCTCAATGGAATAGCTCAATAAAAGCACACAGATTGTTCCAGAAATTATATATAGGCTAATTAGAGCCTTATCTCGAATCTTTCTACTGTCTTTTATCATGTCAGAAATTGAATTACCTGTTGCTAAATCAAATAAAATGTTAACAAGTGTTTAAAGATTGCAATTTCATCACAAGATGTTTACAGTTAATGACTATAATTCAGATAGCCTATCAGTTCTCAATCTACCAATATGTAGGGTATTAAAAGATCTGCTCGCTTATAGAGTAAGTTAAAAAAAAGAGTTCAACTAATCTAATATTGTGATGGTCGCTTATCATTATGCTTACTATCAGTTCAAAGTGTGCTATAATTACGGGCTGTCAAACAACATAAAGACCGGATTGCAAACAACTAAGACTGATAAGGACGCACATATACCCTGTGTTAAATTTAGATGAGCACTGGAGTGTTCTTATAAGTAAATGATTTTCAGCGTTGCAAAACAAACCATAAAATATTTACTTGTATATTAAATTAACATTTTATTTATACTGCAGCATGTGCCTATAACTTTCTACAACTCTAAACAACTAATACATTTTTATACTATATAAAAAATGGCTACTTTCAGCGACTAGCTTTAAACAAGTTTGGAAAACTGGTGCGAGAGTTGAACAAACTCAGAATTTGCAATTTTCAATTGAAATCAGAAGAAGGCAATTTGTGATTTCAGTGTCAGTTTCAGTTTCAGTTTCAGTTTCTACAGCTGCACTTGTTACAGTCACAGTCATAAGTATGTGCTTAATAAATATTTAAATGAAACTACTCAAGTGTCGCACATTTTCTAGTGTTTGTTTAATGCACTTACTTTTGTATACTTGGGCTGGGCATTAGCATCGGCCATATTGTGCAAATATATGTGTATATATATAAGTAAACAGATGAGAAGAACCGACTGTTGGCAACTTATCGAGTGCTCGCTGTGGACTGAAGCTGCTTTTGATTTCCAAATGCGTTTTATACTCTCGCTTTTGCTTTCGATTGTCTTTTATCAGCGAATTGTTGTCGTTCTACGCTTTAGCTTTATCTGTTTCACCGGCCGGCAACGTTGGGGGTTACGAATACTGATGCACATAGCCACAGATATACCCTACAAATGAGGTACATGTGTTTTGTAGGCAGTTAAACAATACTTTGCTATCATTATTTAAATAAGTTGTTTATTAAAATGATTTTCAAGCTGTTTATTATTATATTCAATTTCCATTATAAATTTGGTACTCTTTTTTTTAAGTGTAGCGCATAACGAGGTGCCTAAAACTTTGTTTACACAAGCGTTCAATAATTGTGTCTATTTTATTTATTTTGATTTAGCGTGCTCTACGTTTTGTGCTACGCTTCGTCTGTTGATAAAAGCTTTCCCGTAAAGCTTTTATGCATATGTTAAGGTGCTTGTATTGGCTAAAGCTTTGCTAGTGTATACAGGGTGTCCCTTTAGTTGTTTACTTTAGAAGTAAAAGTTCTTTCCTTGCCTAAAGTCGTGTTGTAGTCATCAGCTGATTGTCGTAGCTGGGAAAACTCTCGTAGTTGTAGGATCTTTGTACCAGTCCATGATCCAGAAACTTTAATTTCCCCAGCGACTGTGCAATAAAATTACTAAAAGCAAAAATAACGGAACTTAGCTAAAATTGAAGTAATTTAGTTTAGTTAGCGCACCTGTAGTACTCGTAGTTGTAGGACAGGTAAGTGGAGAAAGGCTGTAGATTGAGGCCATCGGGGCAAATGGGATTACCGTGTAGACTCAGATACTGCAGGTTGGGAAACAGTCGTTTGATAAGCTTCACAGTTGCACTCAGGTCGCTAAACTGCAGATATACGAGTAATTAAAATTACTGATAAGCGTGCATATGAATTTCTGCAACTCACTTCATTTTTGTTTAGCATTAACACCTCCAGCTGTGGCAGTGGCACGTTGAGTGTGCGTAGCTGCGACTCGTGCATGCGATTGCTATCGAGCACCAGGTAACGCAGCTGCTCAAACTCCCCCAGCCAGGAGAGATCCTTTAGGCAGTTGTAGCTCAAGTCCAAGTGTTCAGTGCCATCCGCATATCTTTGCACGATTTCTGCGGGCATCGAACGCAGATTTTGTTGCACCAGAATAAGCTACGGACAGAAACACATGGAATTCGGTGGCTGAGAGTGTTGAGAGATAAGGTTCAAGTGTTTTTGACTTTACCTTGTCGCTGTAGTTGTCGTCGTCATCTAATGCCTCCATTATTTTCTGATTTAATCAAATGCCAATTGCTCTCGCTCTGCGTGAAAGTAAAACTGGATATGAATTTCACCGTCTTAGCGGGCTCAACTGCAATTGATAACTGCTCGCATTTGTTTATTACAATCTGCGTTTAACTTCGTCACTCTCTCCTCTCTCTCCCTTTCTCTCTCTCCCTTTCTGCAGCTGTACTTTTTGTTTATTTTCTTTGGCTTCTTGCGTTCGCTGGCGCCGTTGTCGAAGCTTTTGCGCTGAACTTTTCAAGGTAAACAGAGAAGAAGTTAGAGCATGAGTGGAGCGGGAGTCTGGGGGGAAGTAACAGCTGTGCAGCTGATAAGCAGCCACTCACCACATGTAGATGGCGGCAGTGTGCGAATTTAATATTTGATTCAACATGTATTACTGAAACTTTTGCCTTTATGTTGCTTTAAAGAAAACAAACAAAACTAACAAAAATATGCCATGTTTTTTAAATTAATAATTTATTTTTAGCACTGTAAATAAATAAAGTATGTGGGCATTAAACATGTCAGTGGTGGCAGTTTCTTAAAATAATCATCAACATATTTTCTGTAAGCTGCAAAAACATATGTATCTTAAAATATACATACAAATAACAAATAAGAGCAAGTGCTTGTTTAATTAAATTGATTCGTTTAGAATTCAGCTGATTAGTCATGTACAAAGTGATGTTTTTTTGGCATTACGCATACGACAAGTTGGCCCCAATGTTGAATAAACATTGCCGGTTTGAACTAAATGCTGCAGCTTTGTGTTGAGTACACGACTGAGCTGGATAGAGAGTGGGAGAGCATGTCGGTGTGAGCGAGAGAGTGGATAAAGTGCGCCACAGTGGCAAAGTGCCAGTAAATATATATTTAATTGCCAGTTAGGCCCAGAAACGCGACGCGGTAAACTGGTAATGAAATGACGGCCGAGAGCAGCATAGCTAAAGAGCTAAAAAGACCAGTCCTCCCGCTTACTCCCCTGCCTAATGAGTGTAGGCAGTGCGGGGTGGTGTTAACAAGCGAATTTGCCAGCGGGGCGCACAATGGAACCACAATTGCAAAGGCGTTGTTGATGGTAAATGCGATTGACTGCAAATGGCTAACAAAATGTTGTTGTTTTGTATGCTAGTTTAGTGTTTACACTGAGCGAAACGTTGTTGATGGTGGTGGTGGTGGTGTGAACAGGGTTGTATGGGCGTCAAACAAAAGCAGATGACAGCGTAAATAAACAAAGTGCGAGATACAAATTACTGCAGTAGCAGTAGCATTTAACTAGGTATTTCATTCAATGAAACATGACACAGGCAGACACACATAGATCAACGCATAGAGAAATATCTATGAGATACAAAGATACGGCCTGGCATTGGGCATTCGTAAGATACGTCAGTGAAACTAATCGATTTGTAAGTGCGCCTTGTTTGTCATCGCCTTTGTCATTAGAGCTCTACTCTGCCCTCTGCTCTGGCAGCTGTTGCTGCTTTTGCCACTTTGCAGCTTGCCACGCCTACCATTTTGGTTTGACGTCCATTAAACGCCTACATGCTCAGATACCCTGGAGTGAGGACCAACTGTCAGTGACATTTGTGGCCTATTGTTGCAATCGTTGATTTGTTTGGGCGGCTTTTTTTGCCCCCTCATCGCCTGCTTTTGTTTTATTTGTTGTTAGTCACTTGTTGTTGTTGTTGTTTTGGCCATTGTAGGTTGACGAAAATAAAGCACAATTTGTGCGTGTTTGTTGATCTTTATTTATTTTGACGTACTCATTGCATTTATTCAACTATTATTCACGATTATTGTGCGTTATATTTGGCAGTTTAATTCAATGTCAATGTTTGCCCTATGAATATTTTTATGCTGTATGTACAATTATTTTGATATATCTGGCTCTTTCTGCCTTAACTACACTTCGCTCTGATCCAATTTTCCTTTTCCAATTTCCCTTATAATTAATGTAATCATATGGCAGGGAATGCTGAACTCTCAATTGGGCAATTAAAACTTCATGGCGCGTCACTAAAAGCCATTCAAATTTTTCTTTTGGACTAAAATAAAAAAGATTATACCAAAAATAGATTGAATTGTGTATAAAATGAATCTTGGAATAATTATAGCCTTTTTTATTGGCATTGAATTACATTTTTTGTTAATTTACGTACAGATTACGTTGAATTTTTGCGCGTTACTTTAGCGAGCTCTGGCCAAAAAGACTTCTAGCTGGCTCATAAATATGGGTAGGTTTAATTCCATTATAGAAGTCTAATGCTTAAGGACGTTTTTTGCGGTTTGAGACCCTTTAAATGCCAGCCATTAACACTCATTATTCACTGTAATTGAAAAGCCATGGATACCTTACATGACATCACCGCCGCTGGCCACTTGAAACCACCTAAAATCACCAGAAACCACCTGAAACCACCCACTCGTTCTCATAGAAAATTGGGGCAGGTGGGCCGCTCTCACAAATAAGAAGCGCTCGCTTAACTTCAATTTAAATTACTTCCTACGGCGCGTATGCGTTATATAATTCACCGGCAATAGATGCTCACTCGATAATTGTATTCGTTTAGCGGCAACTCGTATGACCTTGGGCATCGTTTGCCTTTGCCTTTTGGACAACTGCCCAGACGCCCGCCCACTGAACCCAATTCGCCTTGGTGCTAAAACACGCAAAGTGTTTCACATGAAAGGAAAACTCCAAAAATAAAACGAAAACTTAGCCAAAAAATGAAAAAAAATAAAGCAAAAATCATCTGACAACGAAGTTGTAAGCGTTGAGCGTTAATTAACCAGATAATCGCTGCACAGTGGTGCCAGTTACGGACATAAGGTTGGCTAACAAAGCTTGTTAAAAAATAAATGCTTTGAATTAAGTTGAGATTTCAAATGAAATAAAATGATTACTAACTAATTAAATAAATCAGCTGTATTTTATGAATTATTTCATAAATAAATCACAACAGGATTAGAGTTAAGTTGTCCCAAATAAAGCTCTTAAGACGTTAAATAAATTTAAATAGTTCAGTTGCACTGTGCGACGGCAACGCTACCTGTTCATCATTATTATCATTATTATCTGGCTAAGCCATTAAATAATTTGCTTCAGTCGTTCAGTTTGTCAACAAATATATATTTATATATTTTTTTTGGTCTGCTTTAACGAAGCGTCGGCTCAAGTCTTTCGACCCGGCTTAGTCTTCCTTCAGTTAAGTGGCGATGCGATGATTATAGCCGGCGGGGCTAACCAGGTGGGCATGACACTCATTTATAAATTGTCATAATTTGTTTAATGTAGGTTGAAGCATTTAAATGTGTAACACACTTCGAGATGCATGATTTGCATTATTCGTCAAGTTGGCAGTAAAAGTAAAAATAAATACAAAATATATTAAAAGAGTATAAACAATTTTAAATAAAATTTAGTTATTTCTGGGAATTTATTAATGAGTTTATAGTTAGATACAAGGAGTCCTTGGTGCACTTGTTTGCCAATTCTATTAGCCAAAAGTAGCTAAAGATTCACACTGACTACACTCCGTTTAAGAGTTGGAATCTTTGCATTTTGAATGGGTTGAGATGAGTTTAGCTGATCCAAGGCATTGACCAACTAATCGACTTGTAGGGTCACAACTCAATGACGGGGCCTCCAAAGTCAGCTCCCTCACAGCCACAACAACAATAGTGAGCCACATTTTGTGGCAATGACAAAACATTTCATTGCGACTAGACACTTGAGTGCAACAAGTGGCAACAACGGTCCATCAAGTGCATTCTTCAGCGCTGCTTCGTCTATTTTAAGCTTCCAGATATCGTGGAAATACCCAACAAACACATAAACACACCTCGTGGTAGAGCTGGGCAAACATGACGATGTTTAGATCGATATATATTTGTTTTAAGACCCCAAAAGATTTTAAGGCTTAATTAAAGTAATTAAACTTGTTTTTAGTATGTTGAATGCATAGACTTTTTTTTAGCTTTAAATTATAATCAATTTAATCTTAAAGTGGGCGTTGTCTGTATTTTAAAGGTAGCTCGGCACGAACTGACTTCGAAACTTATTAATGAAAAAGGCTCGTGCCTCACGACAGATTTTTAGACACAAGCACGTGCTCATCTCCAAGCTCAGTGATCCGAAGGGCAAACACAAATGCCAATAAGTACGAGAAGTACGCAAAGTACTGCGTGTGGAGCACTGCCAATGCCATGGAACAGAGGAACCTAAAGATGTAGATGGAGTTGGAGTTGGAGATGACGATGAAGACGAAAAGTCGCCTTTTGTGGCTGCCACTTGTAGTGGCTACTGCACAACTGACCTGATTTTCAATTCGTTCCCTCCGCGATGTCGCAATCGATGTGTGTTTGTCTGCAGCAGCAGCAGCAACACCGGCAACAGCAGCTGTCGTTACCTTTGTTAGCTTTGCTACCTATGCTGCCTTAACTACCTTTAGGTGTATCTTTCTTCGCCCTCCAATTGTCGAAGACAAGTTGATGTCTGCTCTTGGCTTCCTCAGTGTGTCCAAGTGCACCAATTTCAATTTCATTCGCGCAGTTGATGACGTAAAGCAGACCTGTTGCTCCACTACCAACACACAGCACTTGTATCTTGTATCTATATATGTTGTATATATAAATATATATTTTTTTTCTTATTTTTGGATGCTCTGCACAATTTCTCTCGCTATCGAGATGGCCTGCAATTATGATTAATAAGTGTTTAATTTTGTTCATTTGCTTTTCAACTTGTTTCTATCACTGTTTTGACTCTTTCTCTATCTCCCCATCTCCCCATCTCTCTCTGTCTCTTTTTCCCTCCTTTGCACTCTTTTTTGTACAAATTTACTTGATATTTGTTTTGGTAGCTTTTGTTTTCTTCGCTTTATTTGTACTTTTATTATTATTTGGCTGCAATTATAAAATTGATTGTGAGTTTTGATTGTTTCGTAATTGTGTCGTAGGTGTTGAAAGTGAATTTAGTTGACAGTTTTGATCAAATCTATTTGCTCTGGCCTTGACTAAGCCACATGACTGCTAAAATCTATATTAAATACATTTTAAATGGCTGTTTCAAGTGTAAGATACAAAAGTATCTGGACTAAACGCGTACGCATGAATGAAGTTCATCAATGGAAGCTGAGTTTGCCGGCAGCGAAGAGTGTGTAATCGTGGGTCACTTTCGATTTTAAGACAAGATATTCGAGTGTGCTCCAATTGTGAAAATAACACTTGGCACACTCATGCGAAGGTTGTAGCTGCGCATCCGTAAGATACAGACCAAACGAGGGGGAATCCAAGAAATACAAGTGATTTTTAACATTGTTAAGCGACCTTAAGGCTTGGAAGCTTGAGGAAGCTGCTTCACTGGTGTCGTTGCCACGCCGTCGTGTCCCATGCCCCAGACAACTTGCCCCATGGCCCAAATGGCCACACAGAGTTGACCCACGATTTGCAGTTAATAAGTGTATTACCAGTTTTTTTTATTCAACGTGTATTTATTGTGGATTCTTCACTTGCTCCAATTTACCACTTGGAGACATCAAACGAGACACGCGTGTCGTTTAGCCCTGGCTTCACTGTACCTTGTCTCCTGCTCCAACTCTTTTGCTCAGCCACAGCTAGCTGAGTGTGTGTGTGTGCGTATGAGCTTGTGTGTGTGCCTCTTTTGATGTTTAATTAAATTCATTTTTGTTGCGGCTTTTTGTAATGAGATTTTGGCCTGTTTGCCGCTTCGCTCAGCGTGTTACGGGCTTTTGCTTTTGTTGCCTGTTTCGTTTGGTTTCGTTTCTTATTTTATTTTTTCTTCTTCTTTCGTTGTTGGTGTTGATGTTTTGATGCTGCTCTCCCAATCGAATCATATAAATGCTCGATGGCCAGTTCATTGGGGCATCAGTCGAGATTTGCGCTTTCCAATCGAGCAACAGCCACAGACAGACAGAGAGACCGAGCGACATCAACGTGTCCAGTCAATCAGCTAACAAGGATTACGTGAACTAAGCTAAGCACAGCTTAACAAAACAAACTACATAAATAAATAAAAAGAGATCTAAAGACTTAAGTGTTGCCATCATGCGTACCTGTTACCTGTTTGTTGCCTGTGTGGCAATCTTTGGCGCTGCCCAAGCGCGTCCTGAGCCACCGTCTCCCTACTATGGATTACCCCAGCAGCAGAGCCAGCGTGCATTGCCACTGAATGGTGAGTGCTCCAGCTGTTAATTGGGCAGTCTTAAACCAACTTAACTACCCTTTGTTCCCTTCCTTGACAGGTCATCCCGCATCACCACACATCTATCAGTCGCTGCCTCAGGAGCAAACCTTTGCCAACTTTGCCCCTCCTCAGATGAATTACCTGCCACCTGTGCAGCAACCTCAGCAGCCACAGCAGCCACAACTGGAGGAGCAACTTGCTCCAGCTGGTGAGCCACTGAGTGCCTATGATGACTCCTACAACATGGCCCATCGTCTGTCGGGTGTGCAGCATGCCAGTGGCTATAACAATGCACCACAGGAGACCCGTGTCCACAAGCACATCTATGTCCATGTGCCACCCAAGGACTTCGAGGAGGAGGACGCCATAGTGCCACGCGTGCAGCACGAGACTGGACCCAAGCAGAAGCACTACAAGATTGTGTTCATCAAGGCACCATCAGCACCAGCGTTGCGTCCACCAGTTGTGCCACCACCACCACAGAACGAGGAGAAGACCCTCATCTATGTGTTGCACAAGAAACCCGAGCAGGAGCAGAACATTGTCATTCCCATGCCACCACCCACCAAGCCATCCAAACCCGAGGTCTACTTCATTAAGTACAAGACCAAGAAGGATGAGGTCCCCGTCTATGGACCACCACCAGCTGATATGGATCCTCGTCACGGTGGTGCCGATGAGTTTGCTCCCTTGGCCGATGTTTCCGACAACCTGCCCACCACCCTCGCCCCTGAGCCAGAGCAAGAGCAGCCCGCTGCTCTGCCCTCCGCACTCTATGGTGCACCCACAGCTCCTGCCTACACTGGCGAGGAAGTGCAGACCACTCTGGCTGCCCCCTCCAATCAGTACCTGCCTCCTGCCACGGCTCCTGCCGCTCTGGCCAATGAGGATCCCTCGATGGCTCCCATTATTGTAGAGGAACCCGAGCAGCGTCAACCCACTGATGCTCCTCTTCCCACGCCCGCTCATGTCCCTGCTGCCAACTATGGTCCTCCCAACCGATTCTTCCTCAAGAAGCTCAAGTGAATCTAGCGAATTTCGTACTTAGTCTAAATGGCGTGCTGCCTCCTTAGGCTGCCACGCCCACCCACAGTCACACATACTCACACACACACACTTTCTCACACACCCACGCACATCTCGTTTGTTGCTTTTCCACATCACACAAAAATTTGTTAAATTGTTTTGTTAATTCTTGTAGACAATAAAATTCGAATTTACTAAAGTTAAATCACGAGTTTCCATAAACAGAAAACAACTTAAATGTATAATAATAGTAAAAGTAATATTATTATTATTTGAATGTTTTATTATCGCATTAACGAAAGTTAATGACAATTGGCCCTGCTTAGGTCTTAAAACTTGACCTTCAGACCTTGAAGCCTCTGCATTTACAGCTTAGTTAACTTGGCTGGTTACGTTTTGTTAACTTTTGTACGACTTCCCGCATAGCAACAATTTAAATAGTTGTTAAACAAAAAAGTATTAATTTAAATCTATGGATTTTTAATTGAAGACACTTAGTAGCTAATTTTATAACATCAACGGAGCGATAGAGTCTAGGGAACTTTTCACAACTTTTACTTATTAAAGTTACTTTGTTTTACAGTGTGTGAAACTTAATTGTTAATTGTTTTTCATTGCTTTTAGAGTGTTTTCATGTGCTGACTTCTTACATGTTTGCCGTCTGGTAAGATCTGAGTTCATATTTTTTCGTCTAGACATTTTTGCGCTGATTCGGCAAACTCAAAATTTGCCATTTCATTGTGAGCAACACAATGCAAAAAGATTTAATAAATGAAAAATAGTTCTATTAATCTTATTTTGCTATGAAAATAGTTATGACATTAATAAATGAACATTTCTAATGGAAAAATCTAAGACACTGATTTTATCACAAAATTTATAAGGCATACACATATATTTCATAATTTTCTATCCTCTTAAATTAATTTCAATGTGTTTTCAATTCAATTTAAATTTTTGTTTCATTAAACAAAAGTAAATGTAGGAAAAACTTCCACTAAATTCTTAAACGCTGCCCTCAAACGCCTTGTAAACATTTGCTAGCAACATTCTTTGGCTTAGCAACATTTCGTTAGCAACATGTTGCTAGGCTGCTCTGCTTTTGGCGCCAAAATCGCAGCTACTGCGCAAAGGGCATAGCATATGCTGCCAAAGGTTGTTCGTGTCTCGTTGCCTTCGTGTTTTCTTTTTGGCGATGTTGTTGTTGTTGTTGCTGTTTAGAACTTCGTTCGCCGGCTGATCTCCACTCAGTCAACGTCCAGCGTCAGCGAGTCATGGAATTCCATTTCAGTTCGCTTTCTGTGCTCGTGCGCGTCGCAACGTGGCGGCAGCTGTTGCTCTCCCACTCAATCTCATTGTTATTGTTGCCTGCACTGTGGCGTCGGCGTTGACGTTGGCGTCTGTTGAGCAGCGCTTACAGTTACCGTTACAATTGTCCGTTATGTTGTGCTGTTTTGATACTTGTTGTCGGGCACATAAACGCATAAAGTGAATACGAAAAAAAAGAGAAGAAATAGAAATAGAAAAACAATTACAAATTTGTTTACTTTAAGTGCCAATTTGAATGTGCTCAGCACGCAAACAATAAACGCTGCAATTAATTAACTGTTTATCAAGACACTGTTCAAGGTGCGAGGAGTTTTCACTTTGGCACAGCCTGAGTTCGGCCCGTAACAAGAAATTTCTTGTGCAAGTGTAACGTGTGTGTAAGTGCGTGTGTGAACATGTGTGTGTGTGTTTTCAATAAAAGTGTTGGCAGAGCAAATGTAAAATAGTACACGTAATTGGACATTCTCGTCGCCGTCGTCGTTGGGTCAGTTAAATGTTTGTTTTTGCCACTGTGCTTGGCATTGGCATTGCCTTTAAATGCTAATTTCGTCACCTGGGAGCTGTTCATATTGCCGGCTAGACTGAGTGAGTCTCCTGTGTGAGTGGGGTAAGTACCTGGCAGCACTACCATCCCCAGTCCCACCCTCAAACGCCCACTTTTTGATTCACCCCCAAGTGCTAACTAGTTCGTCCTCCTGTTGTTTTGTTATCTTTGTGGTTAGCACCTTTCAGTGTGCATTGAATGCACTTTACTGCCAATTGGCCCATATCACTAGCATTTTTTTTTTGCTTATTGAATTTTTTGTTTGTTTTAAGACTTTGTACTAAATATGAGTACTTTGAGTTCTGACGCTATGAAATGATGACTTTACTTGACTTGATTGAATAACGAAGGAAATAAAATTCAAAATTTGAAATTCCAGTGAGACCTTCGTGTCAGCTGTCAACTGTTAACCAAACACGTGCCACTTACCTATTTTAATGTTCCGATTAATGAGTTAGTGTGGGCCCCAGGGGAGAGCAGCCCTTACTAAATTGCCGCTTTGTGGTAGACCCTTGTCACTGTAACACTTTTTGTTCGAAGAAATCATGTGTCAAAAGTCGTTTACAATACTTTTCTTTCCTTTTGTTTTCAATTTCCCAACAGCCTTTTGATCCCCTATCGTTTAATGTATAAAAATAGATTTATTAATTCAAAAGTTTGCTGTCAAAATTTCCGTTTACATTGGGACAATTTATAAAGAATTTAATTTAAGACTATTCTTTGCTAAAGTTTACAGCAATCAGTGATTGTTAGTGTCATAAAAAGTTATTGTGCGCAAGTGAATAGTAAGAAAATGTTAATAAGCAACTGAAAGTGGCTTAAAATTCCGCATTACAAAGTTGCACATACGCAGCGTGGTACCTACAAAATACTGGCACAGACACAGACACATTTGTTTAGTATTGTATGTGAAATGAGAACTGCCTGATTTTATGCCACGTTGTTTGACAGCTGGCAGCGAAACGAGAAGTTAGTTAATTATAAATTATGAGCATGTGATGTGGGAGGATTTTGGGTAAAAGTGGCAGACAGACGATGAAAGTGTGCCGACGTCAAAGCAATTTTGGGTCTAGTTGCTCACATATGCGTGCTTTGTTTTGCTGGTGTTGCAGGTGAACGCATATTTTATCAGCAATTAGCCGTTGAATCCAGTTGGCTTAAATGCCACAGGCATTACACGCTGAGCTGCGCCTAAACTCAGGCAATGCCATTTGACTTTTTGAGGCTTTGGCACTGAATGGTCGTCGCCAGTCGAGCGGGTTTTAAGAGTCCATTGTGCGCTTTTCCATTTTCCATTGTTTGTCGGGAATGTTTACTGTTTGTTGCCCTAACACTTGGTTCGTTTATGTATCGCTTTTAATGTCAATGCGTGTCATGAGGGCGTTCATCTCGTTTTCTTACATTTTATGGCTTTTCGTCTTTTGTTTGTTGCTTTCATATTTTAGCCATGAATGAAATGGATTTCCTTTTGCCAACTTATGGCTTCCCATGCTCTATAAAAATTCTTAAAGAACAGAAATTTAATTAAACATTATTCCGTAGAAACACTCAATCATTTCATGTTATAGATTACATTTCCGGCATTCAAATCTTTTGGTAGCATCATTTATAATAACATTTCAATTGCGAAATCGAAATCGAAATAAATTGAGTGTAGAACTTCCGCTTTTGGGTACCAGTACCGATGTTGCGCACTTACGCGTTCTGAATAGTTGGCAGGACGTGACAATTGATTCAAGTGTCTGGCACGGAAATCGCATTTTCAATTGACAGTTTATTTTTTATTGAGTTTTTATTGGAATATTGTTCGTAAATTTGATTCATTTTCCACACCAGTTTAAATGTTTTATTAAAGCTTTAAAACATTTGTGTGCTGAGTAGATTAATATATTTATTTTGGAATTATTTTGTAAGCCGAATTACTTGTCATATTTGCTGAATCAACGATGTACAAAATAAATTTAAAGTCACAGCCACAGCCACAGCCACATTATGTGCTAAAAATTGTTTATTTTAAATTATAATTTATTGGCAGAGCTCATTGGGATTCGGTGACCCAAACCAGCTGAAAAACGGCATGAGTCAAAGAGAAAATTGCCAAAAAGCGTTTACCTTGTTGTTGCTGATTTCCTGCCTCACAACAATTTAGTTTTCTTTTTGCCTTTTCGTTTTTTAATTTTTCTTTGTTGTTGTTTAATGCTGTTTTTTGTGTTTTAGTTTTCTCAAAGCACTTAACAGAGTGTTACAACCTCAGGGAGATAGCACGAGTGAAGCTATGACAGCAACAAATTCAATTTGTTTATATACGAGTACATCACAGGCAGACACCTGTAAAGAACAGAACTTTCAAATAGTTTCTGAACTCATGCCCCACAAAAGAGCACAGTGCTGAAGGTTTTTAAATATACAATTTTCTTGGAAACATAGACGAAAAAAACTAAACTAGATGAACATGTTGTTGACTACGCTGCTTTTCGAATTTTGAAAATAATCTAAAGCACTGCATTCGGGCTAGGAATTAGATACAAAAGGCACATCGTGAGTTTTACCCTGAAAAAAAAATGACACAACTTTCGAGCTATATTAAAAATTCCTTGACAAAGTTTACTCTTTACTTACTTTTCTCAGTCTTTTCTTTCTTTTCACTTATTTGAGGCTTTGTTTGCTTGCTCGGAACAGTGCCAAAGTTTTCGTTCATTTTGCGATACTTATCTTTCGCTGAACAACTTATTTGGCTCGTTCGTTTTGGTCCAGAAGATTTTTTGGACTATCCTTTGGGGCAACATTTGTATAAGCATTTCATATATTTGATTTTCTTTGGCATACAAAATAAGTGCAAAGAGTGGAATCAAATTGAATTTTGCTTTAATCAGAACACACGGCGTATGTGTAATATCAAAATAAAAACGCTTAAAAGCTGCAATGGGGTATATGAAAGTCATATGCTTACATTTGTCATTTTTAATGGGTATACGCAAGTCAATCACTTTCAGGTGGAACATACTTGCTTCGCTGCTTGTATCCTCGAGCTATCGCGCTTATCGGACTTGTAGCTGAGCTCTCAAACATGACAAATAACAGAATTTATATTCAAATATAGTATTATACACCACGATGTGTGTCTAAGTCTGGTAAATAACAATTTCGATATTTTATCTTTCATGTTATTCACAACAAAACATAAAATGCAAAATGGAAATGAAGAGAAAACTTAACATGACGCCAAGTTGTTGTGTTCCTTCCTTTCTCTTCTCGTTTGCCGCCAAAAAGAAAATGAAAACCATGAATATTTCCATACTAAAGTGTAGCCAGGCAAAAGCAATATACCAAAATGCATACTTTGTACATATGCTCGATACACTTGACTTGGTTTGCTGTCCGAACGATTTATCCAAAAACTATATAATAAAATATTATCATAAATTAATTTAAATACGTTTGAAATTTCATGTGAGTTTTACGCGAGGGACTCGCCGTCTTTATGCATCGCAGGACCTTTTCACCAAAATATAAGTAGTTTTCTTTTTATTGCCTTAGTTTCCATTGAATTTCAGTCAAGGATGAATTTGGGTACCTCGGGAAACACTTCAGCTGTAGGTGGAGTTGGGGGTGGTGCAGGAGCTGTCCTTAAAGTTCAACGAAGCATTCGGATACAAATCTCGCATTCTGTTTTGGGTACCTACTTTTGTTACCTGCTTGGTCATTGCAGTCCATGTATATATGGAAAATTCGCAATTTCATTTACTGCAAATGTCCTTTATTGAGGCATTTCAATGTCCTTTGTATAACTTTTGACTGCCTGTTGAAGAATTCATTTGGGAATCAGAGGACAAACGATTGTCGACCGTCATTAGCTGCTTGGCCAATTCCGACCACACATATCCTCCCTAAGGCTTAAGCGACCAAAGGGTGTATCCAAAAAACAAACACTCAGCATTGCGAGCCACTTTTGGTATAAGTTGCAAAACAATTTCCCTTTGAAAATCGGCACAAATAACATTAGTATTTATTACCGGTAAGGTTCCGTTCGGGTTGTGTCCCACAAGTGTGACCAAAAGAAGAATGGAAGGACAAGGAGGAAGAGCCTTTTTTGTATTAGAATTTGAATTAATAATCAAGTGTAGCTGAAATCATTCAGCTGTGATATGTTTTGATAAATTAACATTGGCAGTCAGTGTGACAGGGTCCTGTCTGCTGCTGGATAGGCTTAAGGACATTAAAAATGCCGCAAGCACATCCGTTCACAAGACACGTTTCTCTTCTTCTTGTTCTCTTTCTTGTCTTTTCACTCACCAATGTGAATAATGAGCTCTCAAGCATTTGACTGTGTTCCTAAAATAAATTCCGTGGTATTTCCAGTTCCATTTCCACCTTTTTTCTGTTGTTCGGTTTGATGCACTGTGCGCCTTGAGGTCGTTAAGCTGTCTGACCTTTTTGGTCGAACGCAAAATGAATGCCCAACGGTGCCATTAGGCATGCTAATTTCACATACCCTGTAAATGGAGAGCAAAGTATATTTTAAACCTTTAAAGGTAAACTTTAAATACATTTAAATTTGGCAATGGATAGTATTATTTATGCCTGTCTACAGGGTATATTTCTTTGTTATTGATAGTATACAGTTTTGACCAAGTTGGTAAGGGCAGGCAGTGACTTTGTGGCAAATTTAAAGCATTTACAGGCGCACAAGGAACCTCAGCGACTTGAGAAATTGAAAAAAAGCAAATATGCAAATCACTTGACATGAATTTCTGACATTTCACACACTTTTAGTCTCAGCTGAAGTTATATTGCTTCACATGAATATTTCACAAAGAACATCAATGTCATCATACAGGTTCGTCTTGTGCATAGCAAATGTTGTATGTTTTACCTTGTTGAATTTACTGAATTCCTTCTGGCATTGCTTGAAAAGCTTTTCTAATTTGTTTACTAAATTTTGGTTTCATACTGCTGTTAACAATAAAATAGCCAGTGTAACTTTTTAAGTTAAGAGTATTGTATAATTTGTCATCTATTTGCATACTCTTCAATCTCGTAACGGGTAACGAAGTAATTGTTTATTTAGCCTGGACACATGTAACTCTTACACAACATAGATAAAAAAAATGGTTAACAAATTTTTATCAGGGAAAAACATTGAACAAAAATAATTAAGTTAATAGCTTTGACTGGTATATATACAGCTTCTTAGCCCCTTTTGGGTTCAGTTCAAAAATGATGCGTCAACGACTGGGAATGATTTACACTCATGGTAAGCAACAAAAACTGGATCAAAAGGATTTTATTTAAAAGTTTTCCTTACTGGATAGCATTTCACGTATTCCTTGTGCTCTGCGTTATTAACCCAAACTTGGCCTTGAAATCGCGTGGACCAAACGTTCGGAGATGCCAGGAGGGCTCTATGTTGCCAGATCCCTCGGATTGTGCCAGTTATTTCCAGTGTCTGAATGGAAGAACTTTAAAGCAGAACTGCGTGAGTCAAAGCTACTTTGATGCTGCCTGGAATGTTTGTGTGGTGGATATTGCAGGAGTCTGTAATCCCTTAGCGATTAACTGCACCGAAGGATACACTGAATTGAATCCTCTGAACACTTGTGGATACCTGAAGTGTTTGAATGGCAGCATCGCAGAAGTTAATTGCAAAAGTGGATTTTATTTCAATTCTACACTGAATACCTGTCTTATCGATAGAAATGGAGTTTGTGCTGTCCGTCCCGGTAAATGTATTGAAGGAGAGCTCAAGGAAAACCGTCAAGATCCTTGCGGTTATTTGAAATGTGTAAATGGAAGTCTAACGAATGTTACCTGTCCGATTGGAAGATATTTCAATTCTTCACTAAGTAACTGTCTTGTCGATAAGAATGGAGTTTGTGCTGTCCGTCCCGGTAAATGTATTGAAGGAGAGCTCAAGGAAAATCGTGAAGATCCTTGCGGTTATTTGAAATGTGTTAACGGAAGTCTAACGAATGTTACCTGTTCAACTGGAAGTTATTTCAATTTAACACTGAATACTTGTCTGATCGATAGGAATGGAGTTTGTGCTGTCCGTCCCGGTAAATGTATTGAAGGAGAGCTCAAGGAAAATCGTGAAGATCCTTGCGGTTATTTGAAATGTGTTAACGGAAGTCTAACGAATGTTACCTGTTCAACTGGAAGTTATTTCAATTTAACACTGAATACTTGTCTGATCGATAGGAATGGAGTTTGTGCTGTCCGTCCCGGTAAATGTATTGAAGGAGAGCTCAAGGAAAACCGTCAAGATCCTTGCGGTTATTTGAAATGTGTAAACGGAAGTCTGGCGAATTTTACTTGCCCAACTGGAAGTTATTTCAATGCTACTCTGAAGGTCTGCCTTGTAGACGAACATGGAGTCTGCTCTGCGCTGCCCGATGAGTGTAAAAACGGAGAGCTTAAGCAGAATCCTGAAGATCCTTGTGGTTACCTCAAATGTGTGAACGGTAGCTTTGCGGAAGTGAACTGCACAACTGGCAGTTACTTTAACTCAACACTCAACATCTGTATTGTCGATGAACACGGGGTCTGCTCGGCTCTTCCCGAGCACTGCACCGAAGGAGAAATCGAGGAGAATCACAATGATCCTTGCGGTTACCTGCGCTGTGTAAATGGAAATCTTACTGAACTGCACTGTCCCAGTGGAAGTTACTTCAACGCAACTTTGGAGATCTGTCTTATTGATGAGCACGGAGTCTGTTCCGTTCTCTCCGATGAGTGTGCGGAAGGAGATGTCAAGTCTGACCATGAAGATCATTGTGTTTACTTACGCTGTGCAAACGGAAGTTTTGTCGAAATGAACTGTCCCAGTGGAAGATATTTCAATGCCTCCGCCAAGTCCTGTCTGATCGATGACAGTGGACTCTGCTCACCGATCGCAGAAAGCTGCATTGAAGGTGTAGTGGAAGAGGATCCGGTTGAGTGTGGAGGATACCGGCAGTGCGTTAATGGACAAATGGTTAATAAACTTTGTTCCTATGGACGCTACTTCCACACGGTACTCAAGACTTGCATAGACGACGATTTTGGCGTTTGTGTACCGCTGACTGAGGCGTGTGAGGAAGGCGAACGACAGTGGGATGCCGAGGATTGCACATCGTATTTGGAGTGCATCAATGGTGATTTTGTATCCCAGCAGTGCCATGAAGGAAGCTACTATGATTCCGACATCATGGGATGTGTTATCGATGAGAACGGTGTGTGTATTCCCCTGTTGGATTAACCACAAAACTTATAGAAACAATAGATAACTAAGCATGCAAAATTTGTTTGCTACTTTTCGTATAATTTTATGCTAATTGAGTTACATCAGTGAGAACACAAAAGGGAACAGAATGTAGTCAAAGTTAGTTTATGCTCTTCATTTTTTGGGGGCAGCTGTGAGCATTTAGCTTTGTATTAATGTGATATGATAATTATAACATTTGTTCGTAATTGGATGGCTGTTAACAAACTGTTACTAACGCCAACTTTTGGGTAGCAACTGTGCCTCTATTCGAATGGAATTAACAGCAAAGATGTTAATACGTTTAGCATTTAATCAGCTGTTCCCCAAACGAAGTAGGGAAGAGGAGGCGAGGGGAAACCTTGGCCAGCTAAATTCCTTCCTCGGTAACCAAGAAAACAGTACGTGACACGGCAAACGCAATTTTGCAGCACATGTTTTTGGAATGTCCTTGGGTCTTAGATTAAGTCTGCTCTTAATTAAGAGTATTCCCGCAGTGCAAGCAGGGGACACCCCCTAACATTTTGCTTGCAGTGTAAATACATCAAAGTGTTTTTGTCGTCTCCATCGTAGGACCTATAATTAAAGTCGCTCAACGCTTAGACCTATTAAATTAAAATCGCTAACAAAACTTGGTTAACGGGCGTGGCCCTACCTCGCTCACATCAAAGCGTACACTCAGTAATTAAACGTGGCTCGATTTCAATTTGATTTTATTGGAAAAGCCTTTTGCTTTTCCCGTTGCTATTGCAGATTGATTCTACTGCTGTTTGTTAACATGCGAATTAATATATATCAAATTCAGGATATAAATGTTCGTACGACTTCCGATTTCCTTGTCATCCTCAGGTGGACCAGGAGTCACTGTAGTTTCCTCCACTGGTGCAGATGTTGAGTCGTTGACTTCAGTAGAAGTCGTGATTTCGGTGGTCTCAGGTTCAGAGGTGGGTTGCTCAATGGGGGGCTGGGTGGGGGGTACGATTACTTCTCCCAAGCCGTAAGGTGATTGCTTATTGACCGGCACATAGAACTCTCCGACGGCCATGAGCTGATTCTGCACGGAACCCATGCTCACCGAGCTATAGGTGCTGCCGCAATCCTTCTTGTTGGCATGCTCATATGATTGACACCTCATGCTGGGGAAATTGTCCATTTTCAGGGATTCAATGTAGTAGGACACGGCTCGAGTGTGGGAACAACCTCCGGTGACATCCAGGCCACAGCCAGGCTGGGACTTGCCGCCATTGGGATAGAACGCTGCTCGGCCAATGGGCTTCTTGTAGCCCAAAGTACCACCGTTTGTCTGGATAGATTCCACGTAGAGGGCATCGTTGCTGGACAAACGCTTGGCCGGCTTGTCGTAGCTCATCAGTGGCATTGCGGGATCAAGGCCAATCACTTTCTGAACCTTTCCAGTGCTTACCTGCTTGGCACTCTGTCCGGCCACATGGGCGCCCAAACTGAAGCCGACAATCTCTAGGGTCTCCAGGGACATGCCATACTCCTTGACCAGGAAGTCCACAAGGCTAGCAATCTTGGCGCCTGTAGAAGCAACAGCTGCCACCGATGAGGCGTATTCCAGGGAACGACCTCTAGACCAATCTACAGCAATCATGTTGTAGTCTCCGAAGAGGAACCAAGCAGCACGAATTCCAGTGTTGACACCGTCCTTATAATTCGCGTTCCAGCCGTGGATGGTAATTCTAGGGAGAAGGATTTTTTGGAATTAACAAAAATCCGTTTGCTTATTTAGTTTACTCACCTGGTAGGGAGTTTCGGATTGAAATTGGAGGCATCAACGGATTCCCGAGTGGTTTTTATAACCTGTCCATCATTGGGATTACGCTGCGTATACAAATAAAAGTTTACTGCATTCAGCGAAATCCTTTCAATAGCCTCGAGTTCGTTGAGTGTTTCGTATGCAGCCAATTGCTCCTCAGCCTCAGACATGGTCACCCACTTGAGACTGCCCTCAATTGTGGGCACATACCATCCATCCTGTCCATTAATGCGTCCTGCTTCTCTGTCCCCAATGGACATTGAGCTGACTGAGTCATCAAAATTTGATTGTTAACTTTGATTAAAGACAACAATTTAAGTGCAAAGTTCTTACCCGCAACCACGCAGACCGTTAAAAGAAACCACAACTTCATGATTTCTTTGGTAATCTTACAATGATTCAATCGGAGTGAAAAACACAGAATTTATAGGTAACTTATGTCGAGTCAGGACCTATAAACTAAATCCGAGTGATTAGATTACCTATTAAATAATTAATGTGACGTACATTTGCATTTGAGTGAAAGCTCTTCGAAAGCTATATACGAGAGTAGACAGAGAAGTTTGGAATAAATTTTTTATAAAAGGATTTTTAAGGATTTTTTCATTTTACCCTCTACAAAAAGTGTAGTAATTTTTGATGGTATGTAATAAGAAGTAGAAGGCGTGACAGGCGTGCTTTTTTTTTTCTCCTAGTACCTTAAAACGTTTGGATCTCCGCAATGGTAAATGCTTGGTGGGCCAAATTTGGTACTCCAATTCTATTTATACTAAAGAACAATTTGTATAAATTTCAATTTCCACCCTTCACTTGTCTAAAATAAGCAAATAAATATTGTAAAGCTAATTATAATAAATATCACTAAACAAAAGCCCTTTAAAGTTCACATGCTTTGAGTTAACAGTAAAAATAAGCGTTGCTATAAGTTACAGTCAGATCAGACAAGATACAAAAAGTTATATAAAAATCAAAAATTTATTTTTAGTTCCATTGACCCTAGTCACGAGTCCAGTGCATGTGTGTGAGCGAGACAATGTTATAAGCTGGGTACTTCGCTCTTATTTCACGCTATCTATTGCCAATTTAGAAAATGTTTGCCCACCCTCTATAACGATTGATTACTGTATTAAATCATATCCAAATCGAAATCTAAACAGCTAATAATCTCGTAGATAAGATTACTCCGAATTCTTTAAAAATAATTAAAAATTGAGTGAAAGCTTGTAAACGCACTCGACCAAAAAAAGCTCCGTTATTGTTTTTTGCAATATGATTTTAATTATTAAAACACATATTCGGTTTAGTTGCCATATCCATAGGGATACTGGCTGTTGACAGGCACGTAATAGTCGCCAGCGACCATGTAGGCATTGGAGGTAGCTCCCATCTTCACAGAGGAGTAGGTGCTGCCACATGCCTTGTTGACGGCTTGCTCGTAGTCACCGCAACGCATGGTGGGGAAGTTGTTCTGGGTAACGGACTCGGCGTAGTAGATCACAGAACGGCTGTGAGCACAGGAACCGGTCAGATCAACACCGCAGCCAGGCTGGGACTTGCCACCGTTGGGGTAGAAAGCACCCTTGCCAATGGGCTTGAGGAAACCAAGCATACCACCGTTGGTCTGGATGGACTCGACGTAGTAGGCATCGGTGGAGCTGAGACGTTTGTTGGGGGAATCGTAGCTGTAGAGGGGCAGGGCAGGGTCCAGACCAATGATGGTGTGCACCTGACCGTTCTTGACGTTCTTGCCGGCGAAACCGGACACATGAGCGCCCAAGCTGTGGCCAATGATCATGGTGTTGTCCAGAGACAGTCCATTGTTGGTACGCAGGAAGTTGATCAGTTCAGCGACCTGCTCACCGACTCCGGGCACAGCCAGAACGGAGGAGGCATAATCCACGGAACGGGCACGTCCCCAGTCGACAGTGATCATGTTCATGTCTCCGTGGGTGAACCAGGCATTGCGCACACCATAGTTGACGTAATCCTCAGCACTGGAGGTCCAGCCATGGATGGTGAAACGGGTGGGGTTGTTGGGGTTGAAGTTGGAACCGGCGATGGAGTTCTTGTTGGCCTTGATCTCCTGGGGAGAGTTCTGGTTCGACTTGGTGTACAGGTAGAAGGTAACGGGGTTCAGCAGATTGCGCTCACGCTCGGCATGGGCTTCCAGATAGGCCTCGGCGGAATCCTTATCGATCCACTCGAAAGTTCCATCGGTCTGGGGCACATACCAGCCATTCTCACCATTGATGTGGTGATCAACGGCACTGGCTGTAAGTATATAATAATTTTTAGAGACTCTTTGGTTCGGGAGAAATCTTTTGAAATTGCTTACCGGCCAAAATGCAGAATGCGAAAACCAAAAACAGCTTCATGACGCTAACAAAGTCAACCTCAACTGATGAACGGACATACCGAAGTCGTTGCTTTATATGCTATGCGCCTGAAATTGTTTTTTATCAAATCAGAGGCACGTTCGCTATATAAAGCACTTAAGACTTCATCAAGATATTTGCAATCATGCCCTTCTGATAACAATGAAGTGAGTCTAGTACTTCTATCTATTGTTTTATTTTGGCCACTTTCGATTGACTCGTGCTTGATTAGCATTCTAACGATATGACAGTACTTTAATAAGACCCCAATTCATATAAATTTTCAAAAGATTTGATTTACCGATAGTTATGACATATCTATAAACAACAAAAGTACCAGAATAAAAATAACTTTGTTGTTGTGCAAAATTGCAGAATGAATTTGGCCAAATTCTGCTACTACTATATGAAATTTTTAGGATCTACATTCACTGAACACCTCAATCGATTGAAAATTAATTGAATTTTAAATATAAATAAATTCTTGTTAAGTGTTTGCTGAAAATTTCATTAAGATAAACAAAATCTAATGTTAGCTTCTGCGTGTGTATATTTAATTTGTATACATAAATACATTTTAGTTGTTTTCAATACAACGGAATGTTTAAGACTTGAAACTGGGTATCTGCTGATCGAGCACACTTAGTCCCTTATCATGCCGTATGGCGCCTCCTCATTGATGGGCACATAGAAATCACCGTTGACCATATAGGCGTTGGTAACAGCGCCCATACGCACGCCCATGTACTGACTGGGACACTCCTTGGCAACAGCAGCTTTGTAGTCGGCACAGCGAACGCTGCCAAAGTTATCCAGTCTCACGGCTTCCACGTAGTAGGTAACGGAGCGTGTGTGGGCACAAAGACCATCTAAATCGTCACCACAACCGGGCTGTCTCTTGCCTCCATTGGGGTAGAAGGTGCCTCGACCGATGGGTTTAATGTAACCCAATTTCCCACCATTAGTTTGGATGGATTCCACGTAGTGAGCATCAGTGCTGGCTAATCGTTTCTCAGGTTTATCATAACTGAAGAGGGGCATGGCAGGATCTAAGCCCACAATCGCATGCACTTTGTCCAAAGTCTCAGCCACTTTTTTTCCAGCGAATCCTGCAACGTGTGCACCTAAACTATGACCAATTACTTCAAGATTATCAAGGGGCATGTGGAAATTCCTATGCAAATGTTCAATCATTTCACCCACTTTAGATCCCGCTGGTGCTACCGCCTTTGCGGCACTCACATAGTTCTCGGTACGAGAGCCTGCCCAGTCCACCACGATGATATTGAAATTTCCTCTGGAGAGCCAGACATCGGTAATCCACTTATTCATAGCATCCTTGTAGGTACCTTTCCATCCGTGTATGACAAACTTTGTGGGCTGCTCGACCCGAAAGTGTGAGTTCCGAACGGACGACTCATCCGAGTTAAGCTGGTGACCATCCTTGGGGTTGTTGTTGGTATACAAATAGAAGGATACATCTGTGGGGACTTCTCTTAATCCCTCACTTAATCCTATCTCTGCTTCCTGCCTCAAAGGGTGTGCAGCAGCTGCTTTTATCAATGTTTGCCATCAGAAATCTCATCGCATGACGAAAGACGTACAATCAATTTAACTGCAAGCACCAGGAGTGCAAGCGTAAACAATACTTCCATTCCTTATTTATAGAATGCGCTTTGGGCAAAACACCAACCCCCTTTTATATCCCCTCCACGGGGTCTCTGGCTAATCTCTGACGTGTGCCCGCACACTTGAGCTCTCTTTCCAGCGACCCCAAAGGGGGAAACGTTTGATAAGAACACAAATACAACCACTTATCAAATTTAATTTCGTTGCTTTTGATTCTTTATTCATTAATGTTCACCTGATTAAAGATCTATTTCAAATTACCGAATGGCGACTCACTGTTTACGGGTACATAGAAGTCACCAGAAACCATGTAGGCATTGATATCAGCTCCCATACGGACACTGCTATAGGTGCTACCGCAGTCCTTGGCTACGGCATTCTCGTAGTCGTGACACTTGATGGTTCCGAAGTTATCTTCCGTGACAGCCTCAACGTAGTAAGTCACGGAGCGTCCGTGGGAGCAGGTTCCGGCAGCGTCGACTCCGCATCCAGGTTGTTTCTTGCCTCCGTTGGGATAGAAGGCACCGCGGCCAATGGGTTTGAGGAATCCCTTCATGCCTCCGTTGGTCTGGATCGACTCAACATAGTGGGCATCGTCAGAGGCAAGTCGTTTGTCGGGCTGATCGTAGCTGAACAGGGGAAGGGCGGGGTCTAGACCAATAATAGTGTGGATTCTGCCTTTGCCGACGGTCTTGCCAGCATAGCCAGAGACCTGAGCACCCAAGCTGTGGCCGATAACGTACAAAGTATCCAGGGACATACCGTGACTCTCATGTAGATATTTGATCATCTCTCCTACTTTGACACCTGCTGAAGGAACCGCATTGACCGAGGAAATGTAGTTTGCGGACTGAGCGCCGTCCCAACCCACAACAATGACATTGTAGTCACCCCTGGACAACCAGGCCTTGGTGATTCTGGTGTTAATGCTGTCGGTGTAGCGACCTCCCCAGCCGTGAATAACGAAACGGGTGCCATGATCCTTATTGAAGTGCGAGTCACGAATGGACGCGGCACTGGCCTCAATTTTCTTGCCCACGGTAGGATTTGACTTGGTGTAAAGATAGAAAGCTACGGCATCGGAGCTCCTCTGAAGGCTAGCACTATTCAACAACTGTTCAGCATCCTCTCGGTCCATCCAGACGTTGGAACCATCCTCCTGTGGCACGTACCAACCATTCTCACCACTAATGCGCTCCTCAATGGGAAGTGCGCAAACTGAAATATCGTTGGTTAAGTTTAAGCTAAAGTAACCATTTCATGTTCCTACCTGCCGCTAGAAGCGCTGCTAAAACTAGAAACACCTTCATTTCCGAACCTCAAGTATGTTTGATGCTTGCTTAGGCAAACTCGCCTTTTTATACTAGTCATAGCAGCTAAATATCAAGTATCTATGACTATCCTCAACTTTTTGCACTTCCACTGATAAGATTTTCATTCAATGATGTATATACAATGTGTGCTCTCAAGTTCCTAGATAGACTAAATATCGGCTGACAAGTGACAAGAGCTAAAAGTGTACTTTAAACAAAAGCTAATTTTATTCAGATTAACTAATCAAAAGATAAAAGTCTTTCATCGAAATCTGCTGTTATTTCTTAGAATGTGCGTCAATAACAAGCTTTTCTCCCTGATAGGAACCCCATTTTAATCACTAAAAACCATAGATTTTCCAAAGAAAATCGCGTGTCATAGTGACTGACAATTAGCTGTTTGCTTAGTGAATATTGCCGAAGGGAGCCTCGCTGTTGACGGGAACATAGAAGTCACCAGCTACCATGTAGGCATTGGTATCGGCACCCATACGAGTGCTGCTGTAGGTGCTGCCACACTCCTTGGCCACGGCACTCTCATAGTTGCTGCACTTGATGGTTCCGAAGTTATTCTGAGTCACAGCCTCAACGTAGTAGGTCACAGAGCGTCCGTGGGAGCAAGAGCCAGTGGCATCAACACCACAACCTGGCTGTTTCTTGCCGCCGTTGGGATAGAAAGCACCCTTGCCAATGGGCTTGAGGAAACCAAGTTTTCCACCATTGGTCTGGATGGACTCAACATAGTAGGCATCACCGGAAGCCAGACGCTTGTCGGGCTTGTCGTAGCTGAACAGGGGAAGAGCGGGATCCAGAGCAATGATGGTGTGGATTCTACCCTCACCAACAGTCTTGCCAGCATAACCAGAGACCTGAGCACCCAAGCTGTGGCCAATAACATACAGACTGTCCAGGGACATGCCGTGGTTTTCATTCAAGTACATGATCATCTCTCCGACCTTGGCACCTGCACCGGGAACGGCAATAACAGAGGAAGCATAATCCACGGAGCGAGCACGGGCCCAGTCAACGACGATGATGTTGTAGTCACCCTTGGACAACCAGGCATTGGTAATTCTGGTATTCATTGAGTCGCTGTAGGACTGAGTCCAGCCGTGGATCACAAAGCGGGTGGGATGAGCACGGTTGAAGCGAGAGCCAGACACGGAGGAACCAGAGGAGCTGATCACCTGACCATTTGTAGGATTGGACTTGGTATACAGATAGAAAGTCACGGCGTTGGTGCTAATGCGTCCTTCCATCTGTTCTCCGCTCGACAACAGCTGCTCAGCCTCGGCCAAGTCCATCCATTCACTGGAGCCGTCAACGCGAGGGATGTACCATCCATTCTCGCCATTGATGCGCTCCTCAATGGGAAGGGCACAAACTGAAAGACGAAACCAAATATTTAGACTGTCTTCTAGTTGATTATATTAACTTTTAATACCTGCGCCCAACAGTGCCGCTAGAACCAGGAAAAGTTTCATTCTGAAATGTTACCTTTTGTCCAGCGATGTCTCCTTTATATAGTCCCAATTCGCAGCTTATCGTATTTACCCCTTAAAACCCACTTCAGATTCTGACTATATTCGATCTGATAATTCCAATATTGCTGAGTGTTATCCCTTTTGGCATTGTTTAAGTGTCTTTACATATACATGATTAATGATTTGACATTAACTTTTGTTGACAGCAGCGTATTGATACTGAACCTAAGAGTAACGCCTGATTTTCACATAGGTTTTATCAGTTAAGATAAGTGCTTGTTGTATTAGCTTTCACGTCAGTTTTATTTTAATAGTTGAGATCCCCCACGTACACAACAAGTTTTTAATTGAAATAGATAAAGTATACATATAGTGTTTGGGTACTAATGAGGTAATAGTTTCTTCTTCGTCCCCTCTTAAAACTTGTACGAAATCGTTATTTATCTGTGAATAAAAATTGTAAGTTATACAAAACCCTTTAATTAAGTGCGTCTGAAAGGTCTCCGTTATCTATCTCAGAGACCGTAAATATTTAGTTTTATAAACAATTTTCTAAATCCTTTCAATGGCAAAGGCATAAACGACATAAATAAATTTTATACAATATTGATTTTATTTATTTTCAAAGCGTCACATTAGATTATGACTAAGCATTGCATATAATTCTGTTAAAGTAAATAAAAAATTACTTAATGAATCATGCCAAAAGGAGCCTCGTCCCTCACAGGGACATAGAAGTCACCATCGACCATGAAGGCATTGGTATCGGCACCCATACGAGTGCTGCTGTAAGTGCTTCCACATTTCTTGGCAACAGCATCCTCATAATCGTGGCACTTGATGGTTCCGAAGTTGTCCTCGGTGACAGCCTCAACATAGTAGGTGACGGAGCGTCCGTGGGAGCAGGAGCCGGTGGCATCGAGTCCACATCCAGGCTGTTTCTTGCCTCCGTTGGGGTAGAAAGCACCCTTGCCGATGGGCTTGAGGAAACCAAGTTTTCCACCGTTGGTCTGGATGGACTCAACGTAATGGGCATCATCGGAGGACAGACGCTTGTTGGGCTTGTTGTAGCTGAACAGGGGAAGAGCGGGATCCAGAGCAATGATGGTGTGAACACGACCTTCACCGACGGTCTTGCCAGCGTATCCGGAAACATGAGCTCCCAAGCTGTGGCCAATAACATACAGACTGTCCAGGGACATGCCGTGCTTCTCATTCAAGTACTTGATCATTTCTCCGACCTTGGCACCAGCACCGGGAACGGCAATAACAGAGGAAGCATAATCCACGGAGCGAGCACGGGCCCAGTCAACGACGATGATGTTGTAGTCACCCTTGGACAACCAAGCCTTAGTGATCCTGGTGTTCATTGAGTCCGAGTGGCTCTGGGTCCAGCCGTGGATAACAAAGCGGGTGGGGTGATCCCTGTTAAAGTGAGAGTCGCGGATGGAAGCTTCCTTGGCTTCAATTTTCTTGCCATCGGTAGGATTGTTCCTGGTATAGAGGTAGAAAGTCACGGCATTGGTGCTAATTCGTCCTTCCATGAGTTCTCCGTTGGACAGGAGTTGCTCAGCCTCGTCCAAGTCCATCCATTCGCTGGTGCCATCAATGCGGGGAACGTACCAACCGTTCTCGCCATTAATGCGCTCCTCGATGGGAAGGGCGCAAACTAAAAACGAAAAGGATATTATTGTTTCAGTTCAAATGAAAGGACTTTAAAAGGTTTTACCTGCGACCAGCAGTGCTGCCAAAGTAATAAAAATCTTCATTCTGCAATCCAAATAAGCAGTAAGCAATTACTCGTGGGGCTCGCCCTTTTATAGCCCCCTGAAAACGTAAACAAGTCGAGCTAATCTCGTTTAGATTATGTTACAGTCTTCACAAAACGCTTATATTGATCAGATAACTCGGCAGTTGTTCAATGAATATCTGTATTTTCCCTGGCCCATTGAAGTTAAGTGTGAACTTAATAGTTAAGATTAAAATGCCTACCTACCAAGAGTATCCTAAGACTTACACTTCATGCCCCCATTCAACTTTAATAACAACAAAAATAGAGATAATTTTATACATGTGCGTTTAATACTCTAACTTGAAAGAGTCTCTTAGTTAATGTTTCCAAAGGGAGCCTTGCTGTTGACTGGAACATAGAAGTCACCAGCGACCATGTAGGCATTGGTATCAGCTCCAAGACGGACTCCGCTGTAAGTGCTGCCACATTTGTTGGCCACGGCATTCTCGTAGTTGCTGCACTTGATGGTGCCGAAGTTATCACGAGTGACGGCCTCAATGTAGTAGGTCACGGAGCGTCCGTGGGAGCAGGAGCCGGTGGCATCGAGTCCACATCCAGGCTGCTTCTGACCGCCGTTGGGGTAGAAGGCACCTTTGCCAATGGGTTTAAGGAAACCAAGTTTACCTCCGTTGGTTTGGATGGACTCCACGTAATGAGCATCGTCGGAGGACAGACGCTTGTTGGGCTTGTTGTAGTTAAACAGGGGAAGAGCAGGGTCCAGGCCGATAATGGTGTGAATCCTGCCTTTTCCAACGGCTTTACCGGCATAACCAGCAACCTGGGCACCCAAACTGTGACCTATTACGTAAAGACTGTCCAGGGACATGCCGTGACTGTTGGCCAAATACTTGATCATATCTCCGACCTTGTCGCCAGCACCAGACACAGCCATTACTGCGGTGGCGTATTCGAAACGAGCACGAGCCCAGTCGACAATGATGACGTTGTAGTCTCCCTTCGATAACCACGCCTTGGTGATTCCGGTGTTCATTGAGTCCTTGTAGCCTTGAGTCCAGCCGTGAATAACAATGCGAGTGGGGTGATTCTTGTTAAAGTTCGAATTGGCGACAGATGTGCCTTTGATTTTGAGTTGTTGGGGCTTAGTGGGATTGGATTTGGTGTAGAGGTAGAAGGAGACATCATTGGTGCTTAGACGTGTTTCCATGCTTTCGCCTTTCTCCAGCATATCCTCGGCTTCGTCCATGTCCATCCAGATAAAGGAGCCATCCTCCTGGGGAATGTACCAGCCATTCTCGCCGTTGACCCGATCCTCTTCGGGAATAGCACTCACTAGAAGGAGTGAAATAAAGGATTTTAAAGTCCTTGCATAGTTAGTGTAGTAGTTGAATTACCTGCTCCTACTAGTGCTATCAGACCAAGAATATAAACTGCCTTCATTTTGATATATCGTGTGACAATGTCTTTAGGGAAGAGTTTTCCGTCTATTTATAGGTCCAACCCTGACACAGGGCGAATTAATCATCTTCCTCGTTCCATAAACACTTGAAAGTTGATTAAAAGCGGACAGATAAAGTTGATTGTACTGATTAAAAAAGATTCCAGTGTTTGCATTTCCTTTTGTCGATATCGCTGATAGCAAAACTCTATCATAAAATCTAATTTTTATGACAGATTGATTTATGTACTCCGTGAGAAACGTCTTGAAATTGTATAGCCAAGTCTCATAAAAACTCAACTGCTAAGCGATTACTAATATGGCAGCTATACCACTAGGCTAATTCCACTAGGTAATTCAAGGTTTGGCATTCACAAATTCAATTGGTGCAGTAAATTCTATTAGATTATTAAGTTTAGTTCCCATGAGTAAGCATTGCATGTTGTTTTTGTTTGATAGAATTATTTATTGCGTCACAGTTGATTAGTTGATGTTGCCGAAAGGAGCCTTGCTGTTGACGGGAACATAGAAGTCACCAGCGACCATGTAGGCATTGGTATCAGCACCCATGCGGACACCACTGTAGGTGCTGCCGCAGTTGTTGGCCACAGCATTCTCGTAGTCGTTGCACTTGATGGTACCGAAGTTATCCTGGGAGACAGCCTCGGCGTAGTAGATGGTGGAGCGTCCGTGGGAGCAGGCACCAGTCACATCCAGAGTGCATCCAGGCTGGGTCTTGCCACCGTTAGGGTAGAAAGCGCCCTTGCCAATTGGCTTCAGGAAGCCCAGAGTGCCACCGTTGGTCTGGATAGACTCGACATAGTAGGCATCATCGGCGGATAGACGCTTGTTGGGCTTGTTGTAGTTGAAGAGGGGAAGGGCAGGGTCCAGACCGATGATGGTGTGCACCTGACCGTTGGTGTTCTTGCCGGTGTAGCCAGCAACATGGGCACCCAGACTGTGACCAATCACGTACAAGTCGTTGAGGTTCATGCCGAAGTCGGAGACCAGGAAGTTGACCATGTTGGCGACCTTCTTGCCAGTCTTTGGCACAGCCAGCACAGAGGAAGCATACTCAATGGAACGAGCACGAGCCCAGTCGACGACGATAACGTTGTAGTCACCATTGCTCAGCCAAGCATCACGAATGTTCTTGTTCATGCTTGACTTGTAGGTCTGGGTCCAGCCGTGGATGATGAATCTGCCGAGAATCATTTAGTTAGAGGGGCAATGGGTGAATTTGGAGGCATTATTACCTGGTTGGGTTAGCAGCATTGAAGTTGGAGTTGCTGATGGACTTGGTGGTGGCTGTGATCTTGGTGCCCTTGGTTGGGTTAGAGCTGGTGTACAGATAGAAGCTCACGGGGACGGTGGAAATTTCACGGTTCTCAATCAATTCCTGGGCATCCATCCACTCCTCAGCCGCATCCATATCGAACCACTCGAAGGTACCATCCAGTTTGGGCACATACCAGCCATTCTCACCGTTCACACGCTCCGACTCCTCCAGAGCATAGGCCGAAGCTGTTCATAAATTCATAACACTAAATTAATCTTAAGAATTCCTTAAGAAAGAACTATTTATTTACCCGCAAGTGCACAGAATGCCAAAAACAGAATAGTCTTCATGTTGGGGACTCTTCAACTGAATGTAGAATTTGGTCAGCATTGGGCTTTTATAGGCCAAACACCGAAAACTTATCTTAAGACCCACCATGGTCGATCTAATCGGAGTTTTTCTATATATATATAGTTTAAAGGCGAAAATTAGCATCTGATAGTCATGCATGAAAATCGGTAATGTCTTTATCTTTTAATTGCTACTTTACCGTTAAGCTACGCAGCAATATTACCTGTCTTTGCTGGGTATCAAAATTTTCAAACGTCAAAACAGTCTCGAGTGCTTCAACCTGATTAGAATATGTTCCGTATGCAAACTTAAAGCGATAAGTATGAGTTATTTTGGCATTCCATTCAGTCATGAATTGAATGCTTATCAATAGTATCAGCGGCAGCGGTAGCAGCAGCAGTAGCAATGGTATTACAAGTTCATGTCTGAGACCTTTAGGCCATATCAATATCGATTACAACACTTGTTATCAATCAATATTTAATACCTTAATCTGCTGTAATTCGACCATTGAGTGGACTTAATTGCTTGTACTTTTAAACGTATATTAAGTGATCACTTCAAGAATATTCCTATAGAAATCTATTGAACTGAATCTTAGCTAATGCCAATCAATTTGTATATACGAATTGTGTTCATTCTGAGGCGAATGTCAATGAGTAGAGTAAACAATTGTACGCTTGACCTAACAAAAGGCTGCCTGCAACCCCACACTTTTCCCTCTAACTCTCCCTCTTGCTATCTCTCACACTTTCTGTCCCACTCACTCCCCAAATCTGCACCTCCTCTTTCTTATGCACATAATAATGATGCTAATGAGTTTTCCATGCGCTTTCGGTTGATTATGCTGTTCGTGTTAATTAAGCGCATAAATTGAATGACTCGCCAAAATTGCAAAACCATTACAGCGAAATTAAAAGCGATTTATTTAATGTAGCTTACCCTTAGGCGGCATTTTTATCCTAAATTGGCAGCCATTTACTCGACCCTACGACAAAACTGTAGCATACTTTCAGGAAGCACTCGAAATTTCGCATATTCCTTTCTAAATGGTCACTGTAGCCTTTAGAGCATTTAATTTATTTGCGTATGCTTTTTGATCTTTTAAAATTCATACTATTTACGCGAGGAAAGCGTTTCATTTAATGTTTCAGAGCGCGCTGCAATTAATTAACACATTTTCAGTTGAATTTTCACCTTTTGTTGCACACCATTAAAATGTAACTCAATTAACAGAGCTCGGCACCTGTAGAGTGCTGCAGCCTTTTGGTGGGGTTTCACAAGCGGTCAGCGGAACGTTTTGTACTCTTAATTATGTTAAATATTTTATAAAGTTGCCTTTGTGGACACTGGCAACAGTAGAAGCCAACGAAAGTTGGGGGATGGTCGTCATGAGCACGAAAATTCAATGGAATTCAAATTAATCGCATTTTTTAAAGTGTCACATTACAAACTGTGAGATGGGAGGTAGTTCGTTTTAAACGTTATTCGCATTTGATTAACAAAATTAATCGGTCAAAAGGGGCGGCTGTTTACACTCGATTATAATCGAATATATTTAATTTGCTAGGCACGAGCAGAGCAGGAGTATGATGTCAACCAAAAATTTGATATAGTAGGACATTCTCTTGCCTATCTGTAAGGAAATCCCTCGCTGACCGGATATTGTGGTTGTAATAAAATTACATTTTTCAATTTTTTAAAAAAGGCGCAGCAAATTCCATAATCTCAATAGCACATAAATCAGCATTAGCAACAAATAAATGGGGAGACTTTTAAAGTGTTTGTGTATGTGATGTGCATACGTTAATATGCCACAAACATTCTATACGTAACCACAAAATACGTGAGGATTATCTGGTCGAATACACAGAAATAGGCAAAGAACTCAAACTGAACTCATGGCTTAAGATTGGCTAATTAGGACACATGGGGGGGCGTTTCAGCTTTTAGAGGCAAACTATCAACTATGAAGTATCAACAGTCATCACACGCTATACCAAACCCAAGTAAAAGCAGAAGCAACCGCAAGTGACAATGTGACCCTTACCACTTTGCATTTAGCCTCACTTTTGACAGGCAAGTGCGCTTGACGCTGCTCATTAATTATAATTACAAGCTCTCGAAAGAAAGTGAATGACTCAGAAGTTCGCGGGGGGTGTTCATAGGGTTGATATATACTATATATACACTATATATTTTTAGGGGAAAAAACAACGAGGAGACGTCCTTGCGGTTAGCAGCAGGAAGCGTGTTCAGTTAGCAAAGACAAACATCAGCTATTGGGAGTCACTGTATTCACAGTGGCTGCAAAAATGTTTGCTTATGAGACTGAACGATAACTAGTTTCACTTTGAGTGCGGTTTTTTCTTTTCAAAAAGCAATTTGCCAAGACCAAATGTTCTGTTGGCCTGGCTTTGACTATTTGATTGTGTGTTTGGTTGAGTTCTTCTCCCCTTCCATTCTTTCTCCTTCCCTTGGCTACCCCCACTCATTCCATCCGTCAAATGCATTTTGCTTTGTTTGAAATCGTGCCGAGTCCGAGCTTCTGTCTAACTTGAAATTTGGCAGACAAAAGTCTTTGAATAAAACGAAAATGAGGAAAAAAATGAAGGAAAATATGAGCTGTAAGCTTGCTTTGAAGATATTTAGCTTTATTTCGCTTTGGGCTTATATTTCTTTTTGCGTCAATCCCATTTTTCTCTTCTTGTTGTTGTTGTGCTGCCATTTTTTTGTAAATTGAATTTATGTGCGTAGCACCTGATTTTAGCCCAGTTTTTTTTATGCTTCGCCTTACGCGTTCGGCCTAAAAGCACGCTAAATGAATTTACATGCAACTAAGCCGATCAAATCTGATTTACAGACGCTTCCTTGGCAAGGTTTTGGCTGTTCGCACTCTCTATGTAAATGTATTACGTACTATGACCAAATTCGCCTGCCACCGTATCCAATCTCAGTGAGATTTGCTTCTCCACGTGCTGTGATTTTATTTTTGTACGTGATTTTCCTTGCCTTGCAATAATTTATTTTTTATATATATCATTTTATTTTCATTTCACTTTTTTTTGAATATTATGTTCATGTTTTATGCGAAAGTCAGGAAGCCTGGCGTGTCTTGCTTTAATTTCGATTTCAATGGCGCTGTGGAAGCCCTCTAGAATCCATCAAAGTTCTATTGGCATCATTTTCCGATTTCGCGTCGATTTTTTTTGTTAATTATTGACTTTGGTATGCCGCACACATACGTTGCCTCATCTAAAATCGATGGGTTTTCAATCATAGACTGACGTGTATGTTTAATGATATGAAACAGCCATTTCCAATGAGTTTTGCCATCTAAGCGAAACGTGATGAAGCTGCTTGTATCTTAAATAGTTCACTTTAAAAATTGAAAGGGGACAAAGGAAATTCAAACTTGCATTTATTTTCTTAAATTAAAACGTATGGAATGTGGGTCGACAATGATTTTAATCGATAAGATTTGGAGAGGCATTCTTTTAATTTTCCCTTGTCTGCAAAAATGCCAATAACAAATCCTCTGGCACTCAAATGTCTGTTGAAATTTTATGAAGCTTTGCTGGGATTTAGGAATTTGGAAGGATAATTGATAAAAACAGGCAACAACAGCATACGAATAAGTAGACGAAGCAGTGACAAATACTCAAGTCACGCACACACACTCACACGCACCCAGACACACCCAAACACCCACGCACACACACACATACAAATAAATATGGCTTGAACCTCAGCAAGTACCTCATTATTGCGCTGAGATAAGCAATTTTCTTGCTTGATATCCTTTTCCTGCGTTGGCAGCATTTACGAACCGAGCCAAGTAGCCAAGGGAGTAAGTAAGAACTCAGGATATTTGGTAGAAGGAGGAGTTTTGCTGGCATTGTCAGTCAGTTGGTGTCAGACTTTATTCAACAAGACATTAAAAGACGAAGAGCAGTAAAAGTTGAAATGACTTCTTTTCACAAACACCATTCTGCGTACATTCAAATCTCATATTTCTGCCAACAATTTCTGCTTGTTGCCATGCATTAATTGTTGACGTTAGCTAATCCACTTATCACGTTAATTTATTTATTCCATTAACACAAAAGACAAATAAAATCTCAGAAGTACAGCCAAACAGTACCTTAAAGCTATGTCACACACAGGCTCACACATACTTTGTACAATTTCCATTTCCTTTTTCATATCGACATAAATTCTCCCTCATTTTCTAAGCGTTTTTCAAATAAAAACAATGGTAAGAAAATATTTTCACAACTGTCGGTTTTTCCATTGGTTTGTCAAGTCTACAGTTAAAAGGAAATATACATATACATGTTTAAAACCATCCGTTAGTTTCCATCATTTGAACATTTTGTGTATTGCTCAGCACAAAATGTTATTGAAGTGAATGCGACACATTTGTCATTGGAGCGTTTAGAGCACCCCAAAGGGCAACCTTTATTTTGTTTTGCTCTTTTCGTAATACTTCCTTATTTTCTATACTCTTCTTTGTGGGTGTGGCAGGTGGGGCGTGACATTGTGATTTATTTACATGATTTTTCACTTTACCCAAATAGTTAGCCATATTTCAAACCCACACACATAAGTCTTTTTCTGAAACCGCCCCAAAGTATGCAACAGTTTTTTAAATCGTTATTTGTTTTCATTGCAATGTGTAAGTTGTTTTTATACAATAACATTTAATTAAGCTAGCTGTGGTATTTTATTTTATGCCCTTAAATTCAATTTGTGTGTCTGCAACTTGGAGCTTGTTAGCACAAAGCCCCAAACTTAGTTTTTGGTATTTATAGTTTGTGCCTAGCAGCAAATTGTAAGCCTTTGTAGTTTGACTTATCTTCTAAGTTATGCTCTGTAATCTAAACTTGTGACATTGTCCTATTTAAATTCCAGTCGTAATTAGGCATTTCTAACATTTTCATATCCTTTCTCCTTTTTTGCAGACTTTCTTATTAAGGGACACAACAGACTTTTGGCAAACCGGAAATTGCATAAACTCAAATAGAAGCAAACTTGCAGCAGAGTTATAATGAAGCTACCATTTGGAGTCGGATTTGTTTAGATATTTGTTAAAAGTTGCTAGTGCACAAATATTTATTTGTTAAGCATAAAAGTTGGAAAGCAAAATGGAGTTTTATACCCTGACTGGCCGGCACACGGGTCTTGACCGCATAATGCTGAATGACGAGCGGGCTTATTACATAGCTCCAGAAGAGCCACTGCTGCGGAATGAGGACGATTACCAGAATGCCACCGGTTTGTTAAAGTACACTGAGAACTCGACAGAGCTAACAATGCGAGCTATGGATGTGGGCTACACATCAACAACGGAGCCCATCAATGTGACGGTTTTGATGAACTTTAGTTGCTTTGATGCAGAGCCTCAATCAGATGATTTATGGTCAAGCACATACTTCAAGACTGTCGTCTACCTGCTATACATTCCCATCTTTATATTTGCCCTGTTGGGCAATGGCATCGTCTGCTATATTGTTCAATCTACGCCTCGAATGCGCACAGTTACCAATTACTTTATAGCCAATCTGGCACTGGGAGACATACTCATGTCTCTGTTCTGTGTTCCCTCCTCGTTCATCTCACAATACATTCTAAACTACTGGCCCTTTGGCATTGTGCTCTGTCATTTTGTCAACTATTCCCAAGTGGTTTCAGTGCTTGTTAGCGCCTATACACTGGTTGCTATCAGCATTGATCGTTACATAGCCATCATGTGGCCACTGCGACCTCGCATCACAAAGCGGTAAGTATCATTATACCGAGTCAATTATCCCATTAATAAACACCAATTTTAATACAAATTTAAAGAGATAAATTCGACTTTTTATCGAGCAGTGTGCTGCTTGATAATGCAAAGCCGGCAATTAGTATACGAATTAATTGTAGACGCATAAAAACTAATTGAATGTAGGGACAACCGCCTGAGATACTGGTAAGAGTCATGTTTTGGCGCCGTTAAGTGGCCGCTAGCGTATTTGCATTGCTTGGCTCTTTTGGCTTAAGGCTTTCGGCCTCAATTCAAATGCCTCCGGGGACTTTAACACGCAAGGCTTTTCACACAGCCAGCACGTAGTCAGTGTTGGGGTCTTCTCGTGTTAATTGGTTTAAACAGTAACCTAAGACAGGAGAGAATGCGGGGTGTAAGCGGAATTGACGTGATGTGACGTCGCATGGTCATGTCATCTGCTGCAAATCCTGCACGGCTGTGTCGTTGGCCGCCATTCAATGTCAATTTGTTTTGTAACAGGATATAACGGGAATGCTTCTGAACTGCTCTCACTTATTTTCCCAACATTCCCTCTCGGCTAGTTGACTGTTTGGCGCGCTTCTTAACGCTACACTGCTGCTTAATAGCGGTTAAATATCTAGGTGGTAAGAGCTACCCGCTGGGTAGGGTAGGGTTCGGGGGGTTAAGTCAATGGAAGGCAAAAAATTTATGACACGCCCTTTCAATGAGTGCGTGCGCACTCAAAGGACCGTGGCTTTCGTGGCATGTGCAAATGTTTGCGAGACATAAAGTAAATAAGGTTTATAATTATCCAGCCAGGCTGTAATTCACTCGCACGCAGCTCCACACTCCCATACGGCATTTAAAGATCACGCTGTTGTGTTAAGTTCTAACTCGGCGTACTAAGCGTATGCGCGATATGCGTGCGTCACAGCTCAGTGGCAATAAAGTTCGCTTTGATGGACTATTGCCAAAGAAGACAAGTAGAGGACTGACTCTGGAGAACGAAAACTTTAAACGTTCGGTTCAGCTTTAAATATAAAATTGATTAAACTTTTTTTATAGACACAAATAATATAAAAATAATTATTAATCCCAAAAGTCACTCCTTAAAAAATTGTATAATGTTTGAAATGTTTTGTAGAAATTTGTACCTTTGTCTGATTTTAGCTGTGGCTTCGCCTGTTTACGTGTCTGTTTTACGAGTTGAGCCACAGCGCGTATGCGTAATATTTGACAGTTTACGTGATAAGTGCTTTGTCTTTGTTTAACAAAACTCTTTTTTCTCTTTTACAGCTATGCTAAGTTTATTATAGCTGGCATTTGGTTTATTGCGCTGGCTACTGCGTTTCCCATTCCAGTCGTCTCCCGTGTGGAGCTGCCCCACTCGATATGGCACGAGAAGTGCGAGAAGTAAGTACGATCCATTAGGAGTGACACTGTAGCAATAACAATGACTATGCTCCGTACCCATTTCTCTCAGTGTATGCCTGTGTGTGTGTGTTTGAGTGTGCGTGCTTCAAGTGTAGCATAAAGAAAATGACTTTGCGGAATTGTCAGCAGAGTGTCAGTACTTAAGAAGATGTGTGGGCACATTTAAGGCACTCAGAGCGCAGTTGACATCATGCTGGCTTGGTAACAGTATCCAAATTTAGCCAGTAGATATTGATACACTCTACAGCTGAAAGTTCTGCAGTTTTCCAAGAATTTGTTGAAACAACATTTCAATTTGAGTTCTTTGGAAAGCTGTATGAACATTTTCCACAGAATTTAAATTTGGGAGTAAAGGAAGCCAGTCAAAAATCAAGTTGAAATGTGGACAAAATTATGTGGCTGCTGTAAGGGTTATTCAGCATGGTAAATTACTGTTATCAGCACTGTAGTGCGTTACATTGTCAGCCAGTGTGGCACGTCGACGTTGCATTTATACATGAACATATACATATGCAGGCGGTGCACATTCTCTATTGTAAAAAGAACGTGCCTAATTACCACAACATCAGCTGGTCCAGTGGTCAAAGAAGCCATCGTTTTGTAAGCCATCAGAAACAGACGCTGCTGCTATGACACTGCGCACAGTGGGCACGAAATCAAGTCAAGTGCATAAATTATAATATGAACAACAAAAAATATTATGCCAATGCAAAAGTGTTTGCATACAGTAAAAAGTGGGCTATAAAAAATAATTTAAACAGCTGCAGAATTTTCCGTTTTTTTCCATGGTTTTTTCATTGCAGTAACGAGTGGTGAATGAGCAGGAAAATCAGCAAGCGCTTAGCATAAAAATTAAATTGCAAGGGACGCTGAGTGTGTGTAAGGGAAGCCATGTGGGTGTGTGTTTGGTGGGAATTGCATTTGACAGCAACACAAAATGGGCACATTTTGTTGTCCTTCTCCCACTTAGCAGCCCCTTGCCCACCCCATAAGCCCATGCGAGCCATTGTATTAATGCCATCTTCTTCTACTTGTTTTTGTGCTTTTCCTTTTCCCGTTTTCCATTTTCCATTTTATTGCATGCTGCACGCACTGTCACTGGTCCATCACGATGATGTCCACGATGTGTCCTCGACTGGATTGGTATACTGACTGACCATTAGATACATTTGCCACGAGGTTTGGCCAGAGGACGAACAGGATTACTACTACACATTGGCGCTGTTCACGCTGCAGTTCATTCTGCCACTGCTGGTGCTCATATTCACATACACACGCATCGCCATCGCCGTTTGGGGAAAACGTCCACCTGGCGAGGCGGAAAATTCGCGAGACCAGCGCATGGCGCGCTCCAAGCGCAAGGTAAGTCGCTCGAAAACAAGAAAAATTTCCACTTTTAGATAGTCCACCACGACCACAAAAACTAATTTCGTGGCTTAATGGATTTAGCCCGGAGTGTAGCACGGAGTTCTAGCCGCAAGTCGTATTAAATAAATGGCAAATGCAAATTTCGTAGTCCTTTGAATCCTTTCAAGTCCAATTTCCTAAACTTTTAAAGCCTATTTTGTGGCCATGAAAATATCTGCTTTGTATTTGGTATCTCCCTTCAATATATATGTATATATAGATATTTTTAGAATGTCCAGCTGCCTGTACACAATGTATTGTGCATTTTCCGACTCAATGCCGCTCACAGTCATTGTCTACATATTTGCATTTTCCACTTTTTCCCATCAGCATTTCAGCATTGAAATGCTAAATAAAATATTTCACTGCGCAATCACATTTTCCGTTCTGTTCAGTTTCCTAATGGAACGCAACAGAAATGCCATGAAACACAGAAAAATAGTTGGGATTATTGAAGCAAATAATTCGAATTGTTTACAAGTAGCCCACAGAGAAGACTCTTTGCTTGAATGTATTTTAAAGTACATGAATACACAAATCCAAGTTTAGGCCAAAGATCACACTTTAATGCGATTTAGTCGGTCATAAGTCGATGATAGACATTAAGTCAATTGGTTTCCAATTGCCGCCTGAGAGCAACAAGGAATTGACTTAAGGTTAATGCTTGTCAGCATTTCAAATTCCCCAAATAATGCTCATATAATCAGCTGACTCCTCAGCTGGTCCAGGTGTTCCCGCTGCTTTGGGTGGCACCCAAAAAAACCATTTGTAATACATGTATTTAAAATAAATAAGTAAAGATTTATGCAGCACATGCAATGCTTACTTTGTTGTCGCGTACGTGAATCGCTTAGACATTCAGCTGGAAGTGGAGGTACATGCAACTTAGCGTTTCAAAGATGCCACCTATTGTTGCTACCAGGAAGTGTTTTGGGTCACCGCAGGCGGTGAGGCGACGGAAGGCAGCGGGTGACGACGGCTGTCGACCACGTAACCAGTTGTTAAACGAGCCTTCTCGCTTTATGGCCAATTGATTTGCGGAATTTCCATAGTGGAGCTGCCCAACGGAATGCCTGTTAGAGCTGAAATTTATACTTATATGGTTAGAGACCACCATTGACCTCTAGACATCCTCGATATGGGAAGTTTCTCGGTTTTAATTACCATTTTGGTGGGGCTTAATTAAGCCGTGTCATAAGTTTGACATGTGCACCCATCAGTTACTTGATTTTTGGTCAATTATGTTCATCTGGCCATATATCGGATTCATTCAGTCGTGTACGTCTGTTGATTGAACGGCAATATTAAAGAAATACCAATAGCGACAGATTCCCTCAGCTGACACAGCAACAAGACAAATATAATAATGGACAGACAGAGGGACTGACAGTCAGACAGGCAGATAGTCACTCCCCACTCCTCTGCTGGCCCAAAAGCATTACTCAATTCGGGCCCAAGGCAGCATCTGCCATTCACTTTTTGGCTGACTTGTTGGTCAATCACAATCCACGTTTCATGCGTCCATCGTCCAGTACACAATCCTTTGAAATACAGCACCAAATCGAGATAAAACATCATCGCATTTTCTCATGACTGTCCACTTGACGATTTCTTCCTAGTAGCCCCAGCACAAATGGTTGTTGTTGTTGCCCAAGTGGCAGCTGGAATGATTAGCAAATTACGATACGATGACGACGACAAACTAATTTGTGCTGTTGCTTCTTCTTTTTATGGTAGCCCCTAAGGCTCCTTTGGCATACTTGACGTATACGCAATGTGAAACAGCAATTAAACAAATCTAATTTATTTTAATTGTAAGCTACTTTTATTTTTCTGACTGCAAAATATTTGGCAAAATAGCTTCAAATATTCGTTTGCGCTTACTGTAAATCAGTGTTGACTAATTCCCCGTTAGCGGTAGCCCAGCAGGTCCAGCAGAGGCATGGGAAAACACACAAGCGAACATGAAAATCACAAATGTAATGCAATAATATAAAAACAATCAACTAAAAGGAATAATAAAACTGCTGACTTACGGCGATGACACTTCACAGTTGATAATCAACAAAGTTGCCAGCAATACATATAAATTATATACCTATTCATACATATCTATTCATATATATATACACATCGATTGCCGAACTGAGCTACCCATTTGGGAGAGGGAGAGACAGACGTCAGTTTGTCAAATTGACGCCAGTGTGGAGGAAATTTGCCTCATTTGGTGGCAATTGCAATTGCTACTTGTTTGCATGTGAAGCTTTAATTGCATAATTGACGTTGTATGTGTGTGCTAGTGTGTGTGTGTGTGTCTGTCTCTGCCTGCGGTTAGTCACTAAGCCCCTTATCCTAGCCACGCTGTGAGCATGTTGCATGTGCACTGACCACGCCACAACAAAGACTGATGACTTGGCCAGCAAAAGAGCAGACCAGGCTATAACCAAGGCTTGGCCAAGTGCAAAAACAGAGGCGGCAACTGACTCTTCATTTGATGTATCAGCTATTGCCGGTCTTGCTATTTTCTTTGCATTTCATGTGGCCAAAGTATCTTTCTTTCTGTCGGCTGCAGTTGTAGTCACTGCTGTTGTTGTTGTTGTTGTAACTGCAACGTCGCCTCTGCTGCTGAATTGTGTTAAAATGTTAATTTCGTATTACGTAATCTGTGTCATATCCAGGCAGACATTCGGGGCGCAGGGCGGTACGGGGCGGGGCTGCTTCGGTTGGCCGTTCCCGTCCCTAGTCGCATCATCTTTATCATCGTTTCACACACAGTTACACAAACTTACACACATACACAGTGGGACACACACGGACTGGTACACACAATAGCAAGTGCTTGGGAAAAAAGTGAGAGGATTCCCAGGCTTGGCCAGGTCTGCTTCCAGCTGTTTACCTCTTGGGGCTTCACTGAGTGCCCCGGAGCACCCCTGGAGCACCGCTGTGGGCCCCCGAACACACCCACACGTGCACTCAAACTCAGACTCAGACTGAGACTGAGACTCAGAGGCAGAGTCAGACACTTTGTGCGTTTTGTGGCAAATTAAAAGATATCGCAGTCGGCAACAAACAACAGTTACACAGCCGGCAATTAGTTGCAGCCTGCCAGCTTTGCTTACCTCCTTTGTTAACCCCTCTCTGCCACACTCAACTCTACGCTGCACACACATGTTGCATGCCATTCGTTTATCTGCCCAATTGTATCTTTCTGCTCATTGCCGGATTCTTTAAGCATTTTTTTAGCTCTCAGTCTTCGTCTCTCTTCCTTTCTCTCTCTCTCTCTCTCACTCTCTTTCTCGCTTGGTCTTTGTGGCATTCCATTCCTTTGCTTTTGACTGATTTATTTCTGGCAAATTTGTTAGCGTCAACGGCATTCGTATTAAATTTTGCTTTATTGTCAAAAGGTAAAATTGTGCAATTTTTAGTGAGTAGAATTTATATACAAAATACTGCAGTAATTTGTCATGGTGAAAATAACTTGAATAACGCTGAATTTTAAAGAATTAACTTGGCCAATGACCCTGTGACAAGCTGAGTGATGAGCCAAAGTTGTTGCAACTCGGAGAGTTTTGTGCAACATGTGTATTATAGCAATAACAGGGTATAAAACACACACACATAGGGTTACTCATGTACTCAATCACTTTATTTAATTTACAGCAAGTGCATTAAACCATTTAAGTTTTTAGTTGACCCTCTGGTGACCATACCAAATGGCACTAATGGGCTAAGAGCTGATAGTTCGTGGAAAACTTTGTGCTTTATTTGTACAGTAATCGTTTGGCATTCATTAATCATTTATGGCAAATTAATTTATTTAATTCCCTTTACATTCCTTTGTGTGTTCATCCATTATGAAACAATTATTCGATAATTTGGCAACTTTCATTTGGTTGGACACCTGTTTTTTGTGTGTCGAGTCCTGTATTTATTTAATTGCCACTGTTGGCTGTTAACCAAATAGAATTAAACTGTGGCTTGGCCCATAAATCAGCTAATTAAGGTCCATAAATTAAATTGTAATACAAACAGTCTAACCGCAAAATGTATCTTACAGATACTCTTTGTGTTTGTGTAGGTAGTTTGCCATTGGCTTTTGGACAAGCTCATTGGCTAGCGGCAAGTGGCAAGTGGCAGGTGGCAAGTGGCGGTGGCAAGTGGCATCAGCATGACTTGCTCCATTGCCGCGAAGGAGCTGTTCCTGGGAGATGACTGAGTCGACAGAGGAGTCTGCATTTGGTGTCTGCATTTGCCATCTGACAGCTGTCTCTGCATTTGTTGTTACATCTGCTCTTTGTTGCAGTTGTTGTTGCAGTTGTTGTGGCAATTGTTGTTGCTGTTACACTGTGTTACATAAAGAAACATCTTGTCTCTTTGCTTAGCCGCCCCGAACAAGTTTATTCTACAACGAAAAGTGAAAGGCTTTGCACTTGCAGTTGAGCATTTATTTTTATTGCTTTTTTATATAGTATTTTTTTTTACCAAGTTTTTTTTGTAACCAAATTCGGGTCAGTGACGCACTAAAGTCAAATACAACCCTGCACAATCGTAATGAACTCAGAGTTATGATTAAATTGCTACACAATGTTAAACGCAGTGACTTCATCTGACATCAGACAGTTACTAGTTAGTAGTTACGACCAAGTTGTTGTAAACATTTGTAAAGAGTTTATTAACAAGAGACTACAGCTCATCAATTGTATATTAAACGGCTTCAACAGATTAATCTGTTCTCCAGGCAGTCAAAGAGTCTGCAAAAATGGTAGTTTAAGTAAAAATAGCAAGAAGTAACGGGAGGGTATAAAGGCTTAAGAGATGCCCTTTATATTGAACTAGATCCTTTTTTTTTTTTTAAATATTTTATGCCTAAACAACACTGAAGCATTCGACATGAACAAAAGCCATTGAATAAAATGTTTGTTATCAATATTAAACTCAATTTAAGCTCGTAGTAGTCTAGTAATAGTAGTAGTCATTACATATTTTATATATATTTGTTTCTTCTTACAAATTCTTCAGTTAACGTGATGATACCCATTTTACGCATGCAGGGTATGAATACACAGACTGTTGTTGCCTTGCAGTAAAGTTAAAGTTGTAATTAAAATGTTTACTACACCATGAAATGAACAAAAGACTATCGAATCGATGATGTACGTGTTAAATTGAAAAATCCCCTCGCACAGCAGCCAGTTTTTTTTCATGGATATTCAGAAGTGAAGGAGACTGTGTGAGTGTGTGGTTGTGCGGGTGGCGTTGTTTACAAATAGAAAACATTTATGCAAACAACACTTGAACAGTGGATGCCATTAAGAGCACAATACGGAAATGGTTTCTTAAACACCATTAAACTTTTGAGAGTCTTAATAAATTATGACTACTTTTAGGCAATAGGCAGATAGCCGTTGACAAGATTGTAATGCATTTGAATTAAATATGAAAGAGATGCCACATAATGTTGCATCGTTTGAAAGTTAACGCTTACTTGAATTCGCATTATTTGTTATTTGTCTGGCAAAGCAGTTGAAACCCGTAATTAGTTTACACTTGCGGTAATTGCGGCATAAATCTTCAGCTGCAGAGTGTCGTAATATCAAAGGCACACACAAAGATACACTCATTTGTAGCTTTATCTTTAACTATAGCTGTAGTTTCAGCTGTAGCTGTATCTGCTGTGCTGTGCTGTTGTTTCCCTGCACTCACACAAGTTTATTACGTCGCTTGTCCCTTGCTAGTTCCAACAGCATTATCCCAGTCCAGAGCCATCCATGGCAGCAAAATGATTTGTAGCTCTAATGGGTGTAGAGTCAGTTGTTAGCCGTGTGGCACTCTCAGCGTTTTCTGGCAACAAAATCAACTGCATTAAAGTTGCAGCTTCGTTTTCGACACCAGACAAAACTGAGAGAGAAAAAAAGGTTGTAAAAATAGTAAAAATTTATTTGTCGTGCTGTAAACAAAAGCATAAATATTGCTCTACGTTTTGTTTCCCAGTGGCACTTTGCTTTGCACTTTCTTTGTCGTTTTCCATCTGCTTTCTTCCCTTTTTACGCTTCATCAAGTTAACTCGTGTCTAGTTGCCCCCTAGGTGGAAATAATACTGTGCTATCATTGCCATTTTAATGCCGTACCTTTTTACAGGCTGCGGCCTCTCAAGTGGCTCCCCTTCGATGGGCAGACAAACGCCAGTTAAACGGGACTTACCACCGCCAGCCACGCCTCTCCGCCCACTCCTAGTCGAATTTGCAGATAGTTTTCTTTGGGTTGTTGGGTTTGTCGTATAATGTTACTATTATTGCTGTCACGTTTTATGGAGCTATTAAGGACACGTCGATGTGACCATTGAAATTTCAGTCTCTCTGTCGTTTCATCTCCGTTTTTTCAATGGGTCGAATTAAAACACAGTTTAAATTCAGCATTACAGCTGTGACCCTGTTGAGAATTAATTAACCTGCAGCTAAAACTATTAAAAAAAGAGTTTTAAGTCCAAATTTATTCGCATGCTGTTAAAAACTATTCACAAGTGGTGTGTATCTATCAGATACTTTGTGTAATAGCCTGCAGTTGACTTAATTGAAGCGTGAGCTATCGCACGCCTGATTAAAGACCACGCAAATCACTTCAGGCAGTGCAACAAAGTGTGGCATGTGGCATGTGGCAAGTGCAGCAAATGCGTTGCCCGTTGACCCCTAAGCCAGATCGAGGGACAGACAATTAGTGCAGGACCACTAACTACTTCGACAAATCACAAGTCAAACATTTAGCATCAGCGTGTAAAAATAAACGCATAGACGGACATTGGTTACATAAGCTCACGTTTGTGTATCCATAAGATACATTTTGCTAACAAATTCGCACTTGAATTGCGTTTGTTGACTGTTTAAAAGTGTGCACAAGACATTTGAGCAAAATAAAGTGAACACTAAATCGTAGGAATGTAACGAAAAGGATTTTCATAAACAGCTAAAAGTTAAATCAGTCTTAAGTAATTAAAACATATTTAAATAAGAAAATTAGAAAAGTATAAAGATCCCAAAGACAAGTGCCTAAAGGTTTTTACATAAAATAAAAATCAGTTACAGGAATTTAACTGATTTTAATTTAACTTAATTTAACTTTAACTTTACACTATAAAGTTGCATTTTTCCCCCATTTAACTTTATCGCGATCCTTGAGCCGATTTCTTTGAGTTTTTCAGTGCAGAAATGCTTTGGTGTGGCTCACAACCTTTAAGCCAACTCAGGCAATAAGAAAGGCGCCTCACAGTTTGCTGGCCAAACTGAAGGCACTTAGTGTTGGCTTGACTTAAAGCTCGTGTTGCATTTGGGCATTTCCTGCCACGTTATGTGTGCGCCTGTCGAAAGGTTAAGAGCCAAGGAGGCAAGAGAAAGGGCAGAGTACGGGAAGAAAGGGGTAAGTGGTATGAAAAAAGTGTTGAGAAGCGGGAAGAAAGAGACAGGAGGCAAGCGTCTTTAAGCCTCCTTCTCCTTCGCCTTGGCCTGCCAATCTCGATTGTTGGATTGTTATACATGTATTTACTTATGTCCGTGTGTGTGGTTGCAACTGTGGCAAGGCCTACAAGGTTAAAAGTGTTGGTGCAGGCACTTGCGGTTACTGTTTTAGTTTTATTGGCAGCTGTGCCGCAGACTCAGAGGGTTAACCACTGCAAGTTTATACAAACATGTTGTCCGAAAACCAAATGCGAAACCAAAACTTAAACCAAAACCGAAAACATATCCAAAAACCAGTTTAGCCACTGACCTTTTCGTGCCGCACAAAATTCATAATCCATGGCAGAGCGTCTAATCGCGCCGGGTGTCAGGTGCGTGCGGCGATGAGTTGGAAAACTCATTGCGGAGGCGTGGCCAGGCCCATCTATAATGCGGCAAAAAAAACACAGCAAAAAAGAAGTTAACGAAAATTATACGTAATGAAACTGAAACTGGCAAAATATTTATAAGTTTTTAGGCGTATGAAACACGCAACTAAATTTGCAGCATCCGTTTGGCATGGAGTGTCAAGTGTTGCCTCGAGCTGACATGTATCGACCTTGCCACAAAGTGTTGCCAAATGTTGCAATGTTGCCACAGCTAACAAGCAAGATAAGTACAGTCGAACACGCCCGACCGTATAATACTCTCTGCTTTTATTCCCAATTATAATGTTAAAATCGGTATCCGGATATAACATTAGATAGTTCTTGTATTAGAACACGTTAAAACAAAAAAAACTAAGCATAATCGAACATACAATTGCCTTTAAAGCGGCATGCAAGTTTGAAAAGTTTTTTATTTCTTACGGAAAAAGGGGGCGTGGCAGTCCAAAATTGTAAATGGCAATGCATTTATGCTGTCTCTAGGAACGTGTGTACCAAAATTGGTATTCCTAAGTGCCATAGTTACTGAGATATTCGCCGAAAACATCGTTTTTTTCCGAAGTATGTCTAGTTTTTTGCTTATTGTGGGCGAATAGGGCGTGGCATCAAAAAAAAAAAAGATCCTTGTATTGACTGACTAAATATCAAGTCGATAGAGACCAAATTCGAACTTGTAGCTCTTACCATCTCTGAAATCTGTGTGTTCATACGGACAGACAGACGGACAGACAGACAGACAGACAGACAGACAGACAGACAGACGGACAGACGGACATGGCTATATCGACTCGGCTTGTGATGCTGATCAAGAATATATATACTTTATGGGGTCTGCCACGCCTCCTTCTGCCATACATTTGCACAAACCCAATATAATCTTGCAGAGAGTATAAAAAGTCGCATAACTTAACGGGCATTGCATGACTTGACCGTTTCCCTTACCCATTTCCCCCTTACCATTCCATTTTCCCAGTCTGTTTGTCTGCTGGGCAGCTTTTCCGGCTCTCAATGAAGTCATTTCGTTGGGCCATAATTATCACTCCATAATTTATAAGTATACAATCAGGTATGTATGCATGGCATACGACGCTGCATACGGCGGATGCCTCATTTAGATGTAAGTGGTTGTGGCAACAACAGCAGAAGTTGCTATTGCCACAACTCGTCGCAAACACGTCGCTCATTAATATTTACGCTGCCAATTGAAGCAGTTTTCAGTTCGGTAAACGATGGCAACACCATCAACACCAACAACAACATCGACAAACAACTGTGATAACAACAACAACAAAATAATTTACTGGTGCAACATTGTCAACGTTGCATGCAAATTGAAAAGGTAGAAACGCTTTTCACTTGCTGCTTTTCCAATACGCTAGGTCCTTAAATGCATTTTATGAGCTTCGCTGTAGTTTGGGAGCACTTTGCAAATTAAATTGTATGCCAAAATACCCTGTAGTTCTGGCATGAAATAAGTTAAGTCTAAGTTCTTTGAATTTTTCTTTTAACTTTCAGCCAACTGCAGTCTAGCTTACCCCTCTTTTCACTAATTTGTAGAGGGTATGCCAATTATATATGCTTGCTGCATACAAATTGTCAGGCATGACCAAATGTTGAGCAAGAAAACTGCATGAATCACAGGCGTCTTGTCTTCGTTGACTGAAGATCCTGCAGCAAACATTTAAATTAATTTTCGACCATTGCCAAAGTGTCGTGGGAGCGGGTAGAGGACAGACCGGAGTGCGACAGGGAAGCGGCAAGTTTGAACCAAGACTCATCTGTGCTGCGTATCGGCAGATGGAAAGCGAAAGTTTCTTAGCTGTTTGGTGGGAATCTCAATCTGGCTACGAATTGGCCATTTATCTTTGGCTCAATTTACGCTCTCTTACCTAATCGACGATTGTTGCTGTGCATTGGGTATTGGCCAGGCTTGTCTTTACTTAAAAGTAGATTTTTTTTAAACAATTTTTTTTTGGTATTGGCTACGGCTGGCGGCTTGCTTTTGTTGGTGGCGGGAGTTTGTCAGCCTGGTTGACCCGTTTGACTCGTAACTTGTGGCAGGCATCCTTGTGCATCGTTCGCCACGCGTGTCGCAGCTGCCATAAATCGCATTGATTATCGCGCCTTATATTTTTTAAACACACAGACAGTTTTTGGCGCACTTTCAATCGCCTCTTTCTGCCACTTACATAACATTTTTGGATGACTAAGATTTTTGACAGGTTGCTGGACATTCTTTAACTTTCTGTTTTTCGGCTTTTGGCTTTCGGCTTTTGGCTTTTGGTCTTCAGTTTTGGGCTTTCATTGTCGCTGTCCCTAATTGATTTAAATAAGTTTTATGCTTAAGGTTATGCTTTGCTTCATTTTTCTTTTTGAACCTTCGTTTATTTTTATATTTTTGTTAATTTTCGCCTGCAGTGATTCCCTCTTGGCCTTGGCAGCTGCTTGCTTTCCATTCGGATGACTTTTGGGCGTGTTGACGCTCAATCAATCTTTTGTTTTTATTTATTTTTGGCTTTTTTTCTTGACTCTTGTTTTGTCAGCAGCCTGTTTCGAGCCATTTGCTTAAGGTGTTAAGACCGAAAGTAATTTACGCTAAATATTATTTCGCATTTCATGACTCGTTAAACTCAGCGTAAGATGTGGAGTAGTTGATCAAATTTTTAGTTTCTGTTTGCTTAGCAACTTTTACCAAATGACACTTGAAAAAAAATGCTCAAAATTTTACCAAAAAGGAACCTATTCAAGCTTTAGTTGCTTGGGAAATTAAGGGCACTCCAGCTATTGGACAATTCAGTTAGAAGACCAAATTGAAAAGCCTCCACAAGTGGCAGACTCAAAAGCAGTTAATATTAATCTAAACTGAACTTTAATCAAGAGCTGCCTTTGGAGTCCTTTGCTGCCAATCACTCGACCAGCTGTCAAGGAGACAGCACAGTCATGAATTAAACACAGACTGAGACTTCGACTGGGACTGAAACTTGGACTTCGACTGGGATACAGATGCTAAGATACAGATACAAATTTCGATGTTCCAAGAAAGGCAAAAAAGTAAGAGGCTGGCACGCATCTTCCAAGCGCAATTTATGTAAATAATTGTGGTTTCTTCTAGCCACTCGATGCTGGCCAACTAAAGATTACATAAGCCATGTCTAGAGAGTAAGATGGAGCACGGAAGGGGACAGGGGTAGTGGGTGCACTGTGGTCAGTCAATGCAGCAACGTTAACTATCAGTTTTTTTTTTGTTTTTGTAACTTTTTTTGCTTTTTTTTATTCCGCTTTTTGGTGTGTCTAATGACCATTTGCATTATCTTCTTCAGTTGCCGCCAGTTCTCCAAATTGCACGAAATATTCACAAAGCGTTGAATGGACAAAGAGGAGTGTGGGTAGTGAAGGGGGCGTGGCAGAGAAGGGGGTAGTAAGGAAGAGTGTAATGTTGTCTTGACAAGTTGTTTCGTCAGATATGCAAATGTGTCGATGTTTTCTTAATGTTGTTGCTGTTGTCTATCTTACTGTCTGTCTGTCTATCTGACTCTAAGTCTGACTGCGTCTGGGCACGTGCAAGCGTGGCGAGACCTCAGAAATTACCCGATAATTTAAAAGAAATGAGCCCAGGAAGTGTGTATATAATACCAAAGTTGCAGGTACTCGAGTGAGTGCCTTTTATACATGGCCGTCATCCCCAAAAAAAGTACACACACAAGAATACTTGGAGTTCTTGAAATATGCAACAAAAAAATTCATAAAATTCATATTTCATAAAAGTTTTGAAGTCTTACTGTAGCTGCTGTTGCTTGTGGGCGTTCTGCAGTCCCACCTTTTGATAATAAACTAAAAAAAAGAAAATGAAACACCTTAGTGACCGCGATCCCATGGAGCGTAGTTAGTTCGCATTTTATTTTTGTTGTTTTTTTTTTTTTTTGCCTGCATCTCTGGCATTCCCACAGTAAATATAAATTTAAATTATACGACTGCCAACAGCTCTATGCACAGTATTTTAAGTACAAATTCAATTCCGCGATTTCACTTTGAGTTCGACTTTTTATTATTCACTGCTCTGCACGGAGAGTGAGGAAGGGAAGAGGTGTTACAGTGGGGTGTAAAGGCCCTTTGACTTGCTTCGATTGAGTGCCAAAAGCAACAGCTGTGAAGCATACATATTTTAAATTCCCAACGACAAGCGAATCTACAGCATTACAAATTGCACTGCAAATAATAATAACAACAAATACAACAATGGCAATAAAAAAAAATTAAACAAACAACAATTCAAGCCATGGAAAATCTAAGGAAACTCTTAAATTTCAGCTGCAGTCTTAGCTGTTTCCCTCCATGAGTCAAACAATGCCACTGAAATGCAAACAAGCTCAATAAGATTCACAGAAATACAGCAGCTGACCTTATAAATTATGTAGAGCGAGTGGTAAAGTGTTGAAAATTGAATAGTAAACTAATAAATAAATTAATAGAAGTGTGGTTTGCAGACTTTATTCTTGGAACTAAGTTCTATTTCTTAGAGCACTGTTTACTGTTTGAAGTGTAAAGAACTTAAAGTCTTAAAAGCTTAATTTGTAATCACTTCTATAACTGACTTGAGCCGCCAAAAACATAGTTTTTATGGCTACATTTAAAGTCTAAATTAAATGCCAATCACTTCCTTAAATTTATTATTCAAAACACTTTAAATTTTATTACAAGCAATGCCCCACATTCAAAGGCCAAACTATTGAGCCTACGCTCATTTATAAATTTATATATAATTTAAATAGCAATTTGTTAAGATTGAGCTAACTGCCGGAATGTCCTTCGGGCCGTTCTCACAATAGATTGCTCTTTTAATTTGGCCCTCCATTAGGTCGGCCATCTCGGCTCGTTTGGCATCATTTTTCAGGCAAATGTCGCTCACAGAGTTTAAATGCATGATGACGGCTGCTGTCGTTGACTTTTACGAGTTCATTACATGAACTTTTATGATTCGAATAAAATAAAATATAAAAAAAAAAAGAAAAACAACAACAACGGAGAGAAAAAAAGGCGGCAACAATTGTTAGCCACGTTAAGTGCGCTCAGTAGGTAGTTAGTTAAGGGGCTGCTTGACTTTAATGATTCGCATTGCACTTCATTTGAATACACATACAAAAATTACGCATACGCCATGTGTGCGATGCGTCGCTTCAAGTCGCGTCTTTTTTTCTGGTCGTTCACATTAAAGCCGCGTTTTTACGGACTTGGCCGTGTTTATAGCAGCTAACTCTGCTCTCGTTATTGTGTTGCCTTGACAGACTTGTTGCAGTTGCTCGAAATACGTTTAATTGTAGCGTTCGTAGCGTTTTTCGCGATGTCAAGCAACCCGTGGCCCACATTCTGCGCCCACTGTATAGAAACTTGTTTCCACTGTCAACTGCATTTTGTTAAATATTTTCGCTGTTTCTTTTCACCGTTGCTCTTGGTTACTGTGTTATGGCTTAGACTGCCATCAAACTAACGAGGCTTAAGAAGCGCTTTCACACGAGTCGCAAAGTAAAAAAACAATAATAACCGTCTGCCAAATCTGATTTGAAGCCACGGCAGACTCAACACTTCCGCCACGTAATAAATGCCACAGTTTTTCATTGAAGTATTCGCGTTCAACTTCAAAAGAAACGAAAAAAACCGAGCAATAAAAAGCAAAACGAATGCAAAAAGCATTCATTCCGAGGCATTCATGGTCTTGGCCAACAAAGTGCAACAAGATCCAGAGCTCTAAGCAGTTACCACCCGCTGGTAATACCCCGCCATTCCCTGCTCCCTCTCGTTATAAATGTTGGTAACATGTTTCGTTCATTTGGGGCGAGTCGCAGCAGTTAAAATTAGGCCACATCCTAAGCCAAAAGCACACCCAGTTGGCGAAATGAAATAATGCTGCCATTAATATGCAAATGCACATGAAAAGTGCATGCCACTCCCCCCATTTCCGCCCACTTAATGTATGTTTTTGCAACTGTTTGACAGGCAAACCACGAGAAGCGGCAACAAATGTGAAGCATCCTTGCTACATAGAAGCTTCCTTTTATACATTTATAAAAACTTGTGCTCATGCAATTAAATAAGAACGACATTTGCAAATGTAACTGCAGCTCAAAGTGTCTGCTAACGAGTCTCCTCACTCACTTGGAGCAGTCTCCGCTCAGTTGAGCCAAGAAGAAACTATTACTACCAAATTTAGTTGATTTAAATTAGTTTACTTAAGCTAAGTTAGGCAAAGACACAAAGTTTATGAGTGCGTAGAGAAATATTTTTGCTTTTAAGTAAAGAAAATAAATTTACTTAAGCGAAGCGAAATAATACCTCCTCTTTGTGACATGAAAAGTAATTGTTCAAATAGTTTAAGAGTTTACTTTTGTTTTGTTAACTACTCTAGTCTGGTCGCGTCACGCACTCACGTTGTCATCTCCAGTTTATTCCTCTATTAAAATCACTGAAGAGGCGACAACACACGGTTAAACAGTTGCGTAAAACAATCTGGATTTGTCTGACTTTCAAATGCAGCGCATAAAACTTTTGTTAACTGTTTGAAACTTTTAATTACTACAGCCGAAAACTTTTGGCTTCTACTGCAACCCAAATCCGAACTAACTCAAAAGAGGCCACACACAACATTAAAAAAAAGAGTTAACAGTTTAAGCGGATAATTTGTTGGTGATTCAAGCTTCAATTGCCAAACGGTCAATCGTTAAGAGAACCGGTGCTGCCGAAAAAAAAGTCGTTGACACTAATTAGCATTTTAAAGTAAGCAACAAGTTAGCAGTGCAACAGCAGCAGCAGCAGCAGCAGCAACTACAACATTGATTACACCGCAAAGCAGTTTGCAATTGAAGCGAACATAACAAACATGCTGCCAAGTGCAATAAATAACAAGTCTATGAATATCCCATGTCGATCTGTTGATCAGTCGATGAGCGCATCGCTAGTTGCCACTAGATGCGAGATGCAAGATGCTGCGGAGGAAGCAACAGCAACGGCGACAAGCAAAAATGTCAAATGTAAAAGCGAAACAGTCAAAGAGCCAAAATGGCAATGTTCGATACCAATGAAAAGAGCAACGCGAAAAAAGATGAAAAATCAAGAAAAACAAAAAAATAAAGAAAACAACACTAAATAAAATTGTATTCAACAATTCAAAAATTTGCACGCTGTTGTCGCTGCTGTGTTTGCCTAACAAGCAGGAAGTGTCGCCGCTTCGAGGCAGCCATAGTGTTGTCTGCTCTTTGGCTGGAGATGCCACTGCCTCATCTCACACACACTCCAACACACACACACACACACTCACATAGTGCTGTACACTCATAGTTACAATAACCAGCGACAACAGATGCAGGAAGCAACAAATGTCGTCGTCGTCGTCGTCATCAGCGCCAACTTCCTACAAATTCCCCGCCGTCAACTTGGCGCCCAGGGATGATGCACAGCACCCACCAACCCAACCAGCCTGCCAGCCGTTGGGGTCGAGTTGATTGCGTGAGTTGGCGCTATCTTAATCTTTCAGTGTCACCCCCAACCCCAGTTTCAATTCCAATACCCATCCCATGTACCCAGCAAACACCCATCTTGGGCACAGTGTAAGGCATCGCAAAGGATGCCGCATTAAGCTGCTTCCTGCTATTTTTATGCAATTTTCCCTCAACGCTAATCCTGGTAGGATTAAGAGTGCCAATTAGCTGTGATTAAATGCTTTTGAAATCAGTTAAAATCATAGCAACTAGCTGCTAAAAAATTAATAGAAATGCAGATTAAATTATGTGTAATTTATGAACTGTGTTTAAACTGTGTTTCTAAGGGATAAGAAATTAAATGCAATAGAAATCCAGAGTTTTATTGAAAAGGTGAACTTCGATTTATTTCTAAAATAACTACAATGTTTTCTTGACTAAATATGTTAAATTCTGCTACAAAAGAGTTAAAAATATCAGTATTTGCAATAAAGATTTATTCAACACTACGCTTCTTTAAACTGCTTAAAAAATCTTTTAAAACTTTAGAAAAAACTTAAAACTAACTTTTTAATTACCTTCACTTGTCAGACTTATCTTGAGTTTGTCCAAAACGCAATTCCCTAAATGGTGCATAACTTTCCCTTCCCATGTCAGACTGAGATTTATCCGATTTTATAACGATTGCAATCCCTCGCTCCCCCCGCATACTGTTTGTCTTGTTATATTTTAGCTTTGCTTTGACAGCTCCTTTGGCGGTTTTGCTTCGCAAAATTCGGAAAATGTTTTGGCATCTGCCAGTGAACTTGAATGCAAATCGAAATGCAAATTCAATTGCTCTTCAATCTGCTTTCAAATCACAAACAAACAGAGGCTGAGAGACAGATGCGGTTCATCCAAAAGGTGTTGCTAGTGACGTCTGTAGTTGATCTTAGATTGTTGAGCAGCCTCATCCTCAATTGTTGTCTCTGTTGCACAGCATCGTACTCTCTTTCTCCGCCGCCTTGTCTCTGTGGAATTTAGCTTCACTTTTCCCACATTTGTGCGGCACTCGCACAATTTATTATGCGATGCAGTTGCGAGTTTCAAGACAATAAAAGCACTTAATGCCAAAAAGACGAAGAGACAAAAACTCGAAAAGTCGCTCAATGTTCAATGTTCGTTAGCTAAAAGAGTTTTGCATGCGATTCGTTTATGGGGAATGTCCCTCCTCCCCCACTCAAGTGGCAGGTAGTAGCATCAACGTGACTGGATCTGGAGCCAGAGTCAAACTCTGACTCCGAGTGCGGTTTACACAGTTGCGCAAGCGCATTTCAAGGTGAAATCGCCGGCATTTCTCAGACTCCGGAAATACACATTTACATTAACGTTTACACATTTACCAGCTGCGTTGCATTTGCTTTGGCCAACCACAGCGTTGGCAAATGGAATGAAATTTACACAAAACATAAAGTATCCATTTAGTAACTGAGTTTTGACAAGCTATTCAATTAGTCTATTCGCTGATTGTAATTAAATGAATAATCTACGATGTGCCAATTCGTTTGGGCTTAAAAGCACATCAGTTTTGATTTTTAAAATAAAATATAAAAACGCTGCATTGTTTTAAAAGAAAACAACAAATTGGCCGAGTGATTGATATGAACTTCATCGAATTTAATTACCGCTACGTGTATTTAAGTTGATTAAATAATAATAAATGGGCAGAAATTGGTTTTGGTAATTTAGCTGTAAAATAGTTAGCCCTTTCAATGCCCTAAATAATGTCATTAATGTGCTCAACATTGTGGCTGAAAATAATTACAATTCCCTTATTTTGTTAGACCTTTTCGCCCGTTGTGTCGAGTTTAATTTAATTAAAAATCGCAACGAATCGCTTTAATGTTTAATAATGCCACAAATCGTTGTGCCAAAATTTGCCGACTAATTGAAAAACTATCGTTGCTTTTCTCTGAGCATATTATAGTTCAAAGTAAAGTACATGACTCAAAAGTATTCAACAGGGAATAATAGTAATAAAAACGTGAAGAAAAACACAGTTTTAATATCGTGAGCGACAATCAACAATCACAATAAAATTGCATTTTATGGTCATTCGGACGAAAAGGCGACAATTTGCAAAATGTTTTTTTTTTCTGTTTCTTGTTGATATTTTTTTTTTTTTTTTTTTTTGGTTTGTGATTTTTTATTTTCTTTTCTGTTTTTTATTGTCAAATTACGCAATGCGCTAATTTTTGATGCGTAAGCGTGACCGTAAAAGCTATATAAATAAAAGTTATAAAATGCCAACAAAATAAGAATGCAAAATTACAAAAGTTGCAACACGACCGCAATATACCCTATACCCTTCAAGGTATCTGCATTTAATGGCAAATTATCTGAACGAAAGATCTGGACGCGTCACGAATTCGTTAAAAGGCTCAGACCGACAGTACAGTAAAAACTGGTAGGTAACGAACCAACAGCGACTTTATCAATAAAAACATAAAAGTAATTTGCTTTTAATTAAGAAATAAAAAATGTTTAATTAATTAATTTCTTAGCCCAACAACGGAAAATGGGCCAAAATTCGTTAGAAGGCTCAGATCGACAGTACAGTAAAGCGTGGTAGCTAATGAACGAACAACGAGTTTTGCAATAAAAACATAACAGAAATTAGTTTTTAATTAAGACATAAAAAATGTTTATTAGTGTAATTTCTTAAGCAAATATAAAATTGACACCCTTAAGCAAATTTCACTGTACTTTGCAGTTATGCACACAGTGTCACACACAGTAAAACCTCAGTTAAGCATACAACACATGCTCTCGTTGTAAACTTTACAGCGCACATATTCTCATTAATCATCAGTGTGTGTGCGCGAGTGTGTAGGTGTGTGTGTGTGGGTGTGTGGATTGCCGCACAATGGCAACCTAAATTCGTATGTAAGGGAAATCCACAAGACGCGCACAAATTATTCAAATTGCCATTGTTTAACATGCAGCAGATTCAGACCAAGATTTGCACTTTTCTTATGATTTTCACTTTTCTCTAGCTCTAAGCTCTGCCTAGCGCCAATTTGATCGTGAGCGCATTTTTCCTCTATTTTTCAGCCAGCAGTTACATTTTCATTTAGTACACTCGCTGGCCCCTAAAGCAAAATTTTAGCAGCAGCCGATCGCTTGGCCCGCCGTGTCCCAAGTGTGTGTGGCATCTGTGGCAGTTGCCAGCTGCAAGCGGCAAAGTTTTGCTGCCAACGAGAGCGAAAGTGCACGACGAGGGCAGAGTGAGTGAGACAGTGAGTGAGGGAAAGAGTGAAAGAAAGAGAGACCAAGACTGTGAGAGAGCACAGTGAGAGTGAGAGCCTTTTACGCTCTGACTCGACCACATCCGACAGCGGGAAATTGCTGGCTTAGTGCGACACAGTGCGGTAATAAGTTGATTGTGCGGTAATTTTGGTTTCACTTGCCCCGTCCTACACCAGACGCCGAGAGAATCGCTTAACCTCACCACAGCAGTGTCTTGTGGCACAGTCAAGCGCTCGAAAGGGGCGGTGCGGCGCGGATGGGCAGCTCATTATTGGCCAGCTCTGTTGCTGGCTGGCCACAATGCTGCGGGCCGTGTGCCACACATGCGCAATGCCCAAAGTCGCATCATCATGATCGCAAACCTCTCCCAATGTGCTAGTGTTTGTAGCTGAGTATCTGTATATGTGTAGCTGTGTATCTGTGTGTGCGTTTGTATCTGTTTGTGCCGCTAGCCGAGTGTGGCATCTATGTAGCTGGATTTTTTGTATAAATTGATGATGCGGCTGCATTGGTTCGTCAGTGAAGCATTTGATTTGGTCTAATAAACATCGGTGAACCGAGTCCGAGTCAGAGTCAGAGTTAAGAGTCAACTCGAGGATATACAAAACGTGAGAAACCATCAGCAATCCTCATCCGCATCCACATCCACATCCTAATTCGTATCTCTTTCTCCGATATATTTACCTATTCCCATACCCGAATCACAGCACAGACCTAGGATTACTGTGTGTGTGTGTGCGTACGTGTTACGATCCCTAACAAGTTCAAGAACAAGTTCCCAGAACGCGTCTTCAACCCTATCTTCAAGCAGCCATGAAAACCTTCATCTTAATGTCCTGCCTGGCATTGGCCGCGGCACGCCCAGAAGCTGGCTACAACTATAACCGTCCCGGAGGCGGCGGTGGTTCCGGCGGTGGCTCCCACGGTGGTGGCGGTGGCGGCCATGGCGGTGGCATCTCCGGAGGATTCGGTGGTGGCTCCAGTGGAGGCTTCGGCGGTGGCTCCAGCGGCGGCTTCGGCGGTAGTTCCGGTGGAGGTTTCGGTGGTGGCTCCGGAGGTGGATTTGGAGGCGGTGCTGGTGGAGGTTTTGGCGGCGGTTCGGGTGGAGGTTTCGGAGGTGGCTCAGGAGGCGGTTTCGGTGGCGGATCCGGCGGTGGTTTCGGAGGAGGTGCGTTAACTGGTAGTTTAGGCTAGTTTCCCAGCTAATCTTTGAGAATTTTCAGGCATCGGCGGTGGTTTCGGAGGCGGCGGCGGTGGTGGCACCACTCTGGTGCAGAAGCACATCTATGTCCATGTGCCACCACCAGAGCAGGAGGAAGTCCGTCAGCGTCCCAATCTGCCAATTGGACAGGCCCAGAAGCACTACAAGATCATCTTCATTAAGGCGCCATCTCCTCCTTCGTACCAGGCTCCAGTCATTCCTCTGCAGCCCCAGAACGAAGAGAAGACTCTGGTCTACGTGTTGGTCAAGAAGCCCGAGGATCAGCAAGACATTGTCATTCCCACACCCGCACCCACGCAGCCATCCAAGCCCGAGGTCTACTTCATCAAATACAAGACCCAAAAGGAAAGCGGTGGCATCTCCGGAGGATCCGGTGGCTTCACTCAGACCAACACTGGCAGTGGCTACTCAACTGGTGGCGGTGATGGTGGTTTCTCTGGCGGTGACATCTCTGGCGGTGGCATCTCAGCGCCATCCAGCAACTACGGACCACCTGGCAAGTCTGGCCCATACTAAGAAGCCTTCCACGCAAATCCACTACAGAAACGAACAGATGTGGAAGAAGAAGAAGAAGACGATGAAGAAGTACCAGAACATAAAAACGAACCTCGAACTCACTGCAATCAGACACATACTCGGCTTAAGCTGCTGACTAGTCCTGTCGTTGACGCCCCCCAACACAAAAAGCAAAAACAAAATTACTTCTCCCGAGATCACGCCCATAAAATGAAGACCACAAGTGCGAATTGACCTAATCTTTGGACGAGAAGACTAACCCGAAACGTGATGATTTTATTTCCTCTTCTGATATCCTCAGCTAGGATCATCTTTGGACAATTCTTTCGTCCGTCTCTTTTGTACATAAAATATTTTCAACTATCTTTCCCAACAACACTAATCTCTGCAACATCCATCTCTCTATCTCACCTTCTCTGTCTGTCTCTCTCTCTAACTCTCACTCACACTCATTCTCTCGCTCATACTCACACACGAAAACTCTTCTGATATGTCTCTGTCTCACCTGACCAGCCCAAGAATCCCGAGAAATATCATTTAGCTAATCAATGACGAGTGCTGGGTTCCCCGGGAAGGGAACTCCACTTGGCATTCAAGCGATAGCGGAAGCGGAAGTGCAAGTGCAAGCGGAAGATGCATCGGATGAGATGAAAGTAAAAAGTTGATAAAATTTGAAGATGAAGATGAAAATGAAGTTGAAGTTGATAGAGCGGGAGTTGAGACAAGCTCCATTCATAATACATATAAATATAAATATATTTTAATTATATTATTAGCTCGTAAGTACTTTATGCACAATAAAAAAAACAACGGTGACAAAATTACGAAAAAAAATCAAAAAAAAACCTGAAAGTATTTATTTCCTTAAGCTCAGCTGCAGACAATTTCCACTGAAAGTGTGTTTTCCATTAGGAAAATGGGTTCGCCTGAGCCTTACACAAATTGATTTTCCTTCTTGTCCTTTGCTTAGATTTGTTTTTATTGTTGTTCTTTGCTATTCTAATATTTTCTGCCAAAGTCCATGCATTGTTGGCCCACATGTGGAATTTTTATTGACGTCAATAAGGTCGTTGAGGAGGCGTCACTGCAACCGAAGCGATAAGAATGAGTTGACTTCCATTTCCATACATTTACAACAAAATAGAAGCCAAAACAAAACTAAATGTCCTTGAGTGGCTGGCTAAGAGCTTTTAAGCCACCTCAGACCAAAGTTTCTAGGCTATTAAACTAAGACTGTTGAGGCTTTTGGAAGTCAGTCTTAAAACAATATAACCCAATTTAGCTGCTCATAATTTACTTATGATTTCGAAAATTGTATTCCTCTCCCCAAACTGGCAAAATACACTGAAGAAACATAATTAATTTAACACTCGCAAAACGAGAGAAACCGAAAGCGAGAGAAGTTTCCAAGTTCTGAAACCCACTAAAAACTAATTAAAAAGTAATTTCACGGTATTTTTCTCATAATTTAAACTCAATTCAACCTTGGCTCATTTATTATAGTTTACTGTTTTTAACTTTCTCACTTTTATTGGAACATTTGTTTTCTCCTTTTTTTTTTTGGGTTTTTTCTTTAGCCACTTTTTTGCAGTCTTCTCTTTTCTGGTGCTAATCTGTGCTTGGAAAGGTAAATTAACGGTTTCCGCCACTTTAACAACCTACCGAATAAGGAAGAGGAAGAAACCAAGGTCTGAGTGCAGCAGGGGACAGCAAAGTCCATTTTAATTAAGTTGACTTGTGTGAATGGTTTTAAGCCAAAGTTTCTGTTTGAACTCACATACACAGTTACACACAGAGACCCCAACACACACAGATAGAGACACCACAGAACTACCAACTGTGGCGCCCTTTAATACCAGTAAAAGCTTTACAGCTGCTCAATTTGGGGGAAGTCCCCAGCGAGCGTTACCAACTGTCTCTAAGTGGCCCCGAGAATATGGTCTTTAAAGCAACTCGCAAATCTAAAACTGTTTGGGGTTTATGGCTATAAATTCCCTGTTCACTAGAAGAAGTTTTGTTAACATGATCACTCTGTAAAGTAAACGATAACAGCTGAGAAGCTTTATGTTTCAAGCAAACTAAAGGCTTTGTTTATAAACTATTTATTTAGATAATTTCATAGTTTGATAATTTGTGTAGTAATTCAAATTACGCTCCTTTTTCTAGGGTATCGCTTATTCGATTCCCAAATGCAAATTATTCTGATGTGTTCGGTTTGTGTTTTTCATTGTTAATCTTTTATCACGTTTCGTTTCGCTGTTGTCTCACTTTTTAAACACAGCAATCTCTATATATGTTTTTAACTGTATGTGTGTTTATCTGTGTGTGTGTACTGTTTTTTGTGTAATGTTTTTAATGCTTTAAATACACACAACGTTGTCCGTAGCTTCGCATTGTCATTGTCGCTCGAATTTCAGTTTCCTTCTCTTTGCTCCACAGTTTGTCACTTTCACTTTTGTTTTGGCTTTGCCATTGTTGTTGTTGTTGTTTCTGTTGTTGCTGTTACCTTTGGCTAGCCAGCAGGCGGAGCACAATAACTGTTGTTGTTGTAGGTGGCCCGAAGCCATCAAGTTGTGCTGATTTTCTGCCTTTGTTCCCAGCAACATACAAATTTTGTTGTTCCGGAATCCGGATGTTTATGCAGATGACGCCTCCAATGTTGACCCAACACAGGCTTCTATTTGTAGCAACAGCAAGCTCTATCAATGGGTTATTGACCACACATACTCACGCACACTTGGACTCCTTAAAGCAGTGCCAGCTGCTGTGGCATGCCACTTAGACTAAGCTACAAAACGAATTTTTAATTACACTTGCTTTGGGTCGTAAACTGCGAGAGGACAATAAAAGTGATAGGAGCAGACGCTGACATCCACACACAACATAATTTAAGTATTCCTAGCTTGGCCATAAAACTCTCAGTATGTTGCATGCCTCCCCCGAAAAGAGTTTAACCGTTTCACATAAATCAGATATGGGCTGCGCACCACCAGATACCACCAGACACCACGAGACATCACTAGACACCACCGGAACCACTGCTGCCACCGGAACCACGTAGCCATCCTTTCTGGACTGAAACTCATAGATATTTCTATTCGAAAAGTTTCGACCTCAACATTGTTGTAGATAGCAGCGAATTCTGTTCTGTTGTGGCATTTTGGCAACAAAACTGCGGCAGTTGCTGTTGCAATATCCTTGATTTTTGCTTTTGCTTCCCTTTTGCCATTTTTCCTTTCGTTGTCTAGCTGTCTGTCTGTCCTTTGGTCGCTGCTGTTGTGGAAAATGCTTTACATGCTTTTGGCACTACAAAATATTTGTATTCGCCTCTTCATGAAACTGTGACTGAGAATGTGCTTGTAATTTATATGTTTTCCCTTTAGAAACTGTTCGCTTAGTGGTCTGCAGTACCACATGATTGGTTCTTTCGTCCCTTTCGGACAGGCCAAAATACCAGCCGCACAGTAATTTCGAAACTGCAGCTCAGTATCGATGTTTACAGGTTCTTAACAATAGGAGAACTTTGACAAATATTTCAAGCAGCTTGCTGGGACTTTGCAATGTGGTCCAAGTACTCAAAGTACTTGGTTATTAAGAACTTGTTTTAAGTGCTTTGTGCCGCCAAGAATTTGGTCAAAAGAGTATGAAGTAATGCAGAACTTGGCAAATAGTTAAATAAATTTAGTTTAGTTTGAGTAGATTAGAAACAATTAGAGTTTTTGTTGAAAATTTAAAGTTTTTGGGCTATATATGTTATAAGCCAACAAAAGAAATTGGTTGTAAATATAAAAATTCATTAAAATATTATTTATATAATTAAAAATTTAATAAACTGTTTTAATATTGAAATTGAAATAAAAAACTCAGTAATTAAAAAAAATATACGAATGTTTAGACAGGAAGAGAAAGAGAGAATAAAAGCACATTATAAAATTCAGCAGGTCGTATACTTAATACTCTCACTGCTAAGTTTACTTCTAAAAGATTTTAAATACAGCAATTCAAATTTTAAAATTGGGTATATGTCAACCAGAAGAAAAACTTTCAGACTGTGAGAGTCAAAGCTAAGAACACAATAACTGCAAAATCAATTGAGTTGGCCTGGTCGTATACTTAATACTCTTAAGAATTATCTTGTTTACTTCTAAGAATTTTTAAATACCAAACAACTAAAGTAAACTAATTTTTTCGGGCTTTGTCAATAATTCAACTGTTTTCCAATAGACTCTCAGCTAGAGTATAAACTTTGATTTAGAAAAATGGTCTGTGTAAGCCTTCTCACAAGTGAAAAACCCAAAACGTGCTCAAAATACCGCATGGCGGATGAAAATTGTTGTGACCTTGTTTTGGGGTTTTCTCTTCCTGGTTTGGGCAACCCCGTACCGAGTGAGGACTAAAGCCCAGTATTGGACCAGGTCTTTGGGTCCGTCGGTTGCTTTATTCGAACGAAACGTACGTTTAATTGAGAGCTCTTGTTAGGCTTCAATCGACACTTCTCCAACTTAATTTTTTTGTTTTTGCTTTGGGTTTATGACACTTGCGCCGCTATAATTAATTGCGCGTTTTCCTTAGCCACGCCCCCGTTGTGGCCCAGCCCTCAACAGCCTTAATTATAATGTATGTTAGTCGTAAAAGTAAAAGTCGCGTCACGTACAGTTTGGAGTAGACACAGTAAATGTAAAGACAGGCCAAAGACTGGGGGAAATATGTTAGGCCCAAGGATCCATCAAAAGTTGAGGTGCCACGCCCACGTATGTGTTGCTGCTACTTGGCTTTAATTTTATTTGCTTTTATCGCCCAATATGGTTTACCGCCATCGCCACTGGTCAATGAACGGCGCTTTGTTCTTGGCCCATAAATTTTCCCTTGGCTATAATTGCTGTTTGGTCCAACTGCCAGCAAGTCTTCTAGACACTGCTCCCAGTTTGTGCTTTTGATTATTTTTTATGACTCTTGATTTTTTTTATTTTACGATACTTTTGCATTCATTTAGTTATTTCTTAATTATCATTCTGACACCTGGAAAATAAAGTGGAACTCAAAAAAAAATTTAGGTTCGACTTTTTGGGCCAGCAAACTTTTGTAATCAATTTTAAGCACAATTAGTCGTTGATTAGTTCAAGTCGTCGACATTGTCTAACCGCAATTATAGTCAAACTCCCTTTTTGAAAGAAACTCCTCTTGGCTAGCCAGTTTTTTAATATTTTTCAAGCATTTTTGTGGGCCCGAGTTTTGTAATTGTTTTGCAATTAAGACTGCCTTTCATTACATCGACTCGAGATATGCGGGTTCCTAGAGTTCAACAAGAAAGTTGCGGGTTAAGCAACTGCAAACTTGGTACTGGGTTTCAAGCACGCGCTAATCGATCAGACAACGGGTTGATTAATAGTTGTAGATACAATTTGGTGAGTGCTGAACTGTTGTACATTGCTGTGCATAATAACATTGCGATAAACTACTTAATTTTCTGCTCCATTAATCAAGTAAAACTGTTGAATAAAACCGACTGCCAATTTGGGACTTTACGCTAACTTTTGGAATCCCTAAAGTTCGGTCAAATTTATGACTAGAGCACCACAAGTATTTGTTTTATTTATTGCTATAAAAATTACTTTTTTTTTAAGGTTTTATATACTCACTTTAATAAGTTTTAAAGTGTGTTTAATTTGTGTAGTAATAGTTCATTTCGCACACTTAAAAGTGAAGTTTTTACTTACTTTACCTTCTTATTTTCATATTAATTTATTTTAAAGTGTATTTTATAAACCTCAGCTGTTTGCCTGCTACCTTAACTATTTCAAGTCTAAGTGTTCGCTTTGAAAATATTATGTTTTCAAAATGTAATCGCTTAAAGACTTGATTCAATCCTAAATTGAATTAAGTTTTGGGCTCTTTGTCTGCGCTCAGTTCACAGCAGCAGAGAAGTAAACAAATAAAAGTAAATCTATAAAGGCACAAACAATCATTTCAGCCACTACAATGGTATTACGGGACTTGCTCGAAATTGCAATCAAATTGTTTAATGCGCTTACCAATTCCCTCCCGCCACTCCGCAGCACTCCACCCCTTTGGGCATTGGTAGCTGCGGAAGTTAGGGCCGCTTTTTTTGACTCACGTTTCGCTGATTGGACAGTTTGATGTCTAGACTTTTGGCTTACTCTTTTATGACTGTGGAAAGCATTTGAGTAGCCCCGAAAAAAAATGTAGTTGAAATCTGTTGTGTCATTTTTTGTTGTTTTTGGTTTTGTTTTGGTCAATTGAAAGATGAAAGTTTGGGCTTAATGCTTGTGGTGTTTCGTCATGCTTTGCATTTGACATTTATCCGACAGTTGGCTGAGATTTTAAACTTCATGGCCCATGTACATATAACGATCATGTTATGCCGCATGTTTAACAAAAGGAACACCAACAGATCTTAAATTTGCCAAAAATGTAAATGTAAATATAAATTTACTTTTCGAAGCACCCACATTGAAAGCCTTGCTTCAATGAAATTGCTTTCCACTCAAATATCAATCAACTTTTTGCTGCCCTCATCACATCACAACGCATTAATTAAACAAACTTAAAGGGGCAGCCCGAAGACATTTTGCCTCTGGTCCAAGTGGAAGTCGAGTCGACTCTATTTACAACTGCGACGTGCCAAGAAATTTAATTAGCGAATAATTTGACAGAAAAGTTCGCACCTCGTTTTACCCCTGGGCTTTGTGGCACGTTCGCCGTGTTACCAAATGAACCGAGATTCGGGAAAACGTCTATTGAAATCAAAATTTAAATCATTTAGCGTACCCTTTCCCAACGAAAATCAAAATAATTTGTCAGTTTGACATTTGCCGAGTTTTTCATATTTGATGCTCTTTAAAAAGGGTCTGCGCTGAGATTTCGAACTGTGGAGATGGAAGATTGTGTTGGAGGCAATAAAATGAAATCATTTTAATAAATTACTGCATGCAGTACATGAACTCATTTTTTATGTAAGCGTCAGCCGGGCACATTAACATTTTATGGGTGGACATAATGGCTACTGTAAACATAAACCTAACCATAACCGTTACCGTGGCCCGTAAGCGAAACCGTAACCGTAACCGGTTCGTGTGACCACGTAAAAAGTCAAAGTGTCAAATAGTTGATGCGATCTGGCTTCGCAACGTTGCAATTCCAACTGCCAGTCATTAAACTGACACCAAAGACCAAATCTATCTAAAGAAACTGCCGAAATATGACGACAGCGATTTTATCACGAAGATGCCACAATTCGTTGCACGAGACTGGGTCATACATGCAATTCCTCGTATGAAGAAGTGTAGCCAATTTCTAGCCAAAGTTAAAGCCATGAAATTTACTGCATTTATTCACAACTCACGCTCATTACCAACAACCCACAACCACAAGTCGCTCAAATGACTCAAAGGGGTCTTAGCCGCATTAGTCTATGATTAGGTTTGCCACCATGTGCATTAGGCCACCTCAGACTTGTCTAGGTCTTCTTCTTGCCACATGGTTGCTAGGCAGCCACAAAGTACTTACAGTTTATTTATAGCTGCTCCGTTAGACAAATATGCGTGTACAACAGTGCGTATCAGTAATGTGTTCATGTGTTTGTGTCTATTTGAAGCCCCAAATGAGGCAGCTAATAAACTCGTTAATAGGCAGCACAAAAAAACAATGGGGGCTTAATAAAATAGAACAGAACAAACAGCTAGCAAACATGCCAATTAAAAGGAAACCAAGGACTATCGTATTGAATTCATTGATTTCATACGATTCCATTCCATTCGATTCGATTCGATTTGATTCGATTGGATTCGTTTCGTTTCGCTGCTGACGTTGACACAAAAAAGGGCAATTTGCGAATCAACTGTTGCCACAGGCCATTGAGTTTATTCATATGCCATTTTAGCAGTTGTCAGTTACCAGTTGTCAGTTCCCAATTCGCAGTAACCAGTCCCAGTTACCAGCATTCAGTTGCAAGCTTTTTGTTGCCACATATGCCGCAGTTACATGTCTTATATGTAAATATTACTGTCATATCAGCTTATTCCCATCAAAATTCAAGCGAAATTTTGCAAATGTTCCGATTATTGTTAAGATGCCACAACTGTTAAGGCCATCATGTGTCTTTGTCCATAATGTCAGCCATTAGCTGCCAATGTGTCAGTTTCCAGTCTCAGTCCTCAGTCTGCAGTCTCTGCTCTCCAGTCTGTAGCAGTTTGACAAATATTGTAAATGTCGTGCATTCACTATTCTAAGGTGAACACGTGATGAGCTCATCATCGAACTAAAACCGAAACGATGCCTCGCATTAAGCCAGTTATGGGTTATTACATCATTGACTTTCTCAAGGTTGAAACAAGCGTTTATTGAGCAGCTTTTGCAAAGTGCAGGCGAAATGTAGTCAAACTTATTTTTAAAATAGGATAGACACATCAAACTTAAATGGAAGATGGCTAAGAATTAATGTTTTCTTTCAGCTTTAGTTTAAATTCCTTGCATCATATATGCGCCACAAACAAGTGATTACTGACATACACAACTTTTACTTCAGCATGAATTATATATATCCCAATTTGGACAACTTTGTTGTACCTTTTATGCGAAAAAGGAACTGTAGATAATAATCTGCTTAGTGGAAAATCATTTCCGTTTCCTTACACTTTGGCAGCAACATAAAAGGACACGGACAACTGAAATTTTATTAGCCAAAGGAGCGACATAGGTATTCACACACTCGCACACACTCGCACACACCCACACACATACTAACACACATATAATTGAGCTGACACTTATGAGTTGTACACCGTTTAGTATTTACTCAGACTCAGCTGAATTCTTTGCCATTTATTTATGTGCTCATAATTACTCAGCCTACACTATGTACGTCACACCGGTGCCTAGATGCCACGTCTCTAGCTCAAAGGCATTAACAGTTTAATGTCCTTAAAGATGCAGTTTGCCTAAAGACATCTTTACTTTGATAAATTAGTTGTCTCTCCTTTGCTTCCGTTTGGTATAAACAATGCTACTCGTTGTGGACACACCCCCAGTGTCCTTGTCCATAGCTCCCCCACATGCGTCTGTGTCAGCTCGTAAATCCGATTGTTGTCCTTTAGGTGCATGAACTTTGAACCGCAGAAATGTCAAGGAATCTTTTGAAATGCCAATTGCTGGACTGGGAATAATTTGAGCATGTCCTGTTTGGCTCAAACTTAAATTAAGCTTTTATTACATTTGGTCTATTTCTGTTCTGCTTTCAGATGATTAAGATGATGCTGACTGTCGTTATCGTCTTCACCAGCTGTTGGCTTCCCTTCAACATTCTAACGGTGGGTGTTAGCTATCCGAATGTATCTGTAGCTCTGATTAATTGTGGTCAATTTATTTCTTGCAGCTGTTGTTAAAGGATGTGGAGTTTGCCAATTGGAAACCACTTCCATATGTTTGGTTCGCATTCCATTGGCTGGCAATGTCACACAGTTGCTACAATCCAATCATTTACTGCTACATGAATGCGCGATTTCGCGGCGGTTTCTTACAGATCATGTACCGCGTACCCGGGCTGCGTCGCTGCTGTTGTTTGCACCGTTATTTGCGCAGCCGGGGTGAGCGCAGCTATGAAGCAACCGGTGAGATGACCTTCAAATACAATCGCCGAAATGGCGATGGTCTAGTCAGGAAACCTAAAATACGCATTAGGTGCCTCCCTTCTCTCTTGTACAATATTTATTTCAATTTTCTATCATTTAATCTAATTGTCTTGACATTATGTCCTTGCGCTCGTGCATTTCTTGACTAAAAGTACTCAGTACTTGTAATGCCAATGCATGCAGCACTCTGTACATTTATTATATAGATTAGATGATCCACTGCATGCGTAATCACTGTAATTATGATACAAGTAAATTATTATTTCATCTCAATTAGCTTGTTGTTAGTCAATTCACTTGGTTAATGGCATTTCTTCCTCCCACTCTGTTTATTCTAACACCCCTACAAAAGGAACCGAAGATGCATTCCACCTACATCGTGTGAACACCTGCACCACCTACATCAGCACAAGGCGAAAGCTGCGCACGAATTCTATGCAAATGGTGAGTCAACAACCGGAAAGCCACAAATACGTAGAACACCCTGTATAATCCCATCCAATTAATATCATTTCAGAGCCAATTTTCATGTGCAGAGACCACTGTCTTGCGGTAGCTCCCAAATCCACAGAGGAGTCACAAACAAGGCTCCAGCCGCGGACCGCCCACAGTGCGTTTCGCTTGAACGGAACCAATTTTCTGAGCTCGACACAGTTTTGAAGATGAGATGAAACCAAAGATGTGCTGAATCTCCATTGACATACTTAAATAGCTATTCGTCTATGTATTAAGTGTATTGTAAATGTTAACTCAATGTAAATTAATAAAAACAAAACAAATATTTATATTTAAATTATCCCTCAATGAATGTGTATAGAAATAAAAATGTAATTTATCCAAAAATATCGAGCGTTCATTTTGAAATATTTAATATTTTGTAATTTCGCTTCATATACTTACAACGCTGATTTTCACACTCTATAATTTCTAGTGGTGAATATAAATTTGTGGCATGCACAAAAGTATGCAATCATTTACAACACGAATTCCGCCCGTTGTTAGTTTCGTCAAAAATATGTTGCATACTTTCGTGAGCGGTAGTTAATCAAAAATGTTCTTTACAAATTTGACTGATCATAAGTCGGCCAAACGATGTGATATATTGAAAAGTTTGACCTCTTTAGACACTAAACAGCTAGGAGAATCGATACTAATCAAATTTGGATGAAATTGGAAGTTTTGAAAATCAAGCGATTTTTGGCAATTTTTGTGATGTTACCCCTTTGCATTTTTTCAAAAATTTGATAAAAATTTTAATTTTTTAAATTTTATATTTAATGATGCCAGTCGATAGTTTTAAGCCTCCCGAGTCCAAAATGGTATCCCAATCGATCATCAGACACCTGAGTCCTAAAATATTCAAATTGAAAGTTGACTTGACTCCGGTCTCAAATATATATTGACTACGAAAACTCCATTTATTAGATATGTTTATAAAAAATACGAGCAGAAAACCCTTGCAATATATATATAGATACTTAATAAATTTCTGGACTAGCACGAGTATACTAAATGTACGTTGAAAAATCACTAGAGTGTTCAAATCTCAATTGTTTGTGTTTGACTACCAGATGCGACACCTGGGCTGAGTCGGATTCATTGGAGTGCCCGGAGCACACTTGAATGTGCGAGCAAACTCATCTGAATTGGTTAACACGCCCTTCAGACGTATCTGGCCAGGACAATGGGAGTCCTCCAGAGCAAAGCGCGAGGCAGCAGGCGTATATGTCTCGCACCAGAGATTCCCAAAGGCGATAAAGAAAAGTTGGTCATGTGTATAATGCTCCAGGCCAGGTAGCTTGAGGCGTTCACGGCCCATCTCCTTGACGTAGAGCCTATAGGCTAGATATGCCTCTCTCATGCCGCCATTGTCCGCAATGTTCTCACCCAATGTGAGTTCGCCGTCAATCTAGAAGCCAGACAATGTAAACAAACTGCGATTGAGACTGTTTCCGTTGCCATACTAACATATTCACCAATATCCGAGAGATAGTAGCGACTGTATTGTTCGACAAAACAATCGGTGCGATTGACGTACTCGTTGATTGTCTGATTGGACCACCATTCAACCATATTACCAGCCCTGTCAAACCGACGACCGCTGTCATCAAATCCATGGGTTAGTTCATGTCCCAATATGGTGCCAATCGAGCCGTAATTCAGGGCTCTAATAAGCATGCGTTTGGAGGCGAACAATTGAATTGAGCTCGGTTTCTTAAGGGATTATGGTGCAGAGTTCAGAGTTCATAGTGCAGAACAGTTCAAAGTGCTTATAAATATGTGTCCAGTGCTGTGTGAATAGACGCAAATCCAACTTACTCAAGGCCAAGGTCGTAGAAGGGATACTGCAGTATGGCAATGGGCACCGCTACCAACCAAAACAAAGAAGAAAAACCGATTAAAAAGGATACACAATTGACACTCTCGCTTACTTATGGCATTCGATTGAAACGTATGAAATGCGTTCACATTCGATGGGGATGTGGCCCAGCCAATAGGCTCTGGTTGATCCATATCGTTGATTCTGCTCAGCATTTGCCAGTGCACAAATCCCATTAGATTCTCCAGATGAGTGCTTGCATTAACCTTAACGCCCTCGTAGTAGGCATTGAGGGCTGTGCCATTTGTCAGCCAGGGAGGAAAGCCAATAAAGCTTTTCATTTCAGCCGATTTTAGCATTGTCTGTCGCTTTGTTGCTGCATCCATCCACGAAGTGCCACGCACCAATCGATCAAATGAACGACGTATATCGCTCAACATACGTTCTACACGTGGTAGTGTCTCTTGGGTGAATCTCTCATCCGCCAGCACATAACTAACAGCCATGCCAAAGAGTGTATTCACGCCATGGGCACAGTACAGAGATCTGGGTGTGCTGCCCTCGGTGCCAATAATCAGACGCATGTACTCGGAGTGCAGTAGGCGCATGTCGCTAGTGGTGTGCAGCACTAGCTCCTCTAGGGAGCTTAGCCAGAGATAGGATTCTATGTGCACTGCTGGCGTCTCCTGCAGATACTCCACAACGTTCTGCAGATAGAATATATCCGCCTGACTGGTTATAATCGTGGTATTGATTATGTCGGGCTTAGCTGCATGTTTGGTGCCCTCCAAAATCAGTTTCATGTAGTTCAACCAAATGGGCATCGTTTGTGGTGCAATCTTTTTATCCGTTTGGTTCTGCAGCTCCATCAGGGATATATAGACTATATCTTCCGCTGGATTCTTGGAGGGTTTCGTTGTATTCTCAGCCTCTTCTTTCAGCTAAAAGCATTATAAATGTTTAATCAAATTAGAGTTGAATAAAAAATGTAATCAACTTTTACCGTGTGAATTTTACGCGCTACTTTCACTGCTTGTTTCACCAATTCAGTAATACCCAAAGTGGCCTCGTCCTGATTGACATCCGGATCCACATAGATCAGATATTTCTCTATGACCTTGCGCACATATTGTAAGTAGGCGGACATGCCCGAACTTGTTTGCTTTGAAGCCTCCTCCTCCTCTTCCATTTCCTGATTGTCCGAGTCGTCCTTCTCGTCCAGATTCTGCATGAAAATGTTACGCCGCTGCATCTTCCGCAGCATTTTGTGTGAGTCATCATTGTTGCTAAAAAAAACATTGATTAATTTAATTTTAAGTTAATATATTTGGTGAAATACTTACAATGGAAATGCGGAATCTGTTTCTGGAGTGCCGAGCGCAATGCGATTGAGTGTACGATTCAGCGGATCGGGAAACACATCAAAGCCAATTATGAGATCGAGGCTTAAATGCCGCTTGATAGCCACAATTGATTCTAGCCAACTAAAGTTGGTGCTGGCCATTTCATACTTTGAGCTGCTGCTCAAGGTCAGATTCAAGGCGGAGGGCAGCAGTAGCAGTTTAAACCTCTGCATATAATCTACCAGTGGCTCCAGATTCCGCTCGTCGAGGAGTTCGGTGTCCATGCAAGCCTTGTACATGGTTTTGGCCAGGCCCACAGCTTCTGGCTCAGTGCTGCTAATGTTGGATTTGAGAAATTCGCGTACTACACGCATTATATGCGCTTGACGCTCACGAAACCAGTCATTCGATGTGGCGGAATCCGGACGTGGATGCTCATCAGCCCAGCGGCCACAGGTGAATTGGTAAAAGTCCTTGCAGGGATCAGTCTGTTCGTCCATGGAGTATAGAAGGCTAGACGCTGTGCGCACACACTCCTTACTACGGCATATACTAATACTCGATTTCCTTACTAAATCAAAGTTAAAGCCCGATTTTTAACTCGAACATTTGTAACTTATTAACTACTCACAAGTTAGGCTTAACACTATGATTGTTATCAGCAAAATGATTACAAGAGCCACCAATCCACCCAACACAATCTTGTGATAGTAACTGCGACGGAACCTAAAATTTAAATACATCTTTTAGTATACATATTTAAGAATTTGTATTCAAACTCTGCACAAACTTTGACTGCACGCCAATTAGATTGGGACTTATGGGCTCATATGGTAGGTGTTTGCTCCCCGCACTCTCCACGTGTCCATTTCCACTGCCAAAGGCCGGAGTTGCTCCCAGTTGCGCCGACAAAAGATTTCGATTAGCTGCAATGGGAATTAATTATTCTTTTTATTGCATATCACAATTCAGTGCTATCAAAGGTTTACTTTTTTAGGGTCATTTCATTTCATACTTTTAATGATGCAATTTATTAACAATTATTTGTTTGCTACTGTCAATTTAGTCTCCCTTTCTACCCCTCTGCTTTGTGTTCATATCACTGCCTTATCTTGATCCATTTACTGACTGCGGTGTCATTAGTCTGGTCTCCCCTTGTCAGTTTCAACTGTCAAATCGGGTGTATTCCTTTGCTGGACAACTACCCAACTGACCACTAATCGTGTTCACTAATCGCTTTTTTAATGCATTTACCTGTCACAATTCAACCACAAATTTCTGCAGTCCTGCAGTTGGTTCAATGCACTGCGAATGTTTTGCGTGTTGGATGACATTACACTAATTTTAAATCGGTCTAATATGTCTCCAAATCCCACGCGATTCAGGCATAGACACTATATGCTTATTAAATTTTATAGACTAAGATTTTATCGGTTGTTTATATTTATACATCAAACGACTGTACGCTGCAGGCATTGGCGTAAATATAATTAGAAGTTGTCCTTTAAACAATTTAAATTTTTCCGTAATAGTTTTGTTTTATTTTAAACTAAATCACTTCACATTTTTCCAAGATTTTATAATCAAACCCAGAGAAATCTTTAACCAATCAAAATTGTTAATAAAAATTCCAAAAAAATGTCTAACATTTTTGCTTATTTCGGTTATAAACCCTTTGATCTAGAGGTCAGTTTATACGGTTTGGCCGAAGATATATCCCAACTGAATGATCTAATGCAGGAAGTCGTTACGTTCAAGACAAATGTGGTTGGCCCCTGGGAGACCATAATGGAAATTTGGGCTGGCCTTGTGCCATTTATTATCGCGCTTACCTTAATGGCTTACATATCGAAATGGCGCAAAGGGAAACTTGTAACGAAAGCCATTGACAAAAAGATAGTACCACAAAATATGCTAGAGATAAAAGAAATAACTGTTGATCAAGCTGAGGAAGCACTGGATTTCAAAGAAGTTCCTACTCCGCAGGAAAGTAAAACAATTGAACAGGAAAATGAAGCACCAAAAACTGTGGAAAATAAGAAAAATGAAAAATACTTTGAGCTGCATGATAAAAACGATATACTTTTAACACCGAGTAACGTCATGAAGGAATCAAAACTTGTACACAGTCAAGTGCATATAATCAAATTAAAAGAGAATGAAATTGTCGAGAAAGTAGAAACGGTTGAAACTTCCAGTCCATCCGAAATCACCTTGCTGCCAACTTTGAACGAGCAAATTGAACCGAAAGTCATTGAAATGGTTACCAAATAACTTAAAATTGATCACTAGTTGTGTTTTTGTTATTATTTATTAATATTCCATTAGCAAGTTTAAATTTGTTAACCAGACATTCAGCATTTCGTCAGTAGATTGTAACAACTGGGATGAATAATTTGTAGAATCTGTAATTAGCTTGTGAGTGGTCAGTGTGAGATATTTGCGGTTTATGAATCACACTCCACTCTATGAACATTTGATGATATTACGTGTCTAAAACTGTGTTATTAACATAAATTAAGTTTCAGTAAACTCCCAGAAACTTGAACGTAATCCAATCATCAAGAGAACCACTTTTTGACTTACCGGGAGTTTGTAGGCGTTGCAGGGGCAACGGTTGCTGCTGCAGATTCTCATCGAAGAAGCCATTGTTGGTGCTACCCGTTGACCAGATATGATTACGGGTATTGGGTTGTCCAGCATCCATATTACACAGTTGCACAATTTTTAGTTTAGCTTAATTCATTCATTTTCCATGTGATCTATGTGATTTTTCCCTTCAGTGGGTGATTTTTCTGCCGCTTTGGAATTGAATTCACAACAACACTTTAAGTGCAACATTAGTATGCGCTTTGTGTCGTTTGAATGTAGTTCACATTGCCACACACATGTTGCGCATACAAATCAGAAGTTGCATTCAACGGCATTCAAGTGAAAATTGATCACAGTCACTGTTAGTTCAATATAATTCCTTTTAACTTTCGTTCTCTATTCAGATAGTTGCATAATTTGTCATTAAACCGTAACAGCAAGTGCAACATATAATAAACAAAATGAAGACCAGCTCTGGGTACTTGCAACACAACGACTGAACACTCGACTGCCGGCGTATTGAAGCCGTGTTGCTGTCGACAAAAGGTTTTTATAAGGTCGCTCGACCGACAGCGACAGCAACCAAATAACAATAACAACAACAATAACAACGACAACAAGAACTGGAAATCAGGCAACCACCATTAACTCCTTTTGCCATGCAAATGTGCTGCGGCAATTACTAGACACCACTCGCCATATGACCAGCAACCAAGGCATAGACCGGCGGAACAACAAAAACAACCGCACGATTGTCTGAGTGTCCTTTATATTATTATACCCTAACGAAGGACTTGATACCTATAACTACTTCATCAGCTTGGTAAACTGAACGTCAATTGGTTGTCTTTTCTTATTAAAAAGAAATTATTATCCAAAAAGAAAGAGTATTTCATAGCTAGCATAAAGTAAAATGCTTTGTCTAGAAGTCCTTTATGTTATTAGGTCCTAAACGCCTACTAGATATCAATCACTATATCAACAGCCCAATTAAATTAACTCCACTCCACCATACAAAAATACTTTATCCATATTAAATTTAATAAAATTTATATTTATTGATCAAAAAAAGAGTATTCCGTCTTCGATATAACTTAAACCTTGTCTTTAGTTGGGTGTAAATCAAAGCAGCACAGCAAACACAATGTTCGATTGTAAAAGTTGTGGCGTAATTGGGAAAAGTCCATTAGAAGTGGAACTCCGGCCGAGGGTTACCAACTGCGAGGGGTAATCGAACAAGCTTATAATTGATAAATGATATATATACTCTATACCTATATAAATTTGTATATTCTTTGCACTGTCATGATTGATGACATTATTTAAGTACTCACCTACCACTGCAGTTTTGGCCAGAAGACAATACAATAGTAATTAAATGCCTATGCCCACATATTACACATATATTCATACTATATTTATAATGTTTCCTTGAGGCAATCGCATTGTTCGACCTAACTTTGACATAGTTACATACATATTGTAGTGCTGGAATCAATAAATATTATTGATTCGAAGGGAAGGCACGTGGCCCACCAAAACAGTGCGCCAGGCAACACAGCAAACAGCAAACAAATCGTAATGCAGCGAGTTTGAGGCAACTGCTGTATCGCGCATACGCCCCATGTGCTGGCAAAATAGTGAATAGCAGTTATTTTTATTGCTCTTCTAGTTATTGTTGTTGTTGTTGTTGTTTGCTGTTGTAGTTTCTGCCGTTGTCACATGTCCCATCATGAATGTTTACACACACTGAGTGTAATTAGTTTACATTGGCGAGCACACAGAGTTAATATTAATAAATAAAGACACGTTAACATGCAGTTAAGTTCAGAAATATGTTTCCCGAAAGTTCAAAGAACTCCACACACACACAGTCACTTCTATTTAAATCTCTTTTTATTTTTACGGGATTTTTTAACATGGCATTTCATAAATTTTTACATTTTTTTCTAGTTTTTGCTTGCAACTAAAAGTAAACATAATCTAAGATTAATTACATGCATTAATACTACAAAAATTTACATGAAAATAATTCAAAAATTTAAAATTTATGACACAAATTATTTTTTTTTCGCATAAAAGCTGCGTCAGTGAAATTTATAAACAAAATCTTGTATGCAATAATTAATTCTAAATTATATTGTATAATTAATTGTGTAGTTTGATGAGTGTTGCAATTTGCAATTAAGTATTATCAGCATTATATATAGTAGATATAAGTACATATAGGTAATGATTAAAATATGTTTTATATGCATATAAAACAACTAGTCTACAAATTATTAAACAAAATTCCCCTAGACAGTTTGGCCTGCCATTCTGTGGTGGGTAGAACTTGTTGCTGTAAGTAAAAAAACAAAATACAAATAATTATTACTAACAATGAAGTGGAAAAATTCTCAATCTAGTCATCTTTATATGGTTGACAAACGTCTCGATTATTATTGTATAGCAAAAACTCAAAATCAGTTACCATTCCACACTTGTAACAACAAAAAGTTTCCATTTTGGGAATAGAAATATTTCGAAAGACTATCAATAATTCTTTTCTTTTTTACCTAGTATATATTTTATGCGATTTTAATACATCATCTATTATATAGTAAGTAATCGCAATGGATCGGATCTTTGGCAACGTCAATAATAGATTCAAGAACATCGGAAATATGGAGGGAAAGCGTATGGCAATAAAACTCGTTGGATTCTATGCCATGGGTTGGACGCTTCGAAAACTTCTCAAATGATCTATAATCTCTTATGCTGTCATCGTAAATTATATGTTCGAAAATTCCAAAATTTGTAATATAAAAATGATTACAAAAGTTTACCTCAAATCACATGTGCAGAAATTGGCTGAGTTACCAGAGTTGAGGCGGTTCTTCATCTCCATCTCTATCTGTCGTTTACTTTTTCTCAGGGGCTTCTGCCTAGAGAGAATTTGCTTTTTATCACACATTTGCAGCACGAGGGTATCTTGAAGGGTTCATTGGCCACCTCGGGTTGTCCACTGCTGGCGTTGTTGACCGTAGCTAAGTGACGTATCACATAGTGCTGCTTGCAAATGGGCACATAGTTGTTCGGAAAACTATCCAGAAACTGACAGCTTTCGCCCTCGTGACTAGAACGAAATAATATAGTAATTACAGGGTAATCAAAGAGTGCATTTTATAACTTATACTTACTCACACTCCTCAATGAGTATGCCCTGTTTAAACTCATCGGTATTAACAATGTACTGCCAGGACTGGTCCAATCTTTGGCCAAGTTTCGGGTACAAATATCTGACATGACTATTGCACAGATATTGTTCGTCGTCATTGATGCGTAGACCCACGTCTGTGGGCTGTGGCTCATCACTAAAGAAGTTTGCAAATCGGCGTGCCAAGATGCCCTTCAAACCAGATAAATCGGGATAATTGTTGACTTTAGTGCAGAAGGAACGGCTCTGATTGAATCCATCCACGCACTGGAGATCACCCGTATCAATCGAGGGCGGTTTGGGTTGGGCGGGCCGATACTTATCTATAGAGTCGGGAAACACGATAACTGATGTTAGGCCAGCGCCAACGGAGTGTGAAAATAATGAGCATGATCGATTTAGTTGTTAATTTCAATAGTTAAATAAAATGTACAGCTGTTATAAACGATGTTTTAGCTTAAAGGACTCCGTCTACTTACTGTCCGAGTTGGGACGACGTGGTGTTGGCCTTGGCAGCTGTGGATTTAACGGCTGCTGTGATTGCTGCTGCTGTGTGGTGGTCTGCAAAGAGACGAGTGGATCATTAAAGACAAGATTCAGCTTGCCATCCGGTGATCTTTGAACTTTAAACGATTGCTGTTGATTGTTCAAGCTTTGATATTGATGATAATGCTTGGAATTTGAATTCGAATTCGAATTTGTATTGGACATCGTCTCTGCCTGAGACTCTGATTGTGTTTGATACTGAGTTTGGGTCTGAGACTCTGATGGCGCTGGCTGATCACCGAGCATTGTGGATATGGATGGCATGAAAGGTGCATCGTCCGTGGTCGTCGTCTGTGTGTGTATATATATAAATTTTGCGTTATAAAAAACCGAATTTAATCCAAATCACTCACACACACAAACACAGATACGGTTAGCAAACGATATGACTACAATAAATACACAAAACAAGGGTTGCAAATGTGATTATGAGTGTGAATGTGATTGTGAGTGTGATTGTGATTATGGTTGTGATGTTCACTTACATCAAAAAGCATCACACCTTCGCCATCGTGTACTTTGAATATAGAACGAAGACGATCATCGATATCCTCTGCTGGCAACTGAAGTGAAAATGGCAAATGAAAAGTGGGAAAACGTTTAGTTTTCAATTGCAAACCAATTGGAAAAATTCAGTACAGAAAAACCAATAAAAACAAATTCTAAAAAAAAACATTTAGCACGAGAACAACTATTTTGAACGATTAGATTTTTGCCACACCTCCACCTCGTCTGCCTCTGGATGCTGCTGCTGCTGATGATGCTGTTCCTGTGGTGGAGTCTGTGCCACATCCTGTGGCTGCTTCAGTGTCATGTTCCGCATAATATTCAGCAGATTGTCGGACATAAAGGGCGTCAGATCAATAGAGTTTTTCGTGGGTAGAGCTGGTACTGTAGCTGCTTCTGCTTCTGCACCGCGACGCTTAGACATTTCGCTATTGATACAAACTATCTGAAAGATACATTTGAAATTTTTTTGTTTGCGATTGATCAACAGAGCCGAAAGTACACAAGGGAAAAAGAGATGAGGGAGCTGGGAACTGGAAACTGGAAACTGGGAGGAATTGGCCAATAAACACGCTAATCGTTTTGGCAATTACAACAACTGCCTTTTACTCAACAACAACGACAGCAACTACAAGAACAATGTCAACAACTTGTACACGCTTGATCAATCAGCATGTGAATGTGAATGTCTTGAGACTACAAATTATGATAATTGCAAAATGAGGGGAACTACAAAAAGTGATCTTTCCTACTCATATTTATATGCACAGCCGAACATTCTTCCTTTTCTTACACTCCTGTTGTGATTTATGCTCAATTATTTTATTTTTTATACTTTATCATGAAAAATCGGCTTCATTATTGTTGTTGTTATTATTATTTGGCACCTGCCTTGAATATGCCATGCGCGATGACGAGACAAGAGCATTAAACAAATCAACAACAAATCCAAAATAAAAACTCAAACTCAAAACAGTTGTCAATATGCGTCTAAGTATTGTGTTTTGAAAAGACGCAGATCTGACTGTGTTTGTATACGGATTATATGACTCGTATCTGGTTTAATGTCTAAGATCAACAAATGCCAATAAACCTTTGCTACTAGCTTTCCTGACTTTGAGCAATACTTGATGTGGATTTTTATCAAAATTCTCACACACAATTAAGTGACAGTTAAGTAAAAACACGCAAACTTTTAATTTAAATTAATATTACCATTGTTCATTGGAATTTATATAGAATTCGGTTTAACTGATAAGCATTTGATACTCTTAGATTCTGAGAAAGCCTTTGCACGCTTATCTCCATGTTCACTTAAGCACATACCCGTATGTGAGCGCAATTAAGCAGCAATTTCATTTCTAAAGTCTGGGAAATCGTGTCGCTCAATAGCTTTGTATATATCGTGTTATTGCAATTTGTCTAGGAATTATTTACGCCGAAGATCAGAAGTTGGAAACGTACAAAACTATATAGTATAACCGTATGTACTTACATATCTAAGCTACTTTCAATCAGACTAAATAAAGCAGGAAATTTTACCCACTACTCGATTTAATTATTTACCAAGGGTTATATCGTTTTAACTGATTTATGTAAACACAAAATATATGCACATAAAATGTATGAAATTAGTGTTTGAAATGCACAGTGTGATGATTGACAAATATTATAAATTATATGCTATATACGAGTATTGGCATTGAAAACCAAGTCCACAAGCCGATGTTATGATCTTATACCACTTATACCACAATTTATGTATTTACAGCTCTCGTTTTAGCACACAAACAAAGCCAAGTTAATGCATTAACAAATGTTCAGGCAGAGGCGTTAAATGTTCAATGAATTTAAATGCAAAAAAAAGTATTTGTTTAAATTTAACTCACCGTTGTGAAGAGCGCAAAGAGCAGCAACATGATTTTGAGTAGTTTCCACCAAAAGGGAGGCATTTTCAATGTCCAGGGAGTTTACGTTTAAAAGTATATATTTACAGGGTAGCTGGTTGTCGATGAACACGAGTGTTTTGAACGACCGGCTTGTGTGTGCGCGCTTTACGTAGTATATTTAATAAACAAACTGGCACGACTAAAATTATTACCGGGCTTTATTTGTCTTTGTTAGTGTTGTTTTTGTGACTGCTTTTTTTCTTTCTTTATTTTATTATTATGTATTGTTATTATTGTAGTTGGTCTCGAAGCTGCTGTTTGTGTCGTCGTTGTGTAGTTGTCGTTGTCTGTGTTGTTGCTGTTGTTGTTTGTTAATGTTTTCAGCCGCCTTTTTCGATGTGTTGCTTATTCCGCTTTGTTTGTTTCCTTTTCGCGTTGTCGTCGAAACAGATACCAGACACTGCCGAGAAGCACTTTAATTAGTCGCTTTGCTTTTCACTTCGACCACCTGACAGTCTTCAATTTTATTATTTTTTTTATTTAATAAACCGTTGCACCGTTTCTTAAAAGGAGCTGTTGGCCCTGGCTTGATCTTGCCCAATATGAAGCCCAGTTAGCGTATTACAAGCGCTTTTATGCAGTCCCGCTTATCGATTTCACAATCTAGCGTCTCCTCTATAGCGCACGAGGGGATTTTCCGAACTGTATTTAATTTTTTTTTGTTTTTATTGTTTTTTTGTGGGAGACGCACGTCTTGAATCTTTGGCTATCATTTAATTTCTGATGCACATCGGCGTCAACTAGCATATACAAGCGCGCGCGGAAGCGAGAGCGTTGCTGAGAGCAGCAGCTGTAGCTATAGCCAGAGCGAGAGAGCGAGAGCACACGACAAGTGCACAACAACACGCGCTTATCGATGCGAGGCGCGCGACAAGAAAGCAACTGAACGGAAAGTTTGGGTAGAAGTTCACAGAAGCTCCGACGACTTACAAGTGCAGCTTTAAGCACAGCTTGGTGAGAGAGCGCGCAGATTAAGCAAGCGAGAGCGAGAGGGAGCGATCGTTGCTCTGTCTGCTCTCTGCCGGGCAAAGAGAGCAGCAACGCTTTGGTTTACAGCTGTTTGTACCCTCTGCTGACTGTACAAAAAGAGTTTGCACGCTAGAACCATTAGAGCAACAAAAGCGTTAAATTAATTATGCAAAGGAGAATGTTTAAATAATAATTTATGCTTTATACATAATAACAAAACATTTTTTAACTTGTAGTAACTGTTTCATATTACTACTTGCTGGTTTATGTGACTGCAGTGCCTTATAGGGTATTTTCAAGTGTACTACTACACACCAAGTGCAAGCAACTCGTTTTTTTGTTTCCCGTTTTACATGTGTTGTCATCGCATAGCATAACACAAAGCGTATGAAGTAATACAGCTGTCAAATTTCAATAGGAGCTAAATTTAAACAAATAAAAGGATTTTTTTAACAAATTTACACACATTTCTTACTCATAGCAACAATGACTCTTTTGACTGCCTGGCAATCAGCTGTTTAGCTGTTTAGCTCTGTTGAAAGGAAAAGTAAAGCTTTCACACAAAGCTTTCGAAGCCGTTTCTTCACCAAGTTGATTTACACATTCACACACATACTTAGTATTTGTCGCACGTCAAGCACGCGTCACTTGTTCAATTGACCAACGATCTTTTGTGGGAGACACGTAAGCTGGCTTGCATTGCAAATGCGTTAAGTGGGTTCTAGCCAAGGGAAAGATGTTGACTCATTGGGAATTTCCAGGTTCGCTGGTAAACCGCAAGTATTTATAAGCACATTTGTATCTGATTATCGGCATCTGTAGCAGGCAATGACGTATCTTCCGCCCATTAAAACATTGTTATGCATTTATTAAATAAAACGAATTTAGTCGTAAACTGCTCAATTAACAACATCTTACGAAATAGTGATGAAGTTAATGTATTGTTTATAAATTTTAACGAAATTAATAACACATTATCCGGTATTTTATGAATTATTAACTAAAATATATGTAAATGTTTCTAACTAAAAGTTTTTTCCAATATTGTTATGCATAGTATTTCGTCAAATGTGCTCATAACTATTTAAAACCAACACGAGTTTGGCCTTACCAAAATGTGCATTTTTAAAACTTTTAAATTTAACGTGTCACTTGATTAAACAAAAATACCGTAGCATACTTTTGGGGTACATTGTTTAACTCGGCATATTTTTTGGGTGTCTTTAAAATATGCTTTGTTGCCTGTGCCAATTAAAGTATTTAGCCTCATCTCTGATCCCATTGAAATAATCACCGGTAACATTGGCCAGGGTTAATATAAACTGATTTTAACTACCTATTAAGTTGTTAATTATAACACAGACACCGCAGCAGCACATAACTAACTACACAAACACATCTCGACGATGGGCCAAACATTTTGGTTAATAGTCATAAATTAGTTGGGAAATGGCTCTATTAGAGCGTAAAGCATGAAGCCAGATAACCATTAATCTGGCTCACAGTCAACGTAGCACAAATCGAGAATAATCATGCACACAAAATTACGATTAAAACAAACTCCAAAGCGTTGAATCAACTTACTAAGAAAATTGTGGTGAAACACTATTAGTAATATATGCAAGATTATGCGATTTGAAAACTAAATGATAAATAACGAAATTGCAGTGCAAATAATTAAAGTTAAACCTCAACTTAACTAACAGCTAAAACCTGTAACAATTAAAGCACTTACTCCAAAAATGTGGAACCTCCGCAACGAGTTGTTGTTGTGTGGCAACTGCAATTCCAGCAATGACAGCATTAACACGCAACATTGCAGCAACTGCTACACAGGTGGCATGAGGCAGGATGCTGCTGCTGCTGCCTCTACCACTGCCACTACAGTTGCAGTTGCTCAATTTGTCAGCCCGACACTGGCGATTGTATCATCGGGAATAACCGTGTGATTCGCGGGCAATATATGCGACAATGCGCCTGTTCACATTCAATGTCAATTTCCTAGGCGTTTTGAAGTTCCGAAATTGGCTTTCACTTTTTGGCAACTCAACGACTCCTTGGAGCACAGCTGCACTATCCTACAAACACACTAACAGTGCAGCGATGGCGATGGCGGTCACAGCTTCCGGTTAAGCACACAAAAACGGGTTCACATCCGATTCAATTTGAGCTTGCTCGTTAAGACGGGAACGTGAATTTTGAAGTTGAAGTTCATTGCGCAACGCTTATAAATTTAACAGGAAGTCAAGGAAATGCATTGAGGATGCTGGTTGCGAGTTGCCAGTTGCTTTTAGCTGGTTACTACTTGCATATATTATAAACATTGCGTTACTTTATTTTTGAGTTTGAGTTCCGAATTTTTCCTTTTATTTGCTTTTCTAATGTTGCAACAATTTTATTTTTTGCAATAGCTGTCAAGGCAGCCCGCTCGTACTGTTATCGCATTTCTCGTCGTTACACTCTGAAAACTTTTCACGAGTTGATTTTTATGCATTTACTTCATTTCATTTTTCAATTGCCCCACGTCAATTAACACAAGCGAAAAGAGTGAAAAATTAAGGCCTCTTCAGAGACTCAATTACAATGTTGTCAGGATGGACATATTAGGCATTAATTTCTTAGTTAATTCAAGCAGTTCCTTAAATAACAGCATACTATTATTTAACCGAAAATTTTCACTACAACAGCTGGGGAAATGGCAACGGGATTTATTGTTTGCTTCCTGTTGCATTTTGACCAGTTTATTTGCTGGCTACGTATACGTAATGTACATAAAATTTGTATGCCATTCTGGCAACTGATTTGTTTGACATGCAAAAGCGATAATTCCATTATTGTTATTGTTATTGTTATTGTTGTTATTATTGATAATAATAATTTTTTGTGCAATCAACTTGAACTAATGGTCTACGTCGACTCATTCGCTCGTTTAGCGATCGATCAACTATGTTGCAAGTACAAGTGTAAGTGTGTGGTATGTATGCACATGTGTGTACGTGTGTGTGTGAGCGTGTGTTTGTGTTATAGGTATAACAAATTATTAAAGACAATCGAATTTTTAACTGAGACGGGGTCGGAAACAGACTTTGCAACCGTTGCATGACTTGTTGACAGTCCAACAACAATTGACCACACCAAATGCTGATGAAATCAAACGAAACGAACTACGTGGACTGCTTTTAATACTGCTAACACGATAGCTATCAAAAACAATTAAATAAACCTTGTATATGGATACTCAATTCACTTTTAAACCATTTTGCAGCTTCTTTCTTAGTTTGTTTATTTATTACTTTCTGTCTTTCTTTCTGAGTTTCTGCAACGCACAGTCACCTACGTGACAGATCGTGTCGCAGCTGCCACATGTGTGCATATATGTGTATTTAAATGTGTGTGTGTGTGTTTGTGTGCAACGTTCATTACGAGTCCATGAGAGGAGTTTAAGCGTTATGGGTATTATTTTGTTGTGTTTTGTTTTGTTTTGTTTTGCTTTGATTTTTTATTTGCTTTGCATTTTATTTTTATTGCATTTTAGCAAATTTACAGTTTGTTAACTGCGAGTACCGAGTACATAAGTATTGTGTCTTTCCATGTTGTTGCGCCCATTTCACTTTTGGTTAGATAACAACCATCAAAAAGCAACAACAACAACAACAACTGCAGCAGGAGCCACTGCAGCTCAACAAATTGTGCACTGAACACACTGCACTGCGTTGGACAATGACAATAGCCAGACGTTATGCCAACTTTTTTGGCCAGTCATTGCCACCGGACACCCTGTGGAACTCTCTTCGGAAGCATAACATTTCCAAAAAGACAGACAACTCTTAAACTGGTAACTGGGTAGAGTAATGGGAGCAGTTCATGTCACTTGCACTTGAGGTGCACATCTGAACAGGGCCGCCTTTTTGGAGGCTACCATTTGAGTATTTTTAGCTTAATTGTTGTAGAAGGTTTTCATGCGTTTTCTTGCTCCCTGTAAACGCCTTTGGCATAGTGACAGTGAACCAACAGTAGCACCAAAAATAAAACTTAAATATTTATTTAAACATTAGATAATTATGCCCTGAACTATGTGTGAATGTTCGAACTTTGCTCTTAAGGGTTCAGTTGTGCCTTATGGCGCATTACAATCAGACATGGGTCAAGGCTGGGAGCTCACATAACAATTCAGTTAACTTAATGGCTAAGCAAACAAATGTTTGAACCAAATAGTATTGGGTAGTAAAATGCAGTTTAGCAACGAAGCCATAAAAAACGCATAATTGAAATGTAGAAATATTTCACTAGTTTGAGCAAAACACATATATTTTATATAATTTAAAGCAAAGTATCTGATCATGTAAGTTACAGTAATTAGAGTTAAATTTGCTACATTCTGAGCACTTCCAGCTGCGCTTAGCGCCATTAATGCATCAAGTTCGTTGCCTAAGTCTTTTGTTTTGCTTAGCTTAAAAGCAATTGCCATAAATTTTCAATTAAACACGTTTCAAACAGCCAACTCAATGACTAAACGACTATGCTTATATGTTGCAAATGCGAACACTTGACAGACGCATTGAACTCAACGACTCACGCACAAAACTGAGCGCCCTCCCGTCCCCATTACCTTCCCTTCCCTACAGATATACGTGCCACCAACTGAGTGCCCCTCGCATATGGGCCAAGCGCACAACGAGAAGAGCCAAATGTCGCTGATGCTGCCAAAAAAAAAAAAAAAAATTGTAATGACTTCAAATGGAGCGAACGTACGTTGAGCGATGGCATCGACTCTTTTGATTGCCACAAAGAGCAGCTCGAAGCCAGCGAAGCCATTCGAAGCCACCGACAAATGCAGCGCTCTCAGCCGAAATTTCTTTAAAAGAGCCACACAGTGGTATTTTCGACTACAGTTCGAATTCAGTCGTCGCCGAGGAGCCATACCACCTCCAACGTCAGTTAACCGACCCAAAGCAGCTCAAACGACAGAGTCAAGCGAGCAGCGCAGAAAGAAAGTCGTTGCCAACGCGCGCGTTTTGTTGTTACCAGTGAAATCAATGCGTGTGTGTGTGTGAGTGTGTGTATAAAGTGTACGAGTGTGTGTGTTTATTTTTACGAAATATTTACGTACATATTGCTCGATTCAAAAAGCTAACGAACTGATTTTAAGAAGTGTTCGAGACAACAGTGCCAATTGCAAGTGATTTTTAGCCGTGTGGAAAGTTGTGCTCAAAAGCAGCAACAAAGGGAGCAGCAACTACTTCAATAACAAAAGCAGCAGCTTTACTAATAGCCACCAACAACAACTGTGACGCGGTTGTTACATTGATTAGCAGCTGAGCTAATCATAATCCCAGCCTAAGTCAAACAAATAAAACAACACATTATGAAGGTAAGCTCAACGCAAACTCAATTCAGCTGCAGTGAAAGTGTTCGTGCCAATAACCAAATGACCAAATTAGCACACACTCTCACACACATACGGGTATAAATTTATGCAATGTGATTGGGGCCCAAACAAGTTCAAGTGCAGCCAATTCTCTTACCAAACTAAAACTCGTTTCAATTGGCCACGCTACAGCGCATTTTATTAGCCAAACAAGCGCTAGAAAAAAGTTGCATCTTCAGCGGAAATTTCGTCTCGTCTAAGCATCATCTCCTTCTCCTCTTTTATCTTTTACATAATCTATCGTAACCCAAAAAATCTCAATGCACATTGTGTGTGTGTGCCGGTTGTGCACTTGAAACACTCACAATACATTCGCTGCAGCACTGCATTCATACATAAATAATCGAATGTGACTCAGAGTTTAGAGTTCAGCGGATTATGTCACTATTGGTAACAAAAGCAATCGAAAGAAACTTCAGCCCAGCTGTCTGAGTGTGAAGGTAAAATATCATGCATAATTATTATGTCAGACCAGACATCAACATAGTCTCACTTGCCTGTCGTCTCTCTCTTTGTTATTGTTTTTGTTGTGGCTTTCGAAAAGTTGTTAAAGAAATTTGGCCAAATTGTGGCGAAAAGCAAAGTCAAGCGTGTGAGTGAATAAACAAATGCAAAGAGCCACACGTAGAAATCATAAATCTATAAGTTTAGGAAAACAATAAAGAATGGGTTTGGTTTAAGCGGGTAGGAAGCTAATATACCCTAGAAAATATATACAGAACAGAGTGGGTTTAGTTAAGCATACCCCACAATAAACCAGGGTATGTCTCTGTGTGTGACATACTTAGCAACGTAATTAAATGACCCACACGAAACCCAGACAATTAAGTCATACCTAAAAGAGCTTTCGTAATGGGTGTAGGGTATTCCAAAGTTGAACCTACCGCAATTAACTAAACGACGTGAGCATAGTTTAAATAAATAAATGTCTGTGTCCAAGTGTGTACGTGTGTGTGTTAACAATTGAGCAAGATGCAAATAAAACGTGTTAAGCAGAATTAACTTGAGTCAACTGAGCTACCAGCAAAAGCAAAACGCCGGCAAAAAAAACACTTTCACTCTCTTCTCAAACGATACGATGACGATGACAGCGCAACAAGTCTCTCAAAGAGAAGTTGGGCCCCAGAAGAGAGTAGCAATTAAGGGCTGACAGTAAATTGGAAAAACAAATTTAGTTTATGGTTCATTCATTTGTGTCATTCCAGCGGATTCAATTAGGTTAACTAAACAAGAAAAACACAGCGAAAATTAAAACCGAAAACCGAAAAGTAATTTTCGTTTTCTTTACACTCAGTTATGAAATAATTTGTTAGCTTGGATTTTGATTAACTACAAAATAGATTCGAACACATGCGCATACTTATAACCAACTAACGTTATGAAATGAATTCGAATAGTGCAATTAAATAAATAATTAATAAACAAGTTAAAATTTAATGCATTTATGCAAACCAAAATACGATCAAGGATGGGATTTAATATTCATTTTAATTTGTGCATTTGTATGCAAATTGTTCAGCCAGACGAGGGCTAAGGCACTTGGGATTCAAGAAATTCAAGCCATTTGAAACGGGCCCAAATACATATTTGGCCAAAACAAATTATTAGCATTGAATTGGAAAAGAAAAAGGTTTCATTTGTGCCATATTTAGAGGGCGGTTCCGCAAGGGCAATTTAAAAAACATTTGTCAAATAACTTTGAGTAACTTGGTACTCATATTCGTGCATTTATTCGTTTTCAAACACATATTCATATCTAGTTTATTGATAAACAGAGTGGCACACTGAGAGAGAGGGAGGTATTTTAACTCGCAACGAATTGAATATTTCGAAACAAAATTTTTGCGACCCAAATTCGATTTTGTTATTACCAGTTAATTAACAAAAAATAACAAATTTTTCCACAATTTGGCACAACGAGATTGCAAATCATTGGCAAATCTTAAGTGATTCAAAACTCAATCACTTATCTCTCAATAAATTATTTATTTATGTCAAGAAGTGATTTGATGCCCTACATTGAAGCAGCATCGTTTGTTAAACAAATTTAATGATATACAATAAAATAAACTGGAGCTGTGATTTTGCAATTATTTTATAGTGTGTGTGGCTGAGTGTGTGTCAAACAAATCTCCACAAAAATTGCCTTTGTTTGCCTATGTAAATATTTGCTCCAAATAAATTTAATAACTGATTTTTCAAGTGCTCTTGCAACGACAATTGCTCAATCGAATCAAGCAAAATTACTTAATAAAACTATGATTTTAAATCAGTTAATAATAGTTTGAATCAATCAAGGAAATGCTCGTCAGTCTGACAGCTAAATGACAGACAGACATATTCATTTAGGCAAATGAATATGAATGCATTCATTTGGTCTCTAATCAATTAGTTTGTGCCGCAAATGTTTGATGGCCCATGAAAGAGTTGTAAAACGCTCAGTGGCCACAAAGCCAGCACCCACAACCCGCCTGTTCCACCCACCCCACCTGCCTCACCTGCCCCACCTTTTCCACCGTTTGGCAACTGCAACGAAATTCGCTCAGCTGTGACCAGCGCGACATTTGAGTGCGGGTACTCAAACTAAAGCTTTGACTATGAATTATATTTGTGTATGTCTGAAAAGTAGACTGCTGTGTGTGGCAAATGAATGCCTGATTGCCACATGCAAGTTACTGCCTCATTATGCAATCCGACATCAACTTGACTACGAATTTTGTATAAATTTAAATTACTTTTATAATTTTTTTGCAGCTTCTTTCGCTTTGCCTGCTGCTGCTGGGAACCCTGCCACTGCTGTGCAGCGCGTATCCTGCAGAGAGCAGCAAAGATGCTTTGGACAAATCCCTGTCACTAGAGGACACAGATCTGGACAACGATGAGGGCGAGAGCATTAAGGAATCACAGATTTCCAAGCGATCCGGCAGTTTTGATTACGTGGCGCATCTCAAGTCTGGACTGCTGTCCAGCATTGGACAGGCCTCCGCCTCCATTGCCTCGGGCAGCTCCGGCAGCAGCAGCAGCGGCGGTGGTGAATCCCACGACATTGTGGTGCATGTAAGTCAAAGAAAACCACTTCTAAATCAACTTTAATTAATTATTACTTCAAACTAGGGCAACTCTGTGGACTACGATCCCTGGTCGTTCAAGAAATCCGTGCTGAATACCATCTTCCAGGCGGTCAAGGCCATCACAGGCGGTGTGACCGCACTGAAGGGTCAACTGATCAAGGGCAGCGGCTACGTGCTCAGTGCTGGTGGCAATTTGGTTGCCGCCTCCGGAGACAAGGTCACAGATGTGGGCAAATCCATTATCAATTCAGCTCATGTCAATTCACACACTTATGCCACAAGTCATTCCGGTGGCAGTGGATTTGTGCATCCATTTGCCAAATTTAGTTCCCTGTCGGGTGCATCCTCCAGCGGTAGCAGCGGCGGCAGCGGTGGCAACAAACAGGCATCGGCACCGGGCCCTGTACTGCACACAGAGAGTGAGTATGCTCGCGAGCTGCTGCGTAACATCAATTTCCTAGTCTTCTGAGACGCAGAGACACACATACACACACATGTACATATATGTAGACACACCCAACGGTGCAGTGGACCATGAATTATAAACTAAGGTCATTATGTAAGCAAACGGCTGTTGAACTAGTATATAGACGAGTATAACAATTAAACCACGACTAAGCAACGGAAGAGACTCAACTCTTGTCTCCTAGTCTCAATGGCAAACTGTAATTGTAATGGAAAAATGGTATTGAATCGCAGCGAACCGTTCATTGAACTCCGCTTTTGGAAAAAACAACATTTCCACTTTCATTTTCATTTTCCACCGTCCACTGGACAGTGGGCAGTTGACAGTGGGCACAGTTGCAGTGGAGCTAACGAGAGAGCGGGGGAAGCCAACCCGTTCGACCAGACCTTGCATATTTTAGCCCATTTTGGTCTGTTTTGTTATTTGACTTTGCCACTTTGGTCTCATTGCAGCCATCACGACATACGAGATACCAGCGGGACACAGCAACTATGGTCCACCATCGAAGCCACCAACGTTTAGCAGCGCCACACATCAGTATTTGCCACCCGGTGGCTCAAGCTATGCTGGCGGTGGCGGCGGTGGTGCGCCATTCAGCATTGGGCACGCGGCATTCGAGGAGCATCAGAATTATTTGCCCTCTGCGTATGGACAAGATGGTGCGTAGTTCGTCGACTATTCGCTCTAAACCAGCAACAATTTGTACATAAATATATCAGCATAAACATCATTTAAATAATATTCATTCAGCATTTTAACAATGAAATAAATAAACACTCATGAGACTTAACAAACCCCACCTTTCCCTCATCTTAGCTGTACTTCCGTGCAAAAATAAAAAAAACCTCAGACGTTGGCATTAAATAAAAAGTGAAAGCATCAACTGCTCATCAAACATTAACAATTTAACACCACAAACAACAGAAAAACATAAAGAGACACTAAAAAGCACTTATTAACCCATATGTGAGCACTGTATCTATTTCTATGACACACTTCTAGCCACACTTTCAGTTTCTTTAGCCTTTAGTATTTAGTATTACACAATTCTACCTGTTGGCATTGCACAACCGACAAATGCCAGTGTTTATTGTTTTATGTACATATAAAAAATACTATAACAACCATATAATTTTGTATATATTATATATATATAGAGCCGTGTCCCGTTTGAGTATGTGTGGCGAGGCTTAGCACTAATGACAGGCCAAAAGTCATTAATAGCCGCAACATGTCGCATACTTAATATTCTGTATATATGCAGTAGTTATAGACGAAACCCTGAATAATATAACAATCAAAACTATTTATAAAGATGTATATTTTTCATACTTTCGATATACCAACTAATTTTAAGTAGTAACAACTAATTTTTATAAAAACTCTCAACTAAAACTTGGATCATTTAACGAGCAGCAGAAATGGTAAATAATTTTTGACCATACTTTGGACATTTGTACAAACATCAAACAAAGCTGCTGACACATCTTTCATACACACTCACACACACTCCATACACACACCAACATTTAAATACTCATCTTTAGGAGCAAAAAAAAAAACGGCAAAATTGTAAATAGAAAATTTTTAACGATGCAACATAAATATTTAATTGGTAAATCTAATGAAATCTCACTCATTGCATACACATCAACCACAACAACAACAACTACACCAAAACACATGTAAAACATACCAACAACAACTACAACAACCACACTACTGAATAACTGCACAGTGGCCTCCGCCGGCAGCGACGACTTCAATGTTTACGGACGCCACAAGAAACTGACGGACGAGGAGGCTCGGAAAGCAGCACTGCAGCTACAGGACATCCTCAGCATGTTGCCCAACGGCAAGACGGAATACACCGCCAGCAAGACGGTGGCATTGGACACAAACATAGTGCCAACTGGCTCCCAGGTGGAACAGGCCGATCTCTACAATAGCTATGGTGTGCCACTGCCCCACAATCTGGGCACACTGGAGTCGTTGTCCCACACGGAGTCCATAACAGCCGCGTATGCCGCCAAGTTGCCACAAGGTGCCGCCGATACATACAATCAGTTGGCCAAAAAGCCACAGACCGCGGAGGAGGCCTACATACAGAAGCATCCCAATGAGGGATACGACTACCAGCCACCATCGCCGTCGGGCACAGCACCTGCCAACGACTACAAAGTGGACAACTATCACGCCAATAAGAATAATGCACTCAAGGATTTGTCACCTATCATAGCTGCCTTGGAGGTGGCGAAACGAAAGGGTCCGGGCAGCAATGGACCTGTGACGTATGCGATTGAGAAACAGGTGCACAAGGTGTCGCCCTTCCAGTTCCTGCCGCCCGTGGTGCAGAAATCCAAATACATTTACAACGCACCACCAGCGCCAGGTGGACCACCAGCAGGCCCACCAGCTGGACCACCGCCAAGACCCAATGGCTACAGCGGCGCATACAAGGTGCGCCGTCATGTGCCCGTTAGGCGTCCCGGTGGCATGCGTATGTCCCGCGCACAGGACTACGAGATTCAGGATCCTTTGATGTTCAATCGCCTGCTGGATGTTTAGGGAATTTTGGGAGTGTTTTATATAAATTTAGTCTATTTAAATTCCTCTAAGTCATATGCAGCATTTATCTTTAGTTCGTTCATAACCTTAACTTATTTATGTCTGATCCTTTATTATCATTATTTATTTAACGCGCGCCCCCGAAAGAGAGGCAATAAATGAGTTCGAGTATTTGAAAAAAACGCACGGCATGCATCTTAAGCACACTGCGCTACATACTTTACTGCACTGCTTTCATGTATCTATTATACCACCTGCACACACCACACCTTTATCCTCCACCCCCAATATATACCCACCCGGATACTGCTATATCAAGCTTAATCATCTCAATCAATCACAAACTGACCTGACACTCTCTTTACAGTCTATCGGCAGTAGTCGCCAAAGGAGATCCAGCTCTTGCAGCCCTCTCACCTGCCCGGGCAATAACTGTGGACCACGCCCATTTAACAGCACTTTTACTTCTTTAGATATTAGCCAACACTCTTTCCACACACATACACAACATAAGCACGCGCCTTTCATCTTTAGCTCCTGACGATTCTGAATACTCAACAACATGAACAAGAACAACAAAAAAAATACCTGAAAATTCCTTATTGGCAAAAACTATTATTCAATTTACTATCTTATGTTTAAGTATTTAAATAAAATAATCGTTTAACGAATATACAAACTTACGCTGTTTATTTTTATATGGCGCCTAAAAGTATGCTACAAAAATTATTACTTATAGCAGCAAGCTGACAGTTTCGTTGAGTTGAAACTTAACGAAAGTTTTAAATTTATCATAAATAAACGATATGGCGGACTTTTTCGAAAGACAATAAATTAAAAAAACAACTGGATTTAAATTTGGTTTTACCTAAAAAACATTCAAGTTTTTTCTAAACTTACTTTCGAAAGTACCAAATTAAAACACACAGCAAATTAGGACAAAAATTGATTGATTTTATTTATTATTATTTAAATGGAATTCACATACAATACAGATTATAGATAAAATGATTCTAAAATCTACACAGAGCAGCAAGGATTCAGTGGTGAATACAGAATAGTTGGAACGAATTACAAGGAAAGGGGAAAAACCTAAATGAATTTATTGATTATCGTTGTATGCACCTGACTCAAAGAGAACGGTCAATGGACCGTCTAACTACCCAGTACCAGCTCCTCAGTTCCTCACTCCCTCAATGCTACTCCTACTCAGTAGTAACCGAAGGTGATATCGTGCAACGGCTGTGCATTGCCTTGAGGCAGGGCATAATCCCTTGCCAGTTGATCCAGCAGACTGCCACCGCCGCCGGCTCTGCCTTGGGCACGTGGCTGATAGCTCGACTGAGGCTGCTGCTGAGGAATACTCTGCTGCACAGGCTGGGCAAGGGGTGCTGGAGTGGGTCCAAAGTGCACTGGCTCCAGCAGAGGACGTCCACCAGATGCGGGTGCCAAGAAGCCCTGGGCACGTGCACTGCTGGGCGCGGGTGAGGCAGGTGGCAGAGCATAAACTGGACGAGAGATGCGCACATTCGAGGGTCCATCGCCGAAGCTCTGGGACTGCGAATAGTCAGGCTCAGGACGGGCGGGACGCTGCTGGGGCGCGTAGAGCACATCTGTTGAGCGCTGTGCTCCAGGCACTTGCAGACGTGGTGGAGCAGGACCCAACGAGGGCTGTGCCTGTGCAGCATACTGTGGACGACGTGGTGGCTCTTCCTCATCCTCGTATTGCACATACTGGGGCTGTGGTTGTGGCTGTGGACGTGGTGGCAGTGGAGCGGGCTGAGGACGGTGCTGTGGCTGCTGCTGAGGACGCTGTACTCGCTGCAGGAAGAACAAAAGAAAAGTTAGAGCTCCGAATGAAAAGTCTTGGCGTGTACAAAACTTACGTAAGGACGCTGCGGGCGTTGCTGTGGCTCATCCTCATAGTCGGGCTCTTCCTTAGTGGATTCGTCGACGAGTGTGGGTGGGGCTACAGTGATACCCTCTCCTGATGGCTGGAAGCCGTACTTATTGGCACCGTACTCCACCACACGCACCTTACCATCGGCATCGACATAGCCATACTTGCCCTTTACCTCACCCGTAGCCAGTTTTGTTTCAATCTTAAAAGAACCATCGGCTCCCTCATAGCCATAAGTATAGGAGCCATCCTCATTGTGTCTAAATCAATGGAAAATGTTAGACATGAACAAATAGGGCTAGCAACATGTCAACTCACTTATTGATCTGCTTTAGAATGGGCACTGGTGTGGGTCTTGTCTCCGCTGGGGCACTGGAGTGTAGTCTATGTGGTGCGGAGCGGGGTGCACTCTGCTGATAGTCCTGGTAGTCCTGTCCACTAACCAGTGCTCCAAACAGGCAGCCGATTAACAGTAAACGTTCCAGCTGCAAGCAAGTCAAGTAAGTAGTAGTAGAGGTGAATAGTCGTAAAGACTACAGTCGATGAAAACGACTGCAAAATACCCTGTAGTAAATATAAAGGTCACTTGTTTCTCTCAAACCCTATATAACCCTGCATTTTTGTCAAGTACAGGGTCTATTAAGAATAAGAATAATATGCAGATAAAATGGCAACCGGTTTGCTAATTGCGAGACCGGGTAAAAAGCTGAGAGCCTAGAGTTTACAGCTAACTGCTGAGAGTTAAGAGTTTAGAGCTTAATGCTGGCAGTACACCTTGACAGTGCATAAAGAATGTGCCACAAGATGACAGCAGTGACGTCTACGAGACTCTTAACTCTACACGCTGTCCACCTTTCACTTTTTTATACTCTCTGCAAGAGTATATTGGGTTTGTGCAAATGTATGTAACAGGCAGAAGGAGGCGTGGCAGACCCCATAAAGTATATATATTCTTGATCAGAATCACAAGCCGAGTCGATATAGCCATGTCCGTCTGTCCGTCTGTCCGTCTGACCGTCTGTCCGTCTGACCGTCTGACCGTCTGTCCGTCTGTCCGTCCGTATGAACACACAGATTTCAGAGATGGTAAGAGCTACAAGTTCGAATTTGGTCTCTATCGACTCGATATTTAGTCAGTCAATACAAGAATCTTTTTTTTTTTCGATGCCACGCCCCATTCGCCCACAATGAGCAAAAAACTAGACATACCTCGGAAAAAATAGATGTTTTCGGTTAATATCTCAGTAACTATGGCACTTAGGAATACCAATTTTGGTACACGTGTTCCTAAAGGCCGCATAAATCCAATGACATCAAAAGTTTTGGGCTGCCACGCCCCCTTTTTCCGCAAGAAATAAAAGTAAATTTCAAACTTGCATGCCGTTTTTAAAGCATTTATTCTTATCGTACAGTGTTGTTATTTATGATTCGTTTGAAGACGTATCATGTCAAACTCTCCAGAAAGTTTCATAAGAATCCGACCATAAACAAGAAAGCAATGCAGCAACAAAGATTTTATTCTAAAGCAATGAGCGCGAGAGAGACAGCGCTAGTCGTGCCGACCAATAGTATTCATACACACATATGTATGTGCATACATTTAACGTCAAACGAATTTGTATGTACATACAGACAAACACATGTATGCTTGATTATGCTTATCTTTTTTTTGTTTTAACGTATTCTAATACAAGAACTATCTATTGTAATGTCTGAATACCGATTTAAGTATTATAATTGGGAATAAACGCAGAGAGTATTATACGGTCGGGCGTGTTCGACTGTACTTTTCTTTCTTGTTGTTGTTGCTGCTGTGGTTGCGGTGTATTTGCGATGGTTTATGTGGCTGCTGCTGGCCAATGACATCGGGAACCCTCCAATGCCAAGCAGGAACTGATGCCAGCGGCTAGATACAGCGACTACGTGCAATAAAATATCAGCAATGTTGCAACGTTGCATAAACACAAGACACGCGATACATGTGCTGCAGAGGTGCAGGAATGTAATAGCACTGCCTGAGCATACCCAGTCACAAATACTTTGACTGGGCAGTGCCTAATTGAATATCTACAGATGGAGAAATGCATGAAATGCATGAATTACTCATTTCGATGCAAAACTCCCACACAGCGCTGCGGTTGAATAATTCGAGTGAAGTCAAATGGCAAAACACACACACAGACACACACACACGCACACCGTTACACACACTCCTCGAATTATTTACGTACTCAAGTGTGTGTGATTGTGACAACATGCAAAGCGAATTCCACAAAGTAAAGAAGTACTCGTACACATAGAAGCAAGAAAGCGAATTTCCCACACCATGCCCAATCTCAAAGATATGTTGCAAGTATCTGTGAGATGCATCTATGCAAATGCTAAAGAAATTACACAGCTGGAATGGGTTAAGCTCAACATTTGGCAGTTAGTCGACAACTTGACAAGCGCATTGAGCTCTCGACTATTGAGATGTGTTACATGCATACCCTGTAAACGTAAACACTAAAGGGTGTTTTATGTGCGTGATTAAATGGCTGAAAGATACAACAAATCAATTTTATGTAAATTAAGTTAAAATTTACTCAACAACAGTTGTTAATCTGTTTCAAGTTTTCTTTAACTTATTTAAATACATGTTTTACAGGGTATCTCTCAGTCTATGACCCAGCAGTTAAATGCCCTGCAGCTTACATGCTACTCGCTTGGACTGAGCTTCATCCGTGCTCAATTCAAATTGGGGCAACGGTCAAGTAAATTGGCTTAACTGCGGAGCTGTTCAGTGGGTGTTTTGGTCTGATGACAAGACATTCCAGAAAGGCAACAACTGAGTACGCTTTGCTACTGTCATGCTACTGAGTCTGTCTTGCAATGTGGCCAAGAGGGATTCGTTACTGTTACCGGCTTTAGAGACGAAAATCCTTTCACCTCTCGACTGCATATGCCACCGTCGATATGCCAGATGTCAGATGCCAGTTGCCAGATGCCATAGCCTTGGCTCACACTTACATGCGGGCCAAGTTGTTGGCCTGGACATGCACTGCAACAGTTGATGCCAATTTCAGTATTACTTTTTTTTCTCTTTCAATTTTTTTTGGCTACCAATCGCAGCGTGTGAACTGAGCCAATGTGCATTTGGTCTTTCAGGCAGTCGAGTTGCCTTTGATATTTTGGACAGCAGGTTAAAGGCATAGAAGTGGAGGAGAGTGTTACGGAGAGGGGGAGGGGATGCAACATAATGGAATCGCAGTTTGAAGTGCGCTTGTTAGTGCAACTTTTTCTAGCTAAAGTTCCTGCAACTTTTTTCCATAGAATGCAATGCAATTACGAGCACAATGCACAGACCAGAGACACACTCAAAGACACACTGGCACACACACACACACTTGTAATCATGTATGTGACAGCTCATAAATAATGTTAGAAAATCCAGTTACCAAATTGGGTGCACAATTGCCAATTGCCTGGCTCGGCTTGACTAGCCTGCTCCAGCAAATTAACGGTTCACTCTCGATTTGCATAGCAAATTATGCGATATACTTTTTACAGTACACGCTGCCTATGACGAAGTGACGTAACCAACTAGACGAACAAATAGACTGAAAGACTGATCAGAGAGTAATCATTACAACAGGTAACAATAACGGCAACAACAACAAGTTAATTCAGTTTGTATTTGCCACGCATTCAGGCTCAACTCTGACCTTTTCCCATGCCACAGAGCACACTCGCTTATAGCTTAGATAAATAGTTACATTGTTACATAGATACTTGGATAGTTTTACAGTTACACACACACTTCTTTACCCACTGGAACATACCACTTTCATATTGTTGGCAACTCTTTGTTCGCTGCTATTTCGAATCGATTAAAATACTTTAATTGCAATCACTTCGAAAGACCTTCGCTGGCAAAAAAAACCCAGCCCAAAACACCAGCTTACAATGGCACCAAAAAATCACTTTCAATTGATCTAATGAACCGGGACTGAAACCGATACTCAAACTGAAGTGTCTTAAGTTGTCTAATTTTGACTTGTTTCTTATTTCTTTGAGCCGAGTTCGCGTTTTAGCTTGAAACCGACAGCAACTGAGCCGCCCAAGTTGTTGTATTTCGCTTTATATACCACCGCGCGTACTGCTCGAGGAAAACCTTTTTTCTTGCCAACCAACCATACACCAACACCAATACTAAGACTCGCAGCCAGCAGCGCAGTCGCAGTCGGCAGCGCAGTCGCGGCAAAACTTCACCAACGAAGCATTGGCGCATGCGCTAAAGGACAGGTACCAACAAACAGCGAAAAACCAACAACAAACACAATACTCTATACACACACACACACACACACACACACTCTGGCACACACAGACACTCGCGCACACCAACTGCAGACTAGACAAAGTCGCGAGAGCATAGAGTGAGTTTGTCTCTTAACAGTTCTCTCTGTGCTTTTGTAAGCTTTTTATTAAACCACCGCAGTGCCAACAACAGGAATGGCCAAGAAGTGGTTGTGGCTATGCATGTCACATAACAGGTTCAAACTTACAGACTAGGAAACAGAAGACAAGGCAGTAAAGCCAATCTAATTTAGTTCATTTTAAGCATTTACTTCTTTAAAGCCAAATTAAGTCAATAAAAATATCTTTTTAAATATTTAAAAATTATCTTCTAACTAATCCCCATATATTCTATATATTTCCTGTCAATTTTTATTTATAGTCTCTCAATTTGGCACTTTAACTTTTACCAGCTCAAACTTACCCTTATCAGTAAGCATTAACCCTAACCAGCTAACGTGGCTTTATAAATTGCCCTCAAACACGCCCAAAACAATGAAATAACTTCTCGCCACTGCTCACACGCCATTGAATTGCTCAAACGATACAATTAATCAAGAAAGCGAGGTCCATAAATGTGAAAAATTACCCCAAAAAATTGACAGACGGCATTGATATTGATTGAAGAAATGAGAGAATGTGCCGACAAAGCAAGCGGAGTTTAAGTTAAGTGAACTGGTGCAAAAATAAGTTAACACAAGTGATTTAAAAATATAAATTAAGTAAAAATAAATTGTATCCCAACTGAAATTTAATTAGTGATCAGCTTTAATAGTTTTGGCAGTTAGAAAAGGAATACATAACAATTACTTAACTTATTTAAATACATTAATTTATACTCAAGTTATGGGAAAGAGTTTGAACTTAGCTTAAATAATTGTATTCTTGATTAAAAATCTTCAATATATTGGAAGTTCTAAACTTATTGATTTTTAATAAATTATATTTCAATTTATTTTCAACTTTATTTCAATTATTGCAATTGAATTAATAAATTTTCTATCAATTTTCCTTTTCTGCCTGCACAACTTAAAATTGAAGCCCTAATTTAAGAACAACTTTCTGCCTTTCTGCAATTTATTGTCTAGTTTTGCCTGTAAACCGGATCATAACTGTCTGACTGTGAAAGATGGCAGAAGATAAACGTGAAAAGAATCAGTAAAAAGCTGCAAATGATTAACTGACTGCAATAACTGGCAACGATGCGTATGCGTAATGTACACACTTCCGTTGGCTTGTCTTGATCGCATTGTGTGGCTTGTTAATGAATATCTAGTGCCCGACGGGGGCCTGTAATTTGCTCTGTATATAAAACTGAAAGGTGTCCACACAGACACAAGCACCTAAATGTGTGTGTTACACACACAAACACACACAGCAACACCTTAACACCTTTACTTTGATGTTGTGCACACAATTGGAAATGGCCTTGTCGATTGCATTGGAGCAACACTTGTAATGGCCGAGGCGAGTCATACGCAGTCCACCGTTATTGTTGTATCTATAAGATACATTCGAGCATATGCACATAACTACAGATATGCAATGGGATAGTTTAACATGTAGCACTGGTACCAGTCACACACGCATGCAGTTAGCCAGGCCAGACTAGGAAATCAAGCCAAGCAAACTACACCGCACTACAGACTCCATTCCCCACCACACCCCACCAATCAGGCCTGACCCATGACGCAGTTAACCGGGGTCGACTTCGTGCTTATTCTTACATCGAGTGCGTATTGAATCAAGACTCGTTTTTCGACTGGTTTTTTGAGCTAAGAGGAACAATGCCGGAGGTAGGCTTGTTTCGGGCTGCGTGTGCACCTGAACTTGGACTCTACGCACCATGATCAAGGTCATTAATAGCCACACAATTCTTGAGCAGACTAACTAAAGTTCTGGCAACTTATGTGCTTGATTTAAAATTCGCTGAAGCAAAGAAACTTACAGCATATTACATACCACAAACTTAACTTAAAGAATAATTTAATCTGCAATCAAAATTCATTATTTTTATTTAAGAATCTCTGCAGTTTTTATTCAGCTATTCAAATACGAATAGTTTACTTATATTTTTGTCAAACAGACATAAATGCTTCGCGTGTCAGCTGCAACTTCTTACCACTGTTTGCCTTGTGCTCATGGTTCAAGTGCCCTAACAGCAGCAGCTGCTGTGAATTGCAGATTATGTAGAGAAATAGCACAAAAATATAAGTAAATATACAAAATAAAATCTACAAAAATATCAGAAAATATGTTAGAGGAAATTCTTGAGTCATGACAACGCCCAGACAAGTTTCTGTTTCACTTTCATGGCATCAGCTAAAGTATTTTGCTCTATGGAGTTATATAAACGCTTGCAAAAAAAATAATTCCATAGTGAGTGTGTTGGGTGTGTGTGTGTTTGTTGTGTGTGTGCATTTAATAGGTGCAGTCAACTGGCGTTTGGTTCTTCGTGTTGCTGCCAAGAAAACATTTCAAGTATGAACCGCCAAAGTCGCACAGTGGTCAAAATTACCAAAGCGAAGCCATCAAAATAATTTAATTAACTGCAATAAATGTTAAATAAACACAACAGCAAGCGATTAATTATTTAAATTAAAAAACGCTTTGCTTAAAGCGTTTGTCATAAAGTTCTAAGCGGTTTTTTATTTGTGCTCACTGTGCTCGCCCCTGCACAGTGTGTAGGTACACCCAACTTGGCCAACCCAGAGCAGCTGCTGGCCAACTGACTAACTGACTTACTGGCTAACTGGTTGCTGGTTTTGTCTGTCTTACCTGGTGTGCTGCTGCTGTGGTGTATTTGAAAGTGGTTTTGGCCATTGCATAAGTGCACCAATAAAGCCCAAGCCACAACCAACAACAACAACAGTCTAGACCTGGTTTCTAAAAGTATCTAAATCAGTTACAATATTCACTAAATCATTCTTTTTTTTATTAAATTTTTGTTGAGTTTCTGCAGCGTAAAGTGTTGACGTAATGCGCCCGATTATTGCCGTAAATATTTGTACAATTGGTCCAATTGAAGCGGAACCTAAAGCCAAAGCCAAATTTGGCCGATTGTCTGCTTTTTTGGCTAATAAACAAAGACCAGGAATTTTTGATCTCATCGTTGCTTATTCGGCAGTTTATTTGAGTATTCTTTCAACATTTTTCTGTACATTAAACACATACATATTTATACATATATATATATACATAGATTTAGATATAGATAGCATTATATCTGATATCGGAAGTGACTGATTTATTTGGCAGTAACAAATATTGTGACATTGTCTTCGGACATCAGTCTCTCTGGCCAACACTACATGGACAATTGGTCCGACTCCGGCTCTACTTTCTACCCGTATAATCAATGCTATAGGAGCCCGTATAAATGTTTAAATTACGCAAGGCCGGATGATGTTGCTCCGGTTGTCCACTGTATTGCTGCTGTTGCTGAGGTGCGTAGTAGGGCTGTTGCGCCGGTTGCTGGTAGTAACGTGGCTGCGGAGCCGGAGGATTGTAGTACTGGGGTGTGGGATTATAGTAGGGTCGGGCGGGAGCGGGTGCTGGAGCAGGTGCATACTGCGGCTGCTGTTGCTGCTGCTGATAGCCACGTCCAAAATCATTCAGACTAAATTTACTGGCTGCAATGGGCCGATTGTACTTCTGATCCTTGTAGTAGACAGAGGGATCCTCGCGATATTGACCATCATCCAGCTCATTGGGTCCCAGTGGATACGGATTGTTGTTGCTCAGGGTTGGAGGTGGCACATTTATGTGACTTCCGGCTGGCTCAAAGCCACGCTTGCTGGCTCCATACTCAATCTCACGCACTTTGCCCTGATCGTCCACATAGCCGTACTTTCCATAGACCTCGCCATTTGCATACTTTGTTTCGATCTTGAAACTCTTGTCTGCAGCCTCATAGCCATAGGTATAGCTACCGTCATCGTTGTGCTTATCGATCTGCTTTAATATGGGCACAGGTGTTGTATAATCCTGATGTTGCGCATACGCAATGTGCACCAGCAGCAGCGCCAGTAAGCAAGCAAACTGGAAAAAAGTGTAAAAAGAGAGCGAGAAAATATGAAATTAAAGCAGATCTATAAAATGTGAACTAATTAAAGTGCAATAAGCAAATCAATTAAGCAATCGATTGATTTAATGTTATTTATATACAAAAGCTTTTTAAACACTCGTTAATTATTTCGCCATTGTAATTGGAATTTAATTAGTTTAGTATTCAGTTTACTTCATTTGGCTTAGTCAACAACATTCAACATTCCACAGACAATCGCTCAAGGACGTTGGTAAAAGACCTGCAATTAAGTTCCATTTAATCATACACATAAATCTCTAGACACACTTGGAGCACAATTTGTTGACTTGTCGACTGGATTATTGGGGCGTCGTTTACAGAAACCAGTTCTCTGACTCTATTCTAATATTGACAAAGTGAATTGTTGACTTTAAGCTCAAAATTTCAAGGGTTCTTAGTGCACTTATTGTTTGTTTTGCTCACCAATTTCAGCATTTCGCCAAAGTCTGTTGTATAACAATGACAATTGTCGATTCGCTTACACCAATCTCAAGCAGTTGTTTATGCTAATGTTGTGGAATGGAAAACGCAATGAACCTTTTAATTTAAATGCGATTTTTTTTGGTTTAGTACTTCTGTTTTCTTTACTGCTTTTCTGCACTTGCACACGAGACTCTGCGCAACGAAACGACAACTCAAAAGAAAATCAGGGCGTGCAACGCTTTTATACCACGAACAACAATTCGAAAATAAGTAAATTTCAAGTAAAACTGTAAGCCGAAGGCGGCACGAGAGTAAATTACCTGACAAACTAAATCGGGACAGGTGTAGGGTAGCGGTAAGGCGGGGCAGCATGAGGTCGGAACGTATTGGCTTCGACCACTTGGCTCTGACGGCGATCAGCTGCGATATACGATATATATGTACGAGCACGAAGCTAAAGCCCGAACAGAATCGAGTGCGCTGGAATGCCGCATAGAAATCGAAAGCGTTTTTAGTGCTGCCAACTATCGAGTGCTCCCTGCCCCCAGGCCTACACTTCAAGCCGAAAGAGAACTCTAGAATCAGGTTATTAACGTCTTAACAAACATTCTTAGCTGACAATTTATGCTGTTACGCATTTGAAATTAGCTCGTTCTATTTCCAGCATAGCTTGCAACGGGCGGTGAGCAATTGAATAAAGTTAAATATATACGGAAGTTTTTCTAGTACTAAAGAATTTAAAATATGTGACTGTTTATTGCCATTTGGTCAAGTTTACCAACGACTGCAACGACCTTTGCTCATTTCTCTGAGCAAAAAGTGTAGCAAAGACCGAAAAAAAAAAACATTCAAAAGTTTTTAGTCCATTGACCTAGTCAATGTTTGTGCCCTGCAGAGAAAAAACTGGTTAAATGAACGAATGGAAATAAAGTGTAAATGTTTGTGTATCATTTAAATTATTGTTTAAAGAAATTGAGCAATTTGTTAACATATGTTGATTGCTATTAAGCGATGAACTCTGAGCGTTATGGAAATTAATTGAGTATAAATTAAATCAAGCAAATAATTCCCAATTTCGTCACACTTTAATCATAAATTATTCTACTAACATTAAATGAAATTTAACAAATGTTTTTGGGTTTAAAATTGGTATCAGGGCATTTATTATAGCTATAAATATATATAAATTTATAATATTGGATGTCAAGGCCAATTAAATTCTTGATTTTACAAAGTGTCCAAGTTTTCAAAGAAATAGTTAGCTGGTACATAGTTAAATATTTTGGAGAAACGATCCAGCAGCACCGAATCAAAGGTTTGTGTCAACACAGGACGTAGGATCTCATAGAGGACTCGCCAGTTGTCGTTGAAGAGCTGATTGGCACTGCGTTCGAGTTCACGATTGCCACCAAAGAGATTCGATAGATTAACCTTCAGTTTGTCAATACGAACAACTTGAGTGTTGATGGCAGTCGAATTCAGTAATGTAATGCCATCGACCACATGAGGCACGAGCTTGATGAGCAGGTAGAACTCCAGGTTATCTGAAAGAGTTCAAATGGATTAAAGTTGTTTTAAATAGGAACAAGTACACTTACTTTCTAGTCTATAAAAGAAGTTATTTAATTGAAATAAAGTGGAAAATATTGAAATTAACTTACTAGTTAAGCAGCTAAAAACAATTAAGCTTCACTCATTTCAGGAATTAAGGATAAAAATGAAAATACTAATTTTAAAGTTTAAAATGGACGATTTATTAATTGGAAATAAACTAACTTAATTCAGATAAACGAAAATAGGATTTAAATGGGAATAAACTCCGTAAATTGTATATTGAAAATTCAGGATTTTAATGGGAATAAACTCATTCACCACAGAGTCAAAAAGTGAAGTATTTGAATACAAAGAAAATCACACTCTTCGAGTAGAAAATGTATTGAAATTCGAAAAATAAACTTTTTGATTATAAAGTAAACTAAAGAAAATTTAATCAAAAATTAATTTACTCATTTTAAAGTTTTAAATTAAGGTTTAAGATAATGATAAAACTCATTATTTGTAGTGTTAAAAATTTAGTAACAAAAAGAAGACAAACTCACCCATTTCAGAGTTCAAAACTCCAGAACTGTTCAGATTAAGAAGCAGCACATTACCCTTCAGTCTGTAGTTGGTTTTGATGGTGGATTTAGGCACTTGCACATGGAAACCAAGCGAATACTGATTACGTTTGAAGAGAGTGCTAAAATACAGATTATTAAGAGTTTTTTTTTTCAGAGACCGTACGAGTCTGATTTCTATTTCTTACGTGCTGTTGAGTATCTTGGCCTGGCTAAGACCATGTGTTGTCATGTTGCGCAGTGTCACTTGTACATCCAGATTTGGTGGCACATGTTGTTCAATCCGCACTCTTTTCACCCGAAATGGATCCAATGTGCCCACACTGGGCAGACCAGGCACACCTGTAATTAGTGTGTGCTACAAAAGTGCAATAAAAAATTAAGAAAAAAAAAAACTTACCATTTTTCCACTGTTTCAAAATGTTTTCAATCAAACGGGACAAGCATTCGCTACGCTGCGAACTGTTTATAGGACATGGCTTCAGAAATTCAGCTGCAAAATGATAAAGAATTAAGCAAAAGTTGAATTACAAATGATTCAATTTTATTACGTGGCTCTCGAAGATAGTTTTGAGAGTGGACCACAGCAAACCACAGCGGTGCGCAGAGTATGAGAAACCGGAGATCAACTGTCATTGCAACTACTGCAGTTGACGGTTCACCGTAAACTGTTTATCAACTCGGCTCGAACTGTTCGAGCCATGGCTATGACTTTGATCAATTCAACCTCAACTTATGATGTTGTAACGAGCATAAGGTTTATCAACCCGACGACCATAGACCTTGTATACACCTGACACTTCGCTTCATGCACATATATTTTATTTGGTTTTTTATACATTTTAATTAAGCTTATATTTATCTCTTTTTTGGCCCCTTTTTGTTAACGTAATTAGAATTGATTGTTTTTACTTGTCGATTAAAATATAATATCGCTAAGTTATTGATTAGTATGACAGCTCGTAGGACCAGTTAAGTTTTGAAACTGTAAATGCAGGTATTTAAATCCTAATCTTAATAATAATGTTAAATTTAATATGATTTTGATTTGCAATTGGAGTATTAATAACATCAAAGTGAGAACGAGCTACTGGCGACAATACAAATGTTGAAAAACTAGTTCATTGTATGTCTAATTAAATCAAAAGTTGCAAATTGAAGCGACTTTCTTCATTCGATTTTGGATTTAACCAAATTGGCACAGGCAATGAATGTCATACCGATTTTGGCACTCAAGTCAAACGTTTCTGGATAACTTCATACAAAATGCAAGACCATTTGAAAATTTCTTTGGCACTTTTGCTAGTCTGTCTAGCACTGTGCGCTGCTGAGCCCGACGAGAAGTCAATGGAAAGCTGTAAGATCCATTAAGCATCAAGATAATACTATACTAACCTCTTTAAACATATTTTAGCAGCTAAATTGACGCCTTGTTCCTTGCACGATGCCGAAGCGGACACTTGCCTGGCCAAAAACATTCAAACTTTGTTCGTTGACCCTAAATCGGATCCATACCACATCAAGGAAATCAAAGCCACTGGTAAAGTGCACTTCTCGAAGGCCATCATTACCGCCACTGTGGCAGCCCAAAACATTGTGGTCAAGGGAGGCAGCAACGCCATGATCAAGGAAGCCCAGTAAGTACCAGTAAAAGTATCAAAAAACCTGAAATTTCATAAAATTTTGCTTTGCATTTCCCTAATTAGCTTCCACTCCAAAAACAAATCCATTACAGCTGAGGTGTACATACCAAAATTGAGCGTTGATTTCGATTACAAGATTGAGGGTACTGTTAACAATGTGCTCGTTAGTAATCATGATAAGGGTCACTTGGAAATTGGTAAGAAAATCAACTATTTATACACAGTCCAAGTAGATAAATAGTTGTTTAAATTTAGGAGAAACAACGACTACATACGAGATGGATTTCACACCAAAGGATAAAACTTTGCAGCTTCAGCACGTGAAAGTTACTATCCCAGAGGCAGTAGATTTGAAACTAAAACTTAATAACATCGTTGGTGGTGTTGAAATCGCAGAGGAAGCCCTTCATAAAGGGTTCCACCATGATTATAAATATTTCTACGATGAAATCACACCTTACATCGAGCACTTATGCGAGGATATTTTAAAGGATTGTCTCTATAAAATATTTGACAAAACGCCAGTTGCGAGTCTGATTGATGAACATGATTGGTAACTAAGCTAATCATCTATCAGTTTTCTAGATATTTATTGTTAACTTTTAATTTTACAGGCCCGAGCTGTTGGGCGAAGACAAAGAGTAAAAGACAACCGGAGATGCTTCAAAAATTAAGTAAATGAAAGTAAAAGATTTAAAAATAATAATAAAAACCACAACAAACAAGAACACCCTGTATTACGACGAAAGTCCATTAATTATTTAATTAATGTGCTAAATTTAATAATCATATTCTTAATAACATAAAATGTACACCGCATTTTATTGTTAGGCCGCGTAGAGAGAAGAGGGCTCTATTAGGATAGTCAGTAGCGAAACGCGTTTAACAGGAGGCTTTTCTGATCCCATAAAGTATAAATAGTCAGTCGAATCGACATAGCGATGACCGTAACACCATAATTTAGAAACGACTAGAGCTATCAAGACCAAATACAGACAGTATGTGTATGGTACCATGATTCCTTTCCTCACCAAATTTTAATAAAGCCTATATTTAGGTTTTTTTTGCCCCCTTTTGTTGACGTAATTAGAAATGATTGTATTTACTTTTTGATGGAAATATATACCTATAGAAAATGCAATATAGTTAAGTTATTAACATTTTTGACAGCTCGTATGACTAGTTAAATTTTGAAACTGTTAATGCAGGTATTCAAATCCAGTTCGTAATTATATTTGATACGAATTCGACTTCAATTGAACTATTAATAAATTCAAAGTGAGAACGAGCTAATGGCGACAATATAAATGTTGAAAAACTAGTTCATTATATGTCTAATTAAATCAAAAGTTGCAAATTTCTTAATACACAAAATGAATCGACTTTCTTCGTTTACTTTTGGATTTAACTTAATTAAACAGGCAGTGGACGTCAGATCGAATTTGGCACTCAAGTCGATAACTTCATACAAAACACTTAAAAATATGCAAGTCCATTTGAAAATATCTTTGGGACTTTTGCTAGCCTGTCTAGCACTGTCCGCTGCTGAGCCCGACGAGAAGTCAATGGAAAGCTGTAAGATCCATTAAGCATCAAGATAATACTATACTAACCCCTTTAAACACATTTTAGCAGCTAAATTGACGCCTTGTTCCTTGCACGATGCCGAAGCGGACACTTGTCTGGCAAAAAACATTCAAACTTTGTTCGTTGACCCTAAATCGGATCCATACCACATCAAAGAAACCAAAGCCACTGTTAAAGTGCATTTCTCAAAGGGCATCATTAACGCCACTGTGTCAGCTCACAACATTGTGGTCAAGGGAGGCAGCAAGGCCATGATCCAGGAAGCTCAGTAAGTATTAGTTAAAGTATCAAAAAATATGCAATTTTTATGAAATTTCACTTTGCATTTCCTTAATTAGCTTCAACGCCAAAAACAAATCCATTACAGCTGAGATGTACATACCAAAATTGAGCCTTGACTTCGACTATAAGATAGAGGGAACTCTCAACAATTTTTTACTTAGTAATCATGATAAGGGTCACTTGGAAATTGGTAAGATAATCAACTATTGTTATGTAGTCCAAAATGGTTAATAATTGTTTAAATTAAGGGAAAACAACGACTACTTACAAGATGGCTTTCACACCAAAGGATAAAACTTTGGAACTTCAGCACGTAAAAGTTACTATCCCATGGCCAGTGGATTTGAAACTTAAACTTGATAACATCGTTGGTGGTGTTGAAATCGCAGAGGAAGCTTTACAAAAAAAGTTCGACAAGATGTATGAATATGTCTACGATATAATTACACCTCAAATCGAGCGCTTATGCGAGGATATTTTAAAGGATTGTCTCTATAAAATATTCAACAAAACGCCAGTTGCGAGTCTGATTAATGAACATGATTGGTAACTAAGCTAATCATCTATCAGTTTTCTAGATATTTATTGTTAACTTTTAATTTTACAGGCCCGAGCTGTTCAGCGAAGACAATGAGTAAAAGACAACCGGAGATGCTTCAAAAATTAAGTAAATAAAAGTAAAAGATTTAACAATAGTAAAAAAAAAATACATTAATAAAATAAGCACACCCTGTATTCAGTTTTTAATCAATAAAGTAAATTTAATAATCAGACCAAGCACTCTAAAAAAGGGTAGAGGTTCCTGTTAGGTTTGTCAGTAGCAATATTTAATAAACAGATTAAAGAAGGTTTTTCCAATCTTATAAAGTATATATTTTTTTATCAGTGTCTATGGCCGAGTTAAGGTTGCAATGTCCGTGTGACGATTGGTCCGTCTGTCGAACACCTGGATCTTCATGACTATAAGAACTAGAGCCAAACAATTTTGAAAGAAGGTCCATTTATATGTCAGGCAGTTCCAGTTTATTTCAAACTTTTGCCACACACAAATTATGAAAAATAATATTCATAACACCATAACTTAGAAAAAACTAGAGCTATGAAGACCAAGAACACACTATCTGTATTATACTATGATAAAGTTTGATACCAAGTTTGATACGGACTTAGCTTATATATAAATTTAAATTAAGCCTGTATTTAGGTCTGTTTGGCCCCTTTTTGTTTACGTAACTAGAAAAAATTGTTTTTACTTTTCGATGGAAATATAATATTGTCAAGTTATTGAAATTTTTGACAGCTCGTAAGACCAGTTAAATTTTGAAACTGTAAATGCAGGTATTCAAATCCTAATGTTCCAGTTCGTAATTAAATTTAATATGATTTCGATTACAATTGAAATATTAATAACATCAATGTGAGAATGAGCTACTGGCGACAATATAAATGTTGAAAAACTAGTTCATTGTATGTCTAATTAAATCAAAAGCTGCAAATTGGAGCGACTTTCTTCATTCGATTTTGGATTTAAACAAATTGACACAGGCACTTGATGTCAGATCGATTTTGGCACTCAAGTCAAACGTTTCTGGATAACTTCATACTTGAAATTTGACAAAATGCAAGTGCACTTAAAAATTTCTTTGGGACTTTTGCTAGCATGTCTAGCACTGACTGCTGCTGAGCCTGAAGAGAAGTCAATGGAAAGCTGTAAGATCCATTTGGCATTAAATTAAGGTCATTAAATTATTCTTTATATAAACTTTAGCAACTAAATTGGTGCCATGTTCCTTGCACGATGCTGAAGCGGACACATGTCTGGCCAAAAATATTCAAACTTTGTTCGCTGAATGGGCTGATCATAAAAAGTATGATCCTTACCACATCAAGGAAATCAAGGCCTTTGGTAAAGTGCATTTCTCAAAGGCCCTAATTACCGCCACTGTGGCAGCCCAAAACATTGTGGTCAAGGGAGGCAGCATGGCCATGATCAAGGAAGCTCAATGAGTATCAGTTTAAGTATCAAAAAAACCTGCAATTTATATAAAATTTTACTTTATATTTCCTTAGCTTCCATGCCAAGAATAAATCTGCCACTGCTAAAGTTTTCATACCGAAATTGAGCGTTGATTTCGAATACAAGATTGAGGGTACTGTCAACAATGTGCTCGTTAGTAATCATGATAAGGGACATTTGGATATTGGTAAGATAATTAACTATTTAAGCTAAATTGCTAAGTAGCTAAAATGCTTAACTTTAGGGGAAACAACGACTACTTTCGATGTGGATTTCACTCCAAAGGGTAAAACTTTGCAGCTTCAACACGTGAAAGTTACTGCCCCAGAGCATGTAGATTTGAAACTGAAGCTGGAAAACCTTCTTGGTGGAGTTGAACGCCCAGAGGAAAGCCTTCATGAACTCTTCCATGAAGAATATGAACATTACTATGATTATATTACACCTTACTTTGAGCACCTATGCGAGGATATATTTAAGGATTGTCTCTATGAAATATTCAGCAAAACGCCAGCTGCCAGTCTGATTGATGAACATGACTGGTAAGCAAACATTAAGTCTATAAATCGATCTATTTATATAAAAATTGTGATCTCTTTATTTCACAGGCCCGAGCTGTTTGGCGAAGACAAAGAATAGACGACAAAAAGAGACAAAAATATGTAAATGAAAGAAAATGATTTAAAAATAATAAAGAATATATATAAATAAAAAAGATTAGTCGCACATAAAAACAAGAACACCCTGTATTATGACGACAATTCTAATTTTGGCAAACTTGTTTGTTAAATTAATGAAGTGAACTTAATAAATAGACTCTCAATAATATAAAATGTATTGCGCTTTTTATTGTTTATTTCTGGATTTGATTTTGAATATAATTCAATCGCTGATAGCATTTTTTGTCAGAACACTTTTGGGCTTCGGAGCGAAACCAACGCAATTGGAATTAACTTAAATTTAAAATTTGAATTTAACTGAAATGCAAAATAAAATTTTGACACTTTTGCTGGCTTTATTGGCCTTTGCTGATGCCGGCAATTATTTGGCTGTAAAACGTGAGCAAAACTAAGTGAATCTAAGGATTTTTAATTGTAAAATTTCTATATTAGCTGATATACTGACACCCTGCAAGTTGGATGATCCCGGCTTTAACACTTGCCTAGCCAGAAACCTACAAGTTACGCTAACCACCTGGAAGGATGGAATACCTGGCACAAACACAATAGGAACTTGGGATCCTTTATCTGTGAAGCGTGTAAAATTATCTCAGAATGGCAATCGAGCACTTTCAATCAATGCGGATCTGAGAAATGTTGTCGTTCGAGGAGCTAGTCAGTCAGTTGTGCAGGAGGCTATGTAAATGTTTCAAAATATTTAAAAAGGAAAACATAATTACAGTATATTTCTATAGCTACAATCCCAAGCAGTATATACTGCGGGCTCTCATAAATGTGCCAAAGCTTAGTTTTGATTTCGACTACAAACTTAAGGGAAATGTGCTCATTTTGAATCTGGATAGCCAAGGCAAAGGACACTTCGATGCGGGTAAGCAGTTGACTATAGGAATCCTTTTGCTAGTGCATAACTCTCTCTTTTGGCAACAGAAAAGGTAAAAATGCTTTTGGAATTGGCTGTTAAGCCGCGTGTCACACAGGACGGTCGTTTTGCCGATGTGAAACACGTTAAGATCAGTTTTCCGGAAATTGGCCACTTCTTTATCAGACTGCACAATGTGCTGGGTGGCAATAAGGAACTGGAGGACACGGCTCATACGATCTTCAATGAAAACTGGCGTGAATTCTATGAAATTATGCGACCAGGCATCGAACAGGCGATCGAGGCGGTAATGCTAGATCGGTTCAAGAAGATATTGGGCTATATACCGGCTACTTATCTTATTGACAGATTTGAATAAGTATCAAAATCTCAGTGTTATTGTGGACTTGTTAATAATTATACATACCGTAATATTTTTTTTATCAGCTACTAAAAAACATTTTTAATTTAAATAAACAAAAATTACAACAAAAAAATAAACATTTTGTTATTAATTAATTAGGTTTAAAACCAGTTAGTAGATTTGTTTTTATGTTTGTTTATCTCGAAAAATTGCGTATGAAACGACTAAAATAAAGATCAAAGAGCAAACGATTAGTACAACAAAGTATTTAATAGGCCCAGTGAGCCATTAAGTATAGTACGCTAATGTTAGAACGCTATTGTTCAGCAGCTTAAGCCGGGTATATAGAGCTAAGTAGAATTTTTAATACAGTAAATACTTTTTAGCAAAGCAGATCAGTTTTTTGAACAAATGCATTATATTTGAGAGCAAATTTAATGAATAAGTGACAAAAACTTTTTAAAATTTGCTTTATAAAGACAAACCTTAAAAGTAATCATCATAATATTTAATTGGCTTAGTCATAGGGTATTTTATAGCCTATCTCTCTGAACCAAATGTAGTCTTGATTGATTTGTTTCTTAAAGCTTATGTAAAGCAAGTGCATTTAGTTATGAGACCTCAAATAAAAAGGGTAATTTGATTGCACAACACCCTTTACAGCACAATGAACATAAGGAATAGATTCTAACAAATCCATAACGACTACAAAGTATTAATAGCTGATCAGCTTAACCCTATGAACATGGCACTTTATGGTCATAATAAAGGGTTACCTCAATAAATTCGTTTTAATTGTGCGCCGAAAGCGCAGCAGTAAAATAGTATTTATCTATGAGATGCATTCAATCAAAATTCAGATACTTTGCAGCAGTCAGCATGAGCAGCAATCGGTCACGGCAAAACAGCTATCCTTTTAGCCTTTTCTTTGGCTTTCTGGCCATCACTTGGTTGCAAGGTGCTGCACTCAATGTAACTGCCGTCGAGTATTACTCCGAAAAGCGTAAGTAGAACAAAGATGAAATAGAAAAGGGACAAGGTTAACATCCTACAATCCACAGCCTCGTTTCTGCCCTCCTGTCGCATTTATGAGCCCGGATTCACTAAGTGCTCTACAGACAGTACTCAAAAGTTGATTGATCAACTAAAAATCGGAATACCGGAGTATACCGAGAAAATGGGACCCTTTGATCCTTGTCACTTTAGAGACGTTGAATTCAAGCAGGATGACAATCAAGTAGCCAACATAAGAGCCAATCTGAGCGAAGTTGTGATGACTGGACTCTCCCAACTGCAGATCAAGGAAAGCCGGTGAGATATGAGAGCTTAAAATGATTATCCTTATTTAATTTACATATGTATTTCAAAAGAGTGAGCAAAAAGGACTTTAGTTGGCAAACCAAAATGTTTTCCCCGAAGATGCGTTTGGATGCCAAGTATAAAATGAAGGGTCGACTTTTGTTAATACCACTCAATGGAGCAGGCAAAATGTTTATAGAGATGGGTGAGTATTTAGTCGCCTTTAAGCTTTCTTATTTATCTTAATCTTTGAACCTCTAGAAAATCTCAATATTCTATTGCTGACCAAAGTGCAGCTTTACGAGAAAGGCGGCTTTACTTTCTACAATGTAACCAGCGTTAAGGCCAAACTGAATATGACTCGTGTTAATACTCAATTCGATGGTCTGTTTAATGGCCAGAGCAAGGAAATTGAAAGGAGTACTAATAAGTTTTTCAATGAAAATTGGCAAGATTTTTACGAAGCACTTAAACCCATGATCGTTGAAACAGTGCAAAACGTACTCAAGGAAATTTTGACCACGGTATTCCATCTGATACCAGCCAACTTCTTTGTGGAGGACGTGCCTACACCAGAGAAATTGTACGGCAAAGTGATTAAATAATCTAATTAACTTACACTAGAAATTGCTTTAAATGAGTTTATAAAAAAGTTAAAGAAGTGTAAAGTTTATAAATAAATGCCAAGCTTATGAGCAATCAGAGTATAAAATGATTGATTGATTTTGTTATACACTGGTTATCTATAAAAATACTAAAGCAGTATAAACCAACAATTACTTAAATATATATAGTGTTTTTTTCAATGGCAATAGTGATGTTATTAAAATGTTAATTAAATTTTAATTAAAAAAATATTTAATCTGGAGTAATATATGAAAAATATAGTGAAAGACAGACAACAAGTTATACCTATCTCACGACAACTTTTACAAATTGTAGTCCTATTTTTACTCCCGATTAGTGAGGCACTATAGGCCCTTTTCTCACATTCCCTATTCTAATAACTATTTGAACAACAACTTTAAACGGGAAATTAACATTAACTATGGCAACTATAATTTTTAACCTACACCAACACACCTCATTCTACCTTAGCATAAACTCGTAAGAATTACTACAGTTGAGCGAGCCGACTGTAAAAGACCCCGTACTCTTTCTAGTGCGCATATTACCATACAAATAAGAGCATTTAGATCAATTTGCCATAAGGGAGCTATTATAAATAATTGTACGATCCAATTCAAACTTGGTAAGGGTAGTTACAATCTTAATATACACAGTGTTTGTGAGTTTGGTTGTGGTCGCTCAACTAATAATACAAGCTTTTATACAAATGACTTTTTTTCGACCGGACATATAGACGGACTTTCATTCAAAATTCGTTCGCTCTAGCTGTTATAGTCTCGAAAATAAAGGTGTGCATACGGACAGGAGGACTGATGGGCACGGACAGACGGACGAACGGACGGTCGGACGGACGGACGGACAGACCTAACAGACCCGTCTACTCTTTCTTAGAGTACGGCATTCTAAAAAAACATTACATAAGACAGACCTATGTTTGGAAATGCTGTACACTGTTAAAGTGCTCTCTATAAGGGTGTTAAGAATAAACTTAACTTAAAACATACCTACAAACATACTATTAACGGCAAGGCGAACCTTGCGACAAATCTGTCGCTGGTTATAATCGACTTAAAACCGCTTGACATTAACAGTTTTATTTTAATTGAGAGCTCAAAGCTCATCGTTAATAACGTATTACACTAACTAGCAAAATAACTACGAAGCTATCAGATATATTCATTTAAGATTTAGATACTTTGAAGCAGTCAGCATGAGCAGCTATCGAGCACGGAAAAACAGCTATGGATTGAGCCTTTTCTGGAGCTTCTTATCCATCCTTTGGTGTCACAAAGCCGCTGCAGTTGAGTATTACACAGAGAAACGTAAGTAGAACTTGGTTAAAATATAAGTTTATTTTATAAATATATTGAAATCAGCATCTTATTTGTCGTCTTGTCGCATTTATGAGCCTGGATTTACTAAGTGCTCCACAAATAGCATACAGAAGTTAATTGATCAGCTTCAAATTGGAATACCAGAGTTTACGGAGAAATTTGGAACTTTCGATCCCATGAATGTCAGGGATATAATATTCAAACAGGATAACAATGAAGTAGCCACCATAAGAGCAAATCTAACTGAAGTAATTGCGCATGGCTTTTCACACACGAAGATCAAGGAAAGCCGGTGAGTACAAAATATTAACGTAAAGAATTTTAAACAATAAAACGTATTTATTAACAGAGTAAGCAAAAAGGACTTTAGTTGGCAAACAAAAATATTTTTACCCAAAATGCGTTTGAATGCCAAATATAAAATGCAGGGTCGTATTTTGTTGATACCACTCAGTGGATCTGGCAACATGTTCATTGAGATCGGTGAGTGGAAAATTTTATTTTGCTTTATTAGCTATGTAAAAATGTTTTTCCTTAGAAAATCTTGACATTCTGTTACTGACTAAAACCATACTCTACGAAAAAGGAGGCTTCACTTTTTATAATATTACAAACATACAGGTCAAACTGAATATGTCCCGAGTACGTACCCAACTGGACAATTTGTTCAATGGACGCAGCAAGGAAATTGAACGCAGCACGAATCAGTTCTTCAACGATAACTGGCGAGATTTCTTTGAAGCTCTAAAGCCTCTGGTGGTAGACACAGTACAGAACATATTCAAGGACATTTTGTCCACGGTATTCCATCTGATACCTGCGAATTTCTTTGTCGAAGATATTCCCACACCAGAGCAATTGTATGGAAAAGTGATTAAATAATCCCAAAATGTTGTACTAGAAATTGTGCATTCGATTTCTAGAAAATGTGTCCATAAAAAACAAAGTGTAATGTTGTAAATATTATAAATAAATGCCAAGCTTATGAGCATTCAAACCTATAAAGTAAAAATATCTAAAAATGTATGAAGTGAAAGGTCTAACAAGGTATAGTCGGCGCTTATGGAACTGGATTTAATTTTATAAGCGGTGTTTGTAAAAATATCATAACATTAAACTAATAGTTACTTAAATGTGTTGTTTATTTATCAAAAACACAACAGACAGACCTATGTCTGGGAATGCTGTACACAGTTAAAGTGCTCTCCATAAGGGTATTAAGAATAAACTTAAATAACTTAAAACATACCTACAAACAGGCTATTAATGGCAAGACGAACCTTGCGACAGATCTGTCGCTTTAGACTTGTATGGGTTTAATCGACTTAAAACCGCTTGACATAAACAATTTTATTTTAATTGAGCTCTCAAAGCTCAGCAGTGAGAACGTATTGCAGTAACTAGCAAAATAGTAGCTTAGATTCAAATAGATTCATTAGAGACTCAGATACTTTGAAGCAGTCAGCATGAGCAGCTATCGGGCACGGCAAAACAGCTATACATTTGGCCTTTTCTGGGGCTACTTGGCCATCTTTTCGTGCCACGAAGTCACTGCAGTTGAGTATTACACAGAGAAACGTAAGTTGAACTTGGTTCAAAATTAAATACACCTATTAAGTTATTATCTTGGAATCAGCATCTTTTTTGCCCTCTTGTCGCATTTATGAGCCCGGCTTCACTAAATGCTCCACAAATAGCATACAGAAGTTAATTGAACAGCTGCAAATTGGAATACCAGAGTTTACGGAGAAATTTGGAACTTTCGATCCCATGAATGTCAGGGATATAATATTCAAACAGGATAACAATGAAGTAGCCACCATAAGAGCAAATCTAACTGAAGTAATTGCTCATGGTTTTTCGCAAGCAAAGATCAAGGAAAGCCGGTGAGTATCAAACATTTGCACAAAAGAATTCTAAGCTAAAAAATTTACGTGTTAAAAGAGTTAACAAAAAGGACTTTAGTTGGCAAACAAAAATATTTTTACCCAAAATGCGTTTGAATGCTAAATATAAAATGCAGGGTCGTATTTTGTTGATACCACTCAGTGGATCTGGAAACATGTTCATTGAGATCGGTGAGTATTTAATAAATATTACTGAGTGAAACTCTATCAACGCTCTATTTCCTTAGAAAACCTTGATATACTGCTGCTGACCAAGACCATGCTCTACGAGAAAGGAGGCTTCACTTTCGATAATGTTACAAGTGTACAGGTCAAACTGAATATGTCCCGAGTACGTACTCAACTGGACAATTTGTTCAATGGACGCAGCAAGGAAATCGAACGCAGTACGAATCAGTTCTTCAACGATAACTGGCGGGATTTCTTCGAAGCTCTAAAGCCTCTGGTGGTGGACACAGTACAGAACATATTCAAGGACATGATGTCCACGGTATTCCATCTGATACCTGCGAATTTCTTTGTCGAAGATATTCCCACACCAGAGCAGTTTTACGGCAAAGTGTCCAAATAAAATGTGTTCAATGTGCAACTATAATAAATATTCAAGTAAATAAGTTAAATTTATTAAATACAGTTAAAGTTCTGAGCTAATTCATTCATAACTATATTAAAACCATTTTGAAAAGGGTTCAAGTATAAAGATCAGCATGAAAAACTATATTTTATATGCCACTCGGTATCAGACGTTCAAAGTAAACATCTCTAAAAACATTTTATTGAGGAAGGTTAAGCAAAGTCGAGTCACTTCTCATAGAACTTGATTTTATTCTCCATATAATTAAAGTTGATAAATAAACTATATAAAAATACTCAGCTGCTAGTTGAAAACTTTTTTCTGTTTTAAATTCACTGCCAGTGGCAATGTAAATCAAGTTTAATTATATTTCTATCACAATGTAGTAAGAAAATTAATACAGATTTAGTAAAGTGGAAAAAACATTTAAAATTTGTATCAAGCGCGTATGACATCTGCTCTATTTGCTATGTAGTAAGCTCCATATTGCTCTTCTGCAAACAATAAATAACAATTAGTAAGCTATATAAAATATGAACATTTATACGCCACTCACCTTTCTTTCCCACCCTGTAGTCACGATTTCTAAGTGTGGCAAATACAATGCAAATTATGATCGCCAGCAGCACAGAGATGGCGATTAAACTTATGAATAAGGTATTCATATTCATGACGCCACTATGACTTGCCATTTCGGAGTCTTTAGGGGCCGGACACTCGTATCCGTCTCCTGGAATCAATCCATCATAGCAAACACACACATTGGGATGCAAGCAGTAGCCGTTGATGCACTCCGTTTCGCAAATAGGAAGGCAAAGCAGTTTAGTAGCATTCAATGCATCTTTGGTCAATCTATAGTTCTCTCCACAGGTACATTCCTGTTCCGCACAGGTTCCATTCCAACATCTTTCGGAGCAGTCATAATTCAGCGTGCTTGTTAGCTGCGAGTACTCTGTGGTCTCCATTCCTACAGTACTCGATGCCTCAACATCAATAATCTGAGCTTCACACGCACCAGCCACGCCTCTATATCCCTCGTCACACTTGCACATATTGGGAGCAATACAGATGCCGTTAATGCATCCTGATTCGCACACCGGTGCGCAACTGATCTTACTCTCTTTGGTGTACCCATTGTAGCAGGTACATTCATCGGGTGCAGTACAGTATCCGTTTACACATCCCTCATAGCAAACTGCCGTACAACTGTTCTCACTTTCCTTAGCGTACCCATCAAGACAGGTACACTCGTTGGGCGCTCTGCAGAACCCGTTCTTACAGCCTTCAACGCAAACAGCAGCACAACTGTTCTCACTTTCCTTTGTGTATCCATTGTTGCAGGTACATTCATCGGGTCTGCTACAGAATCCGTTCTTACATCCCTCCCTGCAGACTGGTGCACAACTGTTCTCACTTTCCTTAGTGTACCCATCATGACAGCTACATTCCTCAGGGGCACTACAGAATCCGTTCTTACACCCCTCCATGCAGACTGGTGCACAACTGTTCTTACTTTCCTTAGTGTACCCATCGTTGCAGGTACACTCATCGGGCGCACTGCAGAATCCATTCTTACATTCCTCCCTGCAGACTGGTGCACAACTGTTTTCATTCTCTTTGGTGTATCCTTCGTTGCAGGTACACTCATCGGGCGCACTGCAGAATCCATTCTTACATTCCTCCCTGCAGACTGGAGCACAACTGTTCTCACTTTCCTTAGTGTACCCATCGTGGCAAGTACATTCCTCAGGGGCACTACAGAATCCGTTCTTACATCCCTCCTTGCAGACTGGTGCACAACTGTTCTCACTCTCCTTAGTGTACCCATCGTTGCAGGTACACTCATCGGGCGCACTGCAGAATCCATTCTTACATTCCTCCCTGCAGACTGGTGCACAACTGTTTTCATTCTCTTTGGTGTATCCTTCGTTGCAGGTACACTCATCGGGCGCACTGCAGAATCCATTCTTACATTCCTCCCTGCAGACTGGAGCACAACTGTTCTCACTTTCCTTAGTGTACCCATCGTGGCAAGTACATTCCTCAGGGGCACTACAGAATCCGTTCTTACATCCCTCCTTGCAGACTGGTGCACAACTGTTCTCACTCTCCTTAGTGTACCCATCGTGGCAAGTACATTCCTCAGGGGCACTACAGAATCCGTTCTTACATCCCTCCTTGCAGACTGGTGCACAACTGTTTTCATTCTCTTTGGTGTATCCTTCGTTGCAGGTACACTCATCGGGCGCACTGCAGAATCCATTCTTACATTCCTCCCTGCAGACTGGAGCACAACTGTTCTCACTTTCCTTAGTGTACCCATCGTGGCAAGTACATTCCTCAGGGGCACTACAGAATCCGTTCCTACATCCCTCCTTGCAGACTGGTGCACAACTGTTCTCACTTTCCTTAGTGTACCCATCGTGGCAAGTACATTCCTCTGGGGCACTACAGAATCCGTTCTTACACACCTCCCTGCAGACTGGATCACATCTGTTCTCGTTGTCTTTGGTGTAGCCATTATGACAGGTACATTCATCGGGTCCACTGCAGAATCCGTTCTTACAGCCTTCTCTACAGACTGGAGCACAGCTGTTCTCACTCTCTTTGGTGTATCCATCGTTGCAGGTACATTCATCGGGTCTACTGCAGAATCCATTCTGACATCCCTCCTTGCAGACTGGAGCACAACTGTTCTCACTTTCCTTTGTGTACCCATCGTGGCAAGTACATTCCTCAGGCGCACTACAGAATCCGTTCTTACACCTCTCCCTGCAGACTGGAGCACAACTGTTCTCACTTTCCTTAGTGTACCCATCATGGCATGTACATTCTCCAGGTGCTGTACAGTTTCCGTTCACACATCCGCTGTCACAAACTGGGTCACAGCTGTTCACGTTATTTAACAAATATCCCGATTTACAAGCGCATACTCCAGGAGAGACACAGGATCCGTTTGGACAACCGCTTTTACAGAAAGGTGCACATATCGAGGCATTATCTTTACGGAATCCGTCAAGGCATTCACATATTCCCGGTGCCGTGCATATGCCGTTGGAACAGCCGTCATTGCAAATGGGAACACATTTGTTATCTGCAGCCTTCTTATAGTTCTCATTGCATTCACACGTTTCCGGAGCACTACAGAAGCCGTTATCGCAAGAAGCAATGCATACCGGAAGGCAAAGATTTCGAATCAAATCTAATTTAAATCCATTTTGGCAATTTGGATAACAAATTTTAGATGTGGCATTGAATGTGAATCCCTCGCTGCAACTGCAGACTTCAGGCGTCTTACAGAATCCATTATTACAGCCACTATTGCACATAGGAAGGCAGTGACCAGTCGGATAGTCAAGCCTATAGCCTTTCGAGCATATGCATCTAAACGGCGATGCGCAACGGCCATTGGGGCAGCCTCCCTTGCATTTGGGCACACAACTGGCAAACAAAGGTATGAAAATGAGAACAGTCATCGATCGAGACTAGAAAATACTCACCGGTTCGAGACCAAGTGATTTAAATTTTCAAATCCTGCATAACAAGAACATGTATTTGGTCTGAGACACCTTCCGCTGCCGCAGTCGTGACTGCAGGATGGAAGACATCTCAGTCTGCTTCCAGGCTGTTTGATATATCCCTTGCAACACTCTCTGATGGTGATGCTCTGGAATTTTAAAGTATTGAAGTTGTTTAATCGTCTTATCAATAAACAAAGTATTTTCTCACTTTTACTACGTTCTTTATCTTCCGATTTTCCTTTCTGGTGCAAATCTGTGTCAGTATTAAACTGGGTAATAGTAAAAATATGATTTTTTGAGCAACAAGCATTTTGTTCTTTATTCGTACCACTTAATAATGAGACTAAAATAAATTTGCGAGCGAAATATGTATGGCTCTCGTTGGCATAAAATAAGTTTTCACACTGAAGAAATTAATAACAACTAATTTATTTATTTCAGCTCAGCAAACAAAGCAGTTCAAGTTTTTACTTAGTTAGAACGTTCTTTGTCACCCAATATTTCTTTCAGTGTATGGGTATCTGTAATATTTGTGGGCTTATCTTCAGCTTAGCCATGCGGACACTGCCTGAACTTTGCTTTACATATCTTTAAAGTACAAATTCTCTGAATGAAGCTTAAGTTACTCTTTAATTACGAAGTCTGTTTATTTAAAAAATGCCAAAAAACTAATTCATGTAAAATATTTTTTTAATTTTATTCGCACTTTAAGTGTGAAGTTTTAGCAAAAACTATGTCATAATAGTTCTAGTTAGTCATGTCGCTTAGTTTTATGGTTTGTTGTGTATAAATTTGTATATTGGTTATTCAAAGAGTACAAAATGTAAAAAATGGTTTAGTTACGTGATAAGAAAAGTTAAAAATTGAAATGAAAAAAAAAAACAACTGAGAATGTCTACAGTCGAGCGAGCCGACTGTAAAAGACCGGGTACTCACTCTGAATTTGGTGTCTCTAGCTCTTATAGTCTTTAAAATTTAGATGTTCATACGGACAGGCCGACGGACGGACGGGCAGACGGACGGACAGACAGACGGACAGACAGACGGACGAAGAGGCGGGCGGACAGACGGACAGACGGACGGACAGACAGACAGACGGACAGACAGACGGACGGACAGACGGACAGACGGACGGACGGACAGACGGACGGACAGACGGGCAAATGGACGGACCGACGGACGGACAGACGGTCGGACAGATGGACGGACAGACGGACGGACAACACTACACCGACTCGACTGTTGATGCGGATCAAGAATATATACACTTATAGAGTCGAAAATGATTCCTTCTGCCGGTTTCACAATTTTCGCTTCTCACAAACCTAATAGACCCGTGTGCTCTTTTTGAATACATGGTAGACCATGTAGACCAAGAGCATTACAAATGCAATAAATTTACTAGCGATTATACTCAAACTTTCCGCGATTTATATTCATTGACTTACACATGTTTTGACTGCTATAAAATGTAGAAATTCCCTATACTATAAATTGATACAAACTTAATCTGCATTCTTAACCTTACATACTAGCTAAAGAAAGATATTTTACAACATGCCCTAGTTTAAATATTCCATTACACAATGTTAGTTGTGTTATTCCACATTCAACAATTTATATAAGGAAATCACTGCTCAGATTCCAGACGTATTTTCCAGAAATATATTATATTATACTAGTTTAGTGGGAGCTCAGAAATAACGACAGATACAGCAAGTATTAAGTACTGGTATACTATAAATACATAACTACATTCGTCAGTTAGTTGGAGTATAAAAAGCTTTCAAAATAATAATAAATATTTGCGACGCTCAGTTCATTTAGAAAACTCAACCTAGTCAGACGCTTTGAGATAACGGCTTTATGTAGGCCATATAAAAGTCAGCATCACGCTCATATATCTCTCATTAGTTAGCCGTAAACTCGATTAGCTGGTAACAGTTGCAGTGATTGTGACAGTGACAGTGACAAGTCACAACTTTTATGCAATGCTGCGAATGCACATAATTGGCTTACTCGTATTTGGCCTTAACTGCGTTGAGGGCCTGACATACTATACGGAAAAGCGTAAGTACAAACCAGTCGGAAAATGCTGAAAAACTCCCATAATTCGATTAATGTGAACAGGTTAATTTAATTGCGTGTGAGTTTTTCCCAAACGTTTGTCGTTTTTAAGCACAAATTTATTATGATTTTATAAATGAGCAAATTACAGCGAATTAATTTAATTAGGTGTTTATTACAATGTACTTAAAAGCATTAAATACTTTATTAAACAAGCTTAATAATTTTATTCACAGCTGCATACATTGAATCGTGTCGCATTAATGAGCCCGATTTCACCAATTGCTCAACTCGTTCCATACAGGGTTTCCTCAATGAGGTCATCAAAGGTGAGCAGCTAATTGAAAACTTCACCCAAAGGTCGCATCACTCACTTAGAGTTTTTCGTGCTGTTTTCTCACCAGGTATACCAGAAATTCAGGAGTCTTTTGGACCCATTGATCCAATGAAACAAGATCAGCTCATCTTTAAGACAGAGAAAAACGATGTGATAACGGCTAATTTAACTGATTTGGTAATACGTGGCTTAGGCAAAATGGTCATCAAGGAAAGCAGGTTAGTATCCCAGGAAATTAATCTTAGAAAATCGATTCATATATTTGATTTCTGATTTCAGGGTCAACAAAACAGACTTTAGCTGGCTAGACAAAATTTACTTGCCCCAATTGCGTATGGATGGGCACTACAAAATGTTTGGCAAGATTTTAATAGTGCCACTGGATGGAGAAGGCAGACTTTTCATAGAAATTGGTAATCAAATAAACAGAAAACTTAAGAAGAATATTTATTTAAGCTTTAATTCTCTTGCAGATGATCTCAACATAACAATGGAATCCAAAACGCGGCTCTACGAGAAGGCAGGCTACACGTTCTTCAATGTAACCGAGGTGCATGTGAAACTGCAAATGGGTAAGCTGCGCACCAACATGGAGAATCTATTCAATGGACGCAACAAGCAGCTGGAGCAACAAACGAATCAGTTCTTCAACGACAATTGGCAAGATTTCTATGAGGCACTGCGTCCACTGATTGTGGAGACACTGGAACGCACTTTACTAGATTTACTGCAGAAAATGTTTGGCTTAATACCTGCCAATTTCTTTGTGGAGGATATACCCAATTCCCTTTTACTCTATGGACGCAAAACACTGGCTGATATTGAAGACATATTTACTTAATGAGAAGGAGATTAGCTTGGAGCTAATTACTACACTTATAGTTAGTTAATAAATGCAAAAGCTTAATATAAACTAATATTAAACATGGCACAGAGCACTCCACAGTCAGAGCTTCCATCTGTCGCCTCAATAGAACCAATCGTATTTGAGATAATCGCCCTCATGTTTCAGCGACGCAATCGACGTGTGACGCACGTGTCCTGTACGGGCGAAGATGCGACGATTTCCCACTGGCTGCAGTGTCCGGAAATTGTCAACGAGTGCACCGTCCTGGGTATCCGAAAGCTGGCGGAAGCGGGAAATCTACACAGAACAAAATCACATTACTCATACGCACTGTGTATGCGAAGGGTAAAAACATTTTTCTTACCTGTTTGGGTGAAATTGGGATGGGATCGGGAAAGAGTATCCAAGTGACGGCCTCCGAGCAGGGCGGAGTGGTAAGTGAACCTGCAAAAAGCGACGTAATGACCAATTTCACAGAATTTAATTTCAAATGAACAATTTGTACCGAAAATCAACGCTTACCTTTGTATGTGTAGAACTTGTCCACATCCACGTTAGCTATCAGCGAGGACAGCGAGAAGGTGACGTTGAGAGCAGCCTCCTGATTGGCATCGGCAATCAAATGCAAATGACGATTGATTGTCACCAGTCCCTGGCCCTCATCCTCGTCCAGCTATTTTTTGGGTGAGGGAAAGTCAGTGTGTAATTTCCAACTGTGCAGCATTAATCGGATTTTGTGTGCCACTTACGTTGAAGAAGAAACCCAAAACCGCTGCACCATCGGGATGATTGAGTGCCTCTCCAATGGTGGCATACTTCTTGTTCCGGTGCACAATGTGCATCTCCATCGTGTAGCGTATGTCGTTGATGACATGCTCGGAGCCACGATTGTTCTTGTCACCCCAGTGGAAATGCAGACCCTCCACTTCGAACTCTCCGGGCAGCTTCGCGCCTCGAATGTATGGCAGAAAATCCTCTTGCTCCGAGGACATGTTGCCCTTGGGTATGCCAATCGAAACTGTTGAAATTTGAAATGTACCTGTATAATCAATCAATTCAACTACACGGACTGCCCACAGCACTTACCCGTGTGTCCATTGTTGACCATTTTCAGTGGATACGGCAACAGATTGTGATAGCCAATCATATCAACAGCCGGCATATGAATGGGCATTGTCTGTTTTGAAATTAAGTTTAGATTAGTTAAAGAATTTAAACCAATTAGTGTTTACTACTTACATGACTGGATGTGATGGCTATGGGTGACTGCGTCTTGCCGGCACAATGACCATGATGACGCGCCCAACGCCTCTGATTGGGCTCCGAGTAGCCAAACACATGACTACGGACAACTGTAGCAATAAACAGAACAGAACAAAGTCGAATTGAAATCACAAATATGAAAACGTCATCGAATTCTACTGGGAATCGCCAAAGTAAGCGTCAACTTTTTTTGCTAAGATCACGTGCCTTAGACACCTCTTCCTGCCCCGCCCCCTAACTAACACTCCCCCCGCCATAAAGTGCCACAAAGAAAGCGAGAGAGTCAACAAGAAGCTTATCACTGACAAATACGAGCACTTGTGAATTATGGCAAATAAATGGGACAGCAAACAATGTTAACTGTTTGCTGCTTAGTAAATAGATAAATCAATAAATAAATTCACAAAGGAGACAGGGGGAGTGAGAGAAAAATAAAATGTTTAGTATATGACATGGGACACAAGGGCACGATAAATGCTCGTACAATAGATATCAACGCAATTGATATTGATATAGATAATGAGCCTTGAAGGTAAATATTTTTCTATAATTTTCACCTGTTGTGCGAAACACAAAAGTTCGTGGAAGTTCACCGGAACCAAAAGCAAACATTTTTTACTTATTTTTTTATTTTCCTGCTTTATACAACAGTAATTAGATCATGCGATTTAGAAAGCATGGAAAATTCACCGAGACTCACATCATATGACCCTTCTGATTTGCAGATTTATTAATTAGCACCTTAATTTTCGTTATGTAATCAATTAGGGATTGGGCAAACACAATCGCATTATTGATTTAACTAATTAATTTCTATAAAATTAGCATTGACACACAACCGATATGACTATTATATAAGGACGTGTCTGCGAGCACTTGAACAATATCAAAGTGTATTAATTGGTATTTAAAAATCTCAACACTTTTGAGTACCCTTTAACAAGTGCAATTAATTTTGTGAAGTGCTTCGAACCCCCCTGATATCGTACATTTATGAATTTCAAACTTTTTTGATATTTTTTTTTTTTTATTTCTGTGGTTATCGAGTGCAAGTGATTCATTGTCCCTTGACATTTGGTAACTCCCTAGTGGATTGAAGGTCGCACGCTTTCCTAAGAATGTGTTTTAGTGATAAGCGGTCTATAAAGTTTAAAAATACTTTTTAACAGTCAGACACAATAGATGGATGGATAGGCAGACGGACGGACGGACGTACAGACGTCGAAGTGACACAGTCAACGCACTTTAGCTTGAAATTGATATTGATTATATTTGCAATTATTTGCTAAATGATAAACACTTTTGTTTTTCGTTGATTTATTTAATAGCTGCACTTGTTTTTACTTTAGTGGGGGTGGAGAGGAATTATTAAGGAATGTGTCACATGATCAAATAATAATCACACAAAAATATATTTAATAATTAAATAGTGTATTACCTTGAGACCAGCAGATGACTAGAAACGTTGCTTGTAAAATTATTAACTGCATAGCAAATATTTGTTTAAGATCAAGTTAATTCTTATGAAATCCTTTGCGTATAACTGTTAGTAGACTAAGCTCCTGTTTGAGTTTGGATTTTTGAACTTTGAGTGTTGAGTTTTTAGCGAATGCAACACCTTGCGGTTGGGTGGTTGTTTCTAAACTGCGCGGACGTTTGCCATTTGAAACACCTTCACAACTTCCTCAGCGTCAACGAACTAATTGAAAATTCGAAAGCTTAAATTCCCGCGTCGCATACAGCGCGTGCTCCACACTGAGACATGAACCATAAAAAAGTAACACACACACTAGCACAATTTTTACACTCGGGTGTCGGATGGTCGCACGAACGGTGAACGGCTCGCACACGATCGAATCGAACGATCATTTAGTCTAGGGTATTCAAGTATTGAGCTGTTCGAGCTTCGTCGTAAGTCAGTCAACTAATAAAATTGTATTGAACGTGTAGTATTAGGAGTAGGCAAAGTGCGATTCCTAATGCGACTGCACCACACTGCGTATGCTTAACATATATTTAAATACTACACCAAACACAGACAGAGTCACGGCTCATAAAAACTCATTCGTCATAATTCGCGCCTAGTTAATGCTCATGGTAAACAAACTAAAATGAGCGGGAAGGGAAGGAAAAAACTGCTTTCAATCATCAGATAATATTTTGTTTTGCATACATACCAAAAGATATGTGTTTGATTTGCGCTTTTCGCTTGGGTGGCCAGCGGGGAGGGGGAGGCTCCTCGCATTCCCCTTTTAAGCTCTGAGACTCCACTGAACCCCAAACAAATATTGACAATAATATGCAGAAAGCTACTAATTGATCGCGTGGCTGTCGTTCCAGCGGAAATCGTAGGGTGGGAAGGGTCTGAGGTAGAGGGGGAAGCAACACCGAGTGAATAACCAAACGAATTCATTGACTGATATTCACACGTTTACCGAACGCTTCTACATTTATTGTGTTATTAAGCATTTTGGTCGTGCTTTAATTTCGAACACACTATCAAGTGTTAGAACATTGTAAGCCATTTGTTGATCTGTTAATTTCTATTAATAAAACAAGTCAAAAGGTTTTTTTTTACACAGTCAAAACAAAACAATTCACAGCAAACTAAATATTTCTAGTTTGTAGCAAATTAAATGGTGTTTTAATATTTCCCAAAACTACAAGTTAGGTTAGCTATAAACGCATAGAGTTTTTAATGGTTAAATTGGTACAGCATTGACTCAAAATATAAATATTTGCATATCTAATAATATCAATCGGGACTTATCGATGCGTGTTCCTTAAAAGATAAGTCGATGTATTGAGTAAACAGCTTTTGGGTGGTTGTTAAGAAATTTAAGTGACTGTAAGGAAATATTGAAATTTTTAAAAAGTCTTAAACTCATTTAGCTTTGTTTAGTAATAACAAAATCTATTTGTGCCACTAAATTCTTTGAATAAAAGTTTTATGAACGCGATCTTTAAACACATTCATTTATTATATTTAAAAATCAACATTATTTTTATATTTTACAAAGGATTCCTTCTTGAAAATTTAATGTTTATTTAATATTCAGAATCCCATCGTTTCAGCTGGACGATAATCAATGAGTCAGTAAGGAGAAGGAATATTTACACATAGAGGAATGAATTTCCATTTTTAATTTATTGTTTTAAACATTTACATTATTTTTTTTTTTAGTAATCTAAAATATTTCAATTCACTTCTAAAATTGTCATTTCATAACCAAAATTAGTATGTGCTTCGACTGCTGTTTCAATTTCCTTTCAATACTGAACGATTTACATGTGTAGACGAAACTCGTGATATACATTGAGAATGTGAATTTAGCGAATTAGTTAATTGAGTATAAATATCAGTTGACAGGTGTAAAAGTTGACATTCGAATGCTGATACACCAATGAGATAGAACACAACTGAACACGGTCTGTATTTCAATTGAATACGCTCCAAGCGCATGACTGATTACATTTCTATTAGTTTAATTTAGTTTTGTTTTATGCCTATTAATTATAGTAATTTTGGCAATAGTTTTTAGCTGATCATTTCCAATCAATTAAACCCCAAATACGCAATAATTTAATGTTTGTGGACTCAAATACGAATCCGTATTAAAATTAGATCGTGTGTTAATCGTTAGTTTTCGTTGTTTTCCATTGGCTATTTAAATGTGTAGACACGATTCAATAATGACCGCCTAAAAGGTGCTAATTAGCAACAGATGTATAAATGTATGTACTTGTGTCTACTGCATATGGTGATCACATGATCAAGTTAAAGGATTGCATTCAAATGGGTATATAAACAATTTGTATTACTTAGTATATAAAATATTCCATTGAGTCTCTTATGTCAACTGGGAATTGTTTGAACTGCTTCTCCCTCGAATTAGTCGGTTTGTGTAGCAAAGCCCAAGTCTGCTGATCTCGCAGTGTGAATACTCCAGTTAAATGAAAACGTTTCAGTGATTAACACATTTTAAAGCATTGTTTTTGTGCCCCAACATGTGATAAGTTAGTGATTAGTGTTAGTATTGATCATTTGACATCTTTTTCAAATGTAATTCCCGGCGAATTAGTTGCACATTGTGCATTCCCAACTGACCACGTCCGTATCATATTAAAACCCAATTATTCGTTCATAAAGAAAGTCATAAAACTGAATGGGCGCCTGATTTAATATTGATTTGGCAATCTGTCTTTTCACTGGCATATATTTAAAAAGCCATAAAAAAAGGCGATGAAATCAGCACATGTTAGCCTCATATCCATACAAAATAGCAGCCACACTTGGCAGATAAGATGTAAGCCTTGATAGATACAAATAGAACCATGGCACCTGATCGGCATTCAAATCAGCCAAAAGTTGCACTACACTTTTATCAATTAATAACACCTAGATTCTGCGATCTGTATTGGAATACATGTGCTTCGTTCATGTTCTTTTCTTAGATATACAACAACCATATCCATAAAATTGCCGTCATTTCGCGCTTACGTGCCGGGCATGTCCAAAACTTTGTGAATGAATGATAGCCCCCGGTTTATATTTAGCCGCACAATGGCCAACTCCATTATTATATGTCTGCTTGGGCTTAAAAATAAACACATTCCATTAAAAAAGGCTTATCAGATATAATTGATTGGCAGTCAAGGGCAAAAACAACCGAAATACCTGCCAGTATGCTAGACAGACCAACGTTTTTACACTTTTCGTAGCATACTTTTACTTGCTTCTGAAAAATCTCTCCTAAAAGCATGCTACACTTAAATCTTTTCAATATAGAAAATCTTTATTAGTTTCCTTTTCGATTAAATCAACATACTACTATACACAAACTCAAAAGTAATAAAATTAATAACACAAGGAACTAAAAAACTATTAAACAAACACAATACAAATTATTATCAAACATAAATAATAAAGCCATTGCTCAGCAGCAATAGGACTTTGGCAAAATTTGGGCGTACTTTGGTAATTAACAGGATAAATAAATCTAAGCTAAGTGGACAGTCTACATGAGACATGATTTTTACATAGATTTCATGTATCAAAATTTAAATGACTTCTTAAGAGTTACTAGAACAAATCAAGTTCTGTGTCAAAAACAAAAAAAAACCTAATATTCGATGTCTTTGCACTTATGGTAAAGGTTTTTGTCATGGATGTTGGTGAAAAATGTGTACGTAGGTGATGTTTTCAAATGTTTGTAAGGCTAGAGTCAGTTATTTTTGTTTTTTTTTTTCTTTAGTTGCTCAGGTAGGAAAGATATCCTCTTTGTAGATGACTAGTCCTGCTTTTGTTCCTTGGCGGACATAAAGAGTTTTTGGCACGTAAATGTCATCGAATCTAAATAGAGTAAAGTAAATACATTAGTAAGTTAACCACAGGTGAAAGTAGTAATAAAGGTTTTGAATGTTCAAATCGAGGCTAATGCCAAGGTCAACGGAGTGTGTGTGTACGCACCAATCGCGTGCTGCACCCATTTTGGTTTATTCTGCCACACAACGCCCAAGTAGTAGAATGGTATACCAATTAGTGTGATTAGCAAACCCATGGCGACCTCAAATGGTGCGACATAAACCGGAACGATGACCAGAAATGCGCATACAATGACAAACACCGCGGGTATCCACAAAGAGACCTATTAAAGTACATAAGCAAGTTTATAAAAGCAACATCGAAAAATATGTATATTTTTGGCACTCACTTTAATTGGACGCTCCATGTTGGGTCGAGTGTAGCGAAAGTACAAAACAGCCGACACCGAGAGCATTATAAAGAACGACTCCACAATGCTGCTGTAAGTGATCAGCACATACACATCGCTGACCACCAGCATAACAATCGAAAGCAGGCACTGAAATATATCAAGTAAACATGTCAATTGAGCAATCACTTATTTTATGTCTCTCAATTGAGCACAGATCTCACCAGGAAAGCCAGCGACGGCAACGGAGTGTAGCTCTTTACACTGATGTGGGACAATATAGCTGGCATGTGTCCATTGCGAGCACCAACAAAGCACATGCGGGACGAAGTCATAATGTGGACTGAGAGTCCACCAAATGCAGAGATTGCAACCATAATGGGTATGATCAGAGAAAAGCCGCCAAGTATCTTGTTGCCAAACGTCTAGAAACAAGAAGAGAAAGTAAATCAGTTGAAATCTAAGTCAATCAATATCATTTTCTACATACCACAGCAATGGCATTGGAGGCTATCATCTCGGGACCGGATAGCACAGCCAGATAAGCCATATTGGCCAGCACATAAATGCCAGTGACCAGTGGCAAGGAGATGTAAATGGCACGTGGCAGATTACGGTATGGATCACGCAGTTCTTCAGTCATAAAATTCAAATAGTTCCAACCAGCATACGAGAAGATGCCAGAGTAAAATGCCACCGAAAGCTTGCCAGGATCGGTTTCCGTATTCTCAAAGGGTTGATTAAAGTTTTCTACATTTCCCATCAGCATCCATACCAAACCGACCACAATAATCAGCACCAAAGCCGCTATTTTTGTAAACATAATAATATTCTGCATTTTGGTCGTCACTTTCATGTAATACGAGTTCAGATATGTCAGAAAACATATCGTCGCCGCCGCCATCAATTGTAATGCAATCTTTGGAATCTCACAGCCGTCAGCAAAAAAGGGCTGCAACACGTACGAAGCAAATGTCAGTCCCATTATGGCATTTGTTGTTGGCCTAAATGAAAATAAAGTATGAATTTACTGATAAATATGGAGATAAATAACATTCATTTGAAGCACACAGCCATAATTACAGACCGTTATTTATAGACGTTTGGACAATTGTTTTCGCTTCTTAGATTACAAGTAAAAAAGTTATTACGATTGCGATAAATTCAAGAGGAAATGAACATATTGTAGTGGCGCTGGTTAGCCAAAATTACAACCCAAATTGGTTGAGGGAAATTTTTGTCATGAAAAAGTACCACTGGTACATTTCCCCTTTTTTGTTCCTTTTTTTTTGCGCTACATCCACTCAATGGCCGGTCCCTTTAAACTGAAACCGTTTGCCAAAAAGCGAGGGAGATCGTTGAGTCCAACGGTCCCAGTCTCAAACGGAACTTTGTCAGTATGGCGACTGTTCCGAGGCATAATTTAGACCTCTGGCTAAAGCAGCGTTCTTTTCGTTAGAAGCAGTTGACCAAGGCAGACGTAATCTGCATTACACAAGTTATTTTCAAGTGTCTAGTGCAAGTCTGTTAAACTTTAAAGTCAACGAGAGAAGAGAAACAAAAAAAAGAAAAAACGAAAATCAACAATTATTAAAATAGTGAATTTTGTGCCAATTAAGGTGAGATTGTTTTTTTTATACATGCAGGAAGTGGGATTAAAACTAATTTTGGTTAGGAATATCCTACAGATTGGCCGCTATTGCTACGCTAATGCTACGCTTATGCTAAGCTTATGCTACATCTAGGCTACGCTGATACGACGCTTATACAACGCTCATGCGACGTTTGCATCTAAGTGACGCACGCATAATGGTCGCCGAATTGTTACATGGCCCTATCGCAAAAAGGAGATTTATAATTATATATACGGTTCTTGGCCGAAATCTATAAGCAGGGACTTCCAAGTCGTGCTCACTCATTGTTTTTTTATCAGCCACTGCTTAAATGATTGGCAGATAAAAGTCATAATTTGGACAAGGGGAACAGCGGAGGGATTCAATTTCGCTTCATTCTCATCCTCCTATCACCCTTTTTCTGTGCGAGCAGAAGCGAAGGCGGGAAAAGAGAAACGATGGTTTAGTTGCAAACCAATCGCCTAACCTACTTGTCGCGTTTCTTCGATACCGGTAGCAGAGTGTCAGTGATCTGCACGCTTAAACACGAAATTTGATTTTTTTTATGTTATTTTTTTTTTATACCAGTAGAGTGATTTTGTTTAAATATTAAAAAAAAAAAAAGGTATTGTTAACCACATCTATTGCAAGCATCAAATCAAAGATAATTTTCAAGAAATTGTTCACGATGCCGTGCAAGTAGATGCATAATTCTTTTTCCATTTCTACAGCAATTTACAGCGGAGCCAATGGAAGCGCTTTCATCGGTGGATAAAAATTAAACATTTAAAAAAAAAGACTGTAAGTTTTGCCAATTAAATATAATGAATGGGCTTAATAATATTTGGTGCCCAAGACAGTGAAAAAAAATAAAAGAATTAACCATCTAATTGTCGTGCAATCGCATGCATATATTCAGCTCTCTTAATTAAGAGAAATTATTCGCTCTTTTTCTTTGGCCCTTCTGGCGCACGCACACGTGCAATTTTAAATCTTGCTTCACGAAGCTAGGTTAAAGCGGATGATGAAAACAACATATTTCTGACTCTTTAGCCTAAACGCTTTGTTTGTTCTTATGTGCATACACACATACATACATAATTCCGCTATCATGCGTTATATACATATGCGCGGAGCATTGACTTGTTTGATTTTCTTTTCGTTGTTCTATTTGCATGTTTGCAACAGCTGTGAAGCGGTACACTGCGAGAAATAAATTAGCTAATATTTTATTTTTGTCTTCTCTCGCAGTAGTGAATTAATTCTTTTTTTGTAACGTGAATTAATTAAATTAATGAGTATTTATAAATAATAATCTTAACTATTAATTTTAAATTGTACTATTTTATTGCTATGTTTATATATATTTTATTTATTATAAATGTCTAATCCGTTAACTATTGCTTTCAGTTTTAATTATGTCTAATTGCTAAGTCCTGCGGTGGGGTTATCATGTGTCGATCTTTAGGAGTATGTTAGTCGTGTAGTGGGTTTGTTTAGGGATCGCTTTATAATTTTTCTATTTGGATTTAGCGATCATGGAAGGGCGGGCAATATAGGCGTTCCATCTGCGCCATCGTGCAACAAACTCGCTAGGGCTATTGTTTTTTTTCTTCTCCTATTTTTCTTTGGACAAATCATAGCACGCGACTATCGAATATAAATATTAAATAGCAGACGAGCCTGCAAAGCAGCGAAGTAATTTACCCCCCCAACTGCCGACTGCAAACGGTCCGGAGCCAGCGCGTGCCCGCTGAATTTTGCAAATACCATCATCGTTATATATTACAGATTCTAATATATTTATATATATATTTAATAATTTTATACATTCTGGCGCCCAACATGTGTGGCCAAGTTCCGGTAGCCCATAACCATATTTGCGTAAAGTCAATTTCATCAGACTTATGTTCCATTCCCAATTCGATTTGTCCAATTCTTTTTTTCTTTTTACCTTTTCCGTTTTCTGTTGTGTTCCGTAGTACTTAGACATTTGGTTGTAATGGATTTTAAATGAGTCCAAGGCCAAATCTAAAGTAATGGAAAGTAAACAAAACATGCATGCCAAGTGTACAGGATAAATTTTAGCTTCTAAATAGCTTAATTGCCGTTGCTTTTAGGATATTGCATTATACATTTTTGCTACTGCACTGATAAAAACAAAACATGCATATGTGAAGTGTACTGGATAAATTTTAGCTTCTAAATAGCTTAATTGCCGTTGCTTTCAACATATTGCATTATCAACTTTTGTTACTGTATTCATGACGCTGGATAAGGTTATTTGGCCAAGAGCTAGAATCCTCCGCGCATAAGATTGCATTCAGTAACGCCTTGCAAACTATCAGACATAATGAGTACTAGTTGTCGCTGGATACGATATATTAAAAAATCGTCCACTCAATTTGGTACCATTTTGTTTACCTTCGTCTACTTTATTCTAGCTTTTTTCGATTGCATTGTTTCCTGGAAATTTTCATGTGATAACCCCCAAACTAAAATGATTTGATCAGTCTCATCTTTGGTTTTGAATTTATTTATTTATTTATTATTAATTGCCTTAATAGTTAGTGTATTATATTTATTAAAAAGGTAACTTTATTAGTGTTGTTTAATATTCGGTCTATTTATTATTAACTAAGTCCTTATGGAAGATAGCTCAGGAATGCCATTGTCAACCGGAGCAAGTGTTACTTGCTTTATATGCTCAAGTCAAATTCTTCAAGACACAGAATTATTGAAAGTCAGTTGTGGACACACTTTTCATAGCTTATGCTTTAATACAAAGCTTAAGAATAAAAAAGTGTGCCCTATCTGTAAAAGACCCCTTGAGGAGCCTGCATCCGAAAAACCATCTGTGTCTGGTACGGTAACGAGAGCTATGTCTAGGAGAGAACCTAGCGTGTCTGGTCCTGAAGTTATTGACGATTACGTCGTTCCAGTTGCAAATCCTGCCGCACAATCCTCAGCTATGCCGCCTAATGAGAGCTTGCAGCAAGTGATTGCAAATGCGCTAGCTCTAGCTGCCGTTAATCAGTCAGAAGTATTGGCTCAAGCCACTACTAGACAAACTGAGCTGCTAATTCGTACAATGCAGACTGGTTTCGACAAATTGTCCTCAACTCTGAGTGTCGTAGGGTCCATTACACCCCCACCTCCAAATGTAAGGCCAACAACTAGTAGCGAAATTCCAAATCAGCATTCAGCTACATTACCACCAATGATGCCTTCGGGTCATCACTCCGACCGATACTCTCCTTATGGCCCTGAATTGCGTCCAGATAGAATCAGCCAGATAATAACTAATTGGAAGCTTCGATTCTCTGGGAAGTCTTCGTTAGGCGTCGACGATTTTATTTATCGAGCCGAAGCACTTACTCACCAGACCTTAGAAGGGAATTTTGGAGTTCTTGCGCGGTATGCTAGCAACCTCTTCGAAGGAACGGCCAGTGAATGGTTCTGGCGTTACCATAAGAGTGTGCCAGCCATCCAATGGGAGGGATTGCGCCATGCGCTCAAAAGTCAATTTAAGGACGAACGTACAGATTTGCATGTTAGAGCACTCATAGATAGGCGTAAGCAAAGAGAGGGAGAAACATTTGATGAGTTTTACGAATCAATTATCACCCTAGCAGATAAACTTACAGTTCCGCTTTCTGAATTTTCGCTTTTGGAGTCTCTCAGATCTAATCTAAGATTGGAAATCCAGCATGAACTACTGTATGAGGAGATTGGCACCGTAGCAAAACTTCGTCATTTAGTAAGAACCCGAGAACTCTTTTTGCAAAACGTAATGAAACCTTCAGCACCAAAACCTCGCCCAGTGCCGATGCCACGACGAGCAATCAATGCTGTACAAGGTCCAATAGAGTACGAATCTGAATCGGAAACTTTTGAAGAAGAAGAGGCAGCTATAGCAGCTATACAGTTAGTATGTTGGAATTGTGAAGAAACCGGACACCGTTACCAAGACTGTGTTAGTCAAATTCGTAGAGTATTTTGCTACGGGTGTGGTAAAGCCGATACTTATAAACCATCGTGTAGCAAATGCAATAGCCACCAAAAAAACTGGATAGGCCGTGCACCGTTGAAAAGTGCACGCAAACCAATGAATTCGAAGTCGACCAACACAGATTAGAAGTGGATTCAGATTCTTCTTGTATCCAAACACAGATCATGTCTACAATACCGGACGTTCATAAAATTAATAAAGCTATTAAATCTAATTATCTTTCTCGCTCCGTAACCCGTCAGAAAGAATTTTTAGCACTAGGAAAAATTGAAAAGAAAAAGCTTTTGGCAGCAGTAATTAACAATTCGCATGATATTCGACCATACGCACCCGTTTCTCTTTTAGGGAAGACTGTAAGTGGCCTGCTTGACACCGGTGCATCAATAAGTTGCATAGGAGGTGGCTTTGCGACAGAGATACTCGATTCACAACATCTTTACAGACCTTTAACGTCGAATGTTAGAACCGCGGATGGCAATGCACAAGCCATAGTTGGGAAACTCAATTCGGAAATTGAATTTCGTGGGAAGAAACATATTCTGACTTTCTACCTGGTACCCTCACTCTCACAAGATTTATATTTAGGTATAGATTTTTGGAGGGCATTTGACTTGTGGCCATCAGGTTTCGACTTAGGGTGCGTACAACTTGCAGCTTTAGAAGACCCTTTGTTAAGAAGACTAAGTTTCGAACAACATAAGGCTTTACAGGAAGTCATCAAGGAGTTTCCTTCATTCGCGGAATTAGGCCTCGGTCGAACCTCGTTACTTTCACATGAGATAGACGTGGATAAGGCAATACCTATTAAACAACGACACTATCCTGTTTCACCTGCAGTCGAAAAACTTATGTATCAAGAGCTAGATAGGATGCTCAGCTTAGGAGTTATTGAGGAATCGTCAAGTTCTTGGTCCTCGCCAGTTGTTCTCGTTCAAAAGCCTGGTAAAGTGCGGTTATGTTTGGATAGCAGGCGTGTTAATGCAGTCACTGTGAAGGATGCTTATCCCATGCCGTTTATCGATGGTATTCTAAGCAGACTACCAAAAGCTGAATTTATAACAAGCCTTGATTTAAAAGATGCGTTCTGGCAAATTCCTTTAACACCCAGTTCAAGAGACAAGACAGCATTTAGTGTTCCCGGGAGGCCTCTCTATCAATACACTGTAATGCCTTTTGGTCTGTGTAACGCCCCTCAGACAATGTCCAAGCTGATGGACAAAATAATTCCACCTCAATTAAGACGAGAAGTATTTATATATTTGGATGATCTCTTGATCGTATCAGATACTTTTGAGAGTCATTTGTCTGTCTTAAGAGAAGTTGCGGGTAAAATAAAGGAAGCTGGATTGACGATTAATATTGGAAAAAGTAATTTTTGTTTAGAGGAGGTAAAATACTTAGGCCATGTTGTTGGAAAGGGAACCATTGCTACAGATCCTGATAAGATTTCCGCTATTAAAGAGTTTCCTACTCCTCGATCAGTGAAGCAAGTAAGACGCTTCCTAGGTATGACAGGATGGTACAACAAATTTATCCGGAACTATGCTTCTATCGCATCACCTATAACGGATACTTTAAAATCGAAGCGGAAATTTCTTTGGAGTGACGAGGCTCAAGAAGCTTTTGAAATGCTAAAGGCGAATCTTACGTCTGCACCAGTGCTACATAGCCCAAATTTTGAATTGCCTTTTTCCATTCATTGTGATGCTAGCCATACTGGTATAGGGGCCGTTTTAGTGCAAAACAATGATGAGGGCGACGAAGTTCCAATTGCTTTCATGTCTCGGAAACTTAACCGATGCCAAAGAAACTATTCCGTCACTGAAAAAGAATGCTTAGCAGCCGTTCTTGCTGTTAAAAAGTTTAGAGCATATGTGGAAGGTCAAGAGTTTTCCATCGTTACTGATCATGCATCCTTAAAATGGCTTATGTCCCAATCAGATCTAAGCTCACGATTGGCTCGATGGGCATTGAAGCTACAAGGCTTTGTGTTTCAAATCATACACCGTAAGGGAACTCAGAACATTGTCCCCGATGCTTTGTCGCGTACACATGGTGATGATTTATCAGCACTAGATTTGGACATTTCCATTAATATGGACTCAGAAGCCTTTCGATCAGCCGAATATAAAAATCTATCTGACAAAATTAAAGACAACCAAACGCACACTCCTGATCTCAAGGTAGTAAACGGATTTATTTATCGACGAGCAGAGCATGCAAATGGAGACAAGATTGCGGACGATTCATGTTGGAAATTATGGATTCCGAAAGAGTTGATTCCGGAAATTCTTAAAAATGTCCACGAATCCTCCATATCGTCTCACACTGGAATTTGTAAAACTTTAGAAAAATTACGTCGACATTTCTTTTGGCCTAATTTAGTTTTAGATGTCAAAGAATATATAAATAGCTGCGAAGTGTGCAAGTGTACAAAGTACCCTAACTATCCCTTGCGTCCTCCACTCGGAAAAACTACTGAGACGCAACGGATTTTCCAGAAGCTTTTTGTAGATTTCTTAGGTCCCTACCCTAGAAGTCGCACAGGCCATATTGGTATATTTGTGGTCTTGGATCATTACTCCAAATTTCCTTTCTTAAAGGCTGTCAAAAAATTTACAGCTGAAGAAGTCGCACGGTATTTGGAAGAAGAAATTTTCCACTGTTTCGGCGTTCCGGAAGTTGTAGTTTCAGACAACGGCGTACAATTTAAATCTCACGTTTTTAATTCACTGTTGGAAAAATATAATGTAAAACACTCTTATACTGCAGTTTATGCTCCCCAAGCGAATGCCTCAGAAAGAGTAAATAGATCGGTTATTGCAGCAATTAAAACATATGTCAATCCAGATCAAAAAAACTGGGATGAGCAGCTAAGCCATATATGTTGTTCGTTGCGTTCAAATGTTCATTCGGCCGTCAACTCGAGTCCGTATCGAATAGCCTTTGGACAAAATATGGTAACCTCTGGATCTACATACAATATACTACGTAACTTGGACCTATTAGAAGACAGAACAGTGCAATTTGACAGGGAAGATTCTTTCGACCTTATAAGATCGAAAGCAAAAGCGTCAATGAGGCAACAGCAGATAAGAAACGAACGAAATTATAATCGACGTAGTCGTGATGTTTCCTTCATAGTGGGACAAGAGATATACAAGCGGAACTTTCAGCAAAGCAATTTTGCGAAAGGCTTTAATGCCAAGTTAGCTCCGACTTTCAGTAAAGCCCGAATAAGAACGAAGCTAGGAAACAGTTTTTATGAAATTGAGGATTTACAGGGTCGGTTATTAGGGAAATACCATGCAAAAGATTTAAAACAATAAGATCGGTTACAGCGCGGATCACACTTAACATGTTTCCACCCTGTAAAGTGTGATTTTAGCAGGGGGGTATTGTAGTGGCGCTGGTTAGCCAAAATTACAACCCAAATTGGTTGAGGGAAATTTTTGTCATGAAAAAGTACCACTGGTACATTTCCCCTTTTTTGTTCCTTTTTTTTGCGCTACATCCACTCAATGGCCGGTCCCTTTAAACTGAAACCGTTTGCCAAAAAGCGAGGGAGATCGTTGAGTCCAACGGTCCCAGTCTCAAACGGAACTTTGTCAGTATGGCGACTGTTCCGAGGCATAATTTAGACCTCTGGCTAAAGCAGCGTTCTTTTCGTTAGAAGCAGTTGACCAAGGCAGACGTAATCTGCATTACACAAGTTATTTTCAAGTGTCTAGTGCAAGTCTGTTAAACTTTAAAGTCAACGAGAGAAGAGAAACAAAAAAAAGAAAAAACGAAAATCAACAATTATTAAAATAGTGAATTTTGTGCCAATTAAGGTGAGATTGTTTTTTTTATACATGCAGGAAGTGGGATTAAAACTAATTTTGGTTAGGAATATCCTACAGATTGGCCGCTATTGCTACGCTAATGCTACGCTTATGCTAAGCTTATGCTACATCTAGGCTACGCTGATACGACGCTTATACAACGCTCATGCGACGTTTGCATCTAAGTGACGCACGCATAATGGTCGCCGAATTGTTACATGGCCCTATCGCAAAAAGGAGATTTATAATTATATATACGGTTCTTGGCCGAAATCTATAAGCAGGGACTTCCAAGTCGTGCTCACTCATTGTTTTTTTATCAGCCACTGCTTAAATGATTGGCAGATAAAAGTCATAATTTGGACAAGGGGAACAGCGGAGGGATTCAATTTCGCTTCATTCTCATCCTCCTATCACCCTTTTTCTGTGCGAGCAGAAGCGAAGGCGGGAAAAGAGAAACGATGGTTTAGTTGCAAACCAATCGCCTAACCTACTTGTCGCGTTTCTTCGATACCGGTAGCAGAGTGTCAGTGATCTGCACGCTTAAACACGAAATTTGATTTTTTTTATGTTATTTTTTTTTTATACCAGTAGAGTGATTTTGTTTAAATATTAAAAAAAAAAAAAGGTATTGTTAACCACATCTATTGCAAGCATCAAATCAAAGATAATTTTCAAGAAATTGTTCACGATGCCGTGCAAGTAGATGCATAATTCTTTTTCCATTTCTACAGCAATTTACAGCGGAGCCAATGGAAGCGCTTTCATCGGTGGATAAAAATTAAACATTTAAAAAAAAAGACTGTAAGTTTTGCCAATTAAATATAATGAATGGGCTTAATAATATTTGGTGCCCAAGACAGTGAAAAAAAAATAAAAGAATTAACCATCTAATTGTCGTGCAATCGCATGCATATATTCAGCTCTCTTAATTAAGAGAAATTATTCGCTCTTTTTCTTTGGCCCTTCTGGCGCACGCACACGTGCAATTTTAAATCTTGCTTCACGAAGCTAGGTTAAAGCGGATGATGAAAACAACATATTTCTGACTCTTTAGCCTAAACGCTTTGTTTGTTCTTATGTGCATACACACATACATACATAATTCCGCTATCATGCGTTATATACATATGCGCGGAGCATTGACTTGTTTGATTTTCTTTTCGTTGTTCTATTTGCATGTTTGCAACAGCTGTGAAGCGGTACACTGCGAGAAATAAATTAGCTAATATTTTATTTTTGTCTTCTCTCGCAGTAGTGAATTAATTCTTTTTTTTTGTAACGTGAATTAATTAAATTAATGAGTATTTATAAATAATAATCTTAACTATTAATTTTAAATTGTACTATTTTATTGCTATGTTTATATATATTTTATTTATTATAAATGTCTAATCCGTTAACTATTGCTTTCAGTTTTAATTATGTCTAATTGCTAAGTCCTGCGGTGGGGTTATCATGTGTCGATCTTTAGGAGTATGTTAGTCGTGTAGTGGGTTTGTTTAGGGATCGCTTTATAATTTTTCTATTTGGATTTAGCGATCATGGAAGGGCGGGCAATATAGGCGTTCCATCTGCGCCATCGTGCAACAAACTCGCTAGGGCTATTGTTTTTTTTCTTCTCCTATTTTTCTTTGGACAAATCATAGCACGCGACTATCGAATATAAATATTAAATAGCAGACGAGCCTGCAAAGCAGCGAAGTAATTTACCCCCCCAACTGCCGACTGCAAACGGTCCGGAGCCAGCGCGTGCCCGCTGAATTTTGCAAATACCATCATCGTTATATATTACAATATCGTGACGAATTTATAATACGCTTATAGAGCTATCATTTAATTTATGACTGATTGTTCTTTATGATAGAGTAAAACAACTGTTTAAGACACTAAAACCCAGTTAAAGAACTGCGGTGGCGAGCAGTAATAAAACTATAACGCTTTTCATAAAGGATCATGCTTTAAGTAGCTATAGTATAGAACTATATATAGTGTATTATATAAATGATAGAGTAGTTCAATCTAAACATTAGTTTTTCAGGCTTTAAAAGCTAATTTATGAAATGCACTGTTCCTTCGATAAGATAGAAATATGTTTTCCTATTAAAGTTCTAGACTACTTATAACTCTTCTAACGTGTTACACACGTTATGACAAAACTATAACACCCTCACCCTCACATGTACAGCAATTTGTGATAGTGTGCGCACATGAGTGTGTTTGCATATGTATTTGCTTATCAATACAATTGGAATGAGCCTTTGATGCACAAACAGCAATTTACTGATAGCAAATCCCCGATAAGAAAATTTATTTGCCTTTGAAAGTGAATTTTAATGGCCTTAACCCCGACCGGCACTATAAAGCGGACAAATCTCTCTACTTTAATTGGTGTCCCAATTGTGAGCGAGTCCAAGTTTTGTAATCTGTTGTGTCAGCAGCAATTGCCGAGCATTTAACCCAATCTAAATGGGGTTAAAATTTTGCAATGTAAACAGAATAAAACCGTACATAAAAGATCGCTACTTACACGAATATCATCATGGCATCCCAGAGATAAAGAAATGCAGGCAGCGAGCCGTATGCCTCGAAGATGTATGCATAATCTCCACCAGACTTGGGTATGGCTGTGCCCAGCTCAGCATAACACAGTGCGCCAATCATAGAGAGCAGGCCGCAGAGCACCCAAATAACCAGGGATGTGCCTACGGATTCCACTTCGCGAATGACACCTTTGGGGGAGACAAATATACCGGAGCCAAAGATGATGCCCAATATGATGGCCACACCTTCAAGTAAACCCAGTTGTTTTTTCATAACCACACGACTGTTATCCGATTCCGCGGAGCCTTCGCGTAGTGCATCCTGCTTGTCCTTGGAGACCGCAGGAGACGGTGCAATTATTGGTGGATTCTCTGTGTTGGGTGTGAGCAACACCATTTCGCTTGTGGGGGATTGCAGCTCGTTGGTTGGCATTGTGAAGAGACCGCTAACGCTCGCCACGCACGCTACGTTTAAAGTACAAAACCAGACTGGCGCACAAAAATGAAATAACTTTTGATTCTGGTGCCAGGCTGCGGTGTCGGTGTTGGTGTGTCCAGCTAATTGATTAAGCAATGGAGGAGTGTCGACGTCTTGTTGCTTTTGATTACTATTGTGTGTGAGTGTCTCTCTGTGTATGCGGAATATGACAGTGTATTATGACGTGTGGCTTATCTTTTAGTTTATGTCTATTCCCTAGTTTCGGTAATCTGCCGGTTACCGATTTTCTCAGTTTACGCATTCATTGTTTTGCTAACCCACTTCGTACATATAGTGCTGACTCTTTCTAACCACAGCTTTTCGCTCACACAGTGTTGCGGTCTTGCTCACGATACTCGCACATGTAATTTGACTTTTACCAACGAGCGGTTAACTGCATTAATTTGTACTTTGCGGATTTAAATTAACAGAGTAGGCTACATTAATATTATAAATAGTAATTTATTTAATTATATGCAACTATCAGCACATTACTAATAAAATAATTGAAAAATCGAATGCCACACGTTGTGCCGAAATACAAAAGGATTAGTGCTGGAACTAAAAACGATTTCCTAGTCGAAACATCGATATTTTATCATAGTCACATCGATGACAAATTTGCACAAAATTTCACAACCGTGAATGACATTTGAATTCATCAAAAACAAATATTTCACACTCGGAAATCTTAAAACTGGGCAAAGCTTCTGGTTAAAGATTCAGAATCCCTTAATACCTGCACACAAATGATATTATGGTTCTTTGTTGTTTTGATTCGTCTTTTGTTCACTTGAACAGTTTCGGTAAACTACTGAATTTGTTTCGATTTTAATAGTTCTTTAATCGATTTATTTAAAAAAAAAAAACAGCTTTACTATTAAAATAGTTCTTTTTATTAGTGTTTAAAATTAATTCATGTCTACTTCTTATCCTTAGCTTGCAATTTTGAGTGAATCATGTCCTTGAATTGTGTTAATATCTTATTCTCCCGCTTCTGTCGTTCCTCCTTGCTGAACATGGCGAGCGCGCGTTTTTCATCGGCCGAATAAAGTTGATTTTCCTTTCGGATACGCACAGCTTCCATGCGACGATGGCGACTGCCGCTCATCACGTATCCCACAGACTCGAAATTGGCTATCTCATCCGATGTAAGACCGATTTCACCACGTCGAGGAATTCGCTTGCCCTCAGCGATATAGGCAGCCATGGCAGCACCTTCTCCGGGCAGAAGGGCACGTCCAAAGTCCTTTTGATTTAAGCTACCACCGGTGCGTAGGGATGGACCAACATCCTCATCGTTGTTACCACCACTCAACTTCGATTTAGACTTACTTGTACCTGTTGAGCTCTTTTTGTGTTTCGAGGATTCGGATTTGCGCTTCTTTTTCTTTTTGTGCTTCTTGTTCGACTTGGAGTGGCTGCTTTTCTTGGCTTTCTTCTTCGAGGAGGAGCTCTTTATGCCATCAGCAGTCTTTTCCAACCATACATCCTCTTCATTCTCACTGTCCGAGCTGTCTTCCGATGAAGAGCTGTCTTCGCTACTTGAACTGGAAGATGAGGATGTTGATGTTTCCGAGGAGCTGCTGGAATCCTTTTTATGCTTTTTCTTTTTCGACTTCTTTGATTTCTTTTTGGACTTCCCACTCGATTTCTTGCTTTTCTTTTTCTTCTTTTTGGGACCAACAAAGGAACCCTTCACTAGCTCAACGTCATCATCGTGTCGTGACGGACTTGTGCCCCACACCTCCGGCACACCTTCTTCACCAATATGAACACGTTGTGCTCGTCTCGCATTCATTGCTTTTGAGTCGCCCTTGGAATGCCCACCACCACGGTTGTGATGAGGTCGACTTGGCCGTTCCGCCGGGTCATTAATAAAACTACCCTCGGGTGCACGTCCTCTGAAGGGATTATTTTTCCTGTCGTTATTCTCATTAAAACGATCATTGGGCCATCGCTCCACAGATTTCGGTCTCTGTTTCACCGGACTCCGACTGCGTGATCTGGACCTACTGGATTCGCTGCTGCTGTCGGAATCGCTGCTGGTAGACTCTGAGCTGCTGGAGCGTGAACGAGAATGCTGTTTACGACGCGGTTCTCTTTTAGGCGGGCTGCGGCGTTCACGTTTTGGTGGCGATGCATCATTGTGGCCATTTCGTTGATCTGTATGCGGTCTTTTATGATGCTCCCTGGTCCTCGAGTCTGAGCGACGGTATGAAACCGGCTTGCTTGTTTCCCGTCTGTCTGAACGGTTCCGAGATTTTCCACTGTCATGCTTTTCACGATATCGATCTCTGCGAGGACTACGCGATCGACTTCTGCTACGAGAGCGCATTTTTATTAATCTGCTTTATATCAATTTATTTTCTCGGCAAAACGTTTTACTTTGTTGACATGGTATATCGTTATCGACAACAGAATTGCTCTGTCAAAATTCAGATAGTTATCGTATTTATAATAACAACGATAAGCGATACTTTACAAACAACCATGAAAGACAACTTTCAATGCAGTACGACCAAATTAATAACATTTATATTCTACCTCAAATTTAAAAATTAAATTGCATATATTTTGTATATTTCTATCATAGCAAAACATATGAGCGAAGACTGTTAAGTGTCTGTTAAAGTGGGCTGCAACGTTTACATGTGAATGTCATAACCGAACTTCTTTTTGCTGCAGAGTGTGACGTGTACGCGTAGCGAAAAATCAAAGATTTTTTTCTAAAAATTTCACAATTTTATTTGTGTTTTCAATTGGTTTTTAAGCAGGCTCAGTAAATATGGGTTCTTTTCGTCGCGACAAAGATGAAGAGGAGGACGGTAAGTAACTGCCAATCAGCAAAAATTTACTAACAGCGGTGCCGCAACAACGGCAACAGCAACAAACCCAACGCTGCCAACATCAAGTGCAATCGAGCCGAAGAAGGTGCTCCGCTGGCAAGCCCACGACACAAAACAAACACACACTAACACGCCAAAAGCCGATGGTGAATCAAGCAGCTGAACAAAACTAATCCACATTTACACACATTCGAAAATAACCAAAATAACACACACATAAATAAATTGTTTCTATTTATTACCTCCTGCCGGTTGAACAAAATGAAATATTTCCTTTCGTCTTCGCAATCCAAACAACGTCCAGGTCCGACAAATGCGTACCAGAATCTGGAGAAAACATCGGTGCTGCAGGAGACACGCACATTCAATGAGACGCCAGTGAATGCACGCAAATGCATACACATTCTCACCAAGATTCTATACCTGATCAATCAGGGGGAGCAGCTGGTGGCACGTGAGGCAACCGATTGTTTCTTTGCCATGACAAAACTATTCCAGTCCAAGGATGTAGTCCTGCGTCGCATGGTGTACTTGGGCATTAAGGAGCTGAGCTCCATTGCCGAAGATGTCATCATTGTAACCAGCTCGCTGACCAAGGATATGACCGGCAAAGAGGATCTCTATCGTGCCGCTGCCATTCGTGCTCTCTGCAGCATCACAGATCACACCATGCTCCAGGCCGTTGAGCGTTACATGAAGCAATGTATTGTGGACAAAAATGCCGCAGTTTCCTGTGCGGCTCTAGTAAGCTCTCTACGTCTGGCAAGCACTGCCGGTGATGTCGTCAAACGCTGGGCTAATGAGGCCCAAGAGGCACTAAACAGCGATAATATAATGGTTCAATATCATGCCCTCGGCTTGCTGTATCATATTCGCAAATCGGATCGCCTGGCGGTCTCCAAGCTGGTCAACAAATTGACGCGTGGCTCGCTCAAGAGTCCCTACGCCGCCTGTATGTTGGTAAGTGGAAACTTTGTTGCTGTACAGGGAGCTATTAATCCATGTTTCTCTCACAGATACGGATTGCTTGCAAACTAATCGAGGAAGAGGATGTGCCCGCCGAGGAGCTGTCGGATTCGCCGCTCTACTCATTCATTGAGGCGTGTCTGCGCCACAAGAGCGAAATGGTCGTCTATGAAGCTGCCCATGCAATTGTCAATCTTAAAAACACCAATCCACGCATGCTATCGCCAGCCTTTTCCATCTTGCAACTGTTTTGTGGTTCACCAAAGGCAACTTTACGTTTTGCCGCCGTACGCACGCTCAACAAGGTGGCCATGACCCATCCAGCGGCAGTGACTACCTGTAACTTAGATTTGGAAGGGCTTATCACCGATTCAAATCGTTCCGTGGCCACGTTGGCCATCACCACACTGCTGAAAACTGGCGCCGAATCATCTGTTGAGCGTTTAATGAAGCAGATCTCAACATTTGTTGCAGAGATCTCCGATGAATTCAAAGTGGTCGTTGTCCAGGCTATTTGTGCACTGTGCGCAAAATATCCACGTAAGCACACCGTGTTGATGAACTTCCTCAGTGGCATGCTGCGCGAGGAGGGAGGACTCGAGTACAAAACGTCGATTGTGGACACCATCATTACGATCATTGAGGAGAATGTCGATGCCAAGGAGTCGGGTCTTTCGCATCTCTGTGAGTTCATCGAAGATTGTGAGCATGTCTCACTAGCCGTACGCATTCTGCACCTGTTGGGCAAGGAGGGACCATTTGCTGCCACGCCCTCCAAGTACATTCGTTTCATCTACAATCGTGTCATTCTGGAGAGTCCCATTGTGCGTGCCGCTGCAGTCACGGCACTTGCCCAATTTGGTGCCTCTTGTCCAGCTTTACTTGCCAATATTCTGGTACTGCTTGGCCGCTGCCAAATGGACCCCGATGATGAGGTGCGCGATCGTGCCACATACTATCTGACTATACTCAACTCTGCCAAGCCGGAGCTCTATAAGAACTACATCATCGAGCGGGAGAACTGTTCGCTGGCTCTGCTCGAGAAGGCGTTGTCGGATCATTTGAACGGAGAGCTGCTGTCTCACTTTGACATTTCCATTGTACCCAAGGCATCTATTGTTAAACCTGAGATCACCAACGATGTTATGATGGTCACAAGCGCCCCGCGTGCCCCCAAAATCACAAGAGAGGAGGAGAGTGCCGCTCGACTGGCTCAGCTGCCGGGCATACAGGTGTTGGGACCCATTCATCGCAGCACGGCGCCCATTCAGCTTACGGAGAGCGAAACCGAGTACACGGTTCAGTGCATTAAGCATATTTTCGCACAACACGTTGTTTTCCAGTTCGATTGCCTGAACACGCTCTCCGATCAGTTTCTGGAAAACGTTCGTGTGGACCTTACTCTGCCGGAAGGTTATACAGCGCGTGCCGTTATACCGTGTCCCAAATTGCCGTACAACGAATTACAGACAACATTTGTGATTGTCGAATTCCCGCCGGATGCCAGCAGCTCCATAGGTATGACTGAGATAAACCCGAAATCCAAACAGACTTCTCAATTGTTTTCTTTTTATTGCAGCTACATTTGGTGCCACACTGCGCTTCGTGGTCAAAGATTGCGATCCGAATACTGGCGAGCCAGACTCGGAGGAGGGCTACGATGATGAGTACATGCTCGAGGATCTGGAGATCACCGTTGCCGATCAAATACAGAAGACGAAAAAGAATAACTTCCAGGTGGCCTGGGATGCAGCCGACAGTGAGGGTAATAATCGAAGTTATCACTTTATTCACATCTATTAATTAATTTAATTTATTACAGAGTGGCTACAAGCTGAGGACACTTTTGTGCTGTCCGCTGTAAACAACTTGCAGGATGCCGTCAATACTATAATTAAAATACTTGGCCTTGGTGCAGCGAATCTATCCGAAAAGGTGCAAGAAGGCACACACCTGCACACGGTTCTCTGCTCAGGTAGGATTAGTCATAGATATTATTTGATTCATTAAAACAATTTATTAATTATTTAAATTTTCTTGACAGGCACTTATCGAGGCGGTATCGAAGTACTGGTTCGAGCCAAGCTGGCAATCTCCGAGGGCGTCACACTCAATCTGACAGTGCGTAGCACAGATCAGGATGTGGCCGAGCTTATAACGTCAGCCATCGGATAAGATAGCGAGCCATGCAGGAATCTCGTTTGGTTCTTGCGTGCAATAAATATTATATGAAAATCCAAGTATATATATATAAAAGAAAAAAGTTAAATTGTAATCAAAAATATATAATTTAGTAGCTTTAAGTGGCGCCCTTACTAAATCCAGATCCAACACGATCTGTTCTTGGATTCAATTGGATTATTACGATTAATTGTTGGGGAAATTGCTTTAAAAACTTAAAACATTCATTTTGGGCATTTTTAATGCGAGCATTTCCAAAAATGCTTTAAGCAGTTTTGGCCACAATCAGCTAAAGCTCATAAGGCACGATATACATTTGTATTTGTTTATTAACCAATTTAGTCTTATTGAAACAGAAAACAAACAAAAAATTTAAATACATTCATGCAAAACAAAACTGTCTTCTGATTGTAAAAAAGTAACTAAAAGAAGTATCTACAAATTGGCTTAGAAAGTTCAGGAGGATAACAGATGAGATAAATGGTCGACACAAGGTTTTTCAATGTATTTTTTGTATGTATTTTTATTTAATTATAAATAACTTAATTTGCAATTTATACAATGTTTTTTTTTCTTTCTTCACGCGTTAACTTTTAATGCTTAAATTAATTGTTGTTTGCTGCATTTCATAATAATTTCTTGTGCTTTTGTTATTATTTTACTTTTTTTTTTGTTTTGTTCGCAATTGATTTCCCTTCCTTCGTGTGAGTTTTCTTCTGGTTGACCTTTAATATTTTGAAATTACATTTATTTCTTTGCACCAATTAAATCGATCGTTTCATGATCTTGAGGGTCTTCAATACTCTTTCGTTTAGTATACAGATTAAGTATTTTAGTTAAAAAAGAGCGTTCATTTAAAATTGACGACACAAGAGTACAAAAAACAATATAAAACAAAACAAACATTAAACAATAATAGATCACCAAACGAAAGACTCTGATCATTTCCAATATCCTATAGCGTATGATGCATTGGAAACAGTTTCACACACTTAATTTCATTTCGTTACAAATTTTATGCTCATTGTCAGATCGATTATTTGTTTTTGTTTTTTAAATTTATCTTATTTTGTATTTGTATGTGTATGTGTTTCCGTTATATTTATATATGTATATGCATCGCAATCACACTTAAATCTCTAGTTATTCGAAAACAAATGTAAAATTATCGCTGTATGTTTATAATTCATATCGTTTTTCATGTCCTTTCATTCAATGTTTTGCCTTTTATTTATATAATTTGTTATTAATGCTATTTGAATTTCAGAATTTTCATAATTTCGCTGCTATAATACACACGCGCACACTAGCGCAGATTGATAATTATTTCCCTTATCATCTTCACATATTTGACAGTGTTATTCGCCTTTTCATCTTTTCTTTTTTTTTTTGTTTTCTTTTTTCATTTCCGTTACGGATTGCTTATCTATCTCTCTAGCCGACAACGCACCACACTTTCTATATTGTTTGCTTCTTCATTATTTTATATATAATATATATACTATGCTATGCTAATACTACTCGTATATTACAATTAGCATACATATTTCTCCTTCTCCTCCTTGCTCTCGTTTTTTTTTTATGTTTTTCGTTTTTAACTTAAGGTTTGATTTGTTTATGTTTTAAGGATGCGCGTATTGAGCGTGGCCGAAACTCAAAATTCACAACACTGTTTCGGCCAATTAGTGAGTTAGTCGCTTAAATATTGACAGATTGATTGATTGATTCGTTGGGGACCTGTTTTTTTCTTTGACTATTGAGCGCATATACATACATATATTCTTTTGCAATTAGTTGTAGTTTTTCTTTCTTCGTTTTCTTGCTTTTGAATAGATGGAACCCTAAACTGCTTAAATGCTACATTTAAAATAGTTAATGCTTGGATATATATTATACAGAGTGAATGAGTGCTAGCTGGTGGTTGATTCAATTCTTCAGTTGGACACAGATGACGATGATGATGGTTAACATCTTCAGCACTTAAACTTAACCATCGGTATATGCTTGGAAGACACACACTTGTCACAGCACCACTCGGCAAACACCTCCTTGTTGAGCATTTGAAAGGCCGCCTCCGTGAGACCCACACACGTTCTAAAAAACAACAAACAGTATTACAAGGGGTTTCTTTAAAGGAGCAGTCTTCAATCTTACCTGTGAAAGAAGAAATTACAACCGGATTCACAGAAGACTGCTTCGTCGTTGTCGTTAACCTCCTTGTGACACATGCCACATGGATAAATGGGCGGTGCATTCGGATTTTGCGGGTTGAAGACCATCGGTTGACCAGGTGGGTACATTTTTCCACCGGTCATTGTCATGGGTTTACCCATTGGACCGCCCATGTTGCTCATGGGACCGCCCATTGGACCACCCATGTTACTCATTGGACCGGGACCCATAGGTCCACCGCCGCCACCAAACATATTTGGCCCACCCATCGGACTGTGTCCATGGCCATGATGATGTGGATGGTTGTGTGCGTGGTGAGGTGGCATTCCATGGTGTTGTGGCGGTCCATTCATGCCGCCTGGTCCTGGACCCGGTCCTGGCACGCCACCCATATGCCCGTGACCCATGTGTGGTCCAGCATTGCCGTGTGGTCCCATCATATGTGGATTGCCGACACCACCACCGCCACCACCCATATGCGGCGGCATGCCACCAGGCCCTGGCCCGTGCATGCCAGGACCTGGACCCATCATGTGATGTGGCGGTCCACCTGGATGCGGATGATGACCGTGCGGATGGTTCATTAGCTGCGGGTGTGGGGGTCCTCCAAGATGCGGCGGTTGCTGTGGCGGAAGCATTTGATTCATGCCCATTCCCATGGGACCGCCAGGCACATGTCCAGGTCCAGGTGGTCCACCCATATGGAGGCCCATTGGACCGTGCTGCTGTTGTTGTTGCTGCTGCTGCTGTTGCTGCTGTTGTTGCTGCTGCATAGGAACATTTGGGTTCATTTGCTGGCCCATCATGGGTCCATTGTTGTTGTTGTTGCTGTTCATGTTGTTGTTACTGTTGCCACCACCGCTGAGCGCGGGCGATTGCAACGGACTTGGACCCGAATTGGGCATGCCCGGACTGGGGCCGGCACTATTGAGAGCATGATGCGGTGACATGGCGGGCGGCGCTGGTGAGGACGTAGGCACTGACGTGGTCGCTGTTACCGTTGACGTCGTCGTCGCTGTGGATGCTGCTGAAGACGCCGCTGGCATTGGACCGTTGGATTGCATTGAATTGGGCACACCTCCCAAACGTCCACCTGCCGCCGCTGGAGACAGATGTGGATGGGGATTTTGATTGTTGTTGCTATTGGGATTCGTTCCATTGTTGTTATTATTGTTGCCACTATTGGGCGCATTAACACCCATCATGTTGCCACTATTGTTGTTAGCAGGCGACATACCACCGGGACCAACTAATCCACCAGGCCCAGGACCTGGACCAGGCACTGGTCCACCGGACATGTGGCTATGATTTGTCGGTCCATTGCCCAGCGGACTGTGCAGAGGCGGCGGACCCATTTGGCCGTTGTTCATGTGCGTTTGTTGCGGGTTTTGTGGCTGCTGTTGTGTTCCTTGTTGTTGCTGTTGTTGACCTTGTCCTTGGCCAGGGCCCTGACCTGGACCCGGTCCCAGTGGACTGCCAATTTGATTGCCCATGGGTGAGCCCATTGGCAGTGAGTTCATTGGCGAGTTCTGGCCTGGCATCGGTCCACCAGCGCCACCCATTGGTGATCCTTGCATTGCACGGGGATTTGGGCCATTCGGACCACCCATTGGTGACAGTCCGCCCATTCCCATGTGATGCGGTGATATGCTTGGTCCTCCCATGTTACCCATGGGACTCATGCCACCCATGCCAGTCATCGCACCCATTGGACTACCCATAGGCACTCCACCGGCTCGGCCATGATTCATGTGCGGCGGCAGTCCAACTCCGGGTCCCATCCCATGTGGATGCGGATGCACACCCGGGCCTAAAGGGCTCATGCCGCGCATCGGTGGTGGGCCACCCATATGATGTGGTCCGTGTGGTCCATGTCCCATGGGACCACCACCAGCACCTGGATGATGTGGATGCATATGCGGATGCATGCCCATACCCATGCGTTCCTCCCAGTGCGCATGCGGTCCAAAGTGTCCTCCAGGTCCGCCACCGCCTCCGCCCATTTGATTCATGGCCGCCATTGCAGCCGCCGCCGAGCTGGACATGGCCGATACTTGAGGACTGTCGTCAAACGGATTGGAAGCGATTATCGTATCACCGAAACCACCCATTGGTGGTGGCGGCAACAGATCTTGCGGCGTTGGTGGCGCCGACTGCTGCTGTTGCATGGAATTGGCAGCGGCGGCGGCCGCAGCTGCTGCCGCCGCTGCCGCAGCAGCCGCAGAATTGGCGGCATTTGACGTTTTTCGTCGCTTCTTTGGATTACTCGGCGCCGAGATGATGTCCGTCGGAGGCGGCGGCTTAAAGTCAGGCTGGCAGAGACCGCCCGATGGACCCGGCAAACGATATGGCGCCATACCGATGTTATGGGTCATATTCGAAGTGTTTTTCTTCCGAATGGTGGCAGCTTTTCTTTAACTACGGGGCGAATAAAAATTTCTATCTAATGGCGTCGCCGATCCACTGGACCACGACGCGTGTATTAAAATTAGTTTTCGGACTTCTCAAGTGCGACGAGGCACAACGATGCAAATACACTTGCAGATAATCTTCTCTAGGTTGTATCCTTTAATCGTATGCTGTGCTGAAATGGGGCCGCCCAAGGGTTGCCAGCCTGTGCGAGAAGTGTTCAAATGAGTATGGATAATTATAGTTATTTGTATTTTTAATTACTGCTCACCAGTGCATCACTGATTAATAAGTGTCCACTTTTAAAAACTTCTTACTGCCGTGCAGAAGCCGCCACAATGCGAACACCGAACACTTTTGCAATTTCAGAGCTGGCAACTCTACGCGCGCATGTCGTCAGCGTTGGCAGCGTCGTCGGAATTGTGTAGCGCCAAGCAGCACAACGGCAGCGGCAACGGTTGTTGAAGCACCTGCAGCATAAATAGTAGCAGATCGAATGCAAATATGCTCGTTGATTATAATTGAAGAGTTTTGATATGATTTAATGATGATGATTTCGGTGGCAGCGTTGTTTTCCTTCTTTTTTTTTGTTTCACTTTTCTCACTTGGCGGCTCTTCTTCTTGCCACCGATTTTATGTTCTTTTTGCACCACCACCGCAAAGGCAGCGGCAGCAATTTTGCTGCTTTTTAATATCTTTCACACTACACAGCTTGTTTCTGCATTTTTCTAGCGCAGCACAATTTTAAATGATTTCACGTTAAGGATTTAATCTTGCAAAAATTCACTTTGCGCACTTAAATCTGTTTCGTGGTTTTAGTTTTTTGTTGATGGCCGCGGTGTCAGGCTATATTTTTTATAGGAATTTGGTTGCCGTGTAACCATTTGGACACCAATAGCGCACAAATTGGATTTGTTGTGCGCCACAGTTTGTCATTTGAACGTCAAACGCGTTTAAACTGAGTTGAAACTACAATATTTTGCTAATTTTCGTACGAGAAGCGTCGTGGATTCTAAAATATAAATAATTTTCCTCGCTTGTCAGCCAAGGTGACCGTATTACGACAACAAGCAAATACCAAAATTCCATTCTTTATTTTGAAACTAGGGTAACCCTCATTTGGTGCATTCACAATATATCGATAATGCATTAGGCTCGATACTTGCACCTAAACAATTGCATTACCAATCAAATTGCAAATTTCAATATCATTGGCCGCTCTAAATTCTGTTAAATTTACTGCCGTCTTTTAAATAAAAGAATACATACACATATATTAGTGCATATCGATAGTATCGGAAATTCCCTTCACTATATGCCCGAGAGAGTGACGCTTGCGTTTTGGCGCTGGCTAGTTTAAATTTTATTCACAGCGGCTAACTTGTAATCAAAAATATGTGGAGTAATTTTGAGGCATCAGCGGTGGAGGATGAGACCATATCCAATGCCTTCTCGTCCCGCAGCATATTTAAAATTAGCAGCGAAGATGAGGCAAGTTTTATTTGAATACAATAAGAAAGTTACTCACCAAAGTTTTGGTTTTGATTGTTTAGGTTATTAAAAGTCCCGCAATTCAAGCGTCTGTACAAAGTGGCAAAATGGTGATATCTATTGATAAAAGTCTGTTATTACTGGAGGATGAACTGGTGGCCAAGTGCAGTTTCCTTAGTTTTAGCGCGCATATCGATGCACTGGCCATTTCGAACAGCGGAAACCTGATCGTTTGCGGCTTCTCCGATGGCGAAGTACATGGAGTCTATATTAAGGGTTTGCTGCTCTTCAGTGTGAGCATTCGCATTGAAGATGTAGCCATAACCGACGGCACGTTTACCAGCATTCAACAATTGGGTCCACACTTTTATTTGACCTGCAAAAACGGTAGCGTCTACTGGTAAGTAACGCATATTGGAACCTAAATCGAACAATCTCTGCTAAGATTTCGCATTTTTAGTCTCAGTGAAATCAATGAAGCCACGTTAGAGTCGGTCACCAACATAACTGTGAGTGATAGTGAGCATATGGCTGCTCTGCTGGATGATGTCACAATTCAGCGCACTTCCACTGGCAAATCCTTAGGAACTGTGGAAAGTACTTTGCTACTGAGGCAACTAACTGCGCATAGTTATGCGGAGAATAATCAGGAGGGCGAACGCACGGAATATGATTTAATGATAACGGGCACTCATGGAGCGTTAAATTTCAAAACCGCATCCAAGGATGTGACGCGTATCAGTATTCCCAATCAATACGGCAGCATAAAGGAAATATACAACATGGATCAATACATGTAGGTTTCAATGTAATCTATATAATACCACCTTAACTCAACAATTTTCTTTTCTTTCTTAGTATTGCACTTACAGAGTCTGGCTTCTTGCTGGAGATTTGTCCATTTACACGCTTGATCAACGTCTGTCAATCACTACAAAGCCGTGGAGTACTCATTGATGACATGCAGGTCATGGAATGCAGTGAGGAGAATGTAGAGCTACTGATACTTACCAAACCAAATGCAGACGGGGATCGTTTTATCCGAATACTCGAATATCCTTGTAAGTAAAATAGTTTTAGCAGTCGGCGGAAGCATTTCAATTTCCCTTCTAATTACAGCACTGAGATGCAAGAACGAGATTGAGGTTCCACCACATGCATGGCTCGTACGTCAGCCCAAGAGTGCCGTAAATCTGTATTACTTGGCAACTAAGGAATCAAATAAGACTGGAATTCCTTCAGAGGTAGAAATGATGATGGTGTCAGAGACTGATCCCAGTGATCGTTTTAAGAAACTTATTGCCAAGGGTCGTCTGGAAGAGGCAGAGGTAAAAACTTAAATTTTCAACTCGTTACCCAATTAAATATCATGTGTCTACGTTCAGGACTTTGGCAAACAATTTGAATTGTGTCTGCAACCGATCTTCGAAGCCAAGGCCAAGAGAATTCTCATTGACTTGTGCAATGCAAATGGCAAAATTGACAATACCAACGAATTGAATGAAAAGTTTGAAATATTACTCAAGCTTCTCGGTCAGATTGAAAACAAAGAATTTATCAAAAGCAATCGCATGATGAACTTGAGTTCGCGTCACATCTTAGAACGCTATTTGAACGAAGTGAAGAGGAGATTAAACTTTGAGGTAAGCTCTCAACTAAATGGGAAGTCTTCAATTTTGATAGCCATTTTTTCAGGAAGACGAGCAGCACCTACTGGAAATAGATGAGCAATTACATCGCCTCAAGACCATGGCCATTATTGATCCCTACGAAACAAATTCGGAGTGGCAAAAGTTTGTCTACAATACAAATTTGGTGAAGGTGGTGAAGGGAATGTTTAACAGCGACATGCCCACTGCGTGCCTCATTTGGCGGCGACATTCAAGCAACATTTTGCCACATCTCAATGAGGATGAATTGCGTACGCTGCTGGGATTCATACCCAGCGACACAGAGCCCCTGAACGTAGTACAATGGCTACGTCAGTTCTTACCCGTTGTCAGTAGTACACATCCAACGATTATGCCCTTTGTCACGGACTGGAGCATTGAGAGAACACGCAAGCTGCAGTACAGCGAGCACTGGCCAGAGATCGGTTTGGAGTTTTCCACTAAAATATTAGAAATATTTGAGGAAATTCAATTCATATACTCGTTAGTGTTATGCTCAAAGAATATTCATTTAAAGTACTCTATTAATATAAGCTTTTGTGTTTATGCCTCTAAAGGGATGTACGTCGCCAACAGGAGCGTAACATTGGCAAGCTGCGTGATCTGGACAATGCTCTACAGGATTTGTCAGTATTAAAGAAAACATTCAAGCTAAACTTTACGCTGGATAGCTACATGCAGGACTCCATTGATGCCACAGCTTTGCGTATCTTGCAACGCGTGCCTTTGGACAATCTGCAGAGTTTGGTCCGAGACTTCCTGTATCCCATCTATCAGGAAAAGGGACGACAGCCCTTGGATGTGATCAAGCAGTACATTTCCCAGTTGGTGACCAATCGTCAATCCCTGAGCAATTGGTTGGAGCGATCGATAGCTTGCATTGAACTGATACACAATGAAGACAGTCGTTTAGAGTGTGCTCTTTCGATACTACAGAATGCACCGGTTCCCTGGCCAGAAACGCTGGCTCCGCTTATCAAGCTGCGCAACTCCACCCATCCGCTCAGTGTGAAGATCAATGCCGAGTATGAGATTCAGGTGATCAAGATAATGAAGGTCAAGTACGGCTGGCCAGCGGATAGTGCTGCCGATATTAATCTGGAGCTGTTTATGATGCGTATTGTCAAATTAAATTTGCCGGATATGCTCGAGGATATACGCATACTGACCAAAGCTGCGCCAGAGATCACCACCAGCGCTAATTTTAATTGCTGCTATCAGATGGGACGCCGTGGACAGATCGACATGGCCTACGACTTCTTCAAGTCTCTGATCGGCAAAAATAACTCCAAGCAGGCTAATGATGTCGTTGATATTCTGGCGAATCTTTTAGAGACGAGCTCCTGCAACAGCGAGTCAAAGGTGCAGGAACATCTCAATCTTTTGGAGCTTCTCAAGCTAATGCTGCCCAGCGTGGAGCCAATCTATAATAGTCGCTATTTGCTTATCAAGCATCGTTTCCAGTTGCGTCAGAAGTTCAATTTACAAGTGAACTGTAGCACTGATCTTATACCCTTGCACAAGCGATTGGCTCTACTAGATGAGGGCATCGAGTTCATCATTTCACGTGCCCAGGCCACACTGAATGTATGCGCCTTGATTGTCAATGAAATGGGTGAGCTTTGTGCAGCGCTTGATGTGGATAAAGTCTTTGGACTTTTGAGGATAAGCCAGTGTGTGGCATGCTTGCCTCTGAGCTGTGCTTTGGCTCATCATGTCATTGAATTCATCTCCTGTGTGCCCGCTAACAGCAAACACTTCATTAACTTTGGCATTGATCTGCTCATTCAGCAAATTGGTGATGCCAAGAGTCGTGGACATGGTGAGTGACCAATTTAGGCTGGAAAGTTCCATGAGTCATATTTGATTATCGTAATTATTCTCTCAGATACACACTCTTCGCTGCAGCTAGTGACTGAAAGTGATCCATTGTGCTTTCCACTGGTCTATGAGCTGTTTACCGAGGCTGTACTGCACGAGCGCAGTAATCAATGTGATCTTATGGAGCTTATAAAATACGTGCGTGTGGCTGTCATACATTATCCACTGGATGCCATCGATGCGCACTATGTGGGCAAGGAAGAAGCCATTAACGAGCAAATCTGTCGTGCATTGGATGGCGTAGTCATTGCCCTTGGCGACACAACTCTCAACTTTTCCACGGCACTAAACAACTCCATAGATGTCAAAGTGAATCTGGAACCAACGTCGAAGAAGCGCTACTCTGTCTCTATGTTCGATGAGGTTGAGGTGCAGCCGCAGCAGAAGCCACAGCAAAAGGTAATCAATGGACTTCCTCCAACTCTAACTACGTATAATCACTGTGTACACTCCTTACAGAAAAGAATTAGTGGTAGTCTGCCCATTGTCAAGTTCCTGGCACGTACTTTACTGCTCATGCTTATAGAGACGGAACCAAAAAACTCACTGCTGAAGGAAATGAAAAACTTATTGCAGGAGAATATCAAGCAAGACGAGGATGGCGCTCGTGCTGATTTCTTTTTGTCCTTGGAACAATTAACCAAGGCTAAAGAGCACGATGTCTGGTACATTATGTCACAGTATCTTCTCGAATACCAGAGGCACAATCACAGTAAAAAGATCATCAATGAGGGATTTGTAACGATCCAATTGCGTCGCATCCTGCGTAATGCAATGAACAATAAGGACGCAAACCTAATTGGTAAAAACAAACCTATGTAAGATATGAAATCTTATTAATTATTTATATGTTTAACCACAGAGTTATTTACCATGCTTGTGGCCGATACCGAGTCGCGTGCCGTGCTGGACAAGCTCTCGAATGAGGTAAAAACTGATCAGCAAAAGATTAATTTCCTGACACTCTCGGCCATGTATTACGAGCATATTGATGAAAAGGATAATGTCAAGATATTGCGAGACACGTTAGTTGAATTTTGTCAAAATTATTTAAGAAGACTTTGTATAATTTAACTCTTTTTAGACGCGACAAACTGTACTACTATTTGGAGTTCTGCCAGCAGGATCCCAGCATCAGAGGCAAATTTAATCCAGAAATGGATAATATTGAGCATTTGCTAAATGAATTTCACAATAAGCGACTCAATGTCAATTTGCTAGAGCGCATGAGTGCCTGTTTTAAGCTAGACTATCAGAAAATGCTCATTACTCAAATTCTCAGCATACTTAGAGCCCAGGAACTGCGCTATGAGATCAAGCATGATACCTTCGGGGATGAGGAGCTGGTTGTGCTGAGCAGTGCCCAGGAGATGCGTGAAATGTGTCAGCCCTACATCAATGAGATCAAGAATGTAAAACTCTTTACCTCCAAGCTAAATGAACTAATCGAAGAGGTAGAGAATTCTTTTAAGCACTCTGTTTTTACATTTATTTAAGTTTTGGTTTCTTTTAGATCAATATCTACTTTTATGAGCTGTACTTATGTGTCATCGAGATACTTATGTTCTTTAATGCAGCACCCAAGCAAATGGAAATCTGGATAAATATCCTACACTTTCTGCGCCACAAAATGACCACTAGACGTTGCAGTCGTGCTGGTCAGCAAGAGACTGACATCTGGATGCAGTCGCAGAAGGACAACGGTGTGCTGCCCAAGATCGCGCGTTATCGGCTGCCTTTCAAGCCACTTGTGGAACATCCACTTAGAGATATTCTCTGTATGTAGCAGTTTTTACGCAAGGTCTATTAATTACTCATGATATTTATTATATTTGCAGCTAGAGAACTAAATGTAGACAACTGTCAGAGTTGGTTCCCATTGATACTTATGTACAATGCTCTTAAAGACTCCAAGAACACACCACAAAGCTGTGATTATTACATCAAGGCAGCTGTAACAAACTCCATAGCCGAATACAAGTCCAAGAATGATTCGGAGTCATGGAGCTTGCATCCCACTAATAATGCGTTCCTCAAATCGGTTAGTCATTAACTTTAACTTGTCTTTAGTGTTTTGAAACTAGTAACTTGTTTTTTGCAGATCCTACGCTTGGTTAAACATGTGCAGAGCCCCAGTAACATAATCTTCATACTGTATTATGTTGCAAGTTATGCTCGCGATGGTGCCGATCAGGTGGAAGCCTTCTACGAGGGCTGGAAGTATATTAAAGCAAATCAAGCCGTGCTAATGAACGATCCCAAGTGTCAGGAGGAGTTGGGTAAAATAAAGCGTATGTATCCCATACACAAAACGCAGCATCTGCTCCACGTCTACGGTCTAAGTGAGGAAAAATTGATGCGCCTGGTTGAGAATCCCTCAGAGCTTATACACAGTCTGTATCATCATGAGCTGATACTTAAGTCAAGCAAGGTGGACATTAATGCATTGGTTAAGGAGATCTGTGCCTTGCACGATCTCAGCCTTGATGCTATACAGTTTAAGCTGCTGCAAAAGTGGCTGTCGGTGACTATGGAACCAGCCGATGGTACTATATTGGAGGAGACCTTTCTTGAGGATCACAATTGGCCAGAGAACAACGGTCATAGCAATGGTGGCGAAGAAAACAATGCCATTGCTAGTGAGAATGTTGTTCGTGCTTTTTATATACTCAACAGTTGGCCAAAATCTGAAGCAGTTCAGTTTCTTGTTGGGCTCATATTTAAGGGAGGGTAAGTACCAAATAGATCAGTTTACAAAGAGGTGCAATGTTTAATCATCATATTACACTTCCAGCTCCATGAATACTTCTACACAGCTGCAGATGTACGAATGTTATTCCAAGCTCAATGATGGCAGCAATTCCTTCAGCAACACTTTGAGCCAGCGTCAGTTTATCACCATTAAATGTGTCCATGAACTGAAGGCACTTGGTTACAACTCGAACATTGAGAAGTTTGCAGATGAAAACTGCGATAAGATTAGTATTATTAAGATGATCTGGCAGCGCAATGCACAGAATCCTCTTTCACTTGAGGTAATGGCAGACATTTGCCTTGGCTTCGATATACATTTGCCGAAAATTTGGAATGGCATTATCCGTCGCATGGTTATGTTTAATATGGTACGTGAACTGAACGCCTTGGTCGATGTGCTCAGCTGCAGGCCAGAGCTGCTGCATCTGGATGGTTTGGCCTTGGCCTGGGACTGTGTGCTGGCGCATCCGTTCAAGAACGCCACGCCAACACCTTCATGTGCCCAGGAAGAACGTTTGCAGAAGACACTACTACGCCTGCAGGGCTGTCCAGTGGTGCATGCACTTAATCTACTACAATTCGCAGAGCTGTGCGTACTTGTGCGGCGACCCCATATGGCCGCCACTGTACTCATATTCTGTCAAAGCGCCGAGCAGCGCGCAAAGGTCGTTAAGGTGAGTAACAGTTTATGCGTTATGTATTAAACCTTGACTAACTTTAAGATGTTTAAACAGCTGATTAAATCGAGACACATGGATAATCTGCGGCAGCAAATTCTAGAACTGGAGGATGCCGGCTTGTTGCCCATGGTGCTTAACTTTGCACTGAAGGAATTGAATCTTTAACAGATAATTGTTTTAAAATTATATATGTATGTAACTTATGTTTACTGAATGAAATACACTTGAATTTAGAACCACAGCTTGGTAAACGCGTACTCCATAATACTCTCATAGATCGTAAATGTTAGGGCGACGTCTATACAAATGCGTGCCATTCGAATAATCGAACCCTTATAAAATGCCCCGGGACCCTTTTCACGCATTAACTTAGAGGCACATTCGATAGTGTTCCTGTATTTCTGTGACTTAAACTTCTGCGTACGTTTTAAGATAACATGCATGGGTGTGCCCATAAGACTAGTGGCTGCACCAGATATAACACCAAAAATGCCAACAACTGGCAATGGTACAATCACAGTGGAATCGGCGCCAGCGTAAAAATCTTTCTGTATGACCATCAGAAAGAAGTACATGGCCTGAGCGGTTCCCTGTTTTAGTATTTGAATGGTTAACCCTCGATAAATACCACGAACGCCTATGAAAAACAAAGAAACTTATGAAAATTATTAGACATTTAAAAAGAAAAGTGTTAAGAAACCTTCCCGCTTTAGTATGTTGCGAAAGCCATGAATAAGACCATTGTAGCGAGGACGTGCCCTATGCATATCGTTAGTGATCTTCAATTTGAGTGTCTCTAGTGGGGTAAGAGCCACCACGGCTTCCGTAACGCCAGCAAATAATCCGGATAGAAAAGTATTTATGATGGTAGTACTGCCATCCTCCCCCTTCAGTTCATGGGTAAAAAACTCGTAAGTACCGAACCTGTTACCAAAATGCCAATCATTTAGATTTTTGGGTAGTGACTACTCACCTGGAGCCCACCTTCGCTATGCTTTGTAAGAGAATAATGCTCATGCCACGATATAGGCCAAAGAAACCGTGTCGTTTGATTGTTTTCTTTACACAATCTATGGTTCCATCGTATTTCCTTTCATAGCGGTCTAGCTTCAACTGGTCTCTAATGTATTTTATTGGGTACCCAATGAGGACTTCAAAGGCGCCAGCGATGCCCCCAGCCACGGTGCTCTTAAGGACTTTGCCGTCTTTCTTGTCTTTGGGCGCCATAATGCACTAAAATTTATTTCATAAAATCAATTATAGGCATTTTAATAGTACTATGTATATTGCTTTGGTTTTTCTTTTTGTTTAAAATATCCAAAATTTCCATCGAAATTATTTATTTAAATTGACAAAAAATGATTAGGCTAAAGAAAGTGATTATATATATTTGACCCTGCTTATGTTAACCGTTTATACAATTAAAATGTATAAATTGGTTTGGAGACATGTTTTTTAAATTTAATTTTGTTATAATTAACAACGCTGTTTGAACTAACTGGCGCTAAACAGTTAACACCTGGCATGACGTCACTTGCGGCAGGGTATGTACATTGAGGCAAAGCTGCTAGAAACTGCGCACAAATTGTGGGCACTGCGGTTAGAAATTAAATTTAAATTTAACTATTTGATAAAACATTTATTATTTTATTCAAACCAAAGTTATAAAAATAAACATTAAATTACTAATTTCTTTAACAATTTGTATCTATGAACGTGTTGCTACTGCTAATTTCACTACCTTTTGATACCACTGCGACCACTGTGTGCTGCCGCCAATCAGCTGTTCGTGCGTATTTTTGTATGCATTTACATGTGTGTGTGTGTACAGAAGCTGCCTCCGAATCGGTGTGAAGAGAAAAACTTAAATTTACAGCGTTAAATTGTAAAATTTATTAAAACTGAAAATGTTACGTTCATTGATGGGAGCACAAAAGTGTTTAGGCCTGGCCAACAGGTTTTTTAAAAAGATGCCAACTCAAATGCAGCTAAATGTAGCGACCGCAGTGTCTGTGTGAGTAGAAAGCAGAATAATTTTAAAACAACAGTTATTTAAGTACTGTTAACTTTGTAGGCGCAATTATTCCCCACCCACGCACATCAAGCAATCGGCAGTGCCCAATGAATCTGGCACCATGGCTGAGGGTAAGTAATTCCTTTGAGATTACCAAGCATTTGTTTAACCTTGACCTAATTACAGTGAAGCAGGAGATGATGAAGCGCTTGGGCCTGGAACCGGGCTACCAGCCACTGCCCAAGTCTCGTGAGCACTTGCTTAAGTACCAGCCAAAGCTGTCCGATCTGCCCTCGCGTGCTATGCAGGATTCATTCACCTCCGCCATTATACCACTCAGCACAGATCGTTCACTGCAGGACAAGTACGTCACCTACTTGGGAAATGTGCGCATGGGCAGACTGCTGGAAGACATGGACATGTTTGCGGGTGAGCTGGCTGTATTAGTTAATATTTCTGCAACTAATCCTCTTTGCAGCCTGGTGCTGTCACAAGCATTTGGTGCTGCCCACATTGCCAGCGGAGGTCCATTTGCCGTACACATTTGTCACAATACTCGTGGATCGCATTGATTTCACCAACATACTCGCTTCGGGTACGGAGGACATACGCCTCTCTGGACATGTCTCCTGGGTGGGCACCAGTTCCATGGAGGTGGTCGTTTGGCTAGAGCAGAAGCAGAATGGCAATTATGAGAAACTGACGCGTGCTTTGTTCCTAATGGCCGCACGGAATGCCACCAACACTGCTGCGGCACCAGTCAATCCCATCAAACCAGCCAACGACGAAGAGAAGGTAATCCTTGCGGGCGGCATGGATAGAAAGCGCATGCGTCAATTGCTCTGCGCCCAGTCCATCTTTAAAGTGGAACCCAATGACCCAGAACAAACGCTTATGTATGAGCTCTATAAGCGAACCACACCCAGTGACACCATGGAGCTGAACAAACGCATACTGCCCCCCAATTGCCGTTGGATGTCGGACTCGTTCCAGATGAGCACCATACCATCCTTCCCTGAGAATCGCAATCATCACAATCGCGTCTTTGGTGGTTTCCTAATGCGCACTGCTCTAGAGATTAGCTGGGCAGCTGCGGTGCTCTACTGCAAGACTCGCCCAAAGTTGGAGCACATTGCCGACATAAGTTTCGAGAAGCCGGTGAGCGTGGATTCGTTCATCAAGATGACGGCCTATGTGGTGTACACCAAACTGAACTATGTGCAGATTATGACAGTGGCCGAAGTGCTGGACACACATACGGGCAACCAGGTGACCACCAACACCTTTTACTACACCTTCTCGGCTCCACACACCGTCACCGAGGTGCTGCCCCGTTCCTACCACGAAACCATGTGGTACATTCAAGGACGTCGCAAGTTCGAGTACAGCATGGGCCTCAACCCCAACTAAACGCTCGAGAGGATTGTCTACCACTTATGATATGTGCATTGCAGCTAATCCCAGAGTTGCTGTCAAGGCTCTGGGTCTATAATGATATTTGTAATACTTAAGCCTAAGAGTTTACTCAAAGTTATCCTTGTCAAACGCATCCATAGTAAATGTATCTGTAGCAAATGCTTTAAAAGTAACTGTATCTTTAGTAAATGTAACCACAGTAAATGTATCTATAGCAAATGAAACCCTTCTGAATGTAAAATCAAGCTGTCAAGTCTTTAGAGCTATGAGCAGACATACAAATTGTGCCCGAAAGGTTAACCTCTGTTCACACAAAAATGTATCTAACACCCATAGCAAATGTATCTTTCACCCATAGCAAATGCATTCGTGTCTGTTGTTCATTATAAGCAGTGCCCACTGTATGTGTACATTAACCTTGTTCGCTGTTCATTGTTGTAATAAACACAATCTGGCAAGCGGAAGACTTTTGAGAGATTAGAGAGATCTTTGGCAAGACTAGGCAATCGCAATTATCGGAGATAAAATATCTGCTCTCACATGAATTTTTCTAGTGCTCAGTGCAAATATTTTCATTATAGTTTTCATTCAGTTTCACCCACATTATTCAATTGGTTTTCTTCTAAATGCAACGTATAACGCGTCTTATCCATCCACGAGGATGTGCTCCATTGTTGCCTAGGTAAGCTGCCGGGGATTGGTTGCTTGTACCAAATGTTTAAACTACTTTCGCAGGCTGTGGACCTGCGCGGGAGCACGTCACTATGAGACGGGGGAATACCTGAAATCCCAGTCGGATCATATGTCTGGCACTATGACGGAGGGTAAAATTTTAAGCCACCCGAAAATTTCACGAATTTTAAATGGAAAACAAAAACATTTGCAGTTGTGGAAAAGATACGGGCACGCACCGGTATAGAGCGAGGCTATCATGTGGTGCCCAAGACGCGAACCCATTTGCTTGAATATGAACCTAAGAAGGAGCAACTGCCCACGAGAAGCATGCAGGATTCCTATACGAGGGCCATGCTGCCGCTGAGCTTGGATGAGATCGCCAGGGAACGGTATATCAATCACTTGGGACGTCTGCGCATGGGACGCCTGCTGGAGGAACTGGACATGTTTGCAGGTAAAAGCCAGTGGTATCATCAGGACAGTCCCCTAATGATTTTGCTTTGTAGTTTGGCTCTGCCATCGTCACGTTCACATCCCGGATCTGCCCAAGAATGTTAATTTGCCTTACACGTTTGTGACCCTGCTCGTGGACAGAGTAGACTTCTCCAACATTGCGGATATCAAGATCGACCATGACATTGAATTGAGCGGCTTTATATCCTGGACAGGAAGCACCTCCATCGAGGCAACAATCTATACCCGCCAGTTTCTAGATGGCAAGTACATGAACGTGACCAAAGCCTTGTTCTTGATGGTCGCCAGAAACGCCACCAATACCGCATCGGCGCCAGTGAATGCTCTTAAGCCCGCCAACGAGGTGGAGCAGAGATGCTGGGAGGAGGCCAACAAGCGAAATAAAAAGCGCAGATCCACTGAATCCCAAGGTGTACTGGTGTGGCCACCGCAGGAGCACGAGCAGGCCATCATGTACGGACTGCTCAAACGAACCACACCCCGCGACAGTTTCGAGCTGGACAAACGAATACTGCCACCGAAGTGCCACTGGATGGAGGAGAGCCAACGTTCGACCATGATGAACCCATTCCCAGAGAATCGCAATGCCCAGAACACCATATTTGGTGGCTTCCTTATGCGTCAAGCCATCGAGATTAGCTTCATAACGGCAGCCATCTATGTGGGTGGACGTCCGATTTTGAAGTGCTTATCGGACATAAGTTTCCTGGAGCCGGTGAAGGTTACCGCCTTCCTGCAGATGACCGCCTATGTGGTGTACACGGCTCAGAACTACATACAAGTCATGACAGTGGCTAAAAACTGGGATGTGAGCACTGGCGAGCACAACACCACCAATGTGTTTTATCTCACCTATCAGGATAACAAAATTGTGGACGAAGTGCTGCCCAGATCGTATCGGGAGATGCTCTGGTATATACACGGTCGTCGCAAGTTCTTGGCTGCTCTCAATCTACAGCCGGACTATCAACTGTCTGAGACAACGGCGGAGACTTTGGAGAAGCTAAAGCAGGCGACTAAGAAATAAACAACACTGGATGGTTTCCTCATACCTCGACACAGAGAGTTCCGTTTTGTAATGTTTATTTTACAAATTTCTTGTAATCAGCGGGCTTGTACAAAGTATTTAAAAATCCTTAAAGTGAAGTTGCGTTGATCGCTTGCTCGCTTAGAAGCGCAGACGATGTGGGTATTGGGAGGAGTGCAGGGCGAACATGTTCTGCAAGTACTTCTTGAAGAATTTACCTTCAGGATGTGCCTTGATCACCTTCAGAAGGGCACTGTCGATTTCCTTCTGGTCCTTCTTGCGCTGCTCGTTGGGCACGAAACGCTCCTTCTTGGCAGCGAAGATGTCAGCTTCGCCGGTCTTCTTCTCCTTCTTGGCCTTAAGGCGACGGAAGTAAGCGTCGTTCAAATGCTCAGGAACCTTGAAGGCACCCAGATCCACGCGCGTCGACGTACCGATGACGTAGCGCTGCGAAACGCGACGCAGTGGGCACGAGTTGAGGGCGAAGGGACCAGTGACCAGAAGCAGGCCAGAGCTCAGAGTCTTCAGCAAGACAACACGCTTGCCCTGGTGACGACCAGCCAACAGGATGAGGACAGTGCCGGGCTTCAGGTTGCGACGAGTGTTACGCTTGTGCTCGCTGAAGTTGGCCTTGCTGGGACGCTTCTTGACGAAGGTCTTGGTTGGGTAGTTGGCCTTGGGCTTGCGCAGGTAAACGGTACGCTCACCACCGTTCTTGGGGCCACCGATCTTCTTCACCTTTTTGATGAGCACCTTCTCCTTCTGCACGACGGGGTGCTTCTTGTCCTTCAGGCGGTACAGCGCACGGCGCTTGTACATCTGTAATTCAAACAAGGGACACAATCAGCCAGATGCCAATACACGTTGTTTTTGCTGTCGCTGCCTCTGCTGGGCGACGTCGGCGTCTTTACAACTGCCAACTTTGCACAGAGATTTTTCAATGTGTTTTATTGAGTTTTTACCTGGGCTTTGGAGTAACGCAAGATACCACCCTTCAGGTACGAGTTGATGGGGTGCTTCTTGCCCTTTTTGGCCGATTTGGCGACCTTTTTAGCTTTTTCGACGGGTGCCATTGTGGGAAACACGTGTACACAGCACAAAAATTATTTAGAAAAGGAAGGTTATGTGTCACGGCGTTGCCAGCACCAGGAAAAAACACTGCATGCGGCGTTATCGATACTTTTCGTTGCAACCCTGGTGATTAGTGTTTTTCAACACTTGAGTTCACAGCAATGGGGATAATTAAATTTCGATAACGTATCGATAACCATTGGGTTATTTATCATTAATATATTTTTAAATGTGATTGCGCGCCTTTCTAACAACATTTTATTAAATTATGTTTATTAGTTATTGAAACACTTTGTTTTACCATTTAATAATACTTTTTTTTATTGGTTTTACTGTGTATACAATGAATTAAATCACGTTTTTGTTGTTCTTTTCCTCAACAGCTCTATCCGTTTTTACACATTCTCCAGATTATCTTACTTTAAATATATATTTTTTGCTTGCCACGAACCAAGATAAATGTAAAATACAATTTAAATAAATTAGTCAAATGAATGATAGATAATTTACAAAATGAGTAAATGTTCAATTTAGTTTCAATTTAAAATTAAAACTTGACATCTTTTAACATCTAAAATGATTTTTTTTGTTGGAAATGTTTTTAAATCCAATAACTAAACTACGCTTAAAACTTAGTACATGGGATCGAATAAATTGTTTGTACTAGAGTATAAATCAAATAATTGTACATTAATGAGAGAGATTTGTTTTCGTTTTTGTTCTTAGTTTTTTAAAATGATTCGTTTGTTTTTTAAATAACAACTCTCGTTTTGCAAATATATATTTAACTAACTCCGCGCTAAATACAATGTAAAATTTGCTAGTTTTAAAATACAATTAATTCAATCAAAATATCCCCGACTGCTCAGCAGAGTTGACGGCATTATTTGTTATGCATTTTGTGTAGAATGTTTTCTTAAGTCTAAGCTCCTTCGTCACTTAACTTGCTTTAAGTTTATTTTGTTGTTTGCTTGTCTTTGTCTTATTTGTCACTTTGCCATTATTTAAAGTTAGACTAAGATTAAAAGGTTTTTTTGCCAGGCCGTTCTAGTGGCACTGGCAATGAACACACACAATTTTCACTGTCTCGCTTAAATATAAATTTATATTTAATAATTAGTTATCGCCTTTCACACATTTCTCGGCTTTTATTGTGTACAAAGTTTAGTTAATGAAAAAATAACTAATGAGTATTTTTTTTTTGAAATTTGTGGGAAATAGAAAAACAAAAACTATTGCACATTAAAGTGGTGTTTATAGTTTTGAAAATAATTTGAAATGTTTTATTTACATTTGCAGGTGTGCAGAGTAAACTCTTTGGCTGTGTACTCACATTTAAACGGACGACAGGTGAGCAGGTGGCAGTTGGTGACCATCTCCGGTAGAGGAGCACATCTTCCAGAAGCTGCTTGCTACACACACTCACTCACACACACAACAAAGGTAAATAAAACATTTGGATTTCTTGCAAATATTCATCAAAAATTGTATGCCACTGTGCACAGTGACACGCGCATTTATTCAAATTTACAGAATTTGTAATCGAAGTTTGTATTCAATTCTTCAGTTTTGTTTTCATTTGCTTTAAAAGTTGTGTTTTTGTTAAAACGAATTTATGAAAGTTTTTCAAGTTTTTTAAAGTTTTTCATCGTTCTGCGGGTAGTTTTCTTTTAGTTTCTTATACATTTTCTTTCCTTTCTTTCCTTTTTCTTTTTTGTTTTCATTCTTTTTTGCTCTACTCGAGAGCTATGTAATTTTTCAGTACTCTCCATTTTTTTTGCCGTGTATATATTCTGTACTAATTGCATCATAATATTTAATCAAGTTAAAAACATATTAAATAAGGTTTGTTACTAATTGGAGCTGTGGTTTTTTTCTTCTTCTTTTTGCTGGTTTTGTCACTAGTTAAGCTATGGTTTTGTTTTGTTTTTAATAATAGTATTTATAGATTATTTTAGTACAACATAGATTGGTTTTGTTTTAATTTTTTTGTTTCTTTTTAGTTTTTTTTTTACAAGTTTGGTTTTAATAAATTAAATAGTTATGAAATTATATAACAAAAAAGCAAGTGAAATGTATTTAATAATAATATATGCATACTTTAAAGCTATGTATGTATATGAAAAAAAAATTATCTCAATACATTTCGATTTTGAATAACCCACGCCCCGGGGAGAGCGAGGGAACTTCTATAAAGATCTTGTTGTTTTGTTGTCGATGTTAAACAAATAATAACAAATTCACTTAAATTCAAATAATGATGAATGTTTTACAAAATTTTGTCGAATCCGTTTTACGGGTTTCTTTCTTTTTTGTTATACAGAGCATACGAAAAAAGTCGACTACTCACACTCAACTACAAATTGAAATTTTGTTTTACTTTCTTTTTTTTTATTGTTAATAATTATTACTGTTTGATCTTAGTTATAGTTTTTTTCTGAATTCTGAGCGCGGCCAAAAATGATTGTTATTAAATCTGATTTGTTGTTACTATCATTTAATTGTCCCTTCTTCTATATTTTATGATTTTTTGTACTTTTTTTGGTTTTTATGTTTTTTTTTTACTTTACTTTTTAGTTTTCTAGTTTTCTGGCTTATGTGGTTCGTGGGTCCATCGTTTCTTATAGGTTTTTCTTAAGGTGTTTTACAAAACAAACATGGAGAACATAAAATTGTTTTAAACTAATTTGAATTTTGGGATACAGAAAAAAATAAATCTTTAAGTTTAAGATACTTTTTTTGGATTTAAGTTTTAAGTGTTTTTTTGAATTTTTTTTGTTTGTGTTCCAAGCGCAAAAAATTGTTGTTGTTCCGTTCCGTTGGCCTGTTAGTCTGTCTGGGTCGTCATCGTGTTTCTTTCACTGATTTCAATTAAATGGTCCGGAACGACATCAATCTTTTGTATGATGGTCCGCAGCATTCGGATTTTTCTTTATGTATAGATTTTTTTTTTTTTTTTTTGGATTTTTCATTTTTGCATTTGTTTTTTTTTAACGTATTTTTCTTGTCTTGCCGCAAATAAATCGAAATTATTAATTTCCCTGTCGCCTAATCGCTGGCTGACTTCGCATTTTTCATTGTTTCTTAAATGGTAGAACCAGCGTAAATAATATATACCTATATATATATATATATATCGTATATATATGCATATGCTAAACGAATTATGATGCACTTTAGCAAAATATACACACGCACACACCCATTATTACACACACTCAATCGTGTCCTAACAAATTGTGGTCAGTAACCCATTGATTTGATGACTCCCATGGAGTCGTGGATATGTCTGATGTTTTGGTGTCCAAAGTGCTACCACAGATTTGTTGTATAGTGTGCGAATTGGATGATTCCTTGCTGTCTGTTGTCTGCTTTCTGCTGCTTTTCAATCAATCCTTGCCCCAATTCCTTGTCCTTTCTTTTTTGTTTTTTTCGGGGCTTTTCCTTGGGCTTTTTTTGCTTGGATGCTGCTTTACTTGCTGCTGGGTACTACTAACATTGTTCGAAAATTGGAATAATGGGTGAAGTTGGCCAATCCTCCTCCTCCTCAGAGCTAATACTCTCGGTTCTGCAAAACAAAGACAAAGAGAAAGCAAACAAAAGTTAGTAAAAAGTTAATTAAATATCATTATCATCAATCAAGCGTACAAAAATTCAAGTTGAAGGCCTTTCTCGGTCAACTTGACTATCAAAATTGATCAGCTGATTATATATACTATATGGAAAACAAACAACCTTTGCACAACTGCAGTGCTTCTCCATTAACACAACTTGCCAAAGTCACACGGTGCATTGAACTCGACTAAAGTTTATGACTCATTTTTTATTTTGCACAAAAATCTGATAAGTCCAAAACAACAAAAAGCCATCAAATCAGGCACACCATTTTGCTGGCACTAAAGCTTTAGATACCCTTGCCAAAAAGTCTAGAAAAATATATAGATTATATATGTTTTTGGTGTGTGTGTGTGTGTTGTTTTCTTTATCATTAACGAATTTTAGCGAACTTTGCTCGCGATTGAGACAAATTGAAGGACAAACCATAATTATATGATTATTTTACTTAAATGTTTGATATATTCAAACTGAATTATGGCCTTGGCTAATTGAGTATTGAGGAGAAAGTGTCAAGGTCTTTGCCTTGATATTGAGCCAAAGTCAAACAAAATTTGAATAGAATTAAGTAATGACAAACAAACTGCCCACGCCAGACCAATTGACGCACTTGCGACAAAAGAATTTCATAACTTTAGTGACAACCCTCGCACAGTATATTCAGACATGTAGTGCCAACCCTCGCAATATATATAATCACACATACATATTGACATTTATGCGCGGCACACTCCTCCCACCTTTGGGTGCTCTCTGATAAGATTGTTGTCGAAAAAACATATTCACACTCTACGACAAAACAAAGCAATATAAACACATAAAAAGCTGCAAGTGTATGTGTGTGCAAGTGTATTAGTATGCTAGTGTACGTGTGTCCCAGAGTCTAACTGTGTATTTGCCTCTGTTGTTGTTGTTTGCTTGTTAGTATTGTTGTCAGACCACTTTTGGCAACTGCTTCGAGTTGGGCAGACAATCCAGAAAAACAAAACTAGTAGCAAAGGCTGCAGTGGAGCTATGTCAACTGCAAAAGACCCTGTACTCATATCTAAGCTGTAAGAGTCTTAGATTTGATAGAAAAAACTAGAATATGGCTATAATATCGACAATCTACTAGATAAAGTACTTAGAAGATACATTTAACAGTCTTTCAACTTGGTCTGGTCCAGCTCAGAGAATTTTACAATTTAATTGGCTAGTTTAAGCTCTAATAGTTAATAATTTCTATGTAAGACTGGTCTATATAAACTCCTTACCTTATTGCTGATCACAAATACAAATAAAAACAGCCTACTTCAGTCTATTACACCCAGTAAACCATTGAAGTACAGGGTCTAAAACGCGCCAGTCAAAAAGTCAGACAGCCACTGGGTCTTATGATTTTCTATGGCTCTTGATTTTGTTGTTTTCTTTTGCTGTTGTTGATCGTTAGCTGTTTGTTGTTGTGATAATGAAATCGCGTATATTCTACAAAACTTGTTTACGCCAAAACTCGACAAACGACACAAGCACACACACTGGTACACACACACACAGTGGCACACACCTCCACACACACAAATTAGTTCAAAGAGTCGACATAATGTTGCTAAAAATAAATTAACCAACCCTACGCCTCTATTTGTTATTCTGATTGTTGTTCAACATTTCAAATGTTATATAAATTCGATCCTTTATGCGATTAGTTTGGAGAAATTTATAGCCTTATCACTTATGACTTACCTTGAACGCAGGCCATCGTCTAGAGCATTCGATATGCCCTCCTCAATGGTGGGCAGATCGGATGAGAAGCGATTGGTCGGGCGCAGGACGCGCAGCGTGCGACTGGAGAGTTTCCAGACAAGCCGCTGCTTGTAGGGCGCCTTATTCTGCCCATTGTAGTGGGACAGAATGCCCGAGACAATGCTGAAACCGCAGGTGAAAACGCGATCGGGAATCTATAAAATATATAGCAAATTAGTAACAGTTTATGTTGAGATTCCAGCTAATTAACTTACCCTCATGTACTGCTGCAGGAAGAGTATGTACTCAAAGACATGCTTGAGCTCGGGGCTGCCGCGTGTGTACGACTCCTTGATGTGGAAATCAAGGTGCAGGCAGATGAGCACCAAGGCCAGTGTCGCGGGTGTAATCACTGTAGTCTTAACATCGCACAGCAAGATCTCTAGACGATTCTCAAGTTCTTCGAGCTTGATTAGTTGCTGATAGAACTTGAAGAAATCACCGCCAATCTCCTTCGCTAAATTGCGGAAGAGTGCGTAATAGATGCGCAGGTAGCTCACTGATGTGATGGGGGCGTGTCCCATCTGTACGCCCAGTTTGTTGGCAATAACGCCGGCCATACGCTCCAGATCGCCAGCGGTACAACCACACTGTAACAATGAAACCAATAAATTAAGAACTGTCTTTATGAAGAGGAAACCTTTAACTTGCCTGAGATATTGTAACCAGATCGTCGGCAGGTATGGGCTTCAAGTCCAGCTGCTTGATGGCCAAATGGAAGGAGGCAACGCTCATGCAGGCCATATGCTTGGGCTTGACAGCCATGCGATCCAAGAAACGATCCACCAGGCTCATGGCTGAGAACAGCACATCCGATGGCAGCTCGTACCACATCTTCAAGCAACGCAGCACGTAGGCGGAACCATCTCGTCCACCTGCCGTCACCTCACGCTATAAAGAGAGACTATTATTAGCAAATCTCTACTGGATAGAGCTTGCTAAATCCTCAACTCACCCTCGACTCCTTGGGTAGAAGCAGCACAGTATGATATTTATCCTGCAGAGCATCGTACTCCTTGAGCGTCTCATAGAGTTCATCGGAGGAGAATGCATTCAATTGTTCCTCCAGTTTTTTAATTGCTGCTGGCACACTTTCCGCTTCAGTTTCCAGTGTTTGCTGTTGCTGTTGTTGTTCGTACTTCTGATATTCCAAGCCAGCAGCACCCGGTGTCCCATACCGGCCCTCGTCCGCAATCCTCATCCAATCAGTTGGCATCTCCGCATTCTGTTCGTTGACGTTGTTGCCATTGCCCGATTTGCCACCAAGTAATGCTGCCGCTGCTGCTGCCTGAGCCGATGTTGATGGTTGCTCATCATCGACCAGGATGGCATTGATGCTAATAGCATCCATGTTGTTGTTATTGTTGCTTGCAGCGGTGCAAATGTTATGGTTGTTGTTAATGTTGTTATGGGGCAAATCAAGACCTGGCATTCCCGACGACGACATCAACATCGATGACGACCTCTGCTGCTGCTGCTGCTGCCGCACCGCCTGCGCCTGCTCCTCCAGCTGCTGTTGCAATTGGCAATACAATAGAACCTCCTGTTGCTCCTGTTCGTATTGTTGTTGTTGGTATTGCTCGTATTGCTGCTGCTGCTGCTCGAGTTGTTGCTGCTGCTGGTGATGCTGCTGTTGCTGCTGGTGCTGCTGCTGATGATGATACTGTTGCTGTTGTTGTCTGTGGTATTGCTCTTCTTGGGTTAGAGTATTATCCAAACCACTATCAACGACGGCGTATTCGGCGGCGGCGGCAGCAGAGTAGCGTACAGGGACAGACATTGTGAGGGCTGGCCTAGTACCTGTATATGGCAAGGGGTTTTTTGGTGTTTTTTTTTTTGGATTTTAAAAAGAAAACGCAATGAAAAATCTCGTTGCGTCTTTAGGCCACAAATGATTTCTTTGTCCCCTTTATACCAATTGTTTGATATTTATGATTGTATTTTCAGCAAAAGATCAAAAGCAAAATTTCAAGCCAACTTTCAATACCAATTTTATTTAGTATTAGCCAAGATATCAGCGAGTGCAACTAAAGTTACGCTCTCAATCTGTAGCTCGAAATTAAGACCAATTTATAAAAAATGCAGCGCTTCAGGGATTGATTATTTTTAAACCCAAAATAATTTGATTAATCCACTGCTGGCGCAAATGCAACCGAAAATAAATCAATCTGTTTGCTACTTGTGGTGCACACACCGGTCTTAGGAGCTCAGAGCCGAAGGATTTGAGTGAAATTAAATATAAAAAATTTATTTAATTGCTCTGGATAGCTCGAAAAACCTTAATGCAATTCTTTCAACAATTTGCAAACAGTTTAAACAAACAAAACGCCCTCAACAATGATTAAAATATGTATATATATGATTAAATATAATCAAGTTACAATTTTCAGTGTTTTCAGTGTACAACGACACGACGATGTAAACGTTATATACGATATATATTTATCTATATCTTTAGTATAATAACGCCTCGATCAGTCAGTCAAAAACGTACGCTGATTAGGTTTATATATAAATATGATTTATATAGTATAGTATTTCGATCGTCAAAGGTGGTTTATTATGTATTCGCTCAATGCTTGTTACGATAATAAACGCAGGACGATGAAACTTATTTTTTACAGTGTATTCGCTTGTTCCTTGTGGAAGCTACTGTTTATGATTTCTTGTATATTTCTTCCGTAGACAGGAAAAACTTTGTTTGCTATAATTTAAAACTTACGCGCTGCAAAAATTGCGCAAATAAATGTAAAAGAAATTGTTAATAAATTATAAAAGTAAAAGTAAGAGTGGTAAAAGATTAAGTAGGTTTTGTTTCACAGTGTATATATATTTTTAGGTTATGTTGAATGTTAATGAAGTTAATTAATGACAAAATAATTCAAATTCAAATATTTAAATTTTTGTTATTTTTGTCGGGCAAGTGCATTGCTCTTTTATTGTGGTTTGAGTATATGTAACTGTATTCAATACGTTGAACGAACTTTGGCCAAACTAAGAGAGAACACAACTGAGCTGAGTGTAATAAAACAAAGTGACTCTGCCACCTGCACAGTGTGGCAAGTGCATGTAATAAATACAGGTTGACATTGATACACATTTTGTGTTTATTGCTTGACCTCAAAATCTAAAAATTGTTCACATTTTTATTCGACTCACAAACGTGTCACAAGGCTATGACTCAGGGAGGGGGTTGGGGGTTTTTATGGGGAAGGGGGTAGGCGTCCGTCGCCTCAAGGCAAGCAACGTAAATAGCCTGTTTTTGTATGTGTTTCACACACTAATTATTCAAAATTGACATCAAATTGTTTACCAAATTGACTTCCCCTAAGTGATTGATAATACTAAGTAGTTTCTTTTCTTTTTGCCTAAAATCTACGATTAAGAATAGAACAGAAATAAAAACAACAACAACAAAGAAAAAAGCTCATTCTGCGGGCACTTGAGTAAACAAAGTGGCCGCCATCTTGTTCCAGTTCAGCGTTTGCAATCCACACAAACACACGCACACATACATACACGCACACACATGCAAGCATAAAGCAAGAGCATCGACTACGCTTTGGGATTGAGAGATAACAACAGCAACAAGCATCAGTGCCAGGGCTGGGCACACAAGCGTTCAACGGAGCTTTCTCTGCTGCTGCCAGTTAGTGTAATCAAAACAAAACATTAAATAATCCAAACATAGCGCGCTGATAAATGACATAAAACCAACAGAAAATTACAAAAAACGAGGAAGCGCAAAAGAAAACAGTTTCGAAATTGGAAACTGAAGAAATTATTTTCAGTGACTGCAACTGAACAATTGTAAGCTATTTATGGACAAGACTATTTTAATTGTAAACATATGTCCCTGGCGCCTGAACGAACAACAGCTTAAATAATTTTAAGTATTCAAAAAATTTGTTTACTAACGGTTGTCATTAGCCTGCTTCATGGCTAGCTCAAAAACATACACAAAAAAACCCGTTCACAAGGCTACAAATTATCAGAAAACTGACTGTAACTTTAAAATACCAAAAATGGTACTTATTCAACTTCTGGTTGGGTATTTAAAACCATTTTAAATGTGAATCAGATATGTATAGAATGAGCTGACTTTCGCCAAACCAAGAAATAAATAAAACCGCACCTTAATCAGCTATCGATGCATGCTTAATACGAGTGAGTAAAACATAATCATGAATCAGCTGAAACCAAATAAATCTGACGCATTTGCAGAGTATGAGCGAACGAACATACTGAAAACAAAAATACCAAGAGCTTTCATATTTTATTTAAAAAACCGACGAATCATACTTTTGAGTATTTAACTTCCGTTTGCCAAGCACAACAAAGATGAAGAAAAAACACTTTAGCTACTTCAATTCAAGGTCGTACACCCACCAAACTAGTTTTTATGTCTGATCATGACGCTGCATGTCATGGCTCAAAATATCTCATAAAAGCACTAACAACTAACTGTAAAACAAGCACAGGTCAAAGTTTAATTCTACGCTCTGATGAACATAAAGCTTTAACAAAGCGTAACAGAAAAATAAAGGGAGTGAGAACTGAACTGAAACTTGAATTGTCTCTTCACACATACACACTAACGTAAGCCAACGACTAAGCTCCTTGGGTGTGAGTGTTTGTGATTGTATTGGTTGGACTGCTAGCTGTAAGTCTCGTGTAAAACTCATAATTTTATGGCCTTCTGGTCAAATCGTTCTATTGATCTCGTTCAAGGCTCATCATCACTCCTACATACACTTACATAAATAGATAGCAAATATGTAAATATTTGTGTGTATATGTATGGGTAAATATTTTCCAATTCGAATCAACAACAATTTCTAAAACGAATTATTTTTTTAGGTTTGCTGCTACTTTTTGGTTTCTCGAATATTTTTCAAAAGCAACAAAAATATTATTACGAGCTCTGCTGACGCAAAGCACGTACACAGAGATATGGTAAACAACTGTGTGTGTGTGCGAGTGTGTGTGCGTCTGTGTGTATTTGTTTTTATTTATACCCCAGCTATACCTGGGCAGCCTGTTGTTGTTGCTGTTATTGGTATCGTCGTTTACTGCGCGAACCACTTGGCCAACATTTGCGAGCGCGCTTGTAAAAAAATTTCACTTTTTGCCTATTTTCGTAACTTTGCAACTACGAAAACAGACAAGATGGGCAACTTTAAGGGGGAGTGGCAACCTGCTCAGGTGTGAAATATCTACATGTGCACACTTATTGGTCTCCATATGCACACAGACACACACACATGAAAGCGTGTACTTGTGTATGAGTGAAGTTTTAAAGCATTGCAACTAAACCGTTAACCAAGAGCATTTATGAGAGGGAAAGGAAGAGAGCGTAAGTAAAGAGTAATGAGCACATAAACTTAAAAATAAAAAAACGAAAGTGAATTATGGTCCGTTTTGTCTATTCATTTTTAAGTATTTATGTTTTTTTTTTGTTTTATTAACAAAGTGCACAGCAGAATGAAATCAAATCAAAACAAAGCAAACAACTTAAAAGCTTTGCAAAATATTTTCGTCATTTTTATTTGCGTCGCTTTGTTTTTGTGTCGTTTAATTAACAGACGCACAGGCGCAAGTGCAAGGGGGATGTCAACAGTCTCAATGCTAGCTACACAAGCGAGACGGCGATTATAGTACACACACTGTGTTGTGTTGTTTTATTTTATGCTTTGCGTCTATTCAACGGTTTATTCATTTATCAGCGCTTAATTGATGGATGGCCTGTGCTGCTGTTGAAAGCGCTACTGCTGAAGGTCAACAAATGACAGCTTCTTGAAGCTGAAAGCGCTACTGTGTTCCCAACAAGATCTCACCGCTCAGAGCTTTCTAGAGAGTTAACTGTGCTGCAGTAGCAGTAGCAAATTGCATCAGCCTCAGAGTAAAGCAACAACAATAAAACAAAGTCTCGAACGAGAAATCCTCTGCGTGGCTTGCGTCACGTAGCAAGCAACAGACGAAATAAGAGGAGACGCAACGCCAAAAACAGGTACACACAAACTGGAACTCAGACAAGACACTTTGCATTTGGCTTAGAAAAACCTCAGGCGATCCATATATCCACAGAGTGTGGCATGGCTTGTGCCATTGCCAGCATTCCCACCTTGGATTGGAAATGACAACCCTTGGGCTTAAAATAGAAGGAAATATTAAAAAAATGCTCAAAACGACTTAGCGCTTTGATGAAATTATCACTTGAAATTGTGCAGCGAACTGTTAAGGGCGGCCAATTTCAGCAACCCCCGCTGCCACATAAAAAAAACACAAACACATACGCATAACATATCGCCCAGGAAGCCACACAGCCGTCTCGACAGAATTATTTTCAACCCTATTCGCACTTACACACACACATATGCATATTTATGTAAATATTCAAGTGTGAAACGCAGAAAAACGGAAATATAGAAACAGCGCAGTCGCAGCAGCTGCCTGTGGCATGCGCTCCGCTCTGTGCGCTGCTCTCTACAACATAATTTATTACATTTTCAAGTGAACAAAACAAATGAGTTTTTTTTTGTTTACTTGCCTATTCTTTTTCTGTATCTGTGGGGACTGAGCATAAACAAAAAGAAAATTTGGAAGCAAATCTAAACCGCCAAACGTCCGTTATTTAGTCAGCCGTGGGGCATTGTACTCATGTTTCTTTCTCCCATTTCTCACACACACTCTCTTCGTCGGCTTGTCTATCTCTGTCTAAAATTGATTTCAAATCATGCGACGAACTTTTGTTTTTTTTTTTAGTAGTTTTCGTTATTCTACTTATTCGTACGTCCAGTTCCGTCCTCAATTCGCGTTATCAACCTCGGCGTATTGCCCGTCTAGATTATCTGTCAATGGACTCTGTAAAACTGAATTTATTTGCATTTCTATTAACGCCTGAATTATTCAGCAAAATTGTAGAGTAAAATGTAAATAAATAAAACTGGAAGTCTGTAAAATTAGTTTTCTTTATCGGCAGACAAAACAAAAAAAAATTGCATTTTCCAGACAGTCCCGACGGTCGTGATTTCCATTAGAAAAGAAATTTACAGAGGTAGTATAAAGAGATAAGTGACGTAAACGTAATCCAGCAGCGAACTTTGCTTTTCAGTTTTTCTAAACACTTAGGTAAGTGCATTACAAGCGAACGCCCACCGGATACCAGCACTTAGATAACAAACATTACGACATTTTATCAATGGCTAGCAATGACTTATAAGGGAATTCGAATGAGCTTCCCTTATCAATCGGTTCATGTAGCATTCCATGACGTTAACATCGATAAGCAAATCGATCTTATCGCACGCCATAACCAACTCATAGCCCTGCAGTCCCATAGTCCAAGTTTCAGCACTCGTTACTCTGCCAATTTCAAAGCCACAAACAATGGGATCAATGGAGAGGCGAGCAGCTGCTGCAGCAACAGTGTTGCCAGATCGATACGATAACAGCTGCAGCAGCTGCTACGCTGCAAGATATTGGAATGTGTCAGCACCTCTCAATTGAATTAGAGACGCACCTTCAGAACGAAGCAGCAACAACAAAAGCGACGGAATACATAAATAGCAACAACAAGCTAAAAAGGGGTGGACTATCCAAAGTCATTTGGGCTGGCACGAGCTGGCGGCCATTGTTGCCAAGAGCAACTCGTATTACCATCGCCACAGGGGGGGTTGAAAAGCCTTTTTGACTGGGATCCGTACATGACAATAGATTAACTTTCGCTGTTTGCATTCTAAAATGCTTATTGAGCTTGTTTGAGCTTGGTGCAGGGTTGCCAATAGACAAAAGCTGTGCTCATCGTTTTTAGGTTATGCGTCACATTCAAGTTTTTTTTTTTTTTTTTTTGTGCCCATCAAGTGACAAACAGCTGTCCCGAAAGTTTTTTTTATGGTTTTTTATATCTCCTAACTTTAGTTTTTAAGGGACTCGAGTTTCACTTGAGACTGTCGCGACAGTTGTCGAAAATTTGCAGACAGTAACGAGATATTTTTTTGACTACGAAAGATACAGGTAGACATAATGACCAATGAGTGCATCACTACAAGTGAAATCACGATAGAGACGAATGTCGAGACGTCAAAATGTGAAACGGATTTACGGGTAATTTGTGGGGAGGATGACCATAGTCAAGATCAAAATGGCTGCTCTCTATCTCCCTCTATCTCTAATGTTGCTTTTTGTTTCTTTCAGACAATAGAGTTGAGTTATGTTCAAATACACACAAACACATATGCGAATGACCCGAAGAAGCAACAATAAAAACACACAAAAATGCGCGCCAACGCCTCGAAGTCCAAAGACAACAACAATGACGACGCTGAAGAAGATGGTCAAAGCAAAAGTTGAAGACATCAAATGAAGAAACAAACAAAAACAACGGTAAGCAAAGCATCAACACCCACACAAACGCACGTACGCACACGCATTTACATTATGTGTGTGTTGGAGCCCTTATGGAAGTTATTGAAAATAAAAAAGAGGCACATGAAATACATTTTTAAAACAAAAAAAATACAAATGTTGCATTTTTTGTGCTTACTTGCTTGTGGTTTTACAAACAACAACAAATTGAAATCAACAAATATGACCCAGAAAGCGTATTTTACGCTGAAGGTGAAATCAAGCAGAGAGGCAGAAAACAACTTGAGACATTGAAAAATACAAGTTAAAAGCTTGTGATGAGCCACCAAATTATTTTCTGTGCTTTTCAAAGTGCTTAAAACAGTTAATAGATTTACTAACTAAAGTTGTGGGGTATCTAAATATTACCTACAAAATAAATAAAAATAAATTTTCAATTGGCTGACGCAATTTGAAGCTCTCGCACTCATACTATAAAGCGTCTAGTTTTGTATTGGTGTAAGAATACAAAGCGAAAATCCAAATGGGAACACGAACATAACACACACATTCAAGACTCTTTGTTTGCGCACTGAGAGTGTGTGTGTTGCGAGAGAGTGCGAGAGAGAAGAACACTTTGGGAATGAAACACTGTCGCGAAGTGTTGGAAGTGTTGAAAACAAAAAAAGATTATGAAAACACAATTGAAGTCAAACTAAATAGAAAATCGGGGTAAATATGTAAATAGGCACAACATCCAGGCCACTCAAAGTGCAAAAATTTATGGCACAGCGTTTGATGAGCATAATTGTTTGGGTAACTGTACTGGGAAACCAACATAGTTTCTCTCCCCATCGCCCCATGAATAGCTGCTCCATTCCTACCCACTCGCACGCACTAACACACTAACACAGTCATCAGCAGACGGGCGCATTCATGAGCGCACACACATACATGCATAACTTAATGCTCAAACAGCTGGGAAACGAATTGAAAAATGAAACAAACACGTAAATTGTTTCTACATTTTTTTCTTTCTGCATTCAAACAAAATGCTTACACAATTGTACATATATATTGTTTTCCTATATATCAATACGATTGAGTAGTGGACAGAAATCAAGGCCTTTTTATGCACGCAATAAAATTTTTATTAAATTTATAGTATATGCTTACGTTTTTACAGCCATTTTGTTGTTTTTATGTTGCGCAGGAATGTTGAGATAAATTTTTTAGTTGAGAATCTTGGTGAAAATATTATTATTGCACTTGAAAATAAGTGTAGTAGTTGTTGTTGAGTTCGGATTGATTCTTTGTTAGAATGGCTACACTAAGTATTTAACTAATTTGTACTGCAAAAATGTATCACAGTGAACTTGTTGTTGTTGTTGTCAAAGTCTTTTGTTTAAGCCAACATTTTCTCTCCTTTGCAAACAGTTTGTGGATCGATTTTTCCCACACACCAGTTTAAAAGTGGTAGGTTTTTTCCATCAGCTGCACATCTTTACTGTTGTTGTTATTGTTAACTTTGTTATGCTTTTTATTTATATATACATTGACTTTGCTGTAGGTGCTATGTAATTAATTTAAACTCAAATAATAAAAAATTTATATTCAAACACACATACAATTATACACACGCACACACTCTGTTACAGTCAAAACGGTACTTTTCTTTGTTGCTTCCAAATGTAAACTGACGTTTGAAACGAAAAAGCAGAACAGACGTTCCGCTGCGAAAATGTTGCCAGCAACATAAATCGAAAGAAAGAGAGGAAAAGAGAGCAAATGCTTAGGTACATGTATGCAACACAGTGTTGCCATACTTTTTACAGCAAAGGGGAACTATTTTGTAAATAAAAAAATTAAAGATGATATTTTTGTTTTTTTGATTACGAATATTTAAAATAATGTTTACAAAATCGGAGAATTCTATTTGCATTTTTTCAATTGATCAATCTATTTTTGTATTTTTTAATTAGCAGTATTTAATTTCTGTGTTAACTTGCATCACTAACAAAAGTTGCGCGCGAGATTTGAATATACTCAGTAGAGTATAGAAGTCTGTAAAATTCTTTTTTATTTAAACATTGTATTTCACAATTTGTTTAAATGTCTATAAATATAACACTGAACATAATTTAAAAATAAAATCAAAATGTTCAGGAAATTTTAGATATCTAATCGTATTCAAGGTTAAAATTCATTGATAACGTTGCGATTAACAGAAAACCAATGTTAAAATATTTTATGTTTATCGTGCGTCGCATATTTATTTCAAATTTGGAAAGTAAAAATGTTTTTTTCTTTATAAATTTTTGCTCAGAAAGGCTGTTGCCAAGTGATTTTCTGAATGAACTGTCACAGGGGAGTGGTGAGGGGTGTTCACTATTTCACATAGACGGGCAAATGCGCTTGTGTGTGTGCTTCCAGAAGTATCAACATTCCTGACTAACGACGCAATAGAAGAGACTAATGAAATTAATTCATGTCATAATGCACCGACACATTTAATTTATATGTCTAACCATTTCGCCTCCGTGGCTGCATACAGTATTTTAAATAAAAGTAAAAAGTAAATAACCTTTACGATTTCGTCACACATAAACACACACACATTCACATTCTTATTGGAAGAAACGCGTGGCGCACCGCAATTGCAACGGCATAAACTTTCTCAGCTCAGTTTCTCTTCAGCAAAGTCGTTTTCGTATTGAATTACAGTTTTTAATGATAATGTTATAATAAAGCACATTTTGTGTAACTTACCCGGATGCCTCTGTGATTTTATCAGTATTTGGCTTCTTTTTTCTGAACTGCGACCGACCAAAATATATGAAATATCTAAATGAAATGAGTTAGAGATGGGTGTATGGCGAACAGGTTCTTTTTCAAAGCAACTCTGCGTGAGAAACCCAGTATTATACCGACCATCTTATTTCCCAATAATATTACGGTCACACTTATTATTTAACCGCAACCTGTAGATTGATAACATTTTAAATTTATAAAAAATATTTGTATCTATATTATATGTTCGTCATAGGGTCTACGAAAAAAAAAGTAATAATTTGTCACACATTAAACGTATAGAAATTAAGACTAAATACTTAAGTTTACTTAAAAGCAAATTACTGAGCGCTGTAATGAGGTCCAGGAGTGGGAACACTCTTGAGCGGAGAATCAAAGTCCGCGGGAGGCAATTCAGCTGTGGGTGTCTCTGGTGGTGCCACTGTGCCAATCCGCTCCTGCAAAGTCTCATAGAGCTTGTGCACGTGCTCGTTATGGGCGGTAGTGGGCTGCATGGCCTTCATGAGTGTGCCAAGGCGTCCCACGGGCAACTTGTTGTGGACATACCAGAGGAGCTTCATCATGTGTCTCGATGTCACATTCTCGCGTGTCAGGCCGGCGAATATGAATTCATCAAAGAGTGTGGTGCAGAAGTCCTCGGTGGAGAACTCATCGCCCATGGGTATGAGAAGAGCAATCAGTGAGTGCAGGAATGGATCCTCATAGGCTCGATCATCCTTACAAGCTGATAGAATGGCCAGCACACGCAGGACACCCACACGATCCTTGGTGCGGGCTGAATGCAGTGTGTAGTACATGGCCAGTATGCTGGCCACTGCACTCTCCTGTATATAAGCCTCGACAGCGTCTGGCGCCGGACCGGAGTGCTCGATGGTGGTCAGCGCGGATTCACGTTCATCTGGGGGCAGTTTGCCGTGCAGACTACGGCACTGATCGTCTACCATGAGTGACATTAAGGCCGGGAGAAACTTGGTCACCACCTGGCTGTCCAGTTTGGGCTCCTTGAAGTCCTGCGAATCGATCATCACCCAAGCGCTCAATCCCAGCGCCAGCATGCGAAGCAGCAGGATTAAGATTTGATTATCACGCGGCATGCCCTCGTTATTGATGAGATGCTGTAGTATCTTGATGGCCGACGTAGCCAAGAAATTGATAGCATAGGGGTCACAAAGTGTCATTGAGAGATCACCCAAGACCTGCTCCTGGCCACGTTTGATGTTGTCCAGGAACCCCTGCAACTCCCGCGAACGTTTAATGTCCACATTTTTTTCGCGTATGCAGGCATCTAGACACCAAGTGAACTTGTGGCACGGATCAATCGATATGATCTCCTGCACCTCCAGATCGTGAAGCGCCATCAGTAGCTCAGCGCGCAGTGTGCAATAGTGGACATTGCGAGTGCGCAGAAACAGCGTACGAAGGAACTGCAGCACCATGTCGTACAGCTTGACACTGGTGCCAATCATGTTGGCCAGTTTCTGGACCACTTCGCCATGCCGGCGCACCTTTGGCGTCGGCTGGAAGAACAAATTGTTCAGATTTGTATGGTCAAATAGAATGTGCTCCTTTTCACGTATGTACTGCGACAGCAGTGGCGACACCTCGTCTCCAAACAGCGACTGATTGTCCCGCCAGATCTGACGCTTCACCTCAGTGTCCGCATCTGCATAGAGTTCCCGATCGCGTACCAGGATGCGCAAGTACTTGTCATCAATGTGCTGGGTGTTGCGAAGTATGGCCATCACCACAGGACGCAAGTACTTCACACGCACAACAGGGAAACTCTTTACCAGCAACTCCTTTAGCTTCTTTTCACGCTCCTTGGGATCTTTCTGACCGAGCTCATTGATGTGGGCAATTAACTTGTCCCGCAGCTCCTCCATTAACGACGTGTGGAAATCCAAACGACGCACGCCGTGCAAATCCAGCAGTGGCAGCATTGGACGAAGCGACGGCAAGAGCACTCCGTTTTCCAGCTGGAAACTCTCGATTGCCTTTAGTGGATCTGTGCATGAGGTCAGTGCCTCTCGTAGAAATGCCTGTCCCGGTATATTGACGTCCTCCAGGCCTGTGCCATTATTAGTTTTGGCTGGCGTGCTCATGTTGTCTATAACTTGTTGGGTTTAATTCTAAAACAAACGGCTGTTTTATAGATTGTTTATTTAATCAATTAATTGTTTTCGTTTATGTTTTTGGCGTACACAAACTTAACATTTTAAGTCTGCTAAATAAAATGACAGCAGCAGAGTCGTGTTGGAATTTCTTCACAGGGTTGTCTTTTAGTATTTTGCAGCCCTAGTTATGAATATTTTTAATGCGTGATTTGAATTTTAGATTAATAACTTTTTAATGGCGAGCCGTGAATTAATAATTGTTTAAAGGAAATACACAATAAAATTTTTTAAATCTCACAAATACACAATTTAATTTTTTTTTTTAAATAACTGGTGCTGGCCTTCATCGATAGTTTCATCAACCGATACAATCGATGGTTTTTTAAAAATGTTCGAAACAACAAACTTCATTGATAGCTAGTTTTTAATCAAAAATGGCATGATTTCTTAGTGATAATAAGATTAATGAAATGTGAATGAAGGTAATGAGATCACATCAATAGATTAGAACAAATATTTTTTATGACATTTATTTACAATTAAAGATTTATACAATTCTTCAAATCACTGATAAATAGCTCTGCAGTGCAAATTGTACGTTCTTATTTTACCAGAATACGCAAATATTTATTTGCGCCATGGTTGTTGTAAACAGTCAAAATACATTGCCATTTGCAAGTCGATACATCGCAAGTTGTTGTTTCGATCAATACTATCGATGGGACCATCGATGATTTGCACAGCTCTACTCTAAACTCTAACAGAAAAGCAAATTGGGTGGAAAACTGACTATGTGCGGAAAATTATTTAGTGCAAATTTAGAGTCGATATTAAAGCAGCAACAATTGTGAAGTTAAACAGTGCAATTAGAAGGAGACAAAGCTTTAGTGAAGTGTTCACAAACACAGTGCATGTGTGGGTGTAGTTGTATGCAAGAGTTTACTGTTGCTGCCGGACAAACTAAGCAAAGCAGAAAAAGAAGAAGAAACAGATTCTGTTAGTGAAGGAGGAGGTGAAGCAGTACTCCTGCTGCAAAGAAAAGCCTTGCTGTGTTGCCATATAATTACAGTAGCTTTGTGGGAGTTCAAGTTTAACAGCGTGCTCTTGTGTGTGCGTGTGTGTGAGTGTTCACAAATATTTTCAATGTGTGCGTAACACCCCCAAAGGCGCTCTCTTTTGCACACACTGATGTAAAAGATTTACAACTGCTTTGCAGTTTGGAGCAATTACATTTAGCAGCATAGCAGAAAGAGAGGGTGTGGAGCGGAAAAGAGAGCGGCAACGGTCGCTGACTTGCCGTTTGTTTTGTGCGCACATTCGCGTGCTTCTCTTTGTTTGGTGCAATTTTGCTGGCGCTGCTTTTGTGCAACGCTAATCGGCAGCGCTTTGTGGCCATCAGGTGGATACGGATTTTGTGACGGCGGCGACACAAACAACGCCGAAGTGGATGCCCATGCACGCGGTGGCCTGGGCATTGCCCAGGACTTTGGCATGGCCGGACCGACCGGTCCCGGTGGACCCGCCCACATGTATGGTGCCGTAGCGCCTCAGGACAGTGAGTTAATCCCCAAATTCGCCCAAAATTGAATTAGTTTACTGATATTCCTCCAACTTTTGCCCGCCCGCTTAGTTATTGTTCGTGACATGGTACAAATGCCACCCCCGCCGCCCTCAAATGCACCAACATCGGCCGATGCTTGCCTGAGCATTGTGCACTCGCTTATGTGCCATCGTCAGGGCGGGGAAAGCGAGGGGTTTGCCAAGCGCGCCATCGAGTCGCTTGTTAAGAAGCTCAAGGAGAAGCGCGACGAATTGGACTCGCTGATAACGGCAATTACCACTAATGGCGCCCATCCAAGCAAATGCGTCACCATCCAACGCACGCTCGACGGTCGCTTGCAGGTGAGAGATGAAGAGAGACAGAGTGAGAGAGAGCAAGTGAGCGAGCGAGAGAGGAGCGCTTTAGTTTTAGTTTCCATTACAGTCTCGCCTCTCTTATCGTTTTGTTTGTTTATTTATTTATTTTGTGGCATTTCCGTTTGCGATATGCGACAATTTCATGTTCTTCCTATTTATATACCCTACTCGCTCTTCTAGGTGGCCGGTCGTAAGGGATTCCCACATGTGATCTATGCCCGCATATGGCGTTGGCCAGATCTTCACAAGAACGAGCTTAAGCATGTCAAATACTGCGCCTTTGCCTTCGATCTCAAATGCGATTCAGTTTGCGTGAATCCCTATCATTATGAGCGTGTCGTCTCGCCGGGCATCGATCTGTCCGGTCTTAGTTTGCAGTCGGGACCCAGTCGCCTGGTCAAAGATGAATACTCAGCCGGCTCTTTGGTCGGTGGCATGGACATTGATGGCAACGACATCGGCACCATACAACATCATCCCACGCAGATGGTCGGCCCCGGTGGCTATGGTTATCCACCGCAGGGACCCGGTCCCGGTGACTACGGTAGGAATTAGAAGTAAACTTATGGTTTAAGATGTCATTGCGCTTGCATAGCATCCTAGGGAGTTGATCCTGTTAATCCTGTCTGTCTACTACCTAGTAAAGTTAGATCAAGATCCATCTGTGTATCTTTCGTAGAGGAATCTTAGACAGCTTTCTGTTCTCTGCAAGTGCATCACTACTTTGGCTAGCCAAAGATCACTTTTCCTTTTGTTTTTTTTTACCAAATTTATTTGCCAATGATTTGGATTTCTGTTGCCTGATTTTCGGTTTTATTTATATTTTTGTTGCTTAATTTTTTATTTGGTTCTGTAGTCACCGATGCTAATCAAATGAGTGCAATGTTTGCTGCCGGTCGTGCAATACCAAAAATCGAGCCGACGGATAGCGCTGGTCCGCGTAGTTCGTGGATGGTGCAGCCACCGCCACCACGACTGGCTCAGGCCGCGCAACAGCAGCCGCCACCGCAACCACAACAACAGCAGCAACAACCACAACAGCAGCAACAACAACAACAATCCCAATCCCAGCCAGCGCCGCACACTCTTTGTAAGCCTTTAGTTTTTTGGACTTTTATTTCTCATTCAATTTCTTTACGCTTGGTCTTTATAATCATCTCATTCCAATCTCCTGTAGAACTATACTAAATTTTTGATTATTTGCAGCCGTACCTCATGGCATGCCGGGCATGGGTGCCATGAATCCTGGCCCCGGCCCAGTTATGGCGCCACCACCCCCGCCCACACAAGCACAAAGCACCCAAGGCAATGGTGTACATCATGCCCAGGCCAGCTCACCCACAGATCCCACATCGATGGGCATGCAGCAACAACAGCCGCCTCCGGGTGGCGGTGGACCCAATGGACCCAGCGGTGTAAGTAACTCCAGCGGAGCTGCCGGCACTGCTGGCCAGTACTACGGAGCACCACCGAGCGCCGCACAAATGCAAAACGTTGGCAACGATGTGAGCAAGTTTAATAACAGTGCGTCCAGTGGCACTGGACAAACAACTGTGCACTCCCAGCAGCAGAATGGCTATGTTTCACAGTCATCTGGCCAGAATGCCGGCGCTGGAAACTATGGATCAACACAGCCGCCGGCTCCGCAGCAGCAGCAGTCGACGGCGGGAAACCAAGCCAATGCAGGTGCTGGCGGCGGTACACAGTCCAGCGGTGGCGGTGGAGGTTCTGCCGGTACCTGGACTGGTCCCAATACGCTCACCTACACACAGTCCATGCAGCCGCCGGATCCCCGCTCGCTGTCTGGTGGATACTGTAAGTACAGAACTTAGTTTGGTAAAAGTGTATAATATAATGTAACACTTTGATTGCAGGGAACTCAACGCTGCCGGGTGACCTGACCTCGCCACAACAGGCGCCGCCACAGCAGCAGCAGCAACAACAACAGCAGCGCCTGCTTTCACGCCAGCCTGCGCCAGAGTATTGGTGTTCCATTGCCTACTTTGAGCTGGATACACAGGTGGGCGAGACGTTTAAAGTGCCCTCGGCTAAGCCCAATGTCATCATCGATGGCTATGTCGATCCTTCGGGCGGCAATCGCTTCTGCCTGGGTGCTCTCAGTAATGTGCATCGCACAGAGCAATCGGAGCGTGCCAGGTAATAGAAGAGTAACCCTCAGCTGCTAAAGAAATGCTAATCATGTCTAATATTCACAGACTTCACATTGGCAAGGGCGTCCAGTTGGATTTGCGCGGTGAGGGCGATGTCTGGCTGCGCTGCCTTAGCGACAACTCGGTGTTCGTGCAGAGCTACTATCTGGATCGCGAGGCGGGTCGAACGCCGGGTGATGCTGTCCACAAGATCTATCCGGCGGCGTGCATAAAAGTCAGTTCTTGTTATTAACTTTGTGAAGCAAACTAATTTTTTCTCCCCTCCTTTACAGGTTTTTGACTTGCGTCAATGCCATCAGCAGATGCACTCCTTGGCCACCAATGCACAAGCTGCGGCAGCAGCGCAAGCAGCCGCCGTGGCAGGTGTCTCCAATCAGCAAATGGGCGGTGCTGGCAGAAGTGGGTTCAACACCAAAGGAATTTGTTTGAAAACCAACTGAATCTATTTAATTAATTACATTTTAGGCATCACCGCTGCTGCTGGCATTGGCGTCGATGATCTGCGTCGTCTTTGCATACTGCGACTGAGCTTTGTCAAGGGCTGGGGACCTGATTATCCACGACAGTCGATCAAGGAGACGCCCTGCTGGATTGAGGTGCATTTGCATCGGGCGCTGCAGCTGCTCGACGAGGTGCTCCATGCCATGCCCATTGATGGAGCGGCTGCCTAAACATTTTGTCGTCATACAAAACATATTTATTAATCATAAACAGCAACAACAACAGCAGCAAGAACAAGAACAAATACAGCATCATGATGAAAGCAGCACACCACGTCGAAAGTTTTAGTTTAAGTTTAAATTTGAGCAGCTCTATATCTAGGTTTAAGCGCAACTGCAAACAAAATGGTATAAAATATTTAGTTTTGATTTGCAATTTACAATTATGATTATGTTTGCCTTTAATTATTTAATAATAATTTTTATAAAAAATTGAAAAAGCTGTAAAACATTAAGAAAGCATCTAGTTTTATGTAAAATAACCATAGATACACCCACACACACAACGCATATATTTTATAACTGACTAGCGGGACATGTCATTTGATGCCCTTTCTGCCACACACACACCCATACACCCCAAACATAAATACAAAAACACAACGACTACAGCGACAGCAAGAATTGAATGCAATACGTTAAGTAAAGATTGTAGTTGTAATATAAATGAAAATAAACTGAGCATTAATTAAATGTATGCTTACGTGAGTATTATTTGTAGTTTTGATTGTATTAATATTGTTTTATTGTATTAATAATTCTTATGTGCCATACAAATGAGCTTCATTTGAATTTGCGTTCCGCTAGAGATGAGCCAACGCATTTAACGAACTATTGGTCTTATCGATAACCGCAAAAGTCACAGATACTAAAAGTCGCAGTCTCCATAATGCTCATCTCACAACGATGGAGTTGCCAGACAGTCGGTAACTTGCTTTTTAGTAGAAAGTGAGACGACGACGTTTTGATGTGTTGTGCGCGTCGCTTTGTGTGTGTTTTTTTTGTTGTTAATTACCTTGTAATTCGTCTGTAGTTAATTAATTAGTAATTCAGCTTACATGTGCGGGTGCTGTTAGATGAAAATGTGCTTTTGTCATTGCATAGCAGACGCCCATAATTAGGGTCTCGTTCTGTACACCCCTCTTAACCCATCGTCGCAGTTTCCAAACTAGCCAATCAATTTTGGAGCAGCAGAAGCAACAGCTGAAATCAGCCAAATTTTGCTAGCTATTCGATTTGTGTGTAAATAGCCAACAGTGCAAATACTGTTAAGGCCAAAAATAAAGCCAGATTAAATCTGCTTGTGTTCCAGTCTCTCTCTCTGTTTGTTTGTGTACGTGTGTATGTGTGTGTTTGTGCCTGTGCTGTGTTTGTGTATATGTAACAATGCGCGCCACAATTGATTTTGAGGAATGCCTAAAGGATTCGCCAAGATTCAGGTGCGTATTGAGTTGGGCTTCTGAAGCTACCCTCCATTCTCCTTCCGCCACCACCATCCCACCCACTTGCTCAACTGCGCATAATGCGCATTCTATTTCCGCATTTTGGCATTTGCATTTGGCATCCACATTCGCTCGAAGAGGCTCAACATACAATATAGCGTGACTGGTTCCGTTATATCGTGTTAACAGTTTTCCCCTGCCCCCTTGGTGTGCCGCCTACTACGTTGGTTTCAAAAATTGCTGCCGCTTAATCATCAGTCATCGAACAAACTTTGCACTTGATTTGAGCGTCGTCAGTGTTTTGGAATTTAACAAAAGTTGCTTTTGCAGACAGTGACTCAAAAATGTATGGACACGGCTTAGAAATGATTAGATAAGAAAACATTACATGTCCTGCAAGGTGTATTTTTTTATTTTTAATATTATAATTTTTAAATTTCAATTAAACAAAGTAATTTTTAGTCATTACAAAATTAATTCCGTTCTCAGTTGCTTGCGACAATACTTTTCAGCTGCACTGTTTGCTTTTGCTAATTGTTTCTCTGTGGCAATCGATTCTCTGCCATTTTCCGCAGCTCATTGATAAGATTTCACCCAAAAACAATCTGTGCGCTTGTTTTTTTTCTGTATCTCGCCCAAAGACAAAGCTTTCGCTGCTGTTAAAAGAGTATAAACATTTTAATTGCCACCCAAAGCTAAATTTGAGCTAATTTGATAGCTTTCACATGTGGTCAGGCCAGCAGCAGACGCAACAGGTTAGCCACCAAATGAGCAAAGGAAAAAGAAATGAGAAGAAAATAAACTAAAAAAAGTAAAAAAAAAAAAAAAAAAAAAAAAAAAAACACAAATCCATCTTTCGTTTACAGCTGCAGTTGTGACTTTGAAGCTTTAATTTGAAGCACAAACAACACTTTAATAAAGTGGCATAAATTATAAGAGTCAACACATAAACAGTAAACTGCGATGCAGAGAAATATCCCCATATTTTACTTACTCGCCACTGCCCTCTACCCTGGCTTTTGCAGCCACCTCCCACGCACGCTACTTCATTGATTAAACACACACACACACACACTGATACTAACACATACACACACGCACACATACTAACACACTCTTTGGTTTTATCGCCCAACGACAGCGAGAGTTGCCTTATTTTTGTTTACAGTTCTTAAATATTTTGCTTACGTTGTCAATTTGCTGCTCCCCCACAGACAATTCATCTCGAAGGAGGAGTCGGACATTGAGCACTTGGAGCATCGTCTCGAGAAAATCATTAAGCTCTGCAACGTAGCCGTCGACTCAGGCAAGGAATATGTCAAGAATCAGAGGTAAGTTTATTATTTATTTATGAATTAATTTTATTTTTATGTGTGTTTTTCCCTCCACATTTATTGCAGCGCCTTTGCCATGTCCCTGTGGGATCTGCAGCAGCACTTTCTGGACAATAAAAACGCGCACAATGCGCTGGGAAAACTAATACATTGTTATCAGGTGAGTAATGTACACACACCCACACACACAGCTTTACACCAGAGCTAATTAATTAATACTTTTTTCTGTTTGTTGACAGGAAATGAATAAATTTCATACGACGCTTTTGGATCAGGCGAGTCGTACGGTCTTAAAGAATCTCAATGTGTTCGTCAAAGACGACATTAATCAGGTCAAGGACTACAAAGGACACTTTCTAAAGGTCTCCGAGGGCTATGACAATGCGCTGATCAAGAACGCTCAGGTAGAAATAACTCAAATATACTTAAACTATAACTAAACTGATGTATCTCTGCCAATAGGCTAGCAAAAATCGACCACAGGAGGTGCAAGAGGCAGCCAACATATTGTCCGCATCCAAGTCCTGCTTTCAACACACCGCTCTTGACTATGTCAACTATATAACGCTGGTGCAGGCGCGCAAAGTGCCCTCCATACTGTCCACAGTGAGTATGGGTGGTATGTGTAGAGGAAATAGTTATTAATTTTAGCCGAAAAAAAACTTTCGCTTGATAACAAAGCAATTAAACTATTTATATATAAATATTTATTGAAAGCGCCAAAACCAATTCCATTTAAACAGATCAAAAGATCAATAGATAAACTGATAAAAGTAATGAAGATATGACGAACTATGCTTATCACACTTTTTTTGGGGAAAGAGGTCTATAAGTAGGGCTTCAATTCTGTTTAGATATGCTTATCTTACGTGTGTGTGAATGAAGTGTCATTGTCTTAAACGTAAATAAATAAAATCAAGAATAAGTATTGTGCTGATGACGTCATCATACCCCACTGTACAGTGTACACTTAATGGATATGTACTTATGTGTATGCATATGTACTTTTTTTGCTTGCTCCATATCGCAAGTCCATTTGATCGACGTTGAGTCAGTTTGGCTTTCTCAGTCGATCAGCAAAATTATTATTATTTTGTATTGTTAGTCTTGGCCGTCGTGTGCTTGTGGCAGGTTCGTTGTTCATTGTGTGCCATCAAGAATAATTGTCGGCACGTGCTCTTTGCGGTTAATTAAAGTATTGTGTTTTCTTGACAGCTCTTGGATTATTATCAGGCGTGCGTGACCTATTACCATCAAGGCTTCGATTTATGCAACGACTTTGATGAGTTCTTCAAAAACATCAGCGAGGATTTGAATGTGCTGCGCGGTGATTATCAGCAGTTGGAGAAGGTCATGCAGAATCGCCACATGAGCGTGAATCGCTACTGCGACTCGAATACAAACAGTGCCTCCCATAATGTCGAGGGCTATTTGTTCAAGAAGAAATCAAAGGGATTTAAGACCTGGTGTAGACGTTGGTTCTACCTCAGTGATAATCAATTGGTCTACAGGTGCGTTTAGCCAATTTCTACTCATATTTTCTGCTCATTTCTATTTTAGTTTTGCCTTTTCTAACGAATTCGTCTTCATTTAACATTTTTCACTCCTTTTATTTATTTTGTTTATTGTTTGTATGCTGTTTGTTTGTGTTGTTATTGTTGTTGATGATGTTGTATGATGTTGATTGTGTTGTTGCCGTACGCTGAAGTGATTTGGATTCGAATTGCAGAAAACGCAGCAATGAGGATTCATTTTCGGTCATGGAGGAGGATCTGCGCATCTGCACAGTTCGACCCGTTAACGAAGGCGATCGCCGTTTCTGCTTCGAGGTCATCTCACCAACGAAGTAAGTACTCCTAAACTTAAGTTATTTGAGCCCAGAAGCTATAACTCCTTCTCATTACAGATCTCATATACTGCAAGCGGATTCCGCGGACATGTTATCGCTGTGGATCTCGGCATTGCAGCACAGCATTGGCGCTGCCATACAGCATGATTCCACACAGCATTCCCGACCGCAATCCACAACTGCTCCGAATGCGCTGCCCGCCAAACGACGAATGTAAGTGAAACTCAATGAAAATCGCTTGGAAATCCACTTAATGAATCATTCTTTGTTTAGTCATTGGGAGGAGTTTCTGAAAATACCGGGAAACTCATTGTGCTGCGATTGTCGTGGCTCAGATCCACGTTGGGCTTCCATTAACTTGGGCATCACGCTGTGCATAGAATGCTCTGGAGTGCATCGTAGTCTTGGTGTGCATTATAGTAAGGTGCGTTCGCTGACTCTGGATGCCTGGGAGACGGAGAACGTCAAGGTTATGATGGAGCTGGGCAATGAGGTGGTGAATCGCATATATGAGGCACGTATTCCTGACGACTGTGAGCTTAAGAAGCCAACGGAACAGTGTGAAATTGGTGTGCGTGAAGCGTGGATAAAGGCCAAATATGTGGAACGTAGATTTGTCTGCGGTATGCCGAAACCACAGGAGCTGCTGGCCAGTGAAACCGCTGAGGTGTTAAGCATAGATAGCGGTGGTGATGGCGTCGGCAGTGGCGGTGTCTGTGGCTTACCCGACGACGGTCTCGAAGGCAGCAGCAGTAGCTGTGGCATTGGCATTCTGGGAAAACGTGCAACGCTCTCGCTGGGTGGAACACGCAAGTGGACAGTGAAGAAGCTGCGCAGGCGGCGACAGCAACGCTCACTGCCCAAAACACTCAGCGATGATCCAAGCATATATAATACGGCTAAAACTGGCGATGAACTGGATGACGACGATGATGAGTCCATAAACATTCCCTCAATGTCGTTGAGCATATCACGAGATGATTTACTTGTCATTGGTGATGATCTAGCGTTGGACAGCTATGAGACACCTGGCATTTTGGGCAGTGATCAGGAGAGCACGGAAGGTGAATCGGATACGGAAATGCCGGAAGAGATTCCCTTTTCTCAGCTGGACGCAAACCTCTTGCTCTACAAAGCAGCTGTTGTGCATAATCTGCCCGTCATGTGCATGGCGTTTGCTTTGGGCGCTGAGAAGCATTGGAAGAATACACAGGATCGTCATCGTTCCTTCTTGCATCAGGCTGTAATCTCCGGCTCAGTGATGGCCTGCGAGTATCTGCTACTGAATGGCGCTGCGATTGATGCGGTCGATGAGCTGGGCTACAGTGCACTGCACATATCCACGGCCAAGGGACACATTGCACAGGTGTATCTGCTGTTGAAACACAAGGCCGCCTATAATTTGGCCTCCAGTGATGGCAAAAAGGCGCTCGACATTGCAGTCGAGCAGGAGAATGCGGACATTGTAACGCTGTAAGCCCAAAATTTTATATAAATTAATACGCTGTGAATTCTTATTAATTATTTATCTTGTACAGTCTACGTCTGACGCGTCTTAACGACGAGATCGGTTTGAACGATGAGTACAATGGGGAAGATGAAACATACAAGGATGTGATGAAGGACTTCTCGAACTTTGCTGCCAGCCAGCCGCGTTTGCTGCGACAACGCAACGATTCGAATACCCTGGAATCGCAACGTAGTTCGTTGACTAACTCGGACTAGCATTGACTTGGGGCATCGCCCAAAACTTGACAGCTTCTTCCCGGTTACAAAAGATATTCCAATGTTTAGCTAAGTGCATTTCAAATGCAATGAGTTGTTTTTTTGCTGTTTGTTGTATAATACAAAACATTTCTGTGCTGGCATTTAAAAAACAAGTTGGCCAAAAAGATAACTCAAAACCGTTTCATTAGGTAAATCTCAGTTAAGACAGAAACTTCAAAAACAAATCAAAATTAAGGCGCTATTTTGATATTACCAAGAATTGCATTGAGTTTTGTATTGATTTTGTTGACATTTAATTAATTAGCTTAGGTATACAGTTTAGTGCAAGTGTGGCTCGTAATTCGTATTTATATCAATGTTTATTGTTTAATAAAATGTTTAATTATACTTGTATATGTACAGGCACATGCTGTAAATTGTCATGTGTTGTGTGTATTATATGAATAAAACGATATTATAAACTCTACGTACACACACACAGATATATATATATTAATTATTATAACTATAGCTAGCTATCTTGTCTATATTAAAATAATTAACTGTTTCAAATGTTTCCAAGTTTAGATAAGTTTAGTTTGTTTCTGTGTGCATGTTTCTGCTTCCACAAAAATATGTTCATGTTTAGTGCCAAAAAGTTGTGAGCACTTTAAAAAATAAACAAAAACAATTTCGAATAAAGTTGTCAAATGTTTAAATATATATATGAATTGTTTATAAAGAAGATGTACGCAGGAAAATTATTTTTTTATTGATAGTCATTGTCTTAGATAAACTCTCCATCATTTTCATTGCCCTCCGTATCGTCGTGATCCTTGATCTTGTGCACATTCTGCACATGTCGCTGCACCGCACTGCGATCAGTAAACTGTCGTCCGCATTCCTTGCAGGCGAACGTGACTCCGGCATGTGTGACCAGATGACGACTCAGACCAGACACATGATTGAAGGTCCGCTGGCAAAGATGACATTTGTGTTGACGCTCACCCTCCGTGTGCATCCGATTGATGTGCTGCTGCAGATTGGTCTTTTGGGCAAAACAGGCCGTGCAGTGGGGACACTGATGACGCTTCTCCTTCGTGTGTGTGTCCATGTGACGCTTGAGCACCTCACGCTGTGAGAACGAGAGCTGGCATTCATCGCATTTGTATGGCTTCAGGCCTGTGTGAATGATCATGTGACGCTTGAGCGAGCTGGCACAGGACAATTGTAGCTGACAAACGGGGCACTTGAGTGCTCCACCCGTGCCGTTCTTCATGGTCTTGATGTGGGTGCTGAGATGACGCGACAGCGACTTGGATGTGCCGAAAGCAATCGGACACAACTGGCATTGAAATGATTTCAACGTATCGCTGGCACGTCCAACGGTGGGCTGCGTAGTACGTGGCGATTGTTTTACCACAAAGTCGCTTTTCTTCTCCCGCGCAGTGGGTACATTCTCACTATTCGCTTTCTCACTTGACTGCAAGACATTAATTGATCATAGGGTGTGTGAAGACATGACAATTAGTGCACTTACCAGTATGATGACATCGTTAAGTTCATAGAGCTGTTGATCATCGCCGATCTCGGGATCCAAATCAAACACAACCACATCGCTTAAATCCTCTGATTTGTTGTCCGTAAATTGAATCTCTCCATTGTCCCGAACTGAAAATTAATCAGAATTAATATAAGCATAACTTGTTAACCTGTCCGTAATACTCACTATTGTAGGAGGTTATATTCTTGTCCTGCTGATAATCTATGGATGTTGCAGGCGTTGAGCTGGTTTTACGCCCAGCATTTATTATGTATATCTCTCCGCTCTCAGTGGTCACCACATCGGCGGAGTCCACTATTTTCACATCATTGAAATTCGACGCAGTGTCGGTTGGCGAAGTGTCTGCTTCGACGTCATCTGTGGACAATGGCTCCACTTTGGTTGCGCTCTGCAGCTCGTACTCGGTCGTCTCCGTTTCCGATGTATTCTGTCTACGCTTTGCTGGTACTATGGGCGAGTTGATACGCCCACGCTTTCGGGTTGATCGCTGATCAGTTGATAACTTGGGCATGGTGTTTGATGTCAACGCTGGTGCCTTCGTATTTGGCTTAGCTTTGGCTGGCTCCTCTTCCAGAGATTCCCAGAGACCGGCTTTCTTTTCGTCCAAGAAGACTTCCAGTTCGCCCAATAGCTTGGCAAGCTGTTCCTTGCGACTCTCCTCCTGCACTTCGTCATGCAGTTGATGGCGTACATCACTGCGAACTTCCTCCATTAGTTCTTTGCGTATTTCACCTCGTAGCTCATCTCGCATCAAATCTAAGCGTGTTAACATCTCTTTCTCTTGTTCTTCCTTAAATTTTTCCCGCCATTTTTGTGAGCTTTTCTCACGCATCTCTTCTAGTCTATTTATAAACTCAATCGACTCTTCGAACTCGAGCTCGTCCTCATCTGATTCGTTGTCCGAGGACTTGGCAAAGACTCGACTTTTCTTACCCATGCCGACAAGGCGGTTGTGTTTTCGTAGCTTCTTGTCCGCCGCTTGGCTACGTTGCCGAAATAGAAACGATTTTTCCAGCTGGTAACGACACTCACCGCAAATCTTTTTCGGCAAACCATCCGTTGGCTTGGCCTCAAGCGAGACGCACGCCATCAAGCGCATCGGCACCGACAGTTGTGAGTCGTCCTCGGCGAAAATTGTGTACGCGTCCTTGTGTTCCTTTAGGCATAGACGGCACCATGCCTCTATATCTGGATATATTTCATCTGTGGCCGACATTCTGCCTTTTTTCAAGAGTTTTCAAGTTGCTAATCAAAACAACAGACGCTAAAAATTCACGCTCAAAATAAGAAAATATTTACTTGAGTTTAGAGCTGGAACTAATATCGATTCCCTAACGAGGCATCGATGCTTTATAGCGCAATACATCGATAGAAATTTAAATACTCAATGTAATGCGATGCATTTAAAATAAATTTGGAAGAATTTATGTAACGTTTATAAAACTCTCTTAACATATTTCTATAAGATACCACAGTACGGCGGCAACAACTATTATATTTTTGTTATTTTCATAGCTCTACAAGGAATTGTGTACAATCGATAGTTTATATATCGTTGCTTCGCGATGTTGACGCTCACGCTCAACAGGGCTGAATAATCGTTTGAGAATACCAAACTTAATTTCGCGCTAATATATTTATTCAAAAAAAAAATCTTAAAGTAGTTAAGATAAGGAAACATAGTTTATCTAGGAAATAGTTTTTCTAAGGCTATGCAAGCTTTTCAAACGACAGCGATAGCAGTTTGCATCTTCCGTGTATTTATACGAGTTGCGATGTTTTTTTCTCAATGAGTGTTTGCGACAAATGCTCAGTTTCCTAGATACTGGTGTCTTTTGCTTGCCAGATCTTAAGAGTTGAGATTTAAAGTTTTCCGATTTTAATTTGGATGGTGTATCCACAGATAATTTGGGTAGGCAGAAGTCATCTTGCATAAGGCTTGGTTGTACATTTTGCATGTTAATTTCAACCATAGGCACGGGCGCTGGCAGAGCAAGTGGCTCCTGGTTAACTGGAGTTGAGATCTCTGGTTTTGGTGGAACTGGTTCATCATCTAAAAAAAAACAATTGTTATACAAATTGTTTAATAATAGCTCATAGTTATGTACTACCTGCCAATACGACCACATCTGAAAGAACCGGGGCCAGGTTTGTGTAGTGTTCGGGCAATGCTGGATCGGACTCACAGTTATCGACATTCTGTGCTACAATTGAGGACACGCTCTCCAGCTCAGCTGCATCAGATTCAGAGCCAAATGCTTGCTCACAGACAACAGCATTTCGTTTGCGCACAAAAAAACTTTCAATTTCATAAAAGAGTCCATCCAAAACATTGAGACGGCATTCCTTTGTTGCCTGTGCCAGGATTAGGTCTTCGACCTCGCTGCGCACTTGTTGTTCAATCTCCTCCCGCACCTGTTGCTTGCAGAGAGTGAGCAGCTCCTTCTTGTATGCATCTATTTCGGTGCGTATCAATTTCGCTGCCTCTTGACGCCAGTTGGCATTGCTTTCGGAGCACACAGTCGCCGAGCACTGAGCCACATCCTGCAAGTTGACTGCATCGTCCACATCTCCCTCCAGCAAACAAATGGTCTGACAATCTGGATTGTTCTCCAAACGCTTGGCCGCCCGTAGGCGCCGATCAGCAGCGTGACAGCGTTTGCGAAAATAGTAAAATTCCTCTAAACGCAAGCGACACGCATCGCAAATCAATTGCGGCAGACCGTCATTAGATTCTACTTCTAAACCTGTGCATGTTAATATTCGCACTGACACTTGTTGATTGAAACTAATAAAATTCGGTTCTTTTGCCAGACAAAGGCGACACACAGTCAACATTCTTACTTTAAAAAAAAAACACCAACACTACGGCAAAAAAAAAAAACAAACAAACACACCCAGACAGCTTGCGAAAGGACGCCGCAAACAGTAGGACCAGCGCACACTAAACAGAATAATACCAACTATTGCAAAACAAAAAAATACCAAGCTACAGTATTTGTATTTTTTCTATTTCGAATTTCGACATCACCAGCGCCATCTAGCGGAAATTGTACACAACAAATTCGAAATAGAATACATACCCTGCTAGCAATACTACCGTAATGAGGGTATAATGTGTCAGCGTAAACAAATGCCTACAATTTTTCTAAGAACAGAAATAAAAACACAACTGATTTTATAAAACAATTTTGTTATAATTCATTAAATATTAAGTATAAATACGCAGTTATCTATCAAGTATTATATACACAATTACAATAAGATATTCAGTCACTATAATGCTTCTATATACACAAAGAAATACATAAACTCACTTCCGCACTTCAATAAATATGCATTAAAATTTGTTTTTTTTTGTTTTTGTTTGTAAATATACAACAGTCGTCATGATGTTCGCTTCGAAAATTGTTCGTTATTAAATCTTTTTTCTTTCTTTTTTTTTTTTGATTTTTTTTAGATTGTGATTTTTTTGTTGCCACTCTGGGATTGCCTACTTATAGCTAAATATTTGTTTTTATTTTATCATTTTCAAAAGATTTCGTAATTTTCTGTTTTCGATTGTTTGCGTTGCTCTCGTGGTTAAATAAATAGTATTGATCAGCATTAATCATAATTAACATTGAAATACAATAATTATTAGTTATTAATATTATCATAATTATTATTTATACATAACTACAAAATATATATTACAATTAGCGGCGGCCAAAAATCAAATTGACGTCTACGTCGGCACATGGAACTAGGGTATTTGTCGGCCAGTCATGCCCTTCTCTACTCGTGACGCCAGCTCTGGGGCAGCACATAGTCCTTGACCTTGTACAGGGCCTTGGCATACCAGTGCACACCCTTCTGTGGCACCACCTCACTCTCCTTGGCCGTCGTCTTGTCTGGCGTTGAGCGCAGCTGATTCTTGCCCGGCATCCAGGACTGCAGCGTGGACCAGAGACGCATGGGCGCGAGGCCCCAGTGCGCCAGGGATTGACTGGTGATCACAGCATAGCAGGACGCGGCCACGGAGTTTACCACAATGGTGCCCTCACGGGTCAGTGGCGCCACGACGCCTCGACTACGCACACTGCTCACTCGGAGCACACGCTGTGGTCGCAGTGCACCCTCGTGCATCACCAGCACATGGTTCTGCTCCTCCACGCGATCCGCAAACACAAAGTTCAGTTTTTGCTCCTCCGGCTGCCAGACGGTAATCAAATGTGCCGGAGTCACTGTCAGCACGGCTCCTCCGTCCGTATGCAGCTGCACGAAGTCCTCCATCTGCTCCAGATTGCGATCCATGAAGAGTATGACCTCACTGTAGACGGGTTGTCCATGGGCATCCATGCTCAGCACACGATCTCCAATGGCCACTTCGGACATAGGCTTCTTTTCGCCGCTTTCCAGCAGTGCCGTGCTCTCCGGCGTAAAGCAGCCGTGCACATGCGAAATGGAAGGAGACGAATCTGCAAGAGCAAAAGGAAGAAAAGAGATGGCGTTAGTTTGTTGTTGGCAAAGAAATAGTGCTGGAAGTTTGAAAAAATTAGCGATAACAATTCGTTACTTTAATGGGTTACAAAAAAGTATCGATATTTATTTAATGTAGTTACTTGTGACTTATGCTGAGTTCACACTAGTTGGTGGGTAGGTCAGTCACGGTGTAAACTTAGTTAACTATTTTTAAAAATATTTAAATAATGACCTTCAATTGACCTTTCTGGCAAATAGTCAACTTGTATTGACGCTGAGTCAACTAGTGTTATTTCACCACAACATGAATTTGTTTATGCGCGTTTCACATGTTTCCCCATAGACACTGTTTAGACCCTGCACCTACAGAAAAACAGCTGTATCTCAGAAACTATAAGAGCTAGAGATACACAAAATACAATGAAACAGTAGTCGAAAATCAAAATAATATGTTTGTAAGTGTCTAATTAAGTTTAGTTAGAGTCAGGCAACTATTTTAAGTATCCAACATGTATACGATCGCTTGGAAATCTGTTATTATATTCAAAACTTGCTTGTTGTGGATAAACTTAATTTGTTTCGTTTATATAATTGCAGTGCACTTGTTACAGGGTCTCTGAAAGACGTCACGCTTAACTCTAGCCCTTTCAAAACACGGAGTTACAGCCGTAAATAATTGCCTATGCAAAAATCAACATATTGATGTTTAAAGTCTTTGCCAAGAACTGGCTGAAAATTGTAATACGAATTTTCCCAGCAGAGGAAAAACAAAGCAGGAGGAGGGAAATGCGGTTCAGGTAATGGCATTAGTGCGTCTAATCTAATTTGGCGTTAATAATGCCACAGGCAAACATCAGGCATCAGGCAGCAGGCAGCATCCAATTGCCAAGTCAAAAAGGTGTTCACAGTTAGGCGAAACCAACCACACGCTCAGAGCCTGGTCAAATGCAGAGCTCTAAACTCGAAACCCAAAAATCCGAATTTGAACCCGAACCCAAACCCAAACCCGAATCTGAAACTCAAAGCAAGACAATGGGAAACTGCCTTTTTGCGGCTTTTTGGCAGACGAGCGAACAAAGATCGCCGCCAAAAAGTTGGAAGTAAATGCGATCTGGGCAAACTGATAGGCCAAACTGGCATATCAATAACAAGGCCAAAATCCGAGGATGCTTGGCAGAGTCTTTGGCAAAAATTGTGATCTTGTTTTTGCAGGCAGCTTAGAGCCAGCGGATCAGCTGGGATCACGGGCTCGAGCCAAAGCGGCTTAGCTGCCGGTTAAGACAAAAGTGCCAAAGGATGCACACACGAGATCCTTTTTTTACTTTTTTTTTGGTGTTGTTGTTATGGCCACAGGTAGTCACAGGTAATACACAAATGCAATTACAAAACATGTTGCAACCCACAACAGCAACAACAACAACAACAACCACATTAATCATCATTAATAGTTATTGGGTTACCAGGGAAGCCTGGACCGCAGGGGGGAACAGGGGCCACCCAGAGGGCACAGAGGGCCTCGAGCACATGGCGGCCATTTTGTTAACAGCTTCTAACTTGGCCAGAACTTTCTTTTCCGCAAGCACACGAGTATTTCACACCCGAAGCGCCGCCCGATCTTTCGGTTTGCTTGTAAAATTCAAAATAAAAATTCCAGACCAAAAAAAAAACGAATGGAAGTGGAAAGAGTAGAAGAAGAAGAAGTAGGAGATGTAGGAGAAGAAAAGAAGGCGACCACTAACCGTGCGCTTTATTATAATGAGTGGCCATAAAAGTGGCATTGTTGCTGCGGTTGCTGTTGCTGTAGCAGACAAAAAATTCCAATGAAAATGCACCTAACATTTCCATTGATACAGCGCAGGTGAGTGAGAGGGAGCGCGAGAGGGATAGTGTGCGTGTGAGTGAGAACGCGCGATCGACAAGAGTGTAGAAACAATAAAAATCGGATTAAATGGAAGACAAGACGCGCGGTCTATAAAGAGGGCCATAATCGATGCTCAGACGGGAGCAGCCGCCACAAAACGGTAATCATAGACAAACACACACAGACACACACGCACGCACGCACGTAGCCCAAAAAGGAAGTAACGTTGGCTCGTAACAAGGCTAAGAAGCAAAGAAAACCAAAATACAAAAAAAAAAAAAAATCTACAACATTTTTGGTGTGAAACCAACAACACGAAATGAGAAAAACGAAAGAAAAAAAAATGAAGAAAAAAAATTAATGTGTGTACGCACAGCAGACGGAGAGGGAGAGATTGAGAGGAAGGGACAGCGTGAGAGAGGGAGCGCACAAACGTTGTTGGCGGTGAGTGGAAAGTGAAGAACTTGAAGGGTCATAAATTAATAAACCATTAAAGTGGTTAAAATTATCGTTATTTTATCTTTGTTGTGGAAGACTAAACTGATAAATTATTACAAAACAGAGAACAGCCGTACAGGGAGAGAGAGGGAGAGACAGAGGTAGACAGAGAGCGGTAGAGGCATGCTATGACTAGGCTCTGGCTCCGACTCTGGTGACTGATCGCTTGGGACAGCATTAACATGAACAGAAACAACAACAACAACACGCTTTGGGGCTTTAATGCGCGCGCGCGACACAACAGCAACAACAACAACAAACGACGACGACAACAAAAAAAGAGTGAAAAAAAAAATTAGTGTCGACAAAAAGGTTTACAGCCATTACTCTTCGTTGCTGCCGCTGCTGCTGCGACTGCTGCTGTTTAGGCCGCTAAACAAAAGACTTAGGCAACGAACTGAGCTCAACTCCGATCTGAACTGAACTGGACGCTGTGCCAAAACTGTCATAAGCGTGTGGTTTATGATCGTCGGCCTATCAAGCCAATCAATCGCCTGGTTATTTATTAATAGCTGCACACATGTTCTAGCCATTTGACACTGGACCACACACACACATAGGTCACACACACACACTGCGATACACTGGTACACTCTCCCTGCGCTGTTGCAACTGCCACTTGTTTGTCGTGTTAGTCGGCTTATTGTTGCTTCCTTTTGACCTTTCGCTGCTGGCAGGACCTTTTCTGGTGTCCTTTTTCAGTCGTCGGCTGCGTTTCATGTGCAATTAGATTCAATGAGTTAGGACAGCAGAGCACAAGGACACTCGCTGCACTCGCCACTTGGCTGCTTTGATCTTGTTTTGTGCACCGCCCTCAAAGTCAAAATATTGTGATTGTGATTGTGTTCGTGTGTGTTCCTTTTTACACCCGACCGCGCGCTCTCACTACTCCTCTCCCCCTCTCTCTCTCTGCTGTCTCTTTCTCTAGTTGTTTGTGTGGGAATTTTCTTGAGTCATGTTGTAATTTTTGTAGGCAACTTGCGGAAAATGTCAACGTAAATCACTTGAAGTATTGCAAAAATGTTGCCTAATTCTGTCTCTTTTTAGCACACAATTCGTCTCTCTTTCTCTCTTTCGCTGTCTAACGCTCTTTGGTCTCGTGAGAGAAAACTTAATTGTTTTGGCCTTTTTGGTTGGCTAACTTTGGCTGCATTGCAAGCGCATTTTCTCCCGAGTCTTCTGGCAGTTTCGTTATGTTTCGGGGAAAACTGGTTGCCTGCCATAATGGCAGCAACAAACAGACTAACACACACACACACACACACACTAACGTACACATATACACACACAGAACTGCTGCTAACTTGTTGGTCGTTTCAGTTTTTCAATTAGGCCCGCGCGCAGGTTTTAACTCGGCATTTAATTCATCTTGGAGCAGGCCTGAGAAACGCTTTGGGTGTCGTATCATCAATTCGTTTAATTTGACAGGCGCAAACCTAAACATGTCAAAACAACAACAACAACAACAACAACAACAGCAACAGCAACATGCGGTTGTTGCCGACTCGACCCAACTCGACTCGAATTGCCTCGACTCGAGGTTCAGTCCTCAACGTCAGAGGAGATCTCTGACTTTGGTCTCGACTCTGGACTCGGGGCCGGTTTCGACAATGTTGCCGCTGCTGCTTCCCATTTTTTTTTTGTTTTTCTGTTACCACACACACATACACATACACAGACACACTGAGACACTGGTAACGAGCTGTGTGTGGACTTGCAGCTTGGCTAATTTGACTGAACTGCAAAATTTGCCAACGCCTGTCAGCTTAGCGGCCCCGTTGTAAGTTGGGGAAACATGTGAAATTACGCTTGTTAGTGTCACTTCTGGCTAACTGGTACCACAGTCGAGTACCAGTACCAGTCCCAGCCAGTCCCAATCCCGTCCCAACTTGTCTCCCAGCTTACCTGATTTGACGGAGCAGTAGATGTGACGTCGACTAACATAGGACACCCAATCGAATCCCGCCTCGACAGCCAGACGTGCCAGCATCCCATATTTGGTCTGATCCCGATCTGAGGTGGCTATGGTCACAGCGCGTCCCTCATAGTGCAGCGACTCCTGGCCATGCTGATGATCCTCATCCCAGCTTTCAGTCACCAGCAAGCGTACACCGGGCCACTCGTTCATCACCGAGTAGGCCAGCATGTTTAGTTTCTCTTTGCAGCGCTGCAGGAGAATAAATAAAAGACAATAAAAATTAATTTTTTTATGTTGGAAAATATAAAATAAAATGACTAAAGAAGAAATTAATAATAAAAAGATATTTAAAGTTTTAAAAATAAGTTTAAGTATTCATAAAATTTGTGTTTCATTATAAACAAGTTTTCCACATTAAAGCTTTTCTTTTTATTTATTTATTTAAATTAAAATGCTTTTTTACTTCAAATATTAAATAAAAAATTTGTTGAATTTTTTGAAAACCCAATTTATGCTGAAAAAAAAAAACTATAACTTATTATAAACATTTTTTTTTTGTTTTGTTTTTGAAGGCAATTATATAGAAAATATTAAATATTTATTCCTTTTAAATAAAAGTATTTAAAAGACTATTTCATAAGAAAACTTAAAAAATCAGAGTATTAAAAATATATGTAAATTAATCGATGAATTAAAAAAGACATTTATTAATAAATATTAAAAAAATAAATAAATAAAAATCAATTAAATCATTAAAGTATAAGAAGTTAACTATGGAAATCGCTGAAGGTCTCTAATAATAAAATCAAACAGTTGAAAATAGATTTAAAAATGAATTTAAATATAGGTTAAAAATAAATATAATAAATAAATGTTTATTTTCAACAAGTAAAGTAACGAGAGCTTCTTAAAAATGTATATAAATTTTTAAGCTCAAATTAAAATATATTTAAATAGTGAGAGCAAGCAAAAATGATTCACAAAATATTAATAATATTTTAGAAATAATTTAGAAAAATCTGAAATGTTTGCTTCAAGAACTATGCTGCAGTGCTGCTTGGCTAATAAGGCAGTTGGTCGAAACAGTTGGCCCAAACGTTTATTGCTGTGCTTGTTGTAAATAAAGCGCTGCCACAACAACAGCAGCAATAACAACGACAACAACAAAAAAAACGCCATATTTAACACAAATACTATCGCACGCACAATGAACGCAGCAGAGCAGCGAGAGGCAGTCTAAGAGAGCGCGAGGCAGAGCGAGAGAGCAAGAGCGCAAGAGCGAACGACTGACGGAGAGAGACAACAGCTGTGTGCGTGTGTCTGAGAGAGAGGAGAGGCGTGGTATTTAGGCATTCATTTCATGGGCTGCCCAAAAGGGCAAAGCGTTCATTTTTTTGTGTGCCCGTGTGCAAGAGTGTGAGTGTGTGTATGAGTGTGTCTGTGTGTGTTTATTTTTTTTTTGGTTGAGCAAACGAAAGACTCAAGCAACGAACTCGCCAACTTGTTGCCTGTTGCTGGCGTTTTTTCTCTCTTCTACTTTTGGTGCCTTTTGCTGTTGTTGTTGTTGTTGTCTGGCCGCATCCTTTGAACCCGCTAGTGCCGCGACCTCAACAAATACATGAGTCTGACTATTTTCTTTATTTTGTTCCTCCAATGTTTGCCTTTTCCTTTCTGCCTAAGGTAAAGGCAAAGGCAAAGGCAAAGGCTTAGTCCCTGTTAAACCTTATTTGCCTATGTGCAGTTCAAACACTGACCCACAGCACTGATTTGACCCTCAGCGCATATACTTCTATACTTCAATAAGTAAATATTAAAGATTAGACCTTTGTCTGACCTTTTTTTCCATCAACATTTTTATTTTTGCCTTCGCTGCTTGCACTTGTCTTGTTTGCCAATGCGGTGGATGCTGAATCAGTTTATATATATACTCATATATATACTATATATGTTTGCTCATGTCGGCTCAAAAAAGAGCGCTCGTTTCGTTATATTTTTTTTGCTTTTAACGCTTGCATACAAAAAATAACAAAACAACTACAAGAAAAGGATTCAACGCGCACTGCAAATATTGAAATTTCAAAAAACAACAAACCCAAAAAATAGTAGTGTGTGTGTGTGCGTGTGTGTGTGTTTGCCGCTCAATCGCTAGCCACAAAATCAATTATCAACGCAATCGTTGGCTGCTCTGAGCGCTGTCTCTGCTGCTGGCCAACTTTGTGCCACAGCAGGCAACACACACACACATACATACTGTGCCTGTGTGTGTGTGTGTGTGCAAACATTTGGCACGCCGTTCCATACCGGCGTAAAATCAATTTAAAAAGATCCTTTTTAACAAGCCACAAAATCAGCTTCAGTTTTTGGTTTCTGACTTTTGTTTTGATTTTTGGGTGCGCCTTTGTTATTGTTTTTGTTGTTAGTTGTTGTCAGTTGTTTGGTAAGCAAATCGGTTTTTAATTTGTCACACCACAGTTTCTCTGGCCCTGCTCTACTGTGGCGAATTGTGCAGCAACACACAAAAAAATTATCAAGTGAAAAAAAGAAGACATTCCTGGAAGAGTTCAATGCTATTTGCATGTATAAATTTAGACAGTGGAGGCAAGAGACGAGCGGCGAAAGGCGAGAGATATACAACAAGATTTGCTTTATTAAAAGGCTTAACAAGTCGAGTATTCAGCTTGCTGCTAATGAGCAGAAAAGCGTAACGCTTAAAGTGGAAACAACACGAAGAAGCAGCAGCTGAAGACGATGCAGCTCTTTGTCTTAGCCAAGTAAACGGCAACGGCAACGATGTTTACCCAACATGCTAATGCATTGAGCTGTGCTTGCTCGATCGACATGCACAAACAAGTCCCCCTACTACACCTCTAGACCCTCCCCTACCTCGCTCCCTCTCACCCTTTGAGTGCCAAGTGGCAAGTTGGAAAATGCCGACGGGTGCGTAAGATAAACATTTAAAACGCAGCATCGTCGGCGGCCCAAAAAGATGGCTAAATAATGTGTTTGTATTGTAAGTGGCATGGCCGTTAGACAACACCAACAACAACAACAACAAGTGTAAATAGGCGCTGTCTAGCTGCATGTCTTGGCATCCAAATGAAATCAATTGAAATGCGCTGCAATGTTTGCTTAGTTCACCTGGCCAGGCCAAATCCCAAATCCCAAACTTCCAGACTCCCAAAAACAAAAAAACAATACAAAATGCCATGAAAAGCTGCTGCATTAATTAGACATTAAACAAGGTGTGAACTTTGGCAGCTAAGCAAGAAAGTAAGAAAAAAACTCGTATAAGGAAACAAATAGCCACGCCCCGTCACCACCAACATCAGCGTTAGTGTTTACACTTTGGAGTTTTTGTGGCGCGGGTAGAGGGTAGGGACAAACAAAGCCTACAGTCTGCTAGCCATCAACAGGCAAGCGCTGCACTGATGCGTTTTTAATTTGTGCTGCCTTTGCTTGCATTTTATTGATTTAAATCGTCTGGCAGCTGCCAATTTGGCAGGCGCTTAATGGCCGACATTTAGGCGTCCCGCGAAGCAAGAAGCGCCAATGCCAACTGTCATTATTAGGGCCTCTCATCATCATTAGGCTACAGCACAGCACAGCAAAAAAAAAAAAAAACCTATAAGAAAAAGTTATTTAATAATATAAAACTGAGGGAACTGTTTGTTTTAGCTGTTGTCGTTTCGGATTACAATGACAAAACGATTAGGAAACGACACAATTTAACGACATAATTCAAGAGCGCATCAAGTTACCTGCACAGCACAAATCACAGCCAAGTGAAGACACCCCTTTATGGGTTTTTTTTTGGTTCTTGTTGGTTTTTTGTCTTAGCCAAACACGTGCGTTGTAAGCAGATATGTCATATCCTGAAGGAAGCGAAAACTTACAAATGAGGAAGCACCCCAGCTACAGGATATGTCAAAACGGGGGGGACGGAGGAAAGGGGTGCGGTAACAGCACACCCACCGCTTGCCACACATATATGTGTCAACAGTGGGCGCACTTGAGCAGACGACGAGCTGTGCCACTTAGCAGCAACTTACACGCGTAAGTTTCACTTTTGTCAAATCAATCAGCGCCCCTAAAAGCAAGGGGTGTGTTCCCTAGTGTGTGCCCCCGTTTGTGTGTGTGTGTGGTCTTGTCTGCCACTTGAGCGCAGATTTCCTTCCCTGCTTAATTGGCAAAAGAGCAGGGTAGAGGCAGTTACTTCTGATTGATTCAAGTACTGCATCACGATCAAGATCAAGATCATTGCCAGACTAAATGACGACATTTATGTTGCTTAACGCTAAAAGCAGCAACTCTTATTTTATACTGTAGTTCACTTTGTTTATTTGTGTTGCAAATCTATTCACAGCTCTTCTTGTTTTTTTCTCCTTGTGTATTTGTTCATTAGAAAATGGGAATTTTTTGTTTATCAGCTTCGAGTTTGTTGATTGTTTATGCTGTGCAGAGCGCGCTCTCGCTCTCTTCTCCCTTCTCCACCTCTCTCTCTCTCTCTTTGTCTCAGGGTCTCTTTAATTAAGCGCTTGACAATTTCAATCAGAGCGCTTCAAATGAGACGCGACTACCGTCATTTATTTATCATTTAGCGTCTGTTTACGCTACGTATACGCAATATTGGCCAATTGCGCTGAGAAATGTGTTTTCGTTTTCGTTTCTCGCTTATTATTGTTTCTGTTATTTGTTAGTGTTTAAAGCGTTCAATATAAATTGATACTCATTAAAATACAGACTGTCAGCTGTCCCCCTTTCCTGTCGCTTGACTTGGCTTATTGGCTTAATGCCAGCGCTTCTGTTGTGCAGTCCCACTGTACCCAAGTACCACTGTCGCAGTGTCCAACTGTCTGCTGACTGCTGCCTGTCTGCCTTTTGTTCTGCTGCCACTTATTGCTGCTGTCTGCTTAAGATTGCATCTTGTCGTGCCTCCAAAAAAAAAATCGGTTTCTTTTTGGGCCAGTTTGTCTTGGCCAGCTTATCGTTTTGTTGTTGTTATTAATTATGTGTGTTTTCATTAACCTTTTTTATATAATTATTTAAACATATTTCTTGCCTTTTCTATTGTTATTAAGTTTTATTTTTCAAGTCACTTAATCAACGCCCATTTTCACGTTTATACAGTCACTCAGTTAGCTGACTTAAAGCCTGCTCATTTGGCCAGTCAGTTAGTCAGTCAATCACTTACTCTGTCCCCCAGTCTGTCCCTCTGTCTGTATGTCTGTTAGTCGCTGGCTAACGTCCCATAAATCTGTTGGCAAATAAATGTCCATAAAAAGGCGTCATTTTATTGTTATTAATTAAATGCTATTAATTTGCAGAAATCGTAAATTAAATCTAACTATTGCTGTCTTGCTTGCACGCTTAATGTCCCACACACACACACACCCTGTCACACACTCAGTGAAATAAAAGTCATTTGGTGAGGCTCCAAGTCTCTCGCACAGCAACTTAAATGATAAGCGCCATAATCCCTGATGTGTGATTAACTTTGATGATGAGTTATGAGCCGCACATTGGCACTGATGTGATGTGCGGTTACCCACACAAACACACATATATATCTACATATATATATATATATAGCGATCCTACCTCAAGACACGGCAGCCAAAACCAGATGACTTGCAGGAATCTGGCCGAGAATCTCAGCATGTGAAATGTGAGTCAGTCTACACGTAATGTGATAGTAGCAAACGCGACGCGACGCGACGCGATTCGAAACGATCCCCATACTCAATCCCTACAATTCTCAATTCCCAATCCTCCAATCCCCAAACTCCCATCCCTTCTTGTCACATTGCCGATCGCGATCGCGATGCCAACGAGCGTGCAGTTCATAAAACTTTTATGCAAATAAAGCCAAAGTCGAGGGCGTTATAGGCGGCTTGGGAGGGGCAATGGGAGCATTGTGGAATCTGGCATTTTGGGTTCCAACAAATCCTTGAGGTTTGCGCTTGAGTGCGCTCGTAAAAGTATCAAATTGATTAATAATAATATAAAAGCTCAAAAGCCAAACAAACAAACTATAAAAATGCGAAATGCCTGAAAGGGTATGCCCCAAGCTCGCTATGTGTGTGAGCTATGCACTGAGCGAAAAGTCCAGTACTACAGAAAATAGTTAAAAACTTTATTTAGTTAGGTTTAAGAGCAAAGCAGAAAAGTTTTTAGTTTTTAAACATTAAAATTCTTAAAACAAATTGTGAAAACTTTGCGCTTCTAAGCCCTTAAACTTCTTCACTATTTCTTTCAGTGTACGCTCTTTATCTTGCTGTGAGGCAGTGTGTGAATAAGGAGCTTCAACAACGATTTGTCCACTTTGCTGTGACTGATGTTTGTTTGATATGTTTGATTACTTTGTGTCCACAAAATATTCCCACGAAATTGTGCCAAAAAAGACAACAACAAAAAATCGAATCTTTTTTTGCTTATCGCAGCATTTGACGTGATTTGATTTGAGTTGAAAACCAACTAACCAAAAAAAGAGAAAAAAACTAAAAACTGAAACTGAAACTGAGCCAAGTCTGACATCATTTCAGTGAAGACTTTTGTCTTTATCTTTGTCTGTGTCATAATAGGATCAATTTTGAGTCATAATTGAATGTATGTATGTGTTCTATTAGAATGCCTTTCAGCTGTGGGTTATCTTTGATTGAATGTGGTCTACCATATACCATATATATTGACTGTTTTCGATGCAGGTCTGGTTGGGAGACGGAGTCGGAGTCGGAGTCTGAATCGTCGTCTCTTTGGCTGCATGCATGTCAATAATCATATCAGATTACCATTGGCTTTGCTCCATTGTTGCTACAATTTTTATGAAATTTTAGAACTTATGCTGCGGCTTTTTGACGCATTCTTTTGTCTGCGGTTACCAGCAGCACACCCTCTCTCACTCGCACACACACTACTTCTCTCTCTTTCTCACACACTGCTCCCTTTTGTGTTGGCTGCAACTTTGTCTAATCTTGTGGCACTTTTTGAGTTATAAGCGCAGCGAGTTTGGGGCTTACGGGGGTAATTACAATTTACCTGAGCTGCGGCCACAGGTGAGAACGAGTGTATAGGCTTGTGTGTGTGTACGTGTGTGTGTTTTTGAGTAATAAACAAACAATGACTGTCATAAGCTTTACAATTTTACAACTGCAACTGTTTTCGATTGCGACTTCTGCTGTCTGTTTTATTTTTAGCACTTTACGCCAATAGTCAGTAATTTGTTTACACACTAACACACATACACACACACTGAGTGAAATTGTAGAATTTGCTATTTGGCGCTTTAATAGCCCAAAACGAATTGTTTACCAACTGAAAAATTCACGCACAGCAGCGTCAAAAACGTCGACATAAAATTGCATTTAGATGCGCTGCAGTTGCTGCTGCAGTTGCTGCTGTTGCAGGGGCAACAACTGTGTCACCGTGCCACCAATAACAACAATAAGCGTACCTACTACAGTGAGTCAATGTCAGTCTGACAACGGTAGCGGCTGTTGTAAATAAATGCAGCTCTGTGACAATAACAACTGCAGTTTTATGTGCTGCGTGTCCTTGGTCTGTAGTCCATTAGCCTTGAAGCTTCACTGTCCTTGACTGTGACACAGCTATACCTGTATGTGTGTGTGTGTGTTAACTGTTTGCCAGTTCTTGCAACACTTCAATTGCATTACAAATTCAAGGTCTGCTTTTGAAATTGATTTTTCGATTTCTCGATTTCACAATTTTCCTTTTTACGCCCCTCGAGGCGCGTGTCAGTTGCAATAACTCTAAAATCAACTTGTTTTTCCTACTGTTTTCCACTATATGTTTTCCTAAGAAAAACAAGCTGCCCATGAGTCAACACACTGGTCTCGTGGTAGCTATATTAATTGTCTGCTGATTGTGATTCAAAACAGCTAAACTAAAAATAACACAGAGTTTTGAGTTCTGGGAAATCAGCTATAAAACGCCAGATTGTATGTACTACAACTTGGCTATAATCATAAATTATTAGCCAAGTGGCTAGCCCATAACTCGATAATTAGCCCAAAAAAAAACTACGTTTATTTGCAAGTCAGCGTCTTATCGTACATATTGTGAAATTTTATAGTTTTATTTGATTTGTAAAGCGAAGTAGAAAGAAATAAATAAATAAGTTTGTGATTTGTGTGCAACTAAATAGTGTATTGTATTAACTAATTAGTGCTACCTGCTGCCTGTTGCCTTAATTAGACACTTGTTTCTCACACCTGACCCCCGCAACTTAAGCCCAGCGACTTTAAAAACTCTTAACTGATATTTGTATATATTTTTTGCACTATAAATTGATAAGATAAATTGGCTGTGGCTTAACACACATTTGTGTCATGTTTGCAAATATAGTTATGTAGCAGATATCTACGGTATTATACATGTGTTTAGCTACTACAACTGCCTCTTGGCACTCGACTTTGGCATGAAAGAGCAGCGCGTTATCAGCGCGAAATGCGAAATGCGATAAGCGGCTAAATGCTCGCGTGCCACAGTCAGAGCTGGCCAAGAAAGGGGCCCAAAAGGGAGCAGGGGAAAGTCTCCACCACGGAGACTGTAAACATATTTAGTTACTGTTTGTTGTTTTTCCCCTTTTTTTCTACTCACTCGCGGAATTCTGCTCAAAAGGTTGTTAATCGCTAGAAACGACTCAATATTTTTTTGAGGCTCAATAAAACTATCTGAATGTTAGCCAACTAGTCCATAAAGTCTAGTGCTGAGCTTCCTGTTTGGCACAATAGGAATTGCAATCGCCGATAAGCCGCATAATTAGCGCACTTCAAATCTTTATGGCACTAAAAGAAATTGAGCACAATTTGAAGTGCGGTGCAACAAGGCAAATAAAAACGCGGCACAAGCAGCTCACGTACCGTGTTATCAGTGGCACACGATACTGATAATTGATAGCAGATAATACTGATAGCCAGCACTGACCACAAACATCGATTAACACGAATAATTTGGCAATCAAAGTCGTAAAATGAAACAGCACAAAAAATATAAGTATTAAAAAGAACTTTAAGTACTTACTACTAAGTTAGTTATTTATAGCCACTTGAGTGTTACTAACCTTGGACATTACACGATCGGCGCCCGTGCCCTCCTCGTCGCGAAACAGTATATCCCTGTTGTAATTGGGCACCAAATCCTTAAACTTGGGCGAGTCCCGTTGGATGACGCCCTCGAGCGGACCAGAGGCGCCGTTCTGATATTCGGATAGATTTGGCACCGTTTGCTTTAGCACCAGCGGATACAGATTGCGTTCCCGACGACGACCGAGTCCTCGTCCGGGGCCGCAGCTATGCGCATGCCGGAAGTTGAGTGCAAGCAGCAGCAGCATGAGCAGTGCCATAAAGCAGCTGGCACGCGGCGTATGCGCAATGTGGCGCAGCTTTCGACAGGACACGTTGTCTGTGTCTGCTGTGTTGGCTGCTGCGTTGACTGTGACTGCTCCTGTGATTGTTTTTGATTTGTTACCTGTGTCCAGACTCACCTGATGCCGCTTGGCATCTAGCGAGAGACAGGTGGCACTGGCGCAGGACCAAAGCGCTTCGTTATCCATATTTGAATTTTATTTAATTTAATTAATTGAAATTTCTTTTAGCACTGCACTTTTTGGTGGACACACTTGTTGGGCTTTTGTACTTTTTGAATAAAAAACAGAGCTCACAGCGCTCGGACAGCAGTTGCCAGACTGAATGATTGATCGACTCTGGCTGCGGGCATTTAACGGTTTCTGCTAAGTTGCTGCCACTTAGTTTATTGGTAAACAAATCACTTTTATCTTCGTTTTTTTTAATCACCGATTTATGTTAAAATTCGCTCTCTTTTTTGTTTTTTATTTACTAATTTGTTTCGTTTGTATTTGTTGTTTAATTTTTATTAGCGGCGTTAATATTTGTTTGATTTAATTTGTTGTTTTGCTTTCAGGCAGCTCGGACAACGACAACCGTTGCGCTCGCACTGTGATTGACAAATGACATATCCGAGCACACGAAACGAGCAAATGAGCAAACGAGCGAGCAACGACGAGTTAACAAGTACCGAACCGAGGGTGCTTTTGCAGAGAACCCTAGGCAGTCGCAGTCGCTGTCGAAGTCTCGGTCGCAGTCTCTGCCGCAGTCACTGCCGCAGTCACTGCCAGCTCACTCACTTACTCACACACACACACACACACACAAGCATAGCTTGCGTTCATTTGTCGCTTCGTTGTGTGCGTGTGCTGCTCATTGGATCTGAGCTGGACGATCGGTTTTGGCGTTCATTTTTATGCTGCCCTGCTAGCGGGGCAGTGTGAGCGAGACAACTAGCTAGCGCAGACACACACATACACTCACACACACGGGCAGACGGTGGGAGAGCGAGAGCGCGTTCCCAACTGAGTGCTGCTCTTATGTACTTATGCTGTGTGTGAGAGCTGTGGGCAACAGATGTTGGAAGACGGTTCATTATGGCCATGACTATGTCGGTGTGTTGCCAATTGGCTGCGCCTGCATATGTATATGTATTTATGTGTCTGTGTGTGAATGTGTTGGTAGTGGTGCTGCTGCAATTTCTCTTAACACTTGCACTATTGACTCGAAATCGACTCTTGCGGCTTGTTAACTGCCGCCCGCTGCCTCCGTACGCTGCCACCGTCGCCGCCTTTGCCTCCGCTAGCTTCTGCTGCTGTAGCTGCTTCTTCTGCTTTGCTTTTGTTGCTGTTGTTGTTGCTCTTTTTTTTTGCGTATTGTTCACCTTTTGCCTTTCTTCATTTTTGGCTTCGCTTTATTGCTTGTAAATTAATAATGTTCCGGTTTTTTGTGTATTGTGCGCTTCAGTTTTGCTTCACACACATACAAATACACTTAAACACACACTTACATACATACACACATATAAAGCTGTTCACTTTGTCATTACACCATTTTGCTGCCGCTGCCTTTGCTTCTTGCTTTTAGCTTAATTTAAACGAACAACAACTTCCGTTGGAGTCGCTGCAAAATGTGGCATGATCGTTCAGTTATTTTTGGGTTTTTTATTAAACTCTATAAGATATAAACCAATTAGAAATCAGCTATAATTTATATTGACACATAGGAAGTACTCTTAGACAACTATCTAATTCAGTCTACTGGGGAATCACCAAAATATTTTCCATTTTAGCAAAACATTAAATCATTTCTGACTCAGTTGTGTGTTTTTTGCACCAACTTCCGTTAATTTGATATGTTTATAGATCGATTCTAGATAGATTCATAGATTAGATACGCTTAGCCACAGGATGTTTGATATAATGATTTCCTGTCCTCCAAATATGCTGTATAACGAAGTAAATAGCCATACTTAAGAGTGTTTAATACCCCTGACGGCAACACTGATATCAACTATAAGCAATGCTCTACTCCGATAAAAATAATCGCCTGATAACATACAAGGTACATCAAATAAAAAACAACAAAGTTCGCAAAAAAAAAAAATCGCAAAGTTCGCAAAGTCGCAAAAAGTCGTTAACGGATGAATTGCACTCAAAAGATTTGCCACATTCAATGCGAACAAAGTTTACAAAGTTGGCCCAAAACAATAGTCACTAATTTAGCACATGCCTTGGTGACTATTTTAGCCAAGTAACTGTGCAGAGTGAGAAATTGGGGCTGAATCAGCGTACTGAAATTTATATTAAACTGTAGTAAGATTTACAAAACAATTTTGCTTAAAAATATATTTAAGCAAGTGCTAAATTGTAAAAAAAATATAGTTAAAATGAAAATTTAAAAAATATTAAATTTTTTAAATTAAATAAAAATAAATAATGTAGCTCAAAAATTATTTATAAACTAGTCAGACATAATAAAAAGTTATTAAAAATCTTTACTTAAATTTACTTAAAATATTTTTGACTTTTTTAATCCTTTTATTGCGTTATAGCTTAACTTTAATTCAATTTAAATATTTTTAAGGTATTAGAAGATTAAATGTAAATATGAAATTTCTTATTATAAGCGACAGAAAACGTTAGTGACTGAAGCATATGCCAAAATCACACACTGAAGTATATTAGTTATAATTTCTCACTGTGTAGCTTTTAGTCATTATTTGCTTAACCAGAATTTTGTCGCTCGACTGAAGTTTCCGAGTTGCCGACTCACCTTGCGCTCACCTGTCCCTGTCTCTGTCTCAGTCTGTCCTTGTGTCGGCTTGCACCCCCAACACCGCTGTTGACAGTGGCACTTAAAAAGCTGCGAACACGCTTGCACTGTTTGCCAAAGAAATTGGCACTTTGGTCAAGCGACACAGCATGTTTAACACAATTACAAATGCATTTAAATGCAAATTATATTTTTTATACTTAGTAGATTTGGTGTTAAAAGCATGACATTTAAAATACAAAATTCTACAGAATTCCAAATGCAGCACAAAGTGCACCTGCAGCAGCAGCAACAGCAGCAACAATTGTAGCTGTAGCAGCAACGGCAGCAGCATCAGCAGTTACAGCTACATTGTAACGGTTTCTAATCAGCCAATACAGCTGCCAAACAATGCCATACACTACGTGTGTATGTGTGTGCTTGGGTGTGTGTGTGTGGCAGGCGCGCATAATGCAAATGCAAAGCATAGCATAATTTCAATAAAAATAAAAATAAAAGACAAAGAAATAAGAATTCAATAGTTGGCGGCAGAGCGGCAAAGATATAAGCAAAAGCAAAACGCCATCAACAAGATACACGGAACCAAATTAAAGATGAAGAAGCTGAGCCAGCGGCAGTGGCAGTGCCAGCGACAGAGCCAGCGAGAGGGCAGCGGCAGCAGCAGAGCGTCAGCAAAGAAGCTGAGCCAGCAGCCAACACTCGCTCTCCGCTCTAGCTAAAGGCGTGTATGTGAGAGCTGTGTGTTTGTGTGAGCTGCCCGCCACATAAATTTTCTTGCTTGTGTGTGTGATGGGCTCATTGTATGTGCGTGTGTGTGTGTGTGTGTGTGTGGGGCGGAGCTGCTTAAGGCGCTCATTTGTGAATGAACACGCCGTGAACCATACCCAGTGCGCAGACGCTGGGATCGCTGGGATGCCAAAAACTTAATGAGCATGAATAAATGGCAGCCATACAGAGAGCGAGAGCGGGAGTAAGAAAAAGTGGAGGAAGAGGAGTAAGTAAGGAGAGCAGAGAGCATAGAGAGCGCAGACTGAACTCTGTTAATAATGTTGATCATTCTGGAGTTTTTGCGTTTTTGCCATCGTTAATTTTAACTAACTCACCAAAAATAAAAAAAGTCTTGTTCATTTTCAAAAAGAAACAAAGAGAGAGAGAGGGAGAGGGAGAGAAATAGGAGAGCGAGAGAGCGCGTCACAGATAAAAAGCTTGAGATTAGTTTATAATTAGATTTGAGCATAGATTTATGTTAATATTAATGGACAAGAGCATTTCGATTTAATGTAAGTTATAAACTGAAATTGACTTTTAATGTTAACTCGTTCAGCTTGTTGGTAATACTCCCTTTCTTTGTGGCTTGGCCAAAAGGCGGCAAACATCCAAGCTCACATCTTCCAGCTCCCAGCTCCAGATGAATTCCAATAGAAAACCGGAAATGCTTAGGCCAAAACGTCGCCTGTGCGTTGTGCATTGTTGCGATTGGAAAAAGAAAGATGAGAAAATGTGAAGAAATAACCAGAAAACAAAAAGAAAAAGGTTGAAACAGCGCCAGACCAAGACCAAAACCAAAACCAAGTGCCAGAGACGCCAACATGGAACGCCATTTTCTGCTAAGATTGCCACGGCGACTGCGACGTCGACTGAGGCAGAGACTTCTTCTTCGGCTGCTGCGGCTGCTGCTGCGTTGTCTGCTTTTAATTTCTTTTAATGGAAGTTGTTAACATGGCTGCTAGCTGGCTCACTCCACCGCTGCTCTCTGCTCCGCTGCTGCTTGTTGCACAGCTTCCCTTCGCCCTTCCCATTCCCTTTCCCTTTCCCACACCCTTTTCCATGCCCTTTCCCATGCCCATTCCCTATTCCATTCCCATGCCCATTCCCACCAACGCCATGGCATTCATTGGCTTACTCACAGCCTCACTGACTAACCTGGCTAAGATTTTTTTCTTTCATTTTTGGTTTTTGATTTGTTCTTTTTCATTTTTGTATTTTTTATATTTTTTGGTTTGGTTTTTCGATCATAAAACTTCGATATGAAACTTGTATTTCCATCGTCTGTCCGCTTTAAGTGCGGGGCATAATGATTATGGCCACTGACTTGCCCCCAAAGAGGCGCAAATGATAAGGAGAATTTCAGAATTTCCTTTTCTCAAAAATAACATTTTCTTATTAAATTCTTGAGGTATTCTTTGCATGAAAAAGACTTTATTTAATAATTAATTTAATTAGAATTATTTATAAATGTTTTTGTTTAACTTTTTGCTTGAAACCTATTAAATGTTGTTGTCAAAATGAAGAATTTACTTAGATTATTTATTTTTTTAATGATGTTATAATGTGCATTAATAAATTTATTTATTTTTTGCTTGTTCTATTGTTTTAGTATAACAATATTTAATAATTGCATTGGTGTATTTGTCAAGAGTTTCTGACGTGTTTTTATTAATACAATTTTGAAAAGCTCCAGATATTCACTATAAAATAAATGTACATAATTATAATAAAACTTAGCAGTCAAAATAATTTTTATTTTTCGAGAGAATTTTTGCAATTTTCTATAAAATTCCATAAAGCACTGAGCTTAAAACTAGTTCGTATGAAGAGTATCTGCATGTCGTTGTGATTTACTTTTTGGCTGTACAGCTGTTGGGTTGACGTTCAGCTTGTGTGTCATTATGCTAGTAGTAACTTCCTTAGGGGCGGGAAGTAGAGAGGGTGTGTTGAGGTACTGATACTGGGCGCAAGTTTGTTGCCAAAGTCTTTTGTTTTGAGTGCACAAACATTGTATGATATGTTTGTCGTTAGCAGTCGCCTGTCATAGCGTTTCCTCTGCTGTCACATAATTAACAGCTAATGGCTATAACGCGTACCGGTTCTGTTGCCCAAAATGCCATGAAGGTCGTCTATAATAATCGCGTCTATATAATAAACAAATTACTAATGCATACTAAATAATATTTATTGTGTTAACGATCAATCCAATGATCGCACGTGTGTACAAAATGACAAAATTCCCAAAAAAAATTATAAATATCGCAAAACACACAGGTTCAGGCAGAAGAAGAAGAAGAGACAGACGAAGACGAGTGGCTATAAGAGAAACAGATTTTGTACCAGTTCCGAGAAGCATCCACTCGATCATGCTGCGTCCGTTTGTTGTGACTGTCTCGAGGCAGCGACGGAGGCAGATGCAGAGGCAGCGGCAGCGGCTGAGACGGAGGCATGAAAAGCCGCAGCGGCGTCATAGCGTGCGACAAATGCCAATAACGGTTTAAGGTCTCTAATGGATGTTGACATTTACGGCTACCAGGGAGAGCGGAGGGAGTGAGAAAGGGAGTGGGAAAGAGAGCGAGTGCTCGTCTGTTTAATTCACATAAATCGTAGAGAAATGCCTTTGGGGAATTGTCTTAGTGCTAGAAATTAGGCAAATGGATGCGACCGCAGCTTTCCAAGGAATTCGCTACCACAAATCGACACAACAATGCGGCCAATGAATGGCCAAAATGGTCCAAAGGGGCAGTGGCAGTGGTAGGGGCGTTGGGCATGTAACACACACAGACACATAAAGAATTACAAAAAGGGTCGCAGACAGAAACGAAGACGAAGACCGAACCGAACCGAGGCGAAGCGAGTCCCAGATCTCAGTCATGTCTGTGGTGCGTGTACAAACATTTGTCAACTGTGCGCCTTTTGATCCTGCCCGGCACAACAGACAGCGCAGAGAGAAGGAGAGGTATGTGTGCTAGAGTGAGAGGCAGACACACAAGTCGTAAGCGGCATAGTTATCATTGTTGCTGCAAGTCCATTGTGCTATCAGCTGGCAGCGATCGAATCGATGCGGTTAAACGGCAGCAGCGACGGTAGCAGCGCAGCAGCTGCGCAGTTGTCGTCTCACTGGTGAGCAAGCATCAACTGAGAGTTACTTATATTTTTTTTCATCTCCTTCTTAGCTACCAGAGCTACCACATGTGGCGTGTATTTGCCAAACAGACCACAAAAATGCAGCAACATTTGCTCTGTTTGGCCTGCAACGCCCACACAGCGCCACCTAGTGTGCAAAGGTAGCAATTCAAAAGGTACAAATATTTTTTGTGCAAATCACGATAGACACAGTCTAGAACAGCACATAAAACATTATAGAAAGTGAACCACAGGCTTTATCTAGTCAACGACTTGTAGTTACCCTGTTGCCCAAATTATCTCAAGTGCCCGAAGAAAACGTCAGCTATTTATATTTAATTGTTTAAACAATAACTTTTATCTCTAAGAATGCACATACCAGAGTTTTAGTCATATCTTCGTTAGATGCAGGTGACGTCGACGTGTTCACTTGATTAGATTGAGTCTTGAGACGGTTATAGAAATTATATATAGTCGTAGGCCTTAGAAAATTTGTTTTTGTTAGGTATTTAGCTGATTGAAGCAGCTTATCACTAGCAAAATACTGTAAACATTGCTCTAAATTCGTCTAATTATATACTTGTAGACAAGAGGTGTTATTTTGGCTATGTTTTGAAAGGTTAACACAAAAAATCTTGAAAAAAGTATAGGGAAGTCTAAACTAAACAAAGAACTTATATTTTATTCTTCGATATAGTTTAAAAACTACAGGGTATCGTTACATTACATTTTACTGTACTTAAATAAAAAATCTTTGAATTATTAAGCAGTTTTTAGTTAGTTAAAGCCTAATTAACATGACATAATTTTGGGAATATTTTAATCTTTAGCCTTTGATAATCAAATTAATATAAAATTGGGTTTTGCACAGTTTCAACGAGAGACAGCCACGAGCTTGTCAGCTGAAGCGTTTAGCTTTGCTTGAATGCTAATTGAATTTAGTACACAGACTATTAAGAACAAAGATTAGTTTATGGGGAAATTTTTATAACAAATTTGGAATTTCTTAAATAATAAAAATTTTGCTATTATAAAGTTTCCCAAGCGCAAGCTATTTAGTTGATTAGCAGTTTAATAATTATTAGAGCTTAGCGAGCTGCTAAATTTAAAATGGAATTTTTGCATTTAAAGTTAGAAAGAAAGTGGTGGAGAGGGGAACTGTTGGGAGGGGTAAGGTAAAGCAAAGCAGCAGCAGCACTTACTTAAAATATTAAACAACACTGAGCCTTTTGTTGGGCTCTTAAGCATCTTTCTGCATCTTGAGAATCATCTACAGCATCTCCAGCGATTCCCATAGTAACCCCTCTCCCCTCTTGACCCCTTTGCACCTCTTAGCTGCGCACTCTCAAGTGGTGACGGCGACTTCGTCTTGGTGATGCGAGTATTTAAATGTGTATCATGGCGTGCCGAGTGAAGCGCATGCGTTGATGGACTTGAATTATATGCGACTTAAGCTTCGCGCTGTCGCTGCTGCTTCGACTGCCGCTGCTGCTGCATCATGGGACAATGGATAGGGGACAGAGGACAGGGGACAGGGGACCTGGGCATCGGCATCGGCATCCTCGGCAGCCAGTGCCATAAAAATTAAAAGTCATTATGGCCTGGAACAGCATTTAAGCCGTGGAGACCGTGCCACATTCCCACAGTCCACAGCTCAACAAAACCCCGAGTTTAACTTGGAGTTGGAGTTGAAGTCGGAGAGGAAGATGACGACGACGACGACGTCGAAGAGACTTCGAGTGTCGCTCGGTGCTGTCAGAAAGTGCCATGAGACGGCAGCCACATGCGTCCACTTGGAGTGGGTTAATATTTGTTTGCATTATCATTTTGAATTGACAGCAAAGTGGCGCTTGTTGTTATTGTTGTTGTTGTTGCTGTGACTGTTCTTACTGCTCTCCTTCGTGTTGTTGTTGTTGTTGTACCTCTTGTTGCCCAGCGGGCGGGCAGGGCTCTGTTGCTTCTCAAGTTGTTTGTTGTCTGCGCGCCGATTATGGAAAGTTGATGACCGGCAAAGCTAGAGGTGACTCCGCTCTCCCTGCCTCGCTCTCTTATCCGCTCTCCCCCTTTCTTGCTCAGAGTACGGAGTACGAATCCTAGTAGCACCGCCTGCACTTAGAAAATTGCCATTTTTCTTGCCGTTTTCAATTTCAAAATGCCATTGCGCTTGTCGCTTTTGTTGTTTCAGTTTATGTGCCGCTCGTGGCGTGGCGTAGCGTGGCGTGTTGGCCGCAAAAACCGCAAACGGAATGCGGCAACAGAACGGGGTCGGGGCGGGGCAGCAGGCGGCAACACTTCGTTAAGTTAAAGCCACAGTCAAAACCGAAACCAAAGTCAACGTCAACGTCAACGCCTGTGCCAGTTAAATAGATTTTTGTTCCTCTTCTTCTTATTTTTCACTCGTCTTTTATTTTTTTGGGTTTCTTTTTTGCCTTTCGCTTTGATCTGCTGCTGCTGCTGCAACGTGGAGCAAATTGAAAATTGATTTCGGCAAAAGGGTTAGCTGCAAGACGTTAAGACAAAGTTAGCACGCCACAGTCTGAGGCAGAGTCACAGTCAGTGCGGCAAGTTCGTTGCTTAAGTCTTTCGTTTCAGGCCGAAATGACTCAAAATGCGCGCCATGAAATTCCCACATAAATTGCGCGCATTGTCAAATTAAAAATGCCTAATGAGCTGCTGCTGCAAATGTCCGTCCAAGAAGTCCACTTGGACGCAGAGACAGTCGGACAGTCAGCGATGCAAAAGAGCACAAAAATGCATTAGAAGCGAGGCCAGAGGATGTAGCCACAACACAGCCTCACGGAGAATAGGAGGATAGGAGAGACAGTTAGGGATCGCGGGCAGAGAGCGGGAGGAGAGCAGCCAAGTCAACGGCGGCGGCAAAACGTATCGTGTTACAAATCACGGCGGGCTCTGCGGGCCAAGCAGAGGACGTAGGAGCAAATGGACGGACGGACGGTTGGACTGCAAAAATAAAACAAGTTTCGAGTGGAAATGCGTGTAGCGTGCAGCGTGCGAAACACAGCGAAAAGAACATGAACATGAATGTGCCTGATGTGCTCTGCTCACCGCAGCTCACCACCGCGCTGCGCTGGCCCTGGCAAACTATAAATACGCTCGGCCCGTTTAGGCCAACATGAAAAATGGCAACACTTTTGCGCTCATAAAAACTATTTATACAGTGCCAGTGATCAGTGTTTTTCCTTTCTTTTTGGGAGCTAACCAAAGTGCCTGTGTGAACTAATATGCCCGGTCGGTGGACAGACAGTTGCAGGGCGCATGCGCGTGAGATCTCCACGCAAGATCATCAACAGGCAAAGAGGCAGCAAGCAGCAGGCAAGCCAGACAGGCAGCCAAGGAGTCCAAACAACCACACAAGCACACACACACACTCGCACATACAGTGGTACAGGGCCAAGTCCGCCGTCGAGTCCAGTTTGAGGCCGAGACCACACAAATACAGGCACGCGTTCGCTGACAGAATAAAAATTGTTGCGCTTGTGTTTAACGCGCGAACGCGGCGATATCGCAGCAGCAGCAACAGCAACAACAGCAAGATCGTAGCTTGTTTCCAAACTGGCTCCCTGGACCTCGGTGTGGCTGAGGGCTCAGGTTAAAGTGGCAGCCAGGCACCGTTGTCAGTTAGCCGCGTTAGCAAGGAGTGGGGGTAGTAGGTGAGGCGGGGGTACGGCCGTTCAGGGGCATTGTCGGCTTGCTTAGCTATCACTGAACGATTATCGTGCATTTTAAAATTCTTACGAGTTTCTGCCGTTGTTGTTCAGCCTTTTGCCTTCTTTTCTTCTCTTTTTATATTGCCCTTTTCACTCTGTTTTGTTGGTAGTGTTTAGTGCTGTTGTTGTTGTTGTTGCTGAGCAGATTGAAATCACGCATGGGAACCACAAGCGCCTTGGCTTTTGTCTGATCGTCGTCGTTCGTCGTTGAATACTCGTACAGAAAGTGATACAATAAAACTGCACAATGCCTTTAAACACATTTTTATTAATAAGTATATCTATATATCTATGTATATATAATATATCTATGTATGTATATATATATATTTTTTATTTTTCAATTTGTTTGCATAGTATACATATATATTTTTATTTTTATTTATATTTATATATAAGTAGTAGTACTCATAACTTCTCTCGTTAGGTTTGTCTGTCATTCACTTTCAATTTGTTAATACATTTACTATATAGTAGTGTAACTCTACACAAATTGCTTGATAATGCTGATCTTTATAATATGTATATATGTGTGTGTGTCTGTGTGTGTTTCTAATTGATTCTCTGACTTGAAATGCATTTTCTATTGTTTAGTTGTGGTAAAATTTAGTATTCACACATATTTAATTAAATATACTATTTTGTTAATAACTCTGCTTAACTACAACATGTGCCTGAGTGTGTGGCTAGGGCGGGAGCGTGGGTGTGGCATGCTAAACTACCAAAAAGAGCATGCGCCCAATACTAATTTTGATTTCGATCGGAAATAAAGGTTCACTGCACTTTGATAATACACATTTGTTTTTACCTATATTTTATTATTTATTAATTTGTTGTTTTTGTTTAATCAACATTCCTTTGGCTGGCATTGCTTGATAACGTTTTTAAGTGCTAGCCAATTGATTTACCACCGACTAGGCCCAGTTAAGAGCCACAACAATGCAAGTTAGTATTATATAATTCTCTTGTAGCATTTGAATTTTAATTTGTTGATTAGTTATATATTCTAAATATTTCACATATAAATTATAGCCTATGTAAAAGTTGAATTCATTCTTCTTTTTTTCTGTTGTAGTTCAGCATTTTGTGTAAAAATTGCTAGTAAATGATTGGTTTTATTTTTTTTTTTCGAGTTTAGTTGACACATTTTTAAAAAATCATTTGCTTGTTTCCATTTGTTGCTTTGTTTGTTAATTGTTTTTTTTTTTTTTCTATACTCGTAGTTAATTATACACATAAGAGTTTGTAGTTTTATTTGCTTTTCACTTGATCTGTTAACAGGATTTCCACATAAAATTCCATATCGGTGTTCAACGTTCTTTTTGGTTTGGTGTAGTTTTCGATTTTAGAGTTTAAACCATTTGGTTACATATAAATTTGTTAAAAGTATTAACTAGGTATGAAACAACTAGTTGCAAACATTTCATTTATTGTACTAATACTACATAATTGCCATTTATTTGAATCCTGACCAATGTCATTTTTTATTTTTTGTTTATAGAACTCTAAAGCTAACTACAATTTAAATTTCATATATTTTAGACATTTAGTTTTATTTATTTCTTTGTCATTTTGCGTGTCATGTTGTTCTTGTTGTTATGTGTGTGTGCGTGTGTGTGTGTATGTATTTGTTGTTGTTTTCTAAATGGAGCTGGAGCCTAATATGTGTATGTATCATTATTGTTGTTGTACATTGCGTTTAGTTTAGTTGATAACAAATTGTTGTTAGCTGTTTGCTGGCGAGAGCTTTTAAAAATCTTGTATATTTTTAAATATTTTTTGTTTGTTGTTCTTCATGCTTAGATTTCATTTTGTTTTTTTTTTTTATATTTTTTAATCATTTTTTTGTTTTGTTTTTTTCTTTCTTTTTTATATATTTCTGGATCACATATTCAAGTAGTTTCAAAATCACATAAAGATCACTCTTACAGTAGCGTATACAAAATACATACATTTCTCATACATTGTGTGTGTGTGTGTATATGTGTCAGTTAATTTCAGTTATTTTATTTGAATTGTCATTAGAAAGTATGATTTATTTTGAATTTTTGTGCTTCTCTAGATAAGATTTTTCGATTGTTTTTATTGCTATATAATTATATACTTTGTGCCCAAATATTCAGAGTTTTAGAGAGAGACAGAGATAGACGGAGAAAAGGAGAGAGCTATTAGTACAATTATTTAGTTAGTCTACACTCAACAGCTCCATTATAAAACCTTTAATTTTGTAATTGTTCATTGCGTGTTTGTTAATTTTAATTTTTTCAATTGCAAATTGCTTTCAAATTTTAATGCTTAATAAATATTTTAATATAGTTTACTGTTTGCGGTAGAGCTATGATATTAAAGCATTTTAATTGGTAACACACATTAACATGCACATTTAATTATTGATTAATTTATTAATTTGTTTTTGGCTACTACAAACACACACAAAAGCCTTTGCGCTGCTTAGTTAGCTATAAAATATATTTTCATATGTTTTTTTTTTTTTTTATTAATTTTTATAGTACCTATTTTCTTGTTCATTATTTTCAATAAATGCCTAAGTTTCTGCTTCTGAAATTCATGCTTAAATAGTTTTGTATTTCATGCCCTAAGTGATCCAACTTGTTTCATAGCTAATAATTCGTTTAGAGTTTATTTTATTAAATATATATTGGTATATATTCTCTTTTGTTTGTTCTTCATAAACTACAAATACTTTAGCCTTTTTAATTACTATTAAATTTGTTTCCATAATTTGCGCAAAAAAAGTTGAAGACGGTTTTTAGATTAGCTTTCGGTTAACATTCATCATAGACTGTATTTAATTTTATTTTATTTGTATTCGCTGTCTTGTGTTACGATTATTGTTAAATCTTATTCATCACACACTTTCATATTTTGTATATATATATTTTTATAAATATATATATTTTATCTTGTACCTTAAATTTTTGGTTGGCCAATCATTAACAGTTTTTGACTTTTTTTTGTAATTTTTTTTTTTTATGACCGGCTTTACATTGGAAGCTTATTTTTGTTTTACACACAAAAAAATAGAAATATATTAATATATATTTATTTAAATTTAAAATATTTTTGTAGCAAGAATTGTACTTAAAGCACTAACAAAATCACATAATAAACTAGTAGAGTATAAAAGTAAAATACATATGAAATGATTCAAACATTGTCAAACTGTTTTGTTTTTTTTTTTTAAATTGTATTAGCTGAATTCAAAAGTTATTAAAAAAATGATAAAAAATTAATTAAGTGAATAGATTAAATGACTATCTAAAATAGTTCTTAAAAATATTAATATTTTGTGCGGCCAAAACAAAATCAGTTTTCATTTCTAGTCGTTTCAAGGATCCATCGTCAAAGTTACTAAAATTCGTACTTTGCTTTGAGATCTCTTAGTTAGTGAAATATTTTTAATTTGTTTTCATTTCATAAGCATTTAAACATATCTAAAAAAAATTTATTAAGATACATATTTCTATATGCATCAATAACTGCAGTTTGAATATCGGTTTATAAAAATCACTGGTGGTTGTTAGTCAATTTGTTTTGTAGCTTTAATATTGTTCATAGTCAGTTACTAAAAAGTTGCTAGAAAAATTATATCATATTCTGTTAGATATTTATATGTATATATATCAATCTGTTTCTGTATCTGATATAAATGTAAATTGGTTTCATTTCATTAATTAATACTAGTAAATAGTGACTGCAAGTGACAATAAACAATTAAACAAAACTATTGTAAAATTCGATTTATACACAATAAAATGTCGTGAACAAAATGAAATTGATGATAAACAAATTTAACCAAATAATAAAATATTAAAATGAACATAGAATGAAAAAGGTGAATTAAATTTTTTTTTTTTTGAAAACAAAATAAAAATGTTGCGAGTCAAATTCAAATGCATATCAGCTTGCTAAATAATGAATTACATATTTTGTGCCTAGTAATTGCTAATATCCATGATAATTAATTTTCATATAGATAAATATAAATTATATTAGTATGAATTATTCACATATATATATGTATCTAAATATATATGTAAGCTCTGCCATATGCCCGTCTGGCATATTCGCTATTCGATTAACATTTTGCTTACAGTTTAAAGTATAGTTTGTTTGTTTGTATCGCACATTGTCAATGATGTATTCTAGTGAACCCGACTACTCTTTCTTTTTAACGGTTAAAACATATTCTATGTGTGCGTAGTTATAACCGGCACCTGACAATAGGGACACTCGGTAACCGAGCCAGCGCATGTATTGCAAATTGACAGGTGATTACAGGGCTCAAGTGTAACGGTGCGATTATTCTCCTCGCATTTCATGCACTTCTTGGCATTCTCCAAATATAATACTTTGTCTACCTCCTCCAAATCTGTGCGCAGTTTCGACTACAATAAAAGTTTGATTAAGAATTAAAAATTTATATATAAGTGTCACTAACTCACCTGCAATTGCTTTAGTTTCTGTATGGATAAATCACGCAATTCGTCGGGTAAATTGAGTTGAATCTGCACTAGATCATGGCGCTCTTTCCATTCCAAAGCTTCCTGTTTGGCCTTATCGCGATGCAGTTCAGCAATCTTCAGTTTGCACATTAATTCCTCCAAGCGGCCAGACAACTTCTGGATTTGTGCATTCTTAGTAAGTAATTCATTGGTCATGCGTCCCAAATCGCTGTTATTTTGTGATTGCAACGATTGTAGGCTAAAAGCGTTCTTGGCCGTATTGAGAGTGTTTTCAAACAGACTATTTCCCACAGAACTACTGTTAATGTCATCACGTATGGTGTTCAATTCTGATATTCTAACTGATGGGCTTATTGATAAACCATCGCCAAATCCGGGAGATATGATGCGCGATGGAAAGAAAAGGCTATTGCTATCATTTTGAGTGGCTGCCGACAGTGAGTTGCTTAGTTTATTTGATCCGCCATAAACATTGAAAAGACTGGCATGATTTGTTGGACTATAGGTGAGCGAGCTGCTGGGAATGTTGACGGCAAAGCCACCTGAGTTGAAGTCTATGAAAAAATATTAATTGATATAAGAAATTAGCACGTCTCGAATAAGTATATATATGTTAACTTTTGGACAATGACTCACCGTTAATTGAGTTACTTAGTGTCGTATTAGGAATGTTAATTGGCGCCGAGGAACGTGTTAATAAACTAGTGTTGACCGCACTTGCCAATAGCGAGTTTTCGCGTGGATCTTCCAATGTACAGGCTGCCAGATAGAAAAAGCCATATTAGTTAACAATATTTCAAAATAAACAATGCATTTTTTGCTTTTTTAGCGCTGTCATTTTGTCCACAACCATTGTTGAAAACAATAAAAACATCAAATTGAATTTGAATATGTGTTGGATATTGATATTGTTGTAGTTGTTGTTTTGTTGATTTTTTACTCACGAATACTGTCCATGGGTAGTGAAATATTTAAGATTTTGCTGGAATTTGTTGTATTTTCCAAAGCATCAACCAACATTTTGTTGGTATTATTACCATCAATATCATTTAATAACTACGAAAAAGAGATCAGAAACAGAGAGAAACGAAGAAACAAAATGAGAGCAGGACTAAAAACTCTATGACAATTGCGATTTGATGCTGTTAGCTTGGATTAGCTTGTGATCGGGTGGGGTGAGGAAAATTTATATATTTTTATTTTTATTTGTTAGCGATTGTTAGCAATATAAACTGGACAAACACACACAGGAGACAGTAAACACACGTTTGTAGTTGTTTGTTTTTGTGGATAATACGTACATTATTGCTCAGCTGAAGGAGTCCTGGTGGCAGCTTGCCATTACCGACCTCATCCTGTACCTTCAAATCGGACAAGCCATTGGAAATGAGCTCGCTTAAAGCGATTTCATGATCACGCATCTTTTGATCGCTGACCACATAAGCTTTGGGAAGTAATTTGGACAAGCAGCAAAGCGCATTTTCATTGATTGCATTCACATATCATATCAATTTTCAGTGTACCAAGAGTTATGGATGTGAGTAAAAGACAAACAAACAGTTAAACAATCACATCCAAAGTACATGTGAGCCTACTCTATAGTGTCTAGACTTAATATATTTGTATATACAGAAGTTTTAGACTGCAAATGATCCCGCCCGCTATGGTTGTGGAAAATAGCGCTTAAAGCCCATTTAAAATTGAATCGAATTTGTTGGGGGGCTGTGGAATACTTACGTTCCACATGGGCAAAGGCGCAGAATACGCTGCGTGGACAGTAGCCAGCTTGTTGGACATCATTACATTTGGTTGACTTGTAGATTTCCGGATGAAATTGTTGTTCGGTGCGTGTATGACAGTACTGGCAATTGTCACCGGACTCACAGTTACCCGGCTCTCCCCACTCCTCGCCATGCTTGACATTTGGACACGGTGTGGACCTGGGAATATATTGTGTTATTATAAACTATAAATAACTTAATTAAAATGATTTCCTTGCCTGTATTTGTACTTTCTGGGCGACCGTCGTTTATCCTTGCTGTTGTGATATTGTGGACAAGCGTAGCCCTGGCGACAGAGACGCGGCGGACGTTTGCATGGCTCTGTTTTGTAGTTGGCTAGCACATAGTTGGTGTCCTGCCACTTTGGATCCTCGTTCATCAGATTACGCTCCTTGTCAAGTGCATTTTGTGCATTGGTGCCGTCCAATGTTATGTCTGAGTTCTGTAGTGTCTCCAGCTCTTTGATGTCGTAGACCGCTTGACGTTGATCCTGCATGCCATGAGCGAAGGCACAATGCAGGCCATTCTTTACACAGTATCCCCGACTGTCTGTGTCGTGCACGCACATGCAAGTCTTGTAGTAACGTAAATGATAACGACGCTCCGTATCACCGGCTGTGCGATGAAGGAATTGACATCTGTGAGAGAGGGAGAGGGAAAACGGGTATAATAAATTTCAAGTGACGCAAGAACAAGGACTTCGAGTGAATCGCGTGTCTAAAAATAGCACCAGCAGCACTTCCTCCAGCTCAAAATAAAAACTCAACAGCAATAAAATTGTTGAGCAAACAAACAAACACAGTTACACATTTAAATACATGTCTGCACACATATATACACACACATCCACTCGCAGACATGTATACAAAACATTAAAGTCTGGGTCAAAAATTTGGATGTTGTTGTTATTTTCGGTGTTTGCTTTTGCAAAAAATTAAATTGCGTATTATTTTGTTGTCTCTCTTTGCATTGACTCTTCGTTCACTGAGAGCTTTGAAGAAAAGCTTTGCTCAATAACTGTACATTTTGAGACAGCTACCATTACAATGTATTATCATTACTAACGCCGGGGGAAAACCAAAATAAACCGAATGAAAACGCGCAAAAGCGAAACGCAATAAAAACAATGACGCACACACTTGTAGCAGTTAAAACTGCTGCTGCGCATTTCTGTGTATGTGTCTGCCTGTGTCTGTGTGTTGAGAGCACCAAGCAGTAGCAGCAACAACAACCACCAAGCAGACACACACGCGTAGACAAGCAGCACACTCTCTGATTAGAATTTTTGAGCTCAAGCAAGTTCTATTGCTAAAATCACTTTCACTTTTTGCATTTTGTGTGCGGGTGGCGAAGGCGACGACCACATTGACCTCGTCGTCGTAGGGTGCGCCGAGCCTACGCACACTCATACACACGCCGTCACAATCGCTCGTATTTATATATATATTTATGTATATATAGTCACAATTGAATTTCACTTTTAGCTAGACAAAGCTACGATGCCCCTCCTTACGCCCGCACCAAAGTTTTTGTTTGTAAACACGAAGCCAAGAGATACACACACATTGCAAAGAAATCAAGTGCAAAGAGGAAACGAAAAAATACTACGTCGTTGCTTGTTGGCGTTGGCGTCTTGGCCTCACCAGCCAGACACAATTTCTTTGCAATAACTTTAAATACTCACTCATCGCCTTCGGGACAGATTCCAGTAGTTTCATCATATTTGGTGCAATAATTATCAGCACTGTAATTAAATGTACCATCACGTTTACGTACAGGCCGCCGACGACGCTGATTTTGAAAATGCCAATTGAAGCAAACGAAGGGCCGATGCTGATTGCATTTGTGCTGAAGGAACGACTGGCATTGCTCCACGCGAAATTCCTTTAAGTATCTAAATAAACAGAAGGTTTGCTTTAGCTAAATACATATAATGTGCACAATTTAATGTTTTTATTTACGTATAATGACTGGTTTTTTCTGGTTTTGAAGATATTTGTATATTGTTCGCATCGTTCGCCATCTTGAACTGAAGCACTGATAGAGTGAGACCGCCTGCCAATAGGCAAAAAAATACTGCATTTTAAAAAATGTGTTTTATCGATGTCCATTTATCGATAGGTCAATCGATTTCAGCACGTGCAGTCGAAATGTAATTCGCTCTTTTAATTTATTTATTTATACACGCTAACCACTGTGTTGGCGCGGCCAAATATTTCAAGAAATGGCCTCTGCAAGGACTGCCAGCAAAAGTCAGACAAAAAACCACAGCGATTGCCTTTCCTATCTGCAGGTAAGTTTGCCGGCTACGGCAATAAAAAGTGTACACATGCATACACACTTGGGTGCGGAGTGCTTACTATCCTTTGCCGCCCACAGACGCTCGGCGATGCCACACCCAAGGATGTCACTGACCAATTGGCCGCTCAAATAAACGAGGAGGCCAACAAGCCGGACGCGGGGAGCATCAATCAAGCCGCATTGAATGTTACATTTCGTGTCTATTACCACATCGTGCACAAATACGAACTGCCAGATGAGCACTTTACAGACTTGTCACAACAGCTGTCGATTGAGAAGCCACATGCCTTCCTTATGCTCCAATCTGTACTGCTGACAGATCACTGGTCACGTCTTAATGCCCAACTAGTCGAGGAAAAGTGCATCGATGCTATTATTGCAGCACTGCAGCAAAACAACAGTTCCCTGGTATATCAATTGAAGGCCACGAATCTACTGGTAAAGAAGTTCCCCAAGCTAGAGCTGCTTAAGCTGCAACTGGAGCACTTCTATCATTGTCTGCAACGTCAGAGCCAAGTGGGATCAAGAGAGGAGACGCTGACGCTGTTCAATCACTGCTGCAAACAACGACGTCGTGCGTATTTCTACTTTCGCTTGATTGTCGAGTTCTGGCCGTGGACGAATCGCAATAAATACTATCTGCTCAGTGGCATACTCAATTCCCACGTACTCCCAGATCTTCTAGCTGCCAGCGGGCACAGCGAGACGGAATTCTTTGCTGGACTACGTCTGAGCCTTAGCTACAAAGGCTTGCGCGCAGCCAGCCAATATCCGGTCAAGAGTCTGAGCAGCCAGAGATCTCCAGGTCTGCTGGCGTTGGCTGTGGAGCTGTTGGTGAATGGCAGCGTTGCTGAGATACAAAACTTTCACTCGCAATGGTTTTTACGAATACAACAACGGGATGCACTGTTCCAGCTGCTGCAGGCGAAGCCAGAGATTGTAGAGTTCCTGGCCAGCTCGGAGGCAGCACGCTCGGAGGGTGATCAACATCGTCTCATACTCATATTCAGCATGTTCGCTAAGGAAATCTACGTGACATCCAAACTGCACTTCTTCAAGATCAGCACGGAGCTATTAACGAATTGCAGCTGCTTCGAAACGGATGCGCAACTCCTGATCTTTAAGTTCCTAGTGGAAAATCTGGGAAACTTTGCTGTCGAGGATTGCCTGGAATTCTTTTACAATTTCATCGAGCGTCATCGCAGCGTGGAGAGCTCAGAGTTTCGCAACACAATGCTGGGCAAGATGCCCAACATTATTAACCACACGGCGAAACATTTTAACAAGGCACTGAAAAGCGATGGAAGCGATGCACTTGCTCGGGATATCAAACGATTCTTTTGCCAGTTGCAACAACTGATAGAGAACGATATGCACTCTGATGTCTATCAGCCCAGAATCTTTGCCCTCAAGCTGTTGGAGATTCTGCAAAATTCACTCTACAGCGCACAAGTCTCCAAAAACGCCAAGATGTGCAGCACACAGCAGAATCAACAACTTGGCGCCTTTCTACTGGAGCAGGGAGTGTTTAAACCCAAAGTTATGGCCCAGTTGTTGTTTGATTCACTCAACGATCCCCAAGGCTTTGACGATGCTCTGGAATTGACGGTGTCGCTGCTGCTTCAATTGGGTCACATTGATGCGCAGAAGTGCGTTGAGCATTGCCAACTGTTGTGGTCCAGCTCGGATGTGGATGAATGTGCTCTAGTGTCGCTTTACGCACAGCTGGCGGTACGCATCTCCTCAGATCAGCAACAGATAAAGGATCTCTATGATCTTTCTCTGTTACAATTAAACAGAAAATTGGAGCCTTTTTCCAAAGATCCTCTACGAACTGCAAAAGCTGCTGGTGGTCATCTCTTTGGACACATCTGTGTTCTGAATGAGCTGATCAGTGGAGAAAATGAACATTCGGAAGTATCTCTTGTTGAGCTATTGCCGCTGCTGGAGCGCATACTCCGTGTCATCCTCGGCTTTCTGAATCTGGCGAATGCAAGGCGAGAGAATGCTGCAGTTCCCACAGCGGCTAGTTTTCAGGACATGGACGAGAGCTTGCAGCTGCTGGTCAGCGAAAGCGTCCACGAGGCTACCGAGGATGCTGAAACTTGTCGCAAATATTTGCTAATGAGTTTTTGGCTGACTTTGAAGGTGAGTTGGCTGTAATCCTTTTCTAATCCTCTCTTAATCCCCACTTCCTTTCAGGCAATTTGCGACTTGGCCACCAGCGTGGGCTGTGCCCTGCTGTGCGTTAGCAATTCCGATGTGGACTACGATGCACTGCGCCGTTGCTTGGACGTTAGTGTCGCTGTGTTGACGCGTTGCCGGCACAAAGGTGCCATTGAGGCAGCCGGTTTGAGTATTGGCAAATTGACCCGTGCCATATCCAGCACATTGGCCAGCGAGCATCAAGGATTCCAGATGCTGCATGAGTGTCTGGAACGTGAGCTCCTTTCCGAGTGCCGTCAAGTGAGCACAACACGACGTGGTGCAGGATTCTCCATTATGTTCCTGCATGTTCTTAAGAATGATAATCCACGTCGTCTGTTGCTGCATCGCGCCGTTCAGAGTATACTGCAGCGTCTAAATGAATCCTCCAGCAGCGAGGAGGCAGCTGGCAGCAATAACCATGATCGCTGGGAAGCTTTGGCGCTGCATTACCTGTGCGTGCTGGTGCGTGACACGGAACTGCGACCGGCAATGTGCAAATACTACAATGAGATTATGTTGGTGGGAATGGCGCACATCGACAATCCAGAGTGGACTATTTCCAATGCTGCACTACAGCTCTTCGGTGCAAGTCTGGGAAAACTTGTGGGTCAACGACAGGCAACGGAATTCGATACGAAACTGGCCTGGGAGCCCAGTGAGCTGAACTATGAGGAGCTGGCCTGTCTGCTGCCCAAGGCGTGCGAGCATATGCTGCATTGCTGTGATACGGAGCAGGTCAACTCCTCTATAATACTCTTTCTGGGCTTTCTATCCAAGGTGGAGCACTTGTGCACCACCGGCCAGCCACAGCAGTCGACGCAGCTGCTGCAACGCTTCCGTCGGCTAAGCTGGCGTCTTTTGCGGCACAAGTGCGAGCAGGTGCGTCTGCTGGCCGCTAGTTGCTTTGTGCGTGCTCATGAGTTTCGTTGCGATCTACCAGCGGTGCTGCTGGCCAGCGCCAAGTTAGCAACGATATTGCAGAAGGATAACTTCTACGAGGGACTCGTGTACACGTTGCATGCGGGTGTGCTTAAGCTGCAGCATGAGGCACGGCACGTGTGGACGGCTGCGAAGCTACAAGACTTCCAGGAGCAGCTGTTGAGCAATCTGCAGGTGACGGAACAGGTGAAACGCTTCAAGCCGTATACACTGAACGTGTTGCTTCAATTCCTACGTCTGTTGGAGGCCAATGAGCAGGCAGAAACTGTACGCCAGGTGCTAGGAGACCTACAGACACAACACACTCTGCCCTAATCTTAATGCTAGCATTTATCTAATCTAGCCACTAGATACCTATTTAACTAAGCCAAAAGTCAACATTTAGTCTATAATTGTAATACGCTTGCTTTTACAACAACTAAATGACGCATTTACTAATTGTACGCAGTAAATAAATGAAAATTACCAAATAGAAAAAAGGAAAAACAAACAAAAGAAAAGCGGAAATAATTTGGATTCTTCTTCAACTGAATCCCTCGCCCGTTTCCTGCTCCATAGCCTGTTGCTTCTCCTGGGTCTCCTGGGCCATCTGCTGCATCGTTCGGCTAAGGATGTTGCGCAGAATATGCGGCTTGCAGTGCTCCTCCAGCCAGGGTATGACACCGCTAGTCAGCTGCTTGAAGCTATCCATGGGTATGTGCTGGAATGTCTCAAACATTTCATCAAGTATTGCCTGAAACTGCAGAAATGCAAAGTTTGATCAGCCAGTCATAGCATGGACAGAAAGTGGGTTAAATTAAATTGCTGACCACTTGAAATTTGGCCTCATCCGTGAGTCGTGCCTCCTCGGGCCCCGGATTGGCCTGCTGGTGTTGGAGCATAGTCTCGTAACTGTTCTGTATGATTCGAAGAGCCGTCACCTCTTTTTGCAGTGCCGCACTCTCATCTTCCTGCTTCAGTTTCTGCTGATTCAGATAGCCAATGTAATCGATGGATTTTTGCAGTATCAGCGCTTTGCTTAGCTTGTAACCAGACGAGTCATTTGGCTGGCAACGTGGCACCAGCTCTTGCAGGCTATCATAGCCCTTCTTGATGGCATCCCGACGTTTCTGTTCCGCCTGTGTATGCGCCGAGCGCCTGCGTTCCTTGTAGCTGAGTGTCGAGTTCGGATTTGCGGTTGACGAGTGTCGGGCATCGCCGCTATCGTCGTCGTCATCTGTTCAATGGAGAGACAGACAGGTCGGGCAATGTAATTAAACACTGCACGCTGATAGTGGACACCAGCAACAGCAAGAACAACAGCGACAGCAACAACTTCAATGCCATCTCATTATCAGCTGCTTTGCTCGTCACGCTCCTAGCAAAACAAACAAACAACAACAACAAATGGGAACTGCGACCACCTACCAGAATTGTGTGCCGATGAATTTGGTGTGTGTGTGCTGCCAGCGCTGCTGCAGCGTGAGTAGTGTTTGCCACCCAATTCCTGGTCTTGTTCCATGTTGAAGGCCTCCTCCTTACTAGACAAGTTATCGCTCATTATCAACTGCGTCGTTGTGATGTCCACAAAAACAAAAGACCATTTGACACACACACAAGAAGATTGAACAATTCAATGGTTTACAGCACTTATTTAAGCTGTTAATCAACACTAACAGAATTGCTTAAGTGGGGTATTTAAAAATATATATATTTTATTATTTAAAGGTGTGTATTAAAATGTAATATTCACATTGTGCGCATATCCCTTTAGTGTTTATTCAACACACTACAATCTTAGTTCGTCAATAAATAGCTTACACAAATCGCAAAAACAATACCCCAGCAGCGTGATAATAATGGTTTTTTAAATCAGAGTTGCCTTGATTCGTTTTAAGTGTGTCATTTGGCGTTGTAACTCATTTCTGCGTTTTTTTACTTTGTTAATTATTTAATTAAAAGCAAAAGGAACTAACTCATTATTAAAGTCATTAAAATTCCGTAAAATATTGTTAAAATGCAATTTGTTAACTTAAAAGTATTCAGCGTTGCCACACAGACACAAAAACCAATTTTATCGGTGACCCTGGGTGTGGCTCCAAGTTCAGTGATTTGCAGTGACTGGATAAAAGGCCGTGACAGCTTTATTTATGTAGCTGTGTAATATTATTATTTAGTTATAATTTCTTCTTAATAGGACCATCAAAAATATAAATAACTTAAGTTTAACTTATATATTCAACCGATTAAATAAATTCTTTTCTAGAAATATAAGTTTTCATAATAATTTTTAAATAGACGCGCCTTGAGTCACTGATTCGCTGAGTCACAGCTCATATCAATCATATCAAAAGGCGGATTAGATATTTGTTTGTATTGCAGCCCTGCTTTCAGCACCGGCACGATGACTTTTACGTTTTCGTATTGAACTTTGCCGTCGTGTCGCTTTTTAGTTTTTTCGAGCCGCTTGCAGCGATTTTTTTATAAATTACATTGTCAAGGAGACAAGGAAAGGTTGCGCCACGAACCACAAGCCACAAAATGGGTCTGCTATACGCGTTGCGTGTGAGAATCATGAATTTTATGATTTTCTTCCTAATAATAATCTTAATGCCGGGTCTGCCACCGCGTACCACTTTCCCCTACAAAGACTTCACGTAAGTGCAATCAAACTAATTGGAATTACCGCACATTGCAATACATAACCGGCAATAATATTGGCTTACTGTAGTGTTAGCCCGCCTAAGGAATTGAAAGGTGCGCTGGAGCCCAACTTTCACCTGGAAGGTGCTGAGCGTCTTCTAGAGGGCCGCATCTATGGCCCCGAGCATCTAATTGTGCGGAACAATGAGATTTACATGGGACTGCACGGCGGTGAGATCATCAAGCTCACTGCCAACCATGTAACACATGTAGCCAAGTTCGGTCTGCCGTGTGGTAAGTGCTATCTAAAGTATGTACTTAACATGGCTTAAACCAAAGCTTCTTTTAGCCGAAACCTTCGAGGAGGCACGCTGTGGTCGTCCCCTGGGCATGTCATTTGACACACAGGGCAACAATTTGATTGTGGCCGATGCTTACTACGGTTTGTGGAAGGTGGACTTGACCACAAACAAAAAGCAATTGCTCGTCTCTCCGCGTCAGGAGCTGCCTGGCAAAGACATAAATCGTCCAGCCAAAATCTTCAACTCGGTGGCTGTGAGCAAACAAGGAGACATCTACTGGACCGATTCCTCTTCGGACTTTCCCCTGCAAGATCTGGTCTATACCTCATTTGCTAATCCATCTGGCCGGTGAGTTCATTTCTAATGATCAATCGAAGCTGCTGTAGAAACCGGTTTTTGATTTCATTAACTCGCATCTGCTTTGTCTAACGCATAACACCTAACGTATTTCTCGTTTTCTCTATACATTCTCCAGTCTATTCAAATACAATCGTGCCAAGAATGAGAGCGAAGTGCTAATGGATGAACTCTTCTTTGCTAACGGTTTGACCCTTAGTCCCAACGAAGATTTCATTGTTGTATCTGAGACGGGAGCTCAGCGTTTGATGAAGTATAACTTGAAGGGACCTAAGGCTGGTCAGAGCGAGGTCTTTGTTGATGGTCTGCCCGGTATACCCGATAACTTGACCCCTGACGCAGAGGGTATTTGGGTGCCATTGCCAGTTGCCTCCGACAGTGAGAATCCATCAACATTCTCGCTCTTCTCCCGTTTCCCAACGATTCGTCTGTTCCTGGCTCGCATGCTGGCACTCCTTGAGCTGCCCTTCAAGTACATCAACAATGTGTATCCCAACAAATTCTGCCAGCGCTTTGTGCACTTCATTGGCCATGGCGAAAGCGTAATGCTCTTGGCTCCTAAGCGCAGCACTGTGGTGCGCGTGGATTGGAATGGCAATATTGTGGGCTCTCTGCATGGCTTTGATAAGTCCGTTGTGGGTATTTCTCACGTGCTGGAGTTCCAGGATTACTTGTATCTGGGTGCACCCTTTAACAACTATTTGGCGCGTGTCAAGTCACCCAAAGCATCCAAGCAACCTACTGTGAAGGTGCGCAATGTGCGTGTCGAGGGCGAGGGATTGGAGGCATCTGTTGGTTCAGCGCCCCCAACAACCACCACCAAGCCAAAGGCACAGCCGGCTCCAAAGACTACCACGCCCAAGCCACAGACAACAACAACCACTACAACCACTACCAAGAAGCCAACGACAACAACTACAACCACGACAACAACAACGCCCAAGCCAAAGACTACGACAGCCAAGCCGGCGACAACAGCAGCTCCCACCACTACAACGACAACAACACCTAAAAAGGCAACAACCACAACAAAGAAGAGCACAACAACAACCCCCACGACGACAACAACACCCAAACCGGCAACAACAACAACACGCAAAGTACCCAGCAAACCAGCGCCTGTTGAGGAAGACATTCCCGTGGACACGAAGCCACCACAGAAGGAGAAGCTGAAGGTGATCAACAAACAAGGCGACCACGTTGAGCTTTAAGCGTCAACAAGAACAATAATCTTTATTGTATGGTTTTGGCAAAAGATTTTATTTTCATTCTAATTCTGTGCCCCAAATGTTGAATTGAAGTGTAATTAATTTAGTTGAACATACTAGCTAAAACTAGCTAAATTGTAACTAGCTGCAAGCTTCATAATTAGCCAAAACTGTTTAGACTCATTGGCAGCTTCTTATATGTTGCACAATTTGCATATAATTGCGTTTTGCCGAACATTTATAACATTCGAAACATTATTACAAAAATGTTCTACGAAAAAACATTCCCAATTGCACATTAAATTAATTAATTATGTATTTAGTTACGACTCTCATTAAACAATGCTCGAACATTGTTAAGCAATTAATAGAAAATAGAAAACACTTTTCATTCCTTTTGTACTGATTTGTGAGTTGTAATTTTCTTTTTTTTCCACTTATAAGTAAAATGTTTTTTAAAAACAATAGGACTTATATTTAAACTAAGTATTAAGTATAAATAGTGACTGAGTGTGTGTTAAGTGAAGTGTACAACTGCTTTAACACTTTGGCCGGCTTGGTGGCTCCTTGGGATCCGTCCAGCTCCACTCAGAGTAGTGTATGCAGCGACCGAGTTCCTCCGAGTAGAGTTGGGATTGCGGACAGCGTTGAAGGCGCGCCCGAGTGCCTTGTCTATCACACACCCAGTAGGCCGTGGGATCCCAGAAGTTGCGGAACATGCGATTCACTTCCTCCAGTCCCTGGCAGCCGGGTTCGCCATCGTGTTCGTAGTACTTGGACTTCTGAATGGGTAAGTGTGCGGTGGCCATGATCTATATAAGTAATTGAGGAATGGGGAAATATTTAGCTAGTTTTCTATATAGATTAACATACATATAAACAAAAATATGTATCACTGCCTGTTTGGCGGCCTCAATTAATTTAGAAATAATCCGCTTTGTTCTTACCTCTTGCTTTCTAATGATTTTGATGTGTTTCTGTCAAAAAAAACTTTCGGTTGGCAACGGTCAAGAATTCTGTCTTGAAGAGCGCAAAAAAATATTTGTGTGTTTGCTGCTTCACAATTATTGTGCTTCTGATTTGTCATAGCGAATCATTTCTCGTTTAAATACGCTTCGTGTGCGCGCCGGAACGACGGGGCGGTAGCTGCGGAAGAGGCGTGGAAAGGGTAGGGGTAGGGACGAGCGGTCCGGTTCGCATTAGTAATGTCTGGCAAACATTGACGCGACGAATGATATTTTTAGACCCTGTAATGTATAAAGTACAGGGGTCTTTTGAAACACTTGAGAGTGAAATGTGCGTAATAGGTGGATAAAGGCGTGGCCACGCCTATAAATATTCGTTAATAATAAAACGTTTTTGTTTCTGATACTAAGACATATTTATGTATGTGATCGTTGAAGGGTAGTTACAGGGTTCTTTACAGTCGATTCAATGGACTGCAACATTTCCTACTTGTCAGTTTTTATCTTTATAATACCAACAACAAAATTTTTGTTGAGTTCGCTGAAAATTATTTTAACGATCGCGCATACCGAACGCTGCCTTGATCTTGACGATGTACGACTGTCGGGACTGTCGGTTTGTTAGTCTGTCGATCGGTGGAATAGCACAGATTGGTCATACGTTCACTTTGAATGGGTCACGTGATTTCTCCGTGTTCGGGGAATACGTCTAGCGAGAGTTTTTGCATACTGACATAATTGGCATAGTTCGTGGTGAAACGGCGATAAGAAGCGTGCACGATCGTCTGCGTCAATACCCTTTAAATGGTTAGGCAAAATATAAACGGAGTTATGTGATTAAGATACCTCGTAATGTGCTTAAAATAGCATATAATTATCATAAATGCTATAGCAATAGACGCGTTCAGTGGCGCAAGCTTGTCAGCAGCTGACGTGAGTCACTTGTGGATTCCCTGTTAACAGCCATTTATAACATGCGAACAGTTATTATTCAACAGAATATCATTATTGTGTAATGTTTAATGATATTAATTTTATTGAAACAAAGCGAAAAGTAAGCTGATTGCTTTGGGGATACTCTATAAAAGCAATTGTTTATAATAATAGAGTAAATAATGTTGTTTTGTGGTTGAAGAGTTATGTGTAAAGCTAGTTGACGCCATATTATTCGCTTCATAATATTTATAAAGATAGGTGTAACTGTATAGACGGTAGAGCTTACATAATCATGTATACTTATTTAAAGCTTTTCAGAAAGTAAAACTTAATTTTTAAAGCTTACAATAAATAATAGAACTTGTAGTTTTTAAAACAAACAATAAACAATAGAGTGAAAAACTTATCATACCCTATAAGTCAATACCCGTTTGTAGGGTACATAAACTGCCGCTTGGCAACGCACTTCAGTCTCCAGTTCAACAAATAAGTATCGAAAGGGCATAAAGGTCATTGATTTTGCAACTCTCGTGATGTACAGCAACTAAAAATCACATTTCTAATTGCGAAATTCAACAAAAGCTAACAAAACAATGTTTATTACGGCTTGTAATCGCCCAGTCTGACCCTGAGATCATGCACAAGATGTATGAATAAAGGCGACAACAGAAGCGGCTTCTGGGACGAGCCCCCTTTTATTGTGTTATGCCCACTTGTTTTATTTGCGTGCTTGGCGGTAGTTTCCACGCTCGACGTCTGGTGACGTGTGTCACCTTCTCAAAGCATCGAGACTGATTAAACTAGTCTTATCACAGCCCCGTACGTAGTGGACTTACTTGAGGGCGCTCTTCGCTTACTTTGTAGGCAACCGGATAAAGGTAGTTCACGTGACCGGTGAATGGCAAGGCGAACAGCGTCTGAAAGTATTTATAATATTGACCAATTACGTGATAAAGGGTTGGGGGTAATTATTTATGCGTTTTGCACACGTGGGCAGCAGACGGTTAAAGTTTCGCAGTCGGCACGAAACTGGAGCTCACGGGACGTATGCGAAATGTTAGCACTGCTAAATCAATTGATTAGCATCTTTGGGCGAAAATAAACTCGAAAATAAATATCGGGTATTTAAGGTAGAAATAGGCATAAGAAGATGTGGGATTAAAAGTAAAGAGTGAAGAAAAATTAAATTTTTGATGAGTTTTGGTTGAAGGCTTTAATAATTTTATATAGCTGTGCTTATATTTTGATTACAGGGTATCATATGTTTGTGATAGAGTATTTTAAACACTTTTTAATACAGTTTAAAAGCTTTTAGTCGCTGAAAGGGCGACTTAATTCACCAATAATTATATTTATGTAAGATTATACACGTGAAACGTAGTCACATGTCTATAACACCCTCTTCTGAATCCAATTCTGTTAAAGGGGTGTATAAGTTACGTTTCTCGTTTCTCGTTTCTAGCTACAACTTCCGTTCAACTCTGAGCTATTATAAATTAAATTAAGTTAGTTTTTTGGTTTTTAAATCCACTAAAAGTTTCCGCTATTTTGCTGAGCAGTGTAATTAGCGGAGAGTGGCGAGCAGCACACGTGAGTTGCCAAGCGACTTATAAATAAATGATTAATGACAAATTGCCACAATTTAAGTGCCGAGTCCCACACGGATGCTGTAGACAATAAGGTCGGCTATTGTTTGCTATCGCCTGTTAATCCTACGGCTGCAACAAAAGGGCGACTCCGGCTAATATCCATTTGGCCGGACGGTCACGCGTCTTCAGGTTGAGCGTCCAGACGTAGGTGTTGCCACGCGACCTGTCGGACAACGAATAATAAAATGAGCATGAGCAAAGGTCAGGGGTCGTTCACCTGGTCTTGTATAGTGGACACTCGTAGACGCGCTGTAGTTCCTGTTTCTCCTGAACAATGGACTTGATGTAGACGACGGGCATGGCACACAGTAGTTCCTTGGGATGCAGTGCCACAATGGAGTTCAGTTGACAGTCCCAGCTGGCGCCATCCAAATAAAGTTCATGCACAAAGGCGCCCTCTATTGGTGGCAAGCTGTAGAAAAACTCATTTCAATCGGGAATCAAATTCTTTCTAAAGTGTTAATCTTACGTGACGTCATCCTTTTGCTTCTTGGTCACATCGCAGCTGATCAGCATGCGATCGAGTGGTAGATCATGTTTCCTGGCGCTCTCCTGCATGATGGCCGTAAGAAAGCTCTGCGGATTGAAGAGTCCTCCCAACCAGATGGCGCAGGGTAGCTTAAAATCATTTAGCCAACCAGCCAGCTCCTTGATTCGATGCAGAAGGTCTGCGAACCAGCCCTGCAAGCCCAACATGCTGGGATAGGCCAGCTGGGACCAAGCCGTCGGCACATGATCATAGAATATGGCATAGTCCAAACGCTCCATTTCCTGTGTAATCGTAAGTTCTCCCTTCAGGCCCAGCATTAGTTCTCGCAGGGATCTCTTGATCTCGCGAATTAGTGCATTCATGCGTTCACACTCCTGCAGAGCTACCACAACAAAGGGTGTCTTGCGCTCTACCCGATTTAGCAGCGCCTGCAGATTGAACTCATCCTGCAGCTTGTCCAGAAAGTCATCAATCATGATCTTGACCAGCTCCTCACGCGGTGCGCCGCAGTGTGTGCTCAGCTCGGACTCACGTGGCTGCAGCTCGAAGATAGTGCGCAGCAATTGCTCCGATGCGCTGGTTAGGAAACCAATCTCCGCATTGGGATGCAGTCCATAAAGTAAAGGAGACTCCTCGGGTAGCATTTCGCGTATGTAGTTGTGGTAGCCCTCGAATTCGAGGTTGGGTGGCGCTGGAAAGCCAGGGCACAGCTCAAAGTCGCCGTCTATGAGATCCTGCTGCAGTAGCTCCTCTAGGAACGTCTGACACAAGCGTCTGTCCCAGTCGTCGGTGATATGGCCACCATACATGATCTCGCCAAAGAGATAACGCAGATCCTCCCAAGGTATGCGATTGCTGCCCTCAAGATAATTGTGGAGGACGTTTGCCGAAATGGTCAGGTCACCTACATTGAAGGGATACACCTTGTTCCAGCCCTGAGGACCGAATTTCCGGCGTTCCCCGGCCACCGCATGAAAGTAGCAGAGCGCAAAGAGTATGGACTTGAACTCTGCCTCCTGGGTACACGTCTCCAGCGTGTCCTGCGAGAAGTTGTCCCAGGCTTTGCGCAGATTGGCAGCCATGCCAGCAGGAGGCTCATTAACTACCTTCAAAGAGGATTCCAGCACTCCCTGGGGAATGACATGATACTGAGGATCGGGTGCGGGTTCAGCGCTGATGAACAAACGGAAATTGGAATCTCCTTGAGATTCCGACTGCAGCACAATCCGCTCGATTAGCTTCTCTAGCGTGGGCAACCAGTTGACCACCAAATGGATGTTCTGCAGAATAACCCACTGCTCGCCCGAGCTCAATGCCTGCTCGATGGCTTGCTCGGCCAAGAGCTCCTGCCCTTGACCTAGGGAGATATTAATCAGTGTGCCTGCATCCGCATGAAATCCCTGTTGCTGTCCAAAACGCTCCACATCCCGTATGGGATCCACACCGGGCGACAGTATAAAGAAAGCAGGCGTGGCTGCATTCAACTCCTTGAAAATGGCCACAAACGGCGGTGTTTGCACCTCGGCATAGGCACGGCCCATGGTCTGCTCGACAAACTGGGCCATGGCGTAGGTCATGCGATCGGGACGCAGCGCCCTCACAATGCACAGTTTCTGCAGTGGGGTGCGGTGCTTCCACTCACCCGGAAACTGTTCCCGCTCTGGTGTGTCGCTGGACATGAACTTACGCCAACGTTTCGTGTAGTTTTCCATGTCCTTGTCAATGCCATAGAAGTGCTCGATCAGAGCCAGTGACTTAATGCCACCCCAGGCACTGCGACCCACGAAATCCAGTGGGGATAGCGTATTGGGATCATGTGGATAGCGTAACAGAAAATCTGTTTCATCCTTGGCCACCTGCTCGGCGGCAATCATAATACGCAATGTGAGATGGGAACTGAACGTGAGCTTGTCCGCCTCAAAGAGACCACGCAGTGTGTAGCGATAGGTCTGTAGTGTGATGGAGTCCACCAAGTGAAGCACACGCTGCTCGTAGCTCTTGGAGTTTGGAGCCACAGCTATGGCCTGACGAAAGACGTGCATAAAGGACTTGAGCGAGAACTTATAGATCGGATTAATGCGGTTTAGATCCGTTAATACAAAATACAAAATGGCCGCTCTTTTGGCAGCAGCGCGATAAATATTTCGCGTCTCATCGATTTGCAGCGTCGTGAGATGAGCTTCTCGCACCTTGGACTCAATGTCGTCCACTGTGCGCTTCGTGTTCTCCAAGTTGAGCACCAAGGCGTGATCCTCGAGCACGTTCTCCCCAGCTGAGGTCAGTCGTGCCAGCAGCTCATCCTCGAGCGCTTTGAGTGAGATTTTAAATGTGTTCTGCTGCAGTGTAACCTCAGTTTTCATTTGCTCCAAATCCGGACGCTCAATTTTGACCACTTCCGCCAGCAGCTGCTCCTCGAGGCCATCCGGTGTCACGGTAAAGTTAATAAGCGTCATCTGTGCCTGCATTTCCGGCTTGTAATGCGGATTGGGTAACTTCGTGTGCAATATGAGACGGAAATTTGCATTGAACTCCATTTCCTTTTCGCCAATGCGTAAATAGCGTCCTTTTTTGATCAACGCCCGACTCAGTAGTGGCTCCAAAACCGTGTCCAGCGTTTCCTCAATTTGTTCGATTAGCACCGTGTCGCCATGGGAAATTGACTTTTCCAGTGCCTCCAGGAAACCGCGCTGTGTGAGCCGCAGCACCACCAGAGCGGCTCCAAAGCGGCTCTTGATCCACTTAATGCCCTGGCTAGAAGCATAAATATTTATCAACATTGTTGGATAATTGTTTGGGTTTTTTTTATTAATTTGTAAAAGTAATGAAATTCGTGAAAATAATTTAAGAATATATAAAATTGCTTTAATTAAAGAAATTTCAACTTCAAAGAATTGAAAATTCGAAGAAAAACACAATCATTTCATTAAGAGAAGGAGTTGCAATTCCTGGTAATAATCAAAATTAATGGAACTGACTCCGAGTTAAATACTCTCAGGTAAACACAAAGGACTCTATAGGTGTTACTGGTGTGAATCTTTAGGTGATTGCATGTTTAATGGAGCAACACTCACAGCTGGGGATCAATCATCAGAGGCCAGCGTGTGGAATGCTGTAATATTGTCGCATTCTCCGTGGACATGCCATCCATGGGCAATCCCTCATTGTTCCACGTCGCAATTTGTGCATCGTCCGATAATAATGTCAACGGGTCGACACCTTCCGTGTGCGGTATGAGAGGCTACAAGTGGGAAATGCGATTCTTATTAAGGTCATTTAGCCAAGAATATATATACGTGTGTGTCTGATAAAGACTTACGTCCATTTTGCGAAAACTGGGCAGCCACATCTTTTGCTGCAGCTCCTCGCGATAGCGACGCGTGAAACAGCCCACGTACGAGAGGAATGAGGAAATTAATAGTATATCACCGGGTAGAGTGCCAATCTTTGCCTGTAAACTGTGAGACAATACGACGTTGTTAAAGCTAGGGGAATTTTCCACCCTCTTATAGTGTCGCCCGCAATGGATCAGGTATTAATACCCCACGCTTAAGGCCAGTAAATTGTGCTTGTATAAATTACAAGTGCAGCAGGAAACTGAAGGTTGCTTCACGTTGTGCAGCCATTGCATTTGAATAGACGGGAAATTGAAAAAATAATAAAGCTGACAAGAAAACATAGCGTGGGTGGTTTAAAGAGTTAAGTAAATCAACAGTTAAATCAACAGAAACACTGATTTAATTTGATTTAAAGACAACAGCTTTTTCAACACTTTGAGCCACCCTCGCTAGCTGTAACTACAACTTGCTCAAGAGTTTATCGACAAAAACAATATCAGCATCATTTTGAGCTTGAATTTCTCCGTTGTCTTTGCAATTGAGCCATGTACTTAGTTGAACAAGTGGATGTATAAATTATTGGAAATTTGCTAGATGCCAGCATGCTCTTATTGAAATATTTCACTTGTACGCCGGACAATGGAGACGAGAAGGGTTCTGACTTGACTCTTAAATAATTGAGTTAAATTTATAAAAGCAATGGCAAAAGCATAACTTTTATTATGGCTCAAATGATTTATGTTTAATATCTAAACAAGTTAAAACTTTTGCTAATTGAATAATATAAAACTCTGCAAATATATGGCATAAATGTCTCAAATATCAAATAAATGTGTTCATGTGCATGTGTTTGTGTATTGTAAAATTAAAATAATTGTTTTTTAAGGAATATTCTGGTAAATGTTGGCAAAATACCTGTCAAGTGACATAAGAGCATTCCCATTCAAACATACAGAATTTATATATACTTCAAAAGCAGCAGCCCAGTGCCAGAAAAAAATCGACCATAAAACAACAACATTCCAAATAAATTTTATGAGTGTTTGTGTGCGTTTGTGTGGAGTACATGTAAGGCTATAGTCAAATAGAAATTTATATGCAAGTCATAACGGTTTACGCACAGACACAACGTACAACACAATAATAGTACAACTGAATTGCAAACATAGAATATTTTTGACCGGTTTTTACAGCTGCTGTTCTACCTTATTGTTCGCAATGCCATTTTTGTTCTTATTGTCGAGTGCAAATTATATTTTCATAAATATTTGAAAATGCTCTCGTAGGAGTAACGTTTTCAATTCTGACATTGGAGCGTAAAGTCCTCTATTTTACTGAAGCTGTTGCTCCTTTGCCAGTGCATTGTAAGCATTTTACTTTGGAGTAGTTTCCCAGCACACACTTCTACATACATACACACTCTTGTAGTAAAATGTGAAAAGTAAGCTCTCTTCTTGTCTGTTAGATCCTTTCGACAGTTTTTTATAATTCAATACGGTACCACATCAAACACTTATATATATATATATATATATATATATATATATATATATATATATGTTATTTGTAAATACCAGAAGCATAGTATGTGACTTTTGGTGTGCGGCCGATTGAATACTTTTATGTGTGAATTTTGCAGTTATTTAGATGATATTTGAAATGCTCCAAAGTTCTGGCTTATTCTGCTCTTATACTCTTTCACCTTGCACGTTCACTCAATTGAATTTTCATTGAAAAATCTGTGTGCAGCCACAGGGGCTTCATCGTATTGTCAAAAAGAAAAGTGTGTCACATTGACCAAATTGTTATTGACATTTTTGCATATGAATTTGATTAGATTTGCAAACCGCATCGAAATATATATGTGTTTGTCCATTATAAACTGACATTACTGTATGTGCTTACTTAAATCATCAATTGTGTTTGTCTAAATGCTGAAAGAATCAAGTTAAATGGAAAACATTTATGTGATTAGCACAAAAGTATGCTTTAAAAAACGTTTAGAAGTACTCTTTAATATTGTGAGATGAATCGTTGCATACTTTTCTGCATCATGATAAATATAGTTTTTGTGTTGTCACACAAATGTAGACCTAAAATAGTTGTTCTGTTTTGTACAGCCAATGCTAAATAAATATTTTAAAATATAATAAAAGCCGAAACCATAATAAAATTAACACCCTTTGCAAAAATCGATTTTATTTTAACAAGTTTTGTTAGTTCAACAATTTTTAAATAACGACTGTCAAAATCAACTATTCAATAAAGGATATTCTAAAGGTGTTAAATAATGTTTACCTGTCGATGTCTTTGAGCCAGTTTAACAGTTCAAAGCTGCTGCTATGAAAACTAAGATTTCGACTTAAGTGTGCAGTCGATGGCTTAAGAAGTATAGAAAGGGTATTTGCTGGTAAAGCAGGTATTAAGCCATGCCCTAAAGTGTTGGGTGTTAGAAAATCAAGCGTTGTTGTTATTTATGCTGCCAGTATTAAATATAGAATAAACTAAAACAGCAAATAATTCGATACATTTGCAGATCTGAGCCAAGTAGATACAAAGTTAACTTAATAAGCTCGACATTTTCTGTAGTTTGCTGCTCTTCACATTTAATTCTTATTAAAGCTTAAGCTGCAGCAATAACTTGGTCTATTTTAATTGCTGCACGCTGGGCTTAATCGCATTTTGGAGCAACATGGGCTAAATGTTGCAAGTGCAAAGCTCATTGAAGTCGTCTTCGATGCAGCTTATTTACTGTTGTCACAAATAAATGGCGACCAGTTCATTGGCTGCGACAGTGCGCAATTTGTACAATTGGCAAACCGGCAGTGCAGGCAGGCCCAGAATGAGTAGGAGGCGGAAAAAGGGAGGGGTCGTGAAGGTGGCACCAAATGAGCGCAAGTAAATAAAATTTACGGCCTTTTGTTGCTGCGGTGGCCCGCCAGTGTGCAAAATGCCAACGCAGTTCGTTCAACTGAAGGCCTGGCCCAAAAGCAGGAGGAGCGAGAAAAGCAATTAAAGCGATTGCGGGCACACACAAAATGTAAATTAAATTTAATAATTGATGGCACATAAATGCGACTCTAGCCCAGTCTCTCACCTCTGTACGGATTCGCGCCAACGTACATTTTCGTTGGCCAGTCCATTGACCAAACGATGCGCCAGATCGATGGTGAAGGACGTCTTGTCCGCTTCGCTTTGGCATTTTTGCTTTTCGGCCACGGCATGCTCGAATTCGGCCTGTATTTCGGCCAGTTTATCCTGCAAATTGTTAATTTTCAACTTGAGATATTGAAGACGTTCACGTGCTTCGAACAGCTCCTGCTGTGAGTCCTGCAGTGCCTGCTGTTTAGGGCCAACTATAAGAAAGACCTGATGATAACGATGTAGATTGATGACCCAGGCACAAAGTCCAGCAGCGGCCACTGATTTTTGCACTACCTTATCGGGATTGAACTCTGGATCCTAAAAGAGAAATTACTTTTTTAGGTATATAAATCATAAAAGTAACTGTTTAGTTTACCTTAAGATACTCCTGAAGTGTTTCAATGATATTGGGGTGTATGTTGTCCTTGTTGTAGTTGAGCAAATCATTGAGAAATTGATCCACACGCACCATCATCAACTTGGCTGCCTTCCAGCTGCGATCACGTGGTATTTTTCCATTCGTTGCCAGTAAAACCATGACAGCAGCGCATACATTAATCACAGCCTTTGGCGGCGAACCAAAGGACTTCAATTCGGTGAGATTGTTCTTATTGAGGGTATTGAGCGCCGCCTGGGCAGCGACAAGTGCCGGTTCGGCCTGTCGCAAATCCTGTTCACACAGTTTGGTTTTAATCGAAACATCCTCCTCTATGACCCGCACACGTTTCTCCTCCTCAGAGGCTGTAAAACGTTCTCGCTTCACCTTTTCACTCTCGGCACTAACAATTCCAATCAGCTTGTCGGCAGCCGCATTTTTGGCAGCCAGTTGAACCTCTTGGATGGCTAGTTGTTGCTGCAAGCGAAATACACGAAAAGAAACTATAGGAAATAGAAAAAACTTTTGTGTTTGAAACACAAACTCCAACTCGAACATAAACCGAATTTCGTAGCAACTTTAAAACTTTGTGCTGACTACAGTAAAATAATTAAAGCACTGGCACGATGCCACAATATTGACATGGTGCAACTTTTTTTCGCACAAATTGCGGGCACCGAAATACGCGTGTGTGTTGCGTATCTGTTCCCCATTGTATTCGAGTGTCTATTGAATAAAAGGTCCTGAAAACACAACCCGACTCTTTTTGTACTCGCCATTAAAGGGTACTATAATCTTGTGTGAAGCTCAGAAAAGGAAAGCTTGAAAATATAATTTAAGTAGCCAAAGCAACTTGGCCCGTGTCGGTCATTCTGACCGAAATTGTTATGCATAGTTTAGAATTTTACTCCAACCCCAAATGTTGTACGAAAAGAATGACAGGCAAAAATTTTAAAGACAGAGCTTTTGAATTTTGTTCGTCATTCAAAGAAGATATCTTTTGATGTATTGTATACATTTTTTAATATTTTATATTCATTTATTTAAATTCTTTTGTGGTAATTCGATAGTATCTCGTAATGGAGTAAACTCGTGCACATTGGAGCTATATCATTTTCTTTTCTGCCTGTTTGCTGTCTCTTTTCAGCTGTTTTAATACAAACGAATTCAATTAAATTCAATTAGTTTAAATAACATTTGGCGTCTATTCGTTTTTATTGGTATTTGGAGTAAAGTTTTTTGTTTAGCGCACAAAAGTATGCTACAAAATAAATGCGATTGCTAGCCATTGCGTAGTCGCAACGTAACCGGAAACGGCACTTGCACTGCAACGAGTATGAGAAAGTGTCGCCCATTGGAAGCTGCTCAACCAGCCTGGCACTCCTATCCTGCTCTCCCTTTCATCCACTTTTTCTCTTCTCCATGCTTGCCATGGCAAATGGGCAGCAGATTTGCTGTAACAACAATTCAATTAAGCGCACTAATTGAATGCCCGACGCGTCGGGTCGAATATCGCAGTGTCGATAGCAAAAAAAAGGACCTGAATCGAACACGTATGGACTCGCACACTCCTATCTGTCACATACACATTTCTGTTATGAAAGACCAACGAGCGGGTACTATGAGATTGTAAACGCAACTTATATGCCAACGAATAATTAAAAGATTATAAAATCTTTTAGAGTTAGAAAGCAGAGCAAAATTTTTATTTTGAAAAGATTAAATCTATAAGTAACAAATCCACTATTAATATTTAAGCCATTTTCAGTGCTTCTATGTGATCTATGTAGGGTATACGAGCTGCTACCACTTAACTCTTGTGCAATTGAGTTTTCTCTTTATCATTTACTCACCTTTAGGGTGTCGACCTGACGCGCGCACTCGGCCAACTTTGCCATGCCGCTCTGTAGACGGGATATGCGTTGAGCGAACTCACCGTTTTTGTCGACCAACAGTTTGCGGTAGAGGAAAATGTATTCGAGAAATGTTTTCGGTGTCGTATAGTTGTAGCGTTTTTCATTTTGCAGATAAATTTTCGATATCTGATTCACAGTGCCGTGAACGTAGGCCATAAAGCAGCCGATGGACGGTATGAGTTGTAGCTGTGAATGAATGAGCTTGAGTTTCATTTTGTCTATCAACTGCTATAGGGAAGTTTAAGTGTGTGTGTTGGTGTGTTTGTGTGTGACGTGTGTGTACGTGTGCCGACACTTGTAGTGTCCGTTGTGACAGTTTAAAGTTGTAAATTGTACACGGCTGGCGTATAAATAAATTTGAGCGCGGTGTTACCTCCAAAATGTCACTGATTTCGGTGAGAAACTTTTGGGACACGGACTCCAATGCGCTTCTGGGCCATTCATGGAACCAATCAATAGCAGTGCGACTGATAATAGCTGGAAATTTTCTAGCCCTTATACGTAAAGTTTGTCCAACTGGCGAGAAACAGAGCACAACTTTTAGTAGTCGTCGCACTTTCTCCACAAAATAACGCCAACAATTTTCCTTGGTATCTAGAGAGCCGCTCTGCTTAACCTCGTTCTTAATGCCATTGATGATTGTGTCCAGCTGATCATCGTTAAAGAGTTCTGGTATTTCACCAGAAGCAAGTAAGTCATTGATGAGCATGAGAATGGATTCCTCTGGCAGCTGCGCATCTGATATAAGAAAAACTGAGGCAACATTCTTTAAGCCCACTTTCATATAGAGACTGCCAATCTCGTCTCTCATGTCGAGCAGACCGAAGCCTCGTTTTATTTGTATTTGAAAAACACTCAGCGAGGAGATAAAAGCGGCAAGACGGGCGAGAGTCTGTTTTCCTGAACCCCCAACGCCAATGAGTAAAGCATTTCCACGTGGACTTTCAAGGATGCGATTGATGCTGGGATAGAAAAGTTATAGACTTCGATAAGATAATTAAATTAGGAACTCACCGACATATGTGTATCATGGCATCCTCAAACAACACCAGATTCATGTAACCCACAATGTCATTGTAGCTAGACTCCGCCTCCACCAGCAGTTGATAAAGGGAGTCCCAACTCTTCAGAGGCATATACTTTTGATCCACTAGCGATTGCGCAAAGTGACTGTAAATCAAAGGCTCTGCAAATACAAAATCCTCATCAAAGTCCTCAAAGTCCTTTTTGAAAATATCCCTTATCGATGACTTGAACGATTTAATGTCATACTGATCAACTAGACGATCGTGATAGACTCGATATGCCTCATGCACATATAGTCTCATCAGTTCAGCGGGTTTACTGCAAACTGTGCCACCGTAACTACCACCGGCTCCACCTGCAGACACTGGAGCGCCCACACTGTTCATTATACCCTGATAGATGTTGGTCAAGTCCCGCAGATTGAAGACGTAATGAAATTTAATAGCTGTGGGCAGAAAAGCATATTCCACACGTCGATGTAGCGCAATTCCTACACGCACCAAAAGATTGCCTATGGATCTGATTTCCTTGCTAAAACCTTGGGCTGGCTGCTCCAAATGATTATTTAGTATATTGCTGTATATGTAGTGAAGCGTTTCCTCGGCAGGTGTAGCCACAGAAAACACACAGAAATGTCGCTGCAGTCGTGAATCGATGGTGAAGGAACCTGCCGTGGGATTCATGCAGGCGGCAAACTGACAGTGACGAATGTCCTTTAACTGTAGACGCTGTCGATCGTACCTAAAAGGAAGAATTAAAGGAATGGGGAGGAATATATATCTCAGTTATTTATTTTAATTCATTTTAGTTTGAGGTCCTAAAACTTTCGAGTGTTTCGAACCGCTCTCACCATTGTCTGTAGTCCATGAACTGACGCATAATTGTGTGTGGCTGCACTGTGCCGTAGGCATCCACCTCGGGCATGTTGAGATCGTTTACAAAATAGATGAGACGTCTCTTGGGTCCGCTGGGTGCATAGCAACGACCGGATTTCTTCTCCAGCGGACGGTCGAGCATCTTTTGAAATATCTCTGATGTGGTATAGAAGTTGAAGTGCGTTGTCTGCACTGTGGTCAACAATGGTGTCGAGGAGGACGACTTCCGGCGCACGCTGACGTTGTCATTGTTAGGTTGTTGTTGTTGCTGTGACTGGTTGCTGCTGTTGGCAGCGTTGCTGTTGCTGTGGCTGTTGCTGACAGCTGTCACTGCAATTTCAAGTAGCTCCTGTGCGCTGGCATATTTGCTGAAGAGCTCACGAAAGATGGCACCCTTGCCGCAGCCAGAGTTACCGACCAGCATGCAGGCGAGATTGCGGTCGATAAGCAGCTTGAGGAAGTAGGCCAACCGTGTGGTCTCTGCAGTTGAAATGAGCACGTTCTGTGTAACGAAAGGCTTTGTTCACATGATTAGTTAGTACAACTGGGTCAAGCACGCACCTGCAATGGCAACTCAGCATCGATCTGACAGTCCAGCTGCTCTTGGGCAGCCAACTCGGACCATCGTTGGAATTTCAATGTATGCACATTAAGTTGATAGTCAAATATAGTGCCCTGACTGGGCAGCTTAACATCCTTGAACTCCCCCGTCCACCATTTGTGCAGTTCGCGATGCCAATCAATAATTGTATCCTGATGCAATGCCGAGCCAAAGCTCCACAGTGTCACATACACAAAGATTGTCTCCAATGCCAGCTGAGCTGATTCATGCGAGAGCTCCACATGATGCAAACTGTGCCCACTGACTGCAGCACCCACACCGCCGCTTGCAACACCAACGCCACCTCCACCTCGAGCTGTTCCATCATCGGCCATTTGATCCGAGTCAAGCAGACACTCGAGCAGATGACAAGTCATTTGTATCATAGCCATGTCTGTCACGGGTGTGATACGACGAAAATCCCTCTGTTTCTGCATCAGACTGGGAAAGTACTTCTCAAATAGTGTCGTCAGTATGCCACGCTCGATCATGTTCACACGGGATTCCAACCAGGAGGAGACATAGCTAGGCAGACAAATTAATTATGTTTATTCAAAAGTAGGTAAAAGAGGGAGCTGGCAGGAACTGAAACGAGTTGCCTACTGCACCTTTCAACCTAGTGAAAGACTTTAAAATTAAATTATATATTTATACACTTACGGTGACCAGCCCAGATCTTGTGGATTAATGTATAAAATGCCCGCTCGGGAGACAGTGGCAGGTGTCGCCGCTTTGAGATGTCCCACCTCGAAGAGCAGACGCATTTCGCGCTTCAACGAGATGCGTTCGTTACTGGCCAACGTCAGGATCTTGTTGTCGTCCATCAAGGTGTTGAGACTCTCAATCCACATGGGATCAATGTCGCCGTCTAGCACAATCCATTTCGGATTTCCTGGTGGCATATTTGCTTGCTCCCTCATAATCGAGGAGAAGAGTCCGTCTTTCCATTCCCGAGTTGTGGGATTCACAATGCCAAAGAGTTCGTCATTGGACAGCGCCTTCGGATTCAGCACGTGACAAACGGGTTTAAGTTTTTGTATGCAATAAGTTTCACGTAGAGTTTGCCAAATCTTGGTTTTACCCGTGCCCGCAGCGCCTACAATAAACACAGAGTGACGAACATCAAGGAGTTCCTGCAACTGCACCACCTTCATGAGGAAGCCCTCCTCGGGCTGCAGTTTGATTTCGTTTACTGCACGGCGTATGGTTTTCTCGAACTCAAAGACGCGTTTGCGTGGCACATCGAGAGCGGGAAATAGGTCACCAATGAGGCCCATAAATATGGGCACATCTTCGGTAACAATCTTCGGTATGTTAAAATCACGTAGAGCGCGCATTAACACCTGATCCTCCGGTCGGCTGTGGTCATCGCGTTTCAGTGTGCCAGCCACAACAAGCACTGACTTGATGGCCCGAAGACCCCAATCGTAGTGATCCTGCTTGGACAGCAGCTCCTTGCAGAGTGTGTAGAGTGTGATAAATTTGCGTGCCAGGAGGCGAGCATCCTGAAATCCCTCCGCCATTAACATAATCTCACAAATCAAAGCAAAGTCCGGCACAATCATGGCGCATGGACGAAACAATGTTTTCAGATTTTCCGGCAACTCAGTGCGGCCGGCATAGCCCGGATTCATGGTGATAAAAATGCCAACCGACGGCTCCAGCGAGATGCGCTCGCCCATAAAGATAAATTGGGTTTTATGCATCTGTAAACAGCAGCAGCAGTGGCAGCAGTTGGAGTCACAGTAGCAGCAGCAGCAGCATCAACATCCGTGCCAAGGCATGGGCAAAAGTAATCAATGTGCAGCATGGCAAAGAAGTGAAAAGAAAGGTAAAATCAATTTGCAAACACGCCTTCTTTGGCACCGCCTTCCCTTCCCCATTCCCCCCTCCCGCTGCGCACCTTTATCGCCTCCTGTATGGTCTTCACCTGTACAGCCACCACGGAAAGAACCTCCACGCAGATGCGATTGAATTCGTCAAAGCATCCCCAAGCGCCGGTCTGTGCGAGACCTTTGTAAATGTTGCCACAAGATTTGTAGTCCATTTGCTCCGAACAGTTGAAGACATAAACCATTACGCCCAGTGCACGGCCGAGGTCCTTCGTGGTCTCGGTTTTCCCAGTGCCTGCTGGACCTGCCGGTGCACCGCCCATCACCAAATGCAGCGACTGCAAACGTAAAACGTGAGTATGCAAATTGCAAACGCAATTTATTTTACACTAACGAGTTGTTTTATTTAAGTACAGGCCAAATTGCCATAAAATCAACACCAAATGTTCGCAAATTAAAGTTTGCCCAACTTTCCACTAATTGCCATGTAATACACCTGAATTTTCGCTCTCTTTCAGACTGAAGAGATTCTGTTTTTCTCTTTAAATGTGTGCTCTACTTGTGACAATATTTGGGTTTTATTTTGTTTGATTTTTATATTTGGAAAACAGTTCTATTGAGTCGGAAAGTGGGAAATATGCTCTTTAGGCTCAACTTGTTTAACTTACAATGTAAAGACGTTTTTCAAGGAAATCTTTTCATCCATTTCTCTGAAGTAATGCACCTACTTAATTTTCTGCTCTACTTAGAAAAACACATTTATAGAATAAATATTTGTACTTAAAAATCTTATTTTATAACTTGTCTTCCAAGAAGGATGACATCAGATAATGGTCTACTACTGTTTGTTATACCTACTTTTTTGCTTGACTGGAATCAAGTTAAAGACTTTGAAGTGACTTCTTGAAAAGCAACTCAAATAACTGAACATAGTAGCACCAAATTCTCAAAGCTTTAACTTTACCAGTGCTTACCTGAGTCAGTGTTATATAGCAGCGATCTGTGAGCGGTGTAATGACCAGTCTGGAAGTATTACCCAAATATTCATAGGCATAGCGAAACTCAGCATCGCAAATGTTGGCAAAACAATCTTCCTCACCACCCCCAGAACTGATGGGGGCAGTGCCACAGCCACTGGAACTGCCAGATTGCTCGTCATCCCAGCGATGTCGCAGTTGACTCTGCCACTGAAAGGCCAGGGAGTTGTCCACCTTCGACGCAATGATCTTGCCAATGACATCACGAGAATGCACATCAATGGTGCAGATGGTCATGATTTTCTGGCGATCCCCAGGCGAAAGTTCGCCCAACAACAGATTAATCAATGCATTGAGTTGAGTAATCTGACGCTTATGTAGCTCCTTCATAGCACCCTCGTAGCCCTCCTCCATGCAGGCAAACGTGCGATTCACATCAGTCGTCCAGTGAATCTGACTGCAGCAGAGAGCAACCTGAGCGGGCCAATCGTAAAGCCAAAGATCCCGGGACTTTGCTCCAAAGGCAGCAAGAGCACGTCGAAACAGTTCATGGAGAGTGCTCCGCATCTGTTGGATAACAGCACGAAGCCAGAGCTCCACGCGACCACTGCAATCGATGAAGGTCAACGAATCCTCCTCCTGATTACCCACAAAGGCTACATACTCGTCGTTCTCCTTGGAGTGCATGCCCAGAGCATGAGTCGTATTCGTTTCGTACTGCAGTCTCAAAATGGAATCAAAAAGTTTAATGAGATGCCGATCAATCACCAGGGGATTATTTCCGTTGGAGAGTATATCGAGCAGGTCGGCCGCCGAGATGAAGTAGAAACGCGGAAAAGCCAAACGTTTTGTTTCCAAATAATCATTCAATGCCTTCTCGCAGATGGCCAGACGCTTCTGCAGTTCCAGCAGCTGGGCCAGCACATCCTCGTGTTTTAGCACAATGTCCATGACAACTCGAACTTGGGTAACTCTGGCCAGGAGGTTAGTGAAATCCAGATCTATGCGTTCAAAGTTGGCTGCATCCTCTGGCAACTGCGATCGTATGTCCGTGGAGCCAATGAAAATGCATTCTAAATAAATCCATTTGCGTTGCACTTCGAACCAATTGACAATTAATGTATCTATGCCACTTAATACACGTTGCCAGTGCGACAACTTATCTAGCAGATATTCAATATGCTTTGAGGTTGAGATATTTTGCAGTTGCATTTGATTATCGTCGAGCGTTTCAATTAGTTCCTCAGATACTTTGAGCAATCTTACAGTTGAGCGACTCTGATGTGGTTCTAATTCAAATTCCAAGTGCGACCAGGTAGCCTTAATATCATCCAAAACCTTTGTCACAGTCATCTCTTTGATGGCACGATCCACAGTGTTCTTAATTTCCTCCTCATGCTGTTGCAGCTGCAGACTCAGCAATTGTTCCAGAGTTGTCGATGTGCTGCATTTGTACGAAAGCTAAGAAGCCCCTTTGCAATATTAATTGACATGACTCTGGGTCTGTCTGACTGTCTAAGTGTCTTTCTGTCTATTTGTGTGTTTGTCTGCCATATTCATCATGTTATTAAATTTCACTAATTAATGTTGGGACTTCAGTCACTTTGTCTAGTAACAATTTGTGAGAATTTCATCTGTTGGTTTCATCATTTAATTGTACGATTTCTAAGCACTACCAAATTAACTTCCTTCCTTTCAAATATTGAAATTGCTCACATTTATGTTAACTTAAATTTGGCAAACAATTTTAATGGAAATTCCATGTGTGTGTGTGTAATAATCGCATATTATCTGAGACTTCTTCTTGGTCGGGCTGCTTTTCAACTAACTCATAATGTGATTTAAACTTACCAGTTCTTCCACTTCATACTGTCCAATGAGCTGTGCGTAGCAGTGTGTGAAACAATACAAACGAGTTATTAATTTGTTAGTTAATGTTAAAATTGTTTTAATTGAATTAAAGTTCAATGTCGAACATAGGAAACTATGTTAAGGAGGTGACGAAAATGTTTAGGAAGACTTACAAAAAAAGGTGTAGAAAATAGTGCAACTCTCAACCCCTCTCTATTTCTCTCTACTTACCGCTGCTTCTCTTTACTCCTCTCTAATCCTTTCTATTCCCTTCTCCTTAATATTTTCCTCTACTCCTCTTTATTAGTCTATATTCCTCTATACTCTACTCTTCCCTACACCAACTACTCCATTCTAGTCCCTTCTCCTCCTTAAAATGCCTCTCGACTCCTTTCAACTCTCTCGTTGTCAGTTCTTCCTACGCCCTCCTACTCTCTCCCACTCATTTCTACTCCCTTATAATATCTTCTTACTCACAGGGTATCATCAGCCAACTGTAAGTCAGAACTGTTAATGCAATTGCCAAACAAGTGAGTTTGTGCAGTCCACAATGCAATCAATTTCAGAATGCGACTACTAGTGCCTAAACGTAGCTATCCAAATCGATCAAATGGAATGACCAACGTAATGATGATGAGCAGTTGGGCAAGGGGGAGAAGCGAAATGAGGGAAAGAGTGAAAACTCGTTTGTTATACCTGCCCACACATCATTTGCCGCAATTCGTCGTGTTGCTTACCTTTGACAGCTGCATGAGTTCCAACCAATGTCGTTCGGTAATTGCCGGATTTTGTAGTTCGGTAACAGCGCGTAGGGAGGCGACCAGCTCACGGAGTACACCCACAATGTAAACATAGGGCGCCCAGTCTCTGATGCATTTGTCTAACGTGCGCAAATCTCGCGTAAACTTCTTACACTCGTGCTCCATATCATCAGTATCGATGCGTAGCCAAGGTGTCCGATGCCAGTCGACAATGTACGATTCGATGACGCGTACAAAATCCCACAATTGCTGCAAGCAAACACCCGAAAATCTGTCATATGCCAAAGAAAAAGTGGGCCAGAGGTGGAGGGAAAGCGAACGGAAAAGTGTCGATCTCACCTTCACACGTCTAAGCTCCGCCCGACAATGCTCCAGTTTAGATGTGTCGGGCTCCGGAATATCTAAGAGTCGTGCCCAACGGGCATAGCGTCGCTGCTGTTTACCAAAACGATGCAGTCGCACGTAGACCTCGTCGCAGACATCGTAAACTTGTGGACAGGGTACGCGAAAGAACTACAGGAATGGCGAAAAAATCAGTTGACTAGAGGGCATGGCCAGGGGCGTAGGCAGAAGGGTTAGCTCGCTTTAGTTCACGTAAAACAAGAAAGAAAAGTACAGTCGAACACGCCCGACCGTATAATACTCTCTGCTTTTATTCCCAATTATAATGCTTAAATCGGTATCCGGATATTACAATAGATAGTTCTTGTATTAGAACACGTTACAACAAAAAAGATAATTTATAATCGAACATACATATGTTCGTTTGACGTTATATGCATGCACATGTACATATATGTATATGTGTGTATGTATACTATTGCCGCCACACATGCATCAAAAGAGTTCGAGTATATGATTGTATGTTTCTGTCGCGCTCGCACTCATGCATTGACCTAAATATTAACTTTATAATCGGTAGCTCTGTTGTTTATTTTTGGATTTTTATGCAACTTTCAGGATAGTTTGATCTGATTTGTCTTCAAAGGAATCATAAATAACAATACTGTACGATAAGAAGAAACGGCATGCAAGTTTAAAAAAAATTTTTTTCCTACGGAAAAAGGGGGCGTGGCCGCCAAAAATTTTAAATGACAATGCATTTATACTGTCTCTAGGAACCTGCATACCAAAATTGGTGTTCCTAAGTGCCGTAGTTACTGAGATATTCGCTTTAAACATCTATTTTTTCCGAGGTATGTTCAGTTTTTTGCTCATTGTGGGCAAATGGGGCGGGGCATCAAAAAAAAAAAAGATTCTTGTATTGACTGACTAAATATCGAGTCGATTGAGACCAAACTCGAATTTGTAGCTCTTACCATCTCTGAAATCTGTGTGTTCATACGGACAGACAGACGGACAGACAGACAGACAGACAGACAGACAGACAGACGGACAGACGGACATGGCTATATCGACTCGGCTTGTGAAGCTGATCAAGAATATATATACTTTATGGGGTCTGCCACGCCTCCTTCTGCCTGTTACATACATTTGCACAAACCCAATATACTCTTGCAGAGAGTATAAAAAATTAGTTTGCAGGCCTAAATTTAGCACACAGATCGCTGAGAATTCTAAAATTTTATGTGCATCGTTTCCCATTTAAATTTTTATTTTAACCGTTTCCTATGTAGACTTCTTGCTGTCTCATTTGTGAATGCCCTAAATTTATATTTAATTTAAAATTTACTGCGAAATTTGTAAAAATTCAATCGAAAATTGTACAAGATTTGCTTAGCTTTGTAGAGCTTCTGATTTCATTGCAGTGTGTATTAGTAAGTGCGCTATTATAAGAGGTTTTCGGGCACCTCTAGTATTCTGGTTCTAACCAGCAAAGTTTTCTGAGAATTACGTGCTCGTATAAAAGCAAGTTCTAGTAAAATGGTAGACAAAGAGTCTAGGGTGTAGAAAATACCTGGTGACTTTTTTATTGTTAGAAGAATTTCGTCAAAAATAACTTGACTAGAAATGTAGAATCCTCCTCGAATAGTTAAACAATTCGTCAGTTAGCTTCAAATAATAATTCATTTTTATTGTGTTGATTGAGTATAAAGCTGTGAAGACTTTTGCTTTATACTTTCTATACATTTATATGAGAGTATTGGGTTTAAATTAGTGCTAACAAACGGTCAGACTACATTCTACGTTCGTAGAAATCATCTCCTAATGTCTGCAGAATACATGTGCACGAATGATAACACCCACATTTGCCCCTGGCCATCGGGCATAAAAACTGACTACACTCTGCAGAATGTAAAGAGTTATAGGTGCAGAAGTAGCTTTACTCACTGGCATTTCGTGGAACTGTTTGGCAAAGTATTGCACGTGGCACGTATGCAGCCCAATGAGGGCCGTAACGCGCTGCTGTTGGTAGAAGCGTGTGTCCTGAAGAGCCTCCTGTTTGGACAGGGCCTGATGCTTTAGTTGTTGCCAGTGCAGTGGCAGCTGCTCGATGTTCCGCAGCAGTTGTGCCTCAAATTCCACATTGTAGGTTTTTAGCAGTGCCATAATGTCCTTTAGCGGCTTGAAGACATTGTCTGCGTATGGTTCCCGTTGTCGGATCTCTGACATCACAGAGAGCACACGTAGCAGCGCCTCAAAGTCCTGGCGTGCAATGAACAGCTGCAACGTCTCCTGGCTGCTCGCAATGAAGGTGTTTAACTCCTGTCAACACATTTTGCAACATGTTAACGTTTTTTCATAGCATTTCTTTGTTGGCATGACATGGTCTCACCTTAAGCGTCTGCTCCACATAACGCAAAAGCCATTTCTTAAAGAGGTGCGACCATTTGCACACGACATTAAGTAGTCCATGCTTCAGGGGTTTCACATCCAGTGCCAACCAGCCGTTGATGCAATGACGATTCTCACACTGATCGATGACATCGTGCAATTCGTTGTATCGTTCAATCTGTGGACAAAACGTTGTTGACAACTTCATTTGCCTCCGACTCTAATCAAATTTATTTGCTAATTTAACTGGCTGTGTGCGTATGTGTCCGATCATACACGTGTGTGTGTGTGTGCTTTAGTATGTGTGTGGTTGAGCATTTACTTCTATCTGAGGCGTTTATTAAGCGCACCAGCTGCGCCCAGAGGCGTCTCTCAATGACCGCTCATAAATAAAATGCCGTCCTGTGATTTGCCCTTTACCCTTTACCCAGAGCGGCATAACACACGCAAAGTATTCATTGGGCAGCTTACAAAAATTCTTTTAAGTGAATTTAAGATTTAAATTTTAAATTGTAAACATGTGCATTAAACCGATTTTTAATATATATAAAAATTAATAAAAGCAAAAAAAGCACAAAAATAAACAGTAAACTGTGCAGAAACAGAAAATCCTATATTAAATTTCACAGAATTTGCAATTAAAATGGTTTCATTTTCATTTCGAGTTTAATCGAAAATGGTATTCTGTTTCGAACTGTTATTTGATTTGGAGCTGACTCAAAGTGCATTATGTGTTTTGGGCTTTCAAATAACCCAATAAAGTTCTGTTTGGGCAGGATATTTGAGTGTCGTTTTCTGGAAATCATGTAATTTTTCGTCTTTGTTAGTTTTCGGTCTCTCTGTCCCTCTCTGTGCCACTCGTTTATTTAATATGTTGTGCTGCACATTTCTGACCATGATTTGTTGTTTATCTTTGTGTGTATTTCGTTATTTATTGCCTACTTTTCGGAGCGCTTGATAATTGTTTAAAGAAAATATTACGCATACGCCAGCGATTTGCCTTCCACTGCTATTTCCTCTTTCATTTCTTTTCTTCGTTTTGGCAAACTTGGCATAAGTCAGAGACGCCATGTGGTTAAGCATTTTGTCGAGACTCTATACAGATTTTGACCAAAGCCAAATCCAGAGTCAAAGCCAAAACGAAAGCCATGGCCCGATGGCCGATTCGGCCACACATTTGACCCTAAATGGTCGACATTTATCAAGCGTTATTGGTCTCAGGGGTTACACAACGTAAATTGTGTGGTTGCCAATTGAGTGACCCGGCGAGCCACTCGGTCACTTCTGGCCACTGTACGATTTGCTGTCCCACTGTCCGACTGTCTGAGTGCGTGGGAGCATCAGTTCAAGCTGCTGTTGCTGTTGCTCCTTCGTGCTTTGGGGGCTTGTGTATATGTATTGCTTATATATATTATTTTTTTGCAGAGCTTACCTCCTTTTTGAAAGTCTCCATTATGGCATAGCCACTGCCGCTGATGTGGGTCGTCTGTTCGCGAGCTGTTTGCATGCAGGACGAGAAGACGTCGTCGCTCTGCTGTGTCCAAAGGAACTCGTAGGCGTGGAATTTAGCAGCATAATTCAACGCCGCCTGCACCGTGTGCGACAAAGCGTCGCATATTGCGGCGCGCAACATTTCCAAGTCATCAACGGTAGTTGGAGCTAAAGTGGGTAATGGGCATGGCAGATATGCTGGGCATGTAGTGGGAGTTGTTGGAGTAGCAGTAGCTGTAGTAAGAAAATACCTTTTGTATTGCCAACAGCACTACTGCTGCTGGCAGCTGTTGTTGGCTTGATGCTTTGCTCAGCAGCTGAATTCAAGTTGAACTTCTTTTCTGGTTGCTCCTCATCGTAGTCCTCTTCGTCCTCGTCGGAGTGCGCATTCTCAGACACAATTCTTGGCATGCAGTCGCATGTCTGTTTTATATCCAGCAACAGCTGCTCGACAATTTGTTGAAAATTATTTTCAACACTTGCATCAAAGGCAGGCGAAAAACGTATTTCCGTTTCCGTCAGCTCCAATTTCACTTCGAATAGCGGTGCATCGTTTGTTGTTCCTGTTCCTGTTTCGGTTCCTGCCATTGCAGTTGCTGTTGTTGCCGTCGGTATTATTGTCCCTGTCGCTTGTGGCACTGTGATTTGTTGTAGCAGCAACCTTGCCATGCCTTGCAAGGCATTGCCTGAAGTTTCAGTCGTTGTTGTTGTTGCTGTCATTTCCTTGTGCAAATACTCTAAACTGAATTACACGGCGTATGAGTAATGTGAAAATTAAATTTAGTGCTGAGTTTGTTTTGTGCTTATTTCGATTTGCTGCTGCTGTTGCTGTTGCTATTGCTACTGCAGTTGCTGCTGACGACTCTGCATGCAATCACGAAGTGCCGTTAAGTGAAACATGCAATTGACGCATGAATGGGCTGCCAGCAGCAACTAGTTGTTGTTGTTGCTGTGGTTGTTATTGCTGCTCTTGTTGCTGTTGTTGTTGCTCTTATTGTATGTCTTTGCTGCGGTTGCTGGTGTAGGTGTCTGACAGCCTTGTGGTTGCGGGTGAGTTATAAATTCGTGTTCATTTACTTGATTAGTTTTGATGAGACATGAAAGGCGCTGCCAGCGTGCCAAAATGTAATGAACTCGTTATTGTTATTGTTGCTGCTGCTATTGGGTGGTTTCAAGTGGCTCAGGTGGATCAGGTAAGTTCGGTAAGTTTCAAGCTCTTTACAAAAAAATCCGAGCTTTGAACGGCTGATAGATACCCTTAGCTTAGTAATCGGATACTCTTTAATTTATGCTTTTATATGAATTGTTTGCTTTAGAATTAATTTCCACTGTTTATGTCTTAAGGGCTGTCTGTGTCTATGTGAATTGTAATTAATTGTAACAATTGAGAAAAGTAAGTACTGATAAAGGGTGTAAATTTATTCAATTAAAGTTGCCTGCTTTGCTGATGGCTTTAAAATTCCTTTTACAGAGTATTTGCTTTGTGTGCGTGTGAAACAAATTGAATAGTAAAGTAAAATTGTGTGTTGTGTGTGGCATTGGGTGTGCTGCGTGTGAATGTAAGTGCCTGTGGTTTAACTATTTCTCAAGCCTGAACCTGATCCTCATTGCCTGTCGCACTTCATGGTAAATCAACTCATCAACGTTGGCCAAATACTTGTTAAACTGTCGTCGCTGCTCATCCGGAAATTCGCGCACAAACTTTGAAGTGAATGTTAAACAATAAGCAAAACAATAATAACAGAAAATAGTAGTAATAATAATAATAATAAAACGGCAAGTAGGAACTTACCTCCTGCACACTGAGGTCACGGGAATACAATTGAAATTGCTGTGTCTCGTAGTTGAAGAATAAACAAAAGTTGGCAATCAGCAAACGATTTAGCAGCATTCGCGTCTCATCGCATTGTAGCAGACGAAGGCGGACACGGTCCTGCTGATGCCGCAGATCCAACAGATTGCGACCGTAGAGACTACGCTGATGCAGTGGCTCTCGGCTCCAACGATGCATGCTGGCCAATATGGCATCCAGATTGTTGTGCGATTGCTGCAGGCGGCCAAACAAACCTCGTGCCTGCTCGTAGATGCTCTCAATAAGGGCCTCATCTGAGAACGAAAGGGTTAAATGGGAACGAAGTGATTGTGGATAGCAAGAGGGAGAAGGGAAAGGATGGAATAGAGGGAAAGAGTTAACTCCTTCTTTAACTTTAACTCTTTCACTCAATTCTATCCTCTCCCTTCTCCCTCTTGCTATCCCAACAAAGCTGTGGCTTTTGCTTGTAAATATTAACTGTTTATAAACAAATAAAAATACATTGTAGCTGATTGGCCTTAACTTAAGTGCAGAAAAGAGAGATAAGAAATTATTTAATAACTTAAAATTTAACATGAAACAACATTTCAGTAAATATTATAATGCTTTGCTTCATTTAATCCAATTTAAAGATTACCAAAGAACAGTAATAAAATTAAAATGATTTATACTTAATACTATTTAGACATGTAAAATACTTTGTAGCCTTAACAATACTTAAAAATTATATATCAATAAAAATCAAAGAAAATAAGTAAATAATTTAATATTTTTTTACAACAGAACTTAGCTCACAGCTCTTAATGAAGCATTTTCTGTTAATCTTCTGTCTACACTTAAATCAAACTGTATTTGTAGCTCCTTAAACACTCACCATAGCTGGACCAGGTCAGCTGAACACAAGCAGTTTCCACTTGCGCATCAATTGTTGCCAGCTCTCCGGCAATGAGCTGTAGCTCGGCCTGAGCACATTGACCGGTTCGAATGCCGTTGTAGAACTCATCAATCTTGATGAGACGTATTCGACGTTGCCAATAAGCATCTCTTTGAGTGTACAATGCGAGCAGCTCATCGGGCATTTGAAAGAGCTGGGATGAAAGGCAGCCCGAAGCCTGTAGGGCCAGAAGATATTTTGTTTCTTTGAGGAGCGTGAACAAAGACTGTGCAAAGTTTGGTTGCAGTTCTTGGCCAACTGATGTTTTGGTTAAAACAGGTTCGCACAATCCTTGATTAATTAGCTTCTCGATATGCTGTTGCCAATTTTGCCAGATTTTTAGCTGCAAATTGCACATTTTGGTAGTCAGAATATTGCGACGACAGCACAATGCGTCCCATTGAATGGGCAGCGTTATAAGATCCGACTTCTGGCCCAATCTAAAAGTGAAGAGGACAGCACTCAGGTAATTTGTTAAGAGCGTCAAACTGTCGTAGCATTCATACAACGTTTGAATAAGTTCTGTGAGCTGCTTCGATCCAAGCTCATCACAACGATGCAAATGCTGCTCCAGCCACATCATAGCACCAGCAATGGGCGGAAAGTTCCAGGCCAAGGGAATGGCTGCCAGTCCATGCAACTGAAAGTTAAAGAGCACATCTGCTACACTGTCTTCTAGCTGATCAAGCTCCTGCTGATAGATGCTAAGCATGTGGGGCAGCAGTCGCACTAACTCCACTTGCACAACCCTTCGTTGCAGCAGCAGACCAAACATCAAAGTCAATTTGTGCAGATGCATCCAGCTGTGACACTGTTCGAAAGCTTGAAGCAGAACTGTGGCAAGCTTCTGCTCCAGGAGTTGCATTCGAGCAAAGAAAATGGCTTGTTCGCGCTTGAAGCATTTCCATTTATTGGCTGCTGGTGCTGTAAGATCTATGTCCACATCGGTCCACTGCTCGAAGAGCAGCTTAAACTCGTTAAAGATCTGAGTGGGTAAATGGGAGCAAGTGATCAAATAAGTGGTACGTAGTAATGCTAAGAAATCTGTAATTTGTATGCGACTGCTTTTAATTGAGTATATGATAGATATTATTGTGTGTGTTTGCTCTATCATAAGTACAGCGTCTCTTATATTTAGTTTACTCAATTTTAGTTTTTCCTTTAGTGCCCATTTGAATGTGTTCAATTACCTGTCGAACACGTTCTGTGAGCAGTTTACCACGAAGTCCGCCAATTTCGAGTTTTTCGAGCTGTTGAAATTGAACTGCCGCCTCGAAAACATGACGCAGCTCTGAAAGTTGTAAGAGGAAGCCATCAAGTGTTTGGCCAAACACCTGTTCGTTTGAGAAGCGCCACAGCTGCTGCTGGTCATCTGGAGAGGGGGAAGTACATGCAGCAGCACTGGCAGCAGCAGCAGCAGCAGCAGCTGCCTCTGCCTCAGCCTCTGCTGTTGGTGTTCCGGGCAAAGCCGGCAACAACACTTCTCTGCTTGCATAGCGTTCCTTGTAGTCGAGAGTACGTTGCCTGGGAAGCCAGTTATGTGACAAAGCAGAGCTTTTGAGCGATTGGCATACTCACTTGAAAAACTCCAGGACTTCACCTGTTTTATTGATCCTTTGCAGACCCTCGTCGGCATCGCCCTGAAAGAGCATGGGGAATTCCAAGTCCTCGGCAGCACGATGCACCAACATGTTGCAGATACAACGCAATAGTACGCTCACTCGCTGAGTGCTGCGATAGTAACGGGCATTGCTCCAGATCAAATGTATTACATGCACCATGGGAGCAATTAGCTCCTGTCCATTGCTGAACTGCACCGAGTTAAAAGCTGCAGTTTGACGCAGCAGCGGTTGTAGCCAAAGTGAGACATCTTTGGCCTCCAGCCAAGCGGTCAAAAGTTGTCGAAAAGCCTTGGCATAGGGCTCATAGTAAACGGACTCAATCCGCTCCAGTATATGAGCCAGAGTCTTATGCATAGGTTCACGCAGCTGTTCATAAATATTCTGCAAATTCAGCTTGCGATTCGTCCAGAACGCAATCTCCTGTGGTGGTAGAGTCACTAGATTCAGGTGTTTTGTGCTCACAGTAGAGGCTGTGGCTCCCGTACTGCCAGATAGTCCTATAGACTCGGAACGCTCCATAACAATATCATGCATTTGTGTTGTCCAGTTGATGAACATCTCTTCCAGCAAATTGCGAAACTTTGGTTCCAATGCCGGTCTCAGATTTCTGCCGACATTCAATAATAATTAAAATTTTCTTCCTTTTGATGCTTTTATTTGCCTTAAACGCAACTTTTGCACAAATGAACGCAACTTCTTTTCAAAAGGAGAATGGAAAAAAAAATTTGTGCATTTATTGACCTAATTTCTACAGCAGTCGCACTTGGCGCTCTTTCCATTTTATTTGTATACTTTCAATCTTCTGCTTTTTTATACCCTTGTTTCAGTTTATCATTCCCTTTTAAAGATTTTCAATGGGCATTAAAGTTATTGTGTTCATAATTTATCACAATTTAATTAATGTTATTAATTTATATATTTTTTTCACTTTTTATTCATCTTTCAAATGAATTCTGTAACTTGAATTACGCTTACAAGAGACATTTAAAGTCGGAAACTATTTGTCAAAGAACGGAAGTAGTAAGAAGATAATTAAATTTAAAGTAGTTGAGTAGAAAATGTATCTCAACAAGTGAACTAAAGTAAAAGAGTATATTTTAGTCAAGAGGTTAGACTTTATCAAGTGACATATTGGCTTTGAAATGGTAACCATTTTATTTGATTTTGTGATTTATTTCAAATAAAGATTTTGTCATTTATAAAGTATTTTTTAGTACCTTTTGTTTGAAATTCAGTTTAGTACATTATTCTGCTTTGTCAATTAGTCTTATTCATATTAAATTAAATCTAAAACCAATCAAATATTTGTATACATTTTTGAATTGCTTGCAAACACATGTAGTAATTGTTATTAGAAATATTTGGAAAACAAGTGCATGTGAAAATTTGTGCAAATTTAAAAGCACTTTCTAATGACTTTTGTGCACATAAACAAAGAGTCAACGCTGCTGGCAATGCAGGAAGACTTCTTGAGACAATGAACACAAAGATGATGATGACTTGGGAAGAGAAGGGGGTTGGCGATAGGAAAGGAAGTGAAGGCGAGAGTTTGTGCTTACCCCTGGTCCACTTGTCTGGCGACTGCCTCGACGATTGTTGGCGAAACTAATAACGATAAAATTGTGCGATTGTTGGTCTTGCCCTTAATCTGTGGGGATAACAATAAAATATAAATAGCGCTTAAAGACACATGAAAAGTTTGCCCAATTAAGCCAAGAGACGTTTCCTCCCCTCTAACTCTCATACCATCGCTCTCTTGTCTCTTGGATTTATGTGCTGCGATAAGTTGGAACGCACCTCGGTGAGAGTATTGCGCACTTCCTTCACACGACTCTGCAGATCCTTGCGCACAGGGGCTGGCCAAAGTCCTTGGGCCTGCTCTAGCAGTGGCTGCAATACTTCATCGAACAGCAGCGACATTGTTTCAATTTTACTGTGTACTGGAAAGTCTCCGTAGAGCACAGAGCTCTGAAAGTTATCAGCCGTCAGTGGCACAGCCAGATTGGTGCGTATAAAATAGGCACACTTGCCACGCGGCACGCCGTCCAATGTGCTAAAACTGGATGAGGCTGGTGGCAGTGGTACAAGTAGGGCTCCAGTTGTGGTTGCAGCTGCTACCACGGCTGCTGTGGCCAAACTGGATGCAGCATCACCAGTGGCAGCAATGGTGGAGCGTGCAACACTGCCTTGCAACAAATAGTTGCAATACAAATCGCTAATACAGCTGCGCGGAACAAGATCACTGCCCGAACTGAGTGTCATGACCAGAACGCGACTCCGTCCATGCAACCAGTCGAACACAATACACTACGGGCAACATAGTCGAAATGTGTGTGGGTGTGTGGCATTTGGTACTGGTACTCACCCGGAAATCATCGTTGGCCATCATTTTGGCCCATTTGTCGGGTTTCAGACGCATTGTGGTCGTTGTGTAGCTGGCCACGCGCTCCAACCGCGAATCACTGTAGTCTCGATGAGCGCTCGGCTGGCTGCTAACGGGCATCGGCTCTTCATCGCTGCTGGCCAATGCGGCCCCATCAGATACGGACATGGTCAACACACACAGGCAGATACACTCAACAGACTCAAATAGCAGAAATCGCAACAATAAATGCACCCGCAAAGCAAATGAATCAATTAATGGTTTCACATCAACAGCTCAACTTGCTGCTCGCAACTCTTGCAACTAAAATGATTTTGACCCGCAGTCGGATGCCGTCTAATACCGTTGCTGGCTGCAAATTGCCTGCAGCACTAACCGCACCACAATCACACACACACCCGTGTGTGTGTATCGATCAAACTTTAATTCGCATCAAGCGAAAAATACTTTAAAGTGTGTGAATTCTCATAACTTGGCGAGCTCCACTTTCTAATGCAATGGGCAAAGTTTAACTCGACCTCGCTCAGACTTTAATTGCTGCTGCTGAACACACGAACCAAGCGAAATGTAATTTCCGTTTGCCACACACACACACACACACATACACTTATACTGAGACATAACTCAACATCAACTGGCAACTTGTGAGTTGCAACTTGCAACTTGCAACATCACAATACGCGTCAGTTTTGACGCGATTGGCAGAACTGACTGTAGTCCATAAATCTCCACTAAAAATATGCAAATGAAAATTTGATGTTGGGTGAAGGGAGAGGTCTGAGTAGAAGTAGTGATGGCCAACTGGGCGTATGCGTAATATTAAATATTTCAGTTAAAATGCAAAAGAAATTTGCTTGTAATGCTTCAACTGCCAGCAATGACCACTCTATAAAGTCATACAGGCACACACACATGCACATATTAAGTGCTATGTTATTGCTGTTGTCAGCAGCAACAGCAACTGCATTTTATGTTCAACACACACTCACACATACACACACAAAGCAGACTTTATGGCAGGCGGATTGCAGGCAGCGTTCTGGCCCAGAGCCTTTCGCTTGCCCACGCTCAAAAGCCAAAGCCAAAGCCAACCCATACACATACATACACCCATATAGAGTGACTGAGTGACTGACTGACATGTGTCAAGTAACAGCAGCAACAGCTCCCACAGTGGCAGCAGCAGCACCCACTGCAGCAACGGCAGCAACAGCAACAGCAGCAGCTCCCACAGCAGCAGTGAGTGTTGGTAGCATGCTTAAAATGCTACGCAATTACCACAAGTACACATAGAAAACAAGTAAGCAGGCAGCTGTGGGGTATGCTCGAACATAAGATACACTGTAAGGCTTACAAAACTTAACTGCTGCCAAGAATATATAAATTTTAAAACACCTTTAATGAAACTATGTTACCCTTAGCTTTCTACATCCTATGTGCACAGGGAATGACAAGCTTTGTTACTACTTTGTTGGATAGTGCTCAGCTGTAAGATGCCCTGCAGTGAATCCTTTGAAACTACACTCAACACTTTACAAGGCTACTTAGTTGTGATTCAAGTGAGCTTAAACTGTTGCCATACAGTTGAGGGTATGAAATGATTGTTGCGCTCAATAGACCCTGTACATATTGTTAAGTTGAATTTAACTAAATGCAGGGTATGACAAGAGTGCATGATGATGTTCATGGTGATGGTGATGACGGCGACGACAGCTTGGATCGCAGTATAACTTTGATGCTCAAACTTCACTTTTAAATATCAGCGTCACATCAAAACCAAGCGACTGGCAGCTCACTGTAGTTTGCTTTCACATTGCTCCACTTTTCTCCTGGCGCCTGTGTCACCCTCGGGATAAATGCATTGCCCTCATTTTGAGCGTGGCAGCCGCAACAGTTGCGGTATTTGTGGCAAAAGTATAACTAGCATGTGGAGCAATGGAAATAATGTTGAGTGCCATTAATGAATTTGCTCAAACTGTTTTTGTGCTCAACTTTAATTTCAGTTACCTTTTCACTGGATTCTTCTCTCTGTACTCATTTTTCCTTGGATTTGCATTCCATAAGTACTACTGTACTTAAATAATCATTTTAAACTTATAAACTGATTATACCCACATTTGTGGTTGGAAAAGCTTTTCATTCTTTAATTCCACTACCTCTACCCTTTGAATGCGAAATTATTTCCACGAGCAGGGCAAAATATGTGCATAAATAGTGAACGCGCTGCAAGTCAAACATTAAAAGAAAAGCCGTGAAAAATGGAGAAAAGAGAAACATGGAAAATGAAAAAAATGCGAGTAAAGCGAGTAAAGCCACAAGAGCCAAGAAAAATAAACGCCAAATTGATTTTAAAAGCAGTTTCTTGGATGGCACAAGCTCACTTCAAATTAAGTATATCTCACTAAGAGCCGGCAGTGAGCCATGAAAAATGGAAAACTGGAAAATGCTTTTACTATCGCCACAGTGAAATTGCGAATACATATATTTTTTGTGTCATTTCTGTTTTCTTTCGTGGAATTTATGCCAAGCCAATTCACGCTGCGTCGCGATTCTCATTGATCCCTCTCAGTTTGGTGGTAACCTTTGCAACCCCTTGACCAGCCTGAACTCCTTGCTGCTGATGAGTTTCATTATGTGCGTACAAATCATCACATGCCAACGGCAACTCTAGAGAATCTGTTGGCAGCAGCGAAACGTAGGGAGGGAACGACGTTGTCGGCTGGCAGACTGCACGGCGTCGCGCTCGTTTAAAAGCCATTTCGTGCATTTGTTAAGGATGCCTCCATTTTGCATGAGTGTGTGTGTGTGATAGCGTGACTATGTGCCCGCTTGTGTGTGTGTGGAAAGTCAACACTATTTCATTCGCACAAAAGCCATTTGGGCAAGATTATGAGAGCATTGGGAGTATCTATTTAAGGCGTCCAACCACACTGCGTATTAGTAATGCGACAGGGCATTCAATAAAAAGACGGCTTTAGCCAAGGCAAATAGAACACTGAATGCTCTTAAAAATTTATTTATGTGGGGCTAAAAGCAGCAATATAGTAAAGTTGAGAATAAAACTAAATATAGTTCGATTATATAAACAGTTATGTGCTAAAATTGTAACAAAATGGTTTCAGAATGGGTTACTGATAACTGATTTTTACTATTTTTTGTTGTCAACAAACTTTGATTAAAATCTATTTTAAGCATGCTATATTTAAATATGATTAATGGTCTAGTTTTGACACAAAATTCCATGCTGTAACAAATTTTGAATAAATTTTGCAACAATTTATGATCGCAGTTGACAGAAACATCGATTACAACAGCTATATTTAACAACCTGGCGACAAAATGGGCATAAGCTTTGGCTAGAGTATGCGGCATAAAGGGACAAAGCGGTGGTAACATCAACAAATCGATCAGTGCACAGTTTTCCATTAAAACGCCTGAGAAAAAAAAAAAAACAAGAAGATGAAAACAAAGCGTTGCCGATGCCATTGCCAGTGTAAACAACCGACTGGCGACAGTCCAAGTTTTGGTTCTGGCGCTGGTTTTGCTACTGTGCTTTAGGTTCTGGGCTTTGCGGGCTGTTGCTGGGCCTGCTACTGCTGCTACTACTATTGGGACGGCTGATGTCCAATATTGAAACAAAACCAAATGGTCGACTCGTCAGCAACAACAAATATGATTCTTGGTGGTAGTGTTGTGTGCAGCCTAACGACAACATTCAATAAACAATTCACAATTGATTGACAAACGGACTGGCAGAGTCCTTGTCATTTGGATTCACTGACTGACGATTGACCAGCGGCAGACATTGTTGAATTGGTCCTGACGACAAGTCAGCGGAAGGATGTTAGTTCGAGTGGATGAGGAAATTGAAAGGGAATGCTGACAACAAACTCGACAAGAATGCAGCATGACAAAAAACATAGAAATACACACACAACACACACACTCACTCACACATGAATATATCGAATAAAAAGGACTCTGAAATGCCAAAAAGGCAAAAGAGAAACAGTCGGGGAGAGAGGGAGATTCGCTTCTCGTACAAACTGAAAACAATGAAAGCAAATTTTCTGAACGGACATCCGCCAGCGATTAGGCAACACCCTCGACAGCGGGCACAGTGGTTAAATCTTCCCATTTTATGGACTGATCCATTCGTAAATACATTTTTCTCTTCTTTCTCTTCTCTTTTCTTTTCTGTTCTGTTTGTTGTTGTGCTTTCAAGGCTATTAAGCGTATGCGAAGGATATGTGCACATGGTCTCTTGTTAATGCTGTTGTTGTGCCAAATTGCTTGCTCACAGTGTTTTAGCATAGTTTAACAATCTATCAATTTGCTTAGATTTATGCTTTAGCATCGTATGCTTACTTATGTTATTTCTTAAATTTAGTTCCACATATGCCAAATTAATGCTTAAATAGCAGTGATTGCTTTTAATACTTTTAAGCTTTTTAGCAGATAAATCAGTGGAATAAATCATTTGGTTTTTGAGCTATTTATTTTACAGAAAATCTGAGTTTTATACCAAAAACGGTCTATTAAATAAACGTAAAGCTTTTAGAAACCGTTTAATAAATAATAATTATTAATTTGATTAATAAGTGAAATAAGCTGGAAAATAGGTCGAAATACGAGCATTAAGTATACGTAACTTTTTAAAAATCAATGCAAAATAATTAAATAATTTAGTTGTACTCATTTTTATTGTTGGCACATTTAGTTTGCTCGATCTTTTAGCTACGCCGTAATTAAAACGCCTTCGCATTAACGGCGCACGTGATGTTAGTCGCTCATTAACTTGGCATAAGTGGGCGGAGAGAGGAAGAGCGGGAGGGGCATAGTTTGGAAATAGCTGGGCAAAGTTTTTGGCGGACAATAAAAAATATGGTATGAGCGGTTGAGGTCAGTGGAACAGTGTGTAAGGCAAATCCTTTTGGCAATTAGATACTTGGAACCAATAGAGCCAACCAAAAGTGCCACAAGCGTCGAGAAAGCGACAGAAGATTGGGAAACAGCCCCCTAGATCCCCCACTCCCAAAAATATTACGCTAGGAGTATCATGGATGGCCTGGTATCGTCGTGGTCGACATCGCATTTCGCAGTGCAAATATCCCATTACTCGGATGAAACTTTTAATTAAAAAGTTGCCAATGACAAACGTGAAAGGGGGAAGCAAGACCAAAGGCAAGCTAAAACTTCAGTACGAGTATACAAGTATACGAGTATAGAAGTATACAAGTAAACGAGTACACTCATATACTCTCTTACCCGTAGTCTTAATATTTAGACGAGGCCAAGTGGAGCAAGCATAGACTCAGTCTCAGTCCCAGTCTCTGTCTCAGTTTCAGTTTCAGTCTGGCACGCACGTAATTGAGACAAACTTTGAGACAGTAAAACATTCGTGCAATGCCTTAGGACGAAGCTTGGTGGGATGCCAATGAGAAAATTACGACATTTAAACCCGGAGGTTAAATGCACGTGAAATATTAAGTTTAGTTGCATGAGAGCACACTAAATCTTCATCTTGTGGGTCATTTGTTTGCCGTTCTATACTGTATTCTTGCTTTCTTCATCTCTATCTCCGTCTCTCGCCAGTCTCTCGATGAGCAGCTAATTATGGCCAGGTGTAGCCAGCAATGCACCTCTCCAGCTGGTCCAGCCAAGTGCACAACAACTGGAGCGTGATATATTTGCGTGCTAGGTAAGATACGTGCCTTCTCGTATATCTAACACCGACATCTAATCAACTAATCGGAACACAGACCGGTTGGAAGCCAGAACCAAGCAAATAAGTTGGCTTAAACTTTTTAGACAGAATTGGTATTGGGCTCTAAAGTAATTAAAGTATAGTTAAAATCCAGAGCTTGTTCTACCACTAGTTTCAGTAATACTATTTTTATTTTATTAACATTTTTTCAACAGCTTCTTTAATTTACCAAAAATTTCTTTTACTTCAAAGATATCAGACAAATTTCGTTGCCGTCAATACTGCTCTACTATTTAAGAATTCAATTCCATTTCTGCCCATGTTGCAAGCATTGCAAATGCAATGAAGCATTTTTTGCGTGCGAAATTTGACGCAACAACAAGAAATTTTGCTTACAAATAGCAGTCGAATCGGCTTAGTGGGCCTGATGGGCGGCTAATTATGTTGGCCATGGCAACGGTAAATGTTACAATTTTGCAAAATAATCAGAAAATGCTTTCGAAAATTTTACGTACAACGAAAACGAACAAAATTCCAACGAAAATGCAATGCACGTCGAGTGCAGCAAAAGGCAGTTGAAGAGCAGCGGAGAAGGGATGAAGAAAAGTGTGTAGCAAGGGGCTTTGTGAAGCTATTTGTATGCACCCAAATACTCTTGTCTCTCGCTCTGGTCAAGCGGCTCGGCTGGGCTTGGCTCGGACCGAGAAGAGGCTGGCGGAAGTGCTGTGGTTGCCATGTTGCTGCTTTGTTGCGTTATCTAATTACAAAGGAATTGTGCGGCAACATCAGCGACACACTGTGTTTGGGGTCTGCCAACATTGTTTTTGGCCCGGTTACGGCTCTAACAGAAAAATATTATTTCTATTTTTTCACTCCTCTTCCGACAGCTGAAACAATGCAGCAAGCGGGCGTGCACGACTCTGTAAATGCCCTTTATGGGGTGCGGTGAACAGATTTTAATAGTAGTAAATGACATTGAGTTGTGTGTGGAAGTGGAACAAAGGCTGATCAACTAACTGATAATACATAAACATAGTACAGCAGCTGTACTTTTTATCTGCAGACCACAACTAATGCTAGTCTATGTTAAAAGGGTCGTATAAATTGTATTGAAAACTTTCGTTTATTTCCTAAAAAAGATAGACAAAATCATTGACATTCAGTTTTCTAACTAAACAATCTTCAATCTTTATAATAGTCTCTAGTTAGCGAGCGTTACTTTGACAACTTTTTAATAAACATACATTTAAATTTAATTTAAAACTTTGGTGAGCAGCTGAAAGTGATGTGAACTAACTAAATCTTTGCATAGACTCGCATTTAATACTCCCAGCAGACACAGCTCGGCAAAAAATGGCAATCCGATTTGCTTATATGCGTGTGTATATATGTTGTGTGTGTGTAGGTGGCGTGTGTATACTTTTATGTAGGCTGAAATTGTCAGAGTTGTGGCATCGATGGCAGTTAGTTACACATAACCAGGCACATATGCGCTAAATACACTCGTGTCTAATAAGTTTTAGCCAAATGGCCATCGAAGCGAAGCACACACACATACCACCAAACACACACACCCGCACACACAAACACATACTCACGGGCAGCGGCGGGATAAACAAATGTTGGGTCGTCCATTGGGGGACACAGCTGCGTATGCGGCATATTTGAGGGCGCTTGGCGAAAAATTGTCAAACTGCCGGACGCGTCCCAAAAGTCAGTTGGGTTAGAAATCTGCTTAGCTGCTTTCCGGCCGGCCAAAACGACAGAGAGGCGTAAGGACAGACAGTACAGTCAGACAGACAGGACGTACAACAGGACATACAGGACGTACAGGACGTTGGTGAACGTTTACCCAACGCTTGAATTTAAATTGACAAAATATTTGGTTGTGCCACACAAACTCACAGTGAACATTTTCAAAGTTGTCCCTTTTAAACGTAGCACTAATTGCGCGTTTGTCAACACTTGAATTTAGAATAATATTTGCCACAATTAATAACAAAAAAAAATCAACGCGCTTGTGCCTAACAAACAGCAAAAAAAAAAAAAAACAATTTGTTATTTTGAAAATTCAACTCGGCACACAAAGCCCAAAAATTACTTAAATTTGCTAAGCTGCGAGTATGCGACTTGGGGATGCTCTATAGAATAAACTGAGTAACATATGGTATTGTATTTGTATTTGGTACAAATGATTAATTTTATGAAAATAAAAAGAAGCTCAGTCATAGTACTATTTAAGCTTAATATTGAACTAAACACTTGTGCAAGAATTCTTGCAAAAATATATAGTTCGACGGCTTAATTTTAACAAACATGGGTTGTTCTATCTATAGATAAAGTGATAAATTTTTAAATAATTCTTTTTTAATTGGGTAATCGAATGTTGAATAAATTTGCAAAGTTCAATGCTTAAAATATAAGTAATCTTTTTGAGAGGGATCATAAAACTATAAGCCCTGTGACGAAGCTCATTCATGGCAATTTCTATACGGACTCTTTTTATCATAGGCCCTTTACAACTAATGAGTTCAGTAAATTTCGCACTAAACACATTACACACATCATCCAAATTTTATAATAGCCCCTAACGAAATGGGGCTTAGTGTAACGCACGGGTAATTTGCCGAAAAATTGCAGCAAAGTTATAAAAGAGGGCGGTCCAGCACACACAGTTCACAGATTTTTAGGCCAGGTCAAATTATGCAAATTACGAGACACGTCAAAATAATGGGCATAAATATGTGATTGATATTTTGGACGAAAAAACGTGTCCAAAAATGGCAAAAAAGGCGTTCACAGTTTAAGCTTTGATAATTGAAAATGTATTTGAAAATGTAATATTTTGGCAGTCAATAAAAGAACGTAATTTCAATGATAAATTTGGTTTGAATGGAAAAAACAAAAGAATTTCTTTTTTTTTTTTCTTCAAATGTTCACTCAGAATTGTGGGAGAGCTCATTCACAATGGGTTTCTTTCTCTCCGCATTTTAAAGTTAAAGTTGATCGATTTAATTAACGCCATTGGGTTTAACACGCTTGGGCAAATTGCGCTTGAGAAGATTCCAATTGATGCTGGTAGGAGGTGGTGCCTGACGTTGTTTCTTCTGCTTCTTTGGTTTGGTCAATTTGGAACGTATGGAGTGCAAGTTTTGATATTGACTGGCGCTGCGAACAACTTTACTTATCTGATTGCTCAGCTTGATCGTTTTGGCCGGTTTTGACTTGAATTTATTCTTGAGGACCATTTTGCCATGGCTGATATGGCTTTTGACAGCAGTCTTCTGTTTGTTCTTGTTCGACTTGGACACACTCTTTCCCGACTTGGATGCTTTTATCGACTTTAGCGACTTCTTGGACTTTTGTGATTTCACCGATTTTAGAGTCTTAGAACTCTTTTGTGCATGGACTACGGCACCGCCACGTGCCCGAACTGCCATTTGTTGCTGTTGTTGCTGGAGCTGCTCTTGTGGCTTTTTCACAGTGTATTTGGGCGTCGGCGGCACCTGACTGGAGAAGACTCGTGCAGCCTGTACAATCGAATCGAAGTTTCCAAAAACTTGCATTATGTTCCGATTGACATACTGAAGATACTTGAGCGACGATTGGCACAAGCTGCACTTCTGATTCTTGTCACAGTTGTTGCGTATCAAACTTTCCAAATACAAAAAGTTCTTGGCCATATTCTCGCAGTGTGGACACTTGTTCATATTGTTGCGTTCGTAATGGTTTTCTTTGATATTGGCAATGTGCTCTCTTAGACCAGTTTGTTTATGCCCTAATTTAATCGTCGAATTCTGTGGCACGATATACGAATTAGCGGTTTTTTTTTTATCGAAACCGAACATTTTTCGTAGAACTGAAATTTTGTTAACCTTGTCAGGTAATGAATGTGAATGAGACAGATGTAATTGTTTTAAAACTATAGAACACTATAAAAACATTTTCATAGCCTACCTCAGCCATCATAAGTTCTTCAAATCCGCTGCTTCTTCAGAGTGAGATCTTGATCTGAGCTAGAATTCTTAAAAAAAAATATAATCAATAATTTGCTGACACTTACCTCAATGCCTACTAGCCGAGTTAGTTGCTTTAACCTTGTCCTGCGCAATTATATTGCTACAATTAATAACAACAAATTGACCTCAATTTAATTTTAACAAAATGGGAGTATAAATAGTGGAGTGTAGAGAGTTTAGTATACAATCCTCTTGCCTGACTTTGAATCATTTAATTTCTATTTCCTTGTGCGCCATTAGCGGTAATCAGCTGGACGGTCTCTCTCTCGATCTCTCCTTGTGTTCTCTGTTGACATTTTTATTTTGATTTCTGTTCTCTGTGTCACTCGAGTGCTTTGCCTATTTATTTTTACTCGCATTTGGGTCAACTCGTTGCGATGTGCGCTGTAATTTATTTCATTATAAGATACAATCGCTTCCATTTCCTCGGCCAACAATACATATTTTTAACTGTTTTGACCTTGTACAGTGATTGCTAACACTATACTATAACAGCCATTAGAAGCAATGTTGAAATGGCTTTATTAAATAGCCATCAGTTAAATTATTAGCCAAAGTTGTTCGCTCAGAGCATGAGTAAATCTATTTGTAGCTACTGTCTTGGCAGCTTTTGCTTAGTAATTATAAAGAAAAAGATTTTATTAGCTATAAATGTAAAATAACTAGAAATTTAGCTATTCTAGTTGCTCCAGTTATAACCGAATTAAATTTTAATTACATTAAATTTGGTCTTCTCATAGAAATGATTTTCAATTGGCATAAACAAAATTCTTTTGCAGCTGACGAGAATTTTTAAAAATATATATTTTGCTTTTATAAGTGCTTTAATTTGCGAAACATAAATCAAGTTTTAATTTGACAAGCAGCAAAGTTATTTAAAAGTTGAGAGCTTTTCAAATAGTTTGTGGCAAACAGTTTTCTATTTTCTGTTTATTTTTTTGGAAATTCGCTTAGAAACCAGATGAAGTTTAGCAACTGAATGTTTGTGATAGCTGTAGTTAAATATGTTTTTAGCTATTTAAATACGGAAAACTTCATTAGACTGTGACATTTATTGCAACAATTTATATTTAGTTGTTGTTTTGCTGGCATTTGATTTATCCTTAATTTGAAGAGCTATTACTGTTCCATTTATAAACGATAGTGGCTGCAGCACATCAATAAAACAACAACCACTTTGCACCACTTGCAACAGCAAACCACATACTCGTAATTTCGATTTGAAAATATCTAAGAAAAGTCAAGCACAAGTGCAGAGCGACAATAAACAGCAAACACTCACACACTCACTCAGAAGCTCGTAAAGTTGATTGTCCATAAATGTATGGGGCGTATACGTAATGTCTGAAGATGCATTAAACCAGTGCAGTGTGCACAGTGGGGCTGAGTGGAAAGGAAGAGGCGTGCCGCGGCCATAAAGTGCCATCGTAATGAATTTATTAAAAGTTCATTTTGCTCACATGTAGCAAATGGCAAATAGAAGTCAGCTGTTGTCTTGGGCTTGGTTGGGGCGTGTGCTTAGGCTTGGCTTACTTGCATGTTGGCCAAGTTTAAGCAAATAGATTTCAATTACGTTCCGCTTAGCATGCGACAACTGCCGGTACTGTTTCAAAAATGCGAATGTTAATGGATTGTGTGCCAAGTTCTAGTTGCTCGCTGATTTATTCTTGCTGAAAATTGGTGCCGCCTTTGGTCAATGCGTTTGACTTTTGTTAAATGCCAGCTGACCAGGTCAGGCTGCGACAGGCAGTTGGCACAGTTGTGCCAGGTCTTTGTTGGTTTTCATTTATTTTCTTTTATTTTGTTTTTTATTTACCATAGCCAACGTTAACATTTGACCCACAAAGGTTACTCTTAGCCTGCTTTTCAAGTTGGTCCCTTTTCCTGTAACGACTTCCTGCGACTTCGTCAAGGCAACTGCACTCCCAATACAAATACAAATACATATACAAATAAGAAATACTCTTACACCTGCAAACACCTTACACCTGCTTACTTAGTTAGATTTGCATGTTGTTGTTCTTGATTCTCAGCCTTACTGTATTTATTTTGTTTGCTTTTCGTGCCTTACGTGTTTATGGCCTGCAAAATGGCGATTGTTGAGCAAAGTGAAAGAGAAAGTTGTTCAGCCCATTGCCTTTGGCTTCAAACTCACTTCACATCTACATACATTCACTTTGGCATTTCGAGTGGGCGGCATAAAGTTCAACTTGCTCGGCATTTCAATATCAACAGCGGCATGCATAATTTCTTTTGCCCGAGACCGAGCCTATGTAAATTTGCTTGGAAGTGTTCAACTGTGTTTGTGTTTGTTTGTTCCACTTTTAGACGCGTTAGCTGACTAAAAGCAGGTCAACTTCATTTTTCCCGCTGACCGACCGCACCACGCAACAACAGCAACAATACAACAACAACAATCAGACTTGTTGTGCGAAAGCCGCAAACACAAATTAGCGCAACAACGGCAAACGCAAGCAACTTGGCCATAATTTCTTTTGCAACGATGCCAAGCCCTTGGGTCAAGACCCACAACACACTCACTCTTACACACACACACACACACACACACTCCGACACACACTAACATATTTGCATTTGGTTGGTTGCTTTGAATTCGCGTTTTTTTGGTTTTTACTACCTTTGATTTTTTCTGGTTTTTTATTGTTATTATTTTAGAGTTGACGTCGCTGCCGGCGTCGAATCGACGTCGCCTTTTTGCGGCATAAAGTTCAAACTGCAAATGTTTTGCGGTCAGTTTGGATTTGAAGTTGGCTGGCAACGCGACGTGATGCCTCATCGCACCTGAGCGTCATCGCCATTTGTGCCAAAAAGGGGAAAAACACAACAAACACACACGCAAAAAACAAAAAATGAAAAATAGAATGAACAAATCAACAAATGCCAAGTCATAGCCAAATTCGTTCTGCTGGCCCGCATTGTTCAGTTGTGTTATCGTCGCCTTTCAGTTGCGATTCGGTCAGCAAATTGTCCTGTGGTCAAAATCGTGTCCAGTTGTGCGCTGACATTTGTGCTTTCAAATGCGTTTCATTTTCCTTCATATTTGCTGACCAACTGGAAACACGGGCCAAATATCAACAGCACTAACAGCAGCAACTTGGTCAAGTGCTATCAGTGATGAGCAGTAAATTGCTTTGATATTTGGACGACACTGCAGAGTCTTCACAGTACCAATTACTTGAAGCATTTCAACAACAAGCGTTCAGTTTGTGCTACCAATCAAACGGTGAGTTTGAGATACTTTATTTTATTAAAAGTAATCATGCTACGTATTTTAAGTAGCTTTGATTTCTATTGAATTTAGAGCTAATACTTATTAAACCAATTACGAGATTGGATTTATCTGACACGATTCGTTAAAAAAAAATTGTTTAAGACTTGCTTCAATTATATTTTCCTATTAAATTGACAATTAACAAAGTATTCTGACAAGTTTAAGTCCCAGAAATTTAAAATGCAATAAGTTTTAAGAAAACTTTAAAGCAGTAAGGACCAGCTTTTTAAGAGTTGAAAATGCCGCCATAATTTTTACACAATTTGCTTCTTAAATTCAAAAGCAGTCTACAAATTATTGGCATCAAATTGCCGCTGCATTTATTTTCAACTTTTAAGCAACAATTGCGCTGTGTGCATAAATGTTCGAGTTCTTTTGGCTGCTTTTGCTGGCAAAAACTTGGCCCAGTGAAAAAATGTGTATGCAATACCTACAGAAACTGGCCGGCGGCCGAAACTCTTCGAAAAGCGCTTTACGAATTTTATGCTAATAAAATTTATTGCTGAAAAAACTTTTACTTACACATACTTATGCCAAGCATATTTATTGTGGAAACTGAAATATTTTTTATGGCCATGCGATCAACAATAAAAAAACGCAATTGGTAAACAATTTTTAACTTTTGGCTTGGTTGCTGGCCCCAGTAAGTAGGCAATAAAATTTCTACAATTTCGAAGCATATTTGCGATATCAGTAGTTGTGTGTATGTGTGTGTTGGTTTGTAATTGTAATCGATTTAAATATTAATTAAGTTGCACTAAAGCGGTTTGATTGAAGCTGTCTGTATGTGTGTGTGTGTGTGTGGTGAGTGGCAAGTGGCAGCTAACACTTTTCACGCATTGCCGCACGGTCCAGCTGGCTGCGCATTTAAGCTAAAAGCATTTCAATGCTTTTAACTATTTTTGATGCCGTCACGCACTATAAACCGACTTGAAATTGAGTTTCTCCAACCTTCACTCAGTGGCTGAAATTGAAATGAAAATCTCAAAGGGATTTTCCTTTGCAAATGCACCTTAAAGCGATTTTCAGCTTTTAAAGAGGGAGAATTTTTTTTTTATCAAATTCCATTCAATTATTTAATCTGGTTTCCCTTTGACAAAGGTGCAAATTAATTATGCAACCCGTCAACGGTTTGGTGTTGAGGTTACGCTTGTGGGTCAACTGCATTTGAATCTGTCATTAAACGGTGTCGTCAATTAACTGAAATCAACACTTGACCAGGTAATTGACTTGAGACCGCTTTGACTTTCGACTCAGTATGTGTGCGAATGAGTATGTTTGTGTGTATCTGCGTCTGTCGGTTTGTGTGTATGTTAAGGATAATTAATCTTTAAGTTGCTTTGCGCTCAACGTTTAATGCAACTGTTTCAATTAAGAGAAAGTAAAGAAGCAGATATGGGCTAGAGAAAGAGCGAGTGAGAGATGAAAGAAGAGTGAGAGAAAAGAGAGAGAGGGGTTTTATAAGAGAGAATAAGGGAGCCAAATCGAGTAAATAAGTAAAAAATATATGCAGGAAAGGAGTTATAAGTTGAGAGAGATAAGAACTTAAACTACCACTGATGGGCTTTTGTAACAACTGAATTTAGCCTTCTTATGTAATATCCGCATCAGGCAACGCAAATCTTATCAGGAAGATAGACATTGACAGAGTGTATCTAAAGCAGTCAATATGTAGACACTGCATTGCTTTTGGTACGCTTTACTGTCATTTTAATCCTCTAAAAAGAGCACTCAAATTGCCAAATAGTTTTGACATTTGCCAACATATCAGCAGATCTGATGAGTGAGCTACTAACTCATGGAATGGGAGAGTAAATTGCTAAATTTAAACCACAACAAAGTTGCGAATTATGCACCTGTCGACAACTTCTGACTGCCGCTGTACCTGCGCGCTGCCCTTCTGTCCTTATGCCCAGCTCAGGGGGAAGTTGTTGGTTCCTTTACCGAAATGGCTATGCCCACATGCCGTGCTGTCATCACCATCTTTATGAGCCAACAACTGACAAGCTGACTCAAACTCAGTAGAGGACATACAACATAGAGAATAGAGCAATGTGGGAGCCCCAAACAAACAACAGAACGCAAATGTGAATCTGAACATGCTACAAATGCGGGTGCCATGCAAATGGAGCAACTGCAGCCAGGCACAGTGGGTGCATTAACAACTTCAACAGGTTAAGAGCGTAATAGTCGTATAACTGGCTTTGAGATATCCGGTAATTGGTAGAAAAATAAGTGTATGAGTAGAAATCTTGTTTTTAGTTGGAACTTTTTAATTAATTATTTAGAATGTAAGGCTTCAATAAGAAAATTAATGAATTAATTATATATGAATGGAAAAATAGACTAGTCCAAAAGAAATTAAATTAAGCATTCATCAAACAGTTTAAAAATATTCTGAAATACCCAGAATTCTTCAGACTTTTGTTGGTATTGATTTTAGCACGGAATTCCGAAATTTTTGTTGCTAACATGCAACTCGTTAATCGTCAGAAAATGTCTCCACTGAAATAAAATACTAATTAGGCTAAGGTAACTGGTGAGTAAGCGGACGGTTATAACTGGAAAATTGTGACATGGATTCATCGGTAGCGGTATGTTGCAAAGAGAACTAGTAGTTCTTCTGAAATTATATTTTCATAAATTTAAGCTAATTTTCGAAACGATCTGAATAAAGTTTGTGTCAGATAGTGCAGAGTTTTCTCAATCACAAAATACCTTACTAAAATCAGCCTTACTTTTTTCTCGCTGTTACAAAATTTTCAACAACTACAGTATACACAAACCCAACGTATAACGGATATAAGAAGTTCCTACAATTGCCAACGACACAAGTGCCAAGCTCAGTTGCATAAGCATAAATACATAAGCCGATGCACGCATATGTGCACTTGGAATCGAGTCAAGTCAAGTCGAGACGAGATGGACTGAATTGAGCTAAGACTGCTCCAGTTCTGCTGGGAAGATACATCGACTCATGGCTTGCATGCAGTTCTTTCCCAAGAGCAATTTTAATTAAAACAGCTGCCACGCCCCTTGGAACTGGCTGCTGTTTCGATTCGGTGTGGCAAATGCAGTTGCCAAAGCAGCTCTTACTGCTGCACAATGTGTGCAGTTTATTTTTGGTGCACTTAACTGACTGGACGACGCATTGGCCATGATTGTAGTTGTTGTTGTTGAAGCTGCTGCGATTGTGGCTGCTGTTGTTGCTGTTGCTCTTGACATGGCACAGTGAGAAAGTTTTCGACACTCGGTGGTAGCTGAAAATGTTGGCCCGGCTAACATATCCTGACACAAGTCAAGGAATTTATGAGCTGTAACGGTCTAGCCGTCTCCGTATGTGTATGTGAGTGGCTTTTGGCTTAATTGAAATTTAAAACGCTCAACTCCAGCAAGTGTCAGCTGTTAACTCGTTTTCTTTAGCTGGCATTTCATGAACTTGACAGCTTGCTATTTCAATTTAACGTTTCGCTAAGCGAATCGCGTTGGTCACACACGCATACCCATACGTAGTATGGTCATGATTATTCAGACCCAAAACGAAGCCAATAAAAAGCACAATATTTAACCCAATTAAGCCGCCAAAACTTTGTTAACTTTACGCTAAGCCTTCCTACTCCACGCACCCCTTGACACGTTAAAGTGAATGTATGTGGGTGTGAGTGTGTGTGTGGTTGAGCTGGCGTTTTGGGCTTTTCAAATGGCCACTCCGCCTCATCGCCATGGCAACTTGGTTGGCCAACACAATAACACAGAGCATGCACCAAGCGCACACCCCCAAAGCTCACACACACACACACACATGCACACTCATGCACACTCAGATACATACACTTTAGCAGTTAAATGCATTGGCAGCTGGCAGTTGTGCGATAGATTCCAACAGTGGCTGGCCAGCTCAAATGGCTAACAGAAAAGAAAACCAAAAAAAAAAACAGAAATTTTTATAGAAAACATATTTTTTTATTTACATTTTATAAATGAAAATGTGAAAATGTGAACGAGTAAAAAATACATACAGTGAAAGCAAAGGAAAAGTGCGTAAATTGAGGGAAAAATCACTAAAAGAATTTGCAGCTGAAAAGCGCATTCCATAAAGCAACAGCAGCAGGGAGTGGTCAATGGGGAGATGGGGAAAGGAGGAAAAGCCTCTCGACAGACGCGAAAATGTCAACAATTTGTGCTTTTACTGCAGTCAAAGGTAAACAACAGTGGACAAACTGGTGAAGGTACCAGTAGCCCAGATCTCCTTATCTGAACTGAACTGGAATGCCTTGAGAAGCAGTTAAATAAGCCCTAGGAATGCTTTTGCTGCATTTGTGATTTTCATTAGCTGCAGCTAGCAGGGCTAAGGGATATTGGGCATGTTGCTAGCATAATTAGCCAGATATGTGATGGACAAAGCCAAAGTCAAAGACTCTGGCCGCAACAGGGTTAGTTGAGGAGACAGAACAAGGCAAACAAATAACAAACAAGCTGCCCAGACAAAATAGTTGATTTATACATATAGACATAGGTGCCTACAAGTGTGGCATTGTGTGTGTGTGTATGTGGGTGATGTGTGTGTTAGACTTACGTAGTATGTTGGTATGCCTCTTGGCCTTTTCCCTCCTGCAGGGTTTTGCACTCGGTGCAAAAGTGGCTTTTTGAGTGGTTTTTCAATGAAGTGTTAAGTGGGCGAAAAAACTACCTGGCTGCTCAATCCGTGAGTGTGTGTGTGTGTATTCGTGTGTGTCTGCCATACCACTTCAGAGCTTTCCCTCTGTGTTTGTGTGTGAGTGTATTTAGTTGTCGCCGTCTATGTAGTTGTCTCCCTCTGTAAATAGGTCTGCGGTCTGTGCACACCTTTTGCCAGAGTCCACGTTGTGTTGTCCTTGTTGTCGTTGTTGTTGTTGTAGCTACTCTTCTTCTTCGTCTTCTTGTTGTCATTGTTTGATGGTGGTTATAAAGCTGACAGCTGTCAGTTGGCAGTAAATTTGCTAAAATGTTTATTTGCCAAGCGGCTGAGTTTGCGTTTAACAGCATGCAGAGTCCTCAACACACACACAGACACATACAGAAACCACACACGCCCATAGTCACACACTCGAATAGTTTGGGTGCTTACCACACTCATCCGCCGCACACACACCCACATTCATACACTCACACTCATACACTCTTACACTGGGTGTTTGTATACATTTAGAGATATCAGTGAGGAAAGTCCTAAGGCGCATTACAGCTTACCAAACGTTGGCTACGTTTAATCACTTATAAACAGCCGCAGCAGCAGTAAGAACAACAACACCAACAACATGGCTAACAGCAACATCAGCTACAACAGCAGCAACCATAATAATAAGGCCAACATTGCGTGCATGACAAATGTTTTGCTACTTAATAATAGAATAATTATGGCAACACCATAAAACAGTTTAACGATTATGACGCACATATACACAGCTGACAGAGGTAGAAAGGAGAGAGAGAGAGAAAGCAACAAAGTGACAGAGAGCAAAGTTGTAGGAGATATAAAACATATAATGAACAACACATTTAATTTGCTTCGGCATACGCTGCGTATGCGTGTTGCGTATTTAACTAGCAACTAAAATGTTTAGTTTTGCACGATTGTCCACTATATGTTTTTACAACTGCTGGCAAGTAGAGTGTGAAGAGCAGTTTAGATTTAGATTATAAGAAGAATTCCATTTTCATTTCTGTCCTTCAGCCAAATATAATAGAAAGAAAATAAAAATGCTTATGTGTGGCAACTGTTAGTTAACATTCTAAAGTAGAAATTAAATAAATTGAAATTGTGTTACTTATCTGTTCACATTGGCCACTTGGCATAAAGTTTTGTATAATTGAAATCTTTATAATTCACATTTGAGGTCTCAATTTGTTTGGCAACTCATTGTCGGTAAATGAACCTCAAAAGTCTTTGCATTTCGTAGCCGGAATTATTGCTACGGTATGATGCTGAGCTGCTTTCGTTAGTTGTCAGTAAAATTTTATTGCATTTCGTTGCGGCGTGAATCGAGTTTTTTTTTTTTATTAATTTATTAAAAGCCAAAGCCTGTAGATGGCGGCAACAGCGACGACGAAGGAGATGGCGGCGATGATGATGACGATGTTGGTTCAGGAGATTCGAGTGGTTCGAACGATTCAAACGATGCGAACGATGCTCAACGCCTCGTAAACCTTGCCAAAATCATCATCAAGCTGCGCGGCGTTTGCTGCAACCAACTCAAATGAAATGTAAATCTCGTTGCGGCCCGCACAAAAAGCAGCCGTAAGGCAACAAACAGCGACTGGGGTGGTAGGGAGGCAGCAACGTAATAAGCCGCAGTCGCAACGCTGTGGCGCAACGGCCTGCGATTTACGTGCTCTCAAATTTAATGCGGTGCGTGGCAATCGCCATGGCATTGCCAACATTTTCAACATTCAACACTGAACATTGCTGCCATCATCGAATCCTATCTGCGTGCTCGTATTTATTTAATTCCATTTCGGTTTTCAATCAACCGATAGGTTTGCGCAGCTCTTTCATTTATCGCTTTATAAAAGGCAAAAGCAGCTGTTGTCATTATGATGCGCATCATCATTATTATCCAGCTCTCGATTTGCGTTTTTCTGTTTTTTTTTTTTCGATTTTCATCTTTTTTTTTTTTTTTTTTTAGTAGTATTAAAGATCTTTCATACTACTCTTTTCGCATTGTCATAATTTATACATGATGATTGCCAGAAATAAACAAAATTGAACAAAGATTTCTACTCACACTACCGTGCTCTGCTGCCATGTACTATGGGGTTGTCATTATTTTGGTGAAACTATTTGCCAAGCGATTTAACAGCGAAATTCACTTTGATATCGCACGAAATTCGAGTAAGCAGCGCTTGTGTGTGAAAAAGGGAAATTTAAATCAAATGTGAGCACATTGAATTTTTTATAGCATACTTTTGTGCGCGTCGCAGCGTTGTTAACTGTTGGTGAAGGGAGCGTGAAGAGTGTATAGGGCGAACGGAGTAGAGGCAGGTCGATTGGATGGTTGCTCCTGCTCTCTTCGTTTCGTTCTCGTTGTCTATTTGGCAGTTGCCAAAGCGCCGTCTAATTCCCCAGTCAACTCTGGCATCCAGTCAAGCTCTAGAGTGCTCACATGTGTGTTGGTTTTTGCTTTGATAAAAACCGAAATTAATTATTGAAAAGGCCGCTGCTGAGAGTTCGCCTGTCTGTTGGCATCGCTTCGCGACGAATCGCGCTCATTTCACCGCATGTCGCAGCCTGTTGAAAATTTTAAAAGGCGTTCAAGCGAAAGCAGTTGGCGCATTAGAGCAAACACACATACACACACACACGTGTGTACATATATGTATACTCCACACACACACAGACACACTTACGTTTACGCTTGAAAGCTCTAAATGTATTTACTTTGTGTGAGCAAAACTGTCACCATTAACCGCAAGCGGCAACTAGCGATAATATATGTATAAAGGTGGAGTACACTGGAAAAAAATAGTTATGAAATTAAACAGTTAGTCTCAAAATTAAGGTCATATAATTTATAGAAACAAAGTGCTTATTTTGAATATTAAAACACTTTATTCTTTTTAAATTGAAATTAAATGCAAGACTCTCATGGCTTGGAATGCAAATTCTTAAAATCTTAAGAATAAATTATTGTTATTTATAGAAAGTTTCCAACTATATAATTTAACAAACTAACCAGCTTTTCAGAAGTTTGTTTTAGTATTAGTGTAATGAATGGGGGGAAACAAAGGTTGAGGAAGAGAGAGGTTTGAGAAAGAGAAGAGCAAGGTAAGCCCGCATCCTGCTGCAAGAATACGCGAGCAAACAAATTAGAATTTAATTATACATAGTCAAATACTTGGAACTAGCGCCAAAAACTAAACTCAAAGACTTGAGAGTTTCGTTAAGTTTTGTGAAAATGCAACAAAGCAGGCAAAAATGATTGCAACAGCGAATAAAAGTGGCAGCAGCAAAAACAAGTGGAAAAACAAAAGTAAAAACAAGGGTAGAAACAAAAACAACCACAAGGACATTCAATTTAACAACAATAAGTACCTCAAGTATTATGCAACAACGTTCAAAAGCGATACCGGTAAAACCGCCGCGTTTAAAGCCAAATGGCAGCAATGTTGTAGCCACAAAAAAACAGTTGCAATTTGTAAGTCCATTGCCACGGCGGTCACGTGTGCCACAAGCGGCGACAATGGCAATGAAGAAGACGATGCTGTTGACAACAAAAACAACAACAACCACGGCGATAAGGAAAGCGAAAAAGGCAACGGAAATTTCTACAGACAACCAGAGCAATCGAGATGTGGATGGCAGTGCTAACGTGGCAAGTGCAACTACAACTGCAAATGTAGCTGCGACTGCAGCTGCAACAACAACTGCGGCAGCAATAAAAACTCGTCTCGCCGAAGGCTGCAGCAGTTTAATGTATGCGTGTCAGCATGGCGACATTGTCCAAGTACTAGCCCAGATTCGAGGCAAGGTAAGTTTAAAGACGAAGGAAGGGCTGTGGCTGGGAGAGTGTAGCAAATAATGGGCAACAATAGTGAACTTACAAGTTGACTTGCCTCCCTTTGGTAAAGGCAAAGTTAAAGTTAAAGGCAACATCATCAGGCAGTTGTCTTAACAAAAGCCTTAAATCAGACGTGGGCGTAACAAGATTTTAATCTTTTTTGTTGTCACGATGAGCCGACGCAAAAACTTAAAGCCAAAAAGGATGCTTATGGCCTTACGGTTGACTTCAGTTCAGTTTGCTTCAGTTCAGTTCAGTTCGGTTGCTGAAGGTGTTTGGCAGGATGACAAGCGTCTTTAAATTTCCGTTGCAGTCATTTGGTCGCATTGTTCTCTCGACTCTGGGCCTAATTGCTTCATAAACATTTCTACAACAAGCCAAAAACAACAAAACAAAAGGGCTCACTCTCCCTCACTCTTTTACTGTCATTCTCTTTCTTTCTCTCTTCTGGGTGTCCTGGCGTGTGTCCTGTTTGAGCGTCGGCTGTTCGCCTGGTCGAATTAAAATGCTGTAAATGGCAGGACATTTGAAATTGACAAAATAATCCTCAGGCTTAGTTATGGCTCCACAATTTTGGTATAGCTGCAAAGAGAGTTCGTCTTGTCTTTTTGGCCAAATTGTTTGAATGCTCTAAACGGCTGCGATGTTTGGCTCATTTCTCGTTTCGTCGCTTCCTCGTTTGTCATGCGCCTAAATATGCCAATTTCCCATTTAATTGAAATTTGAAAAGTTTTTAATTGAACGCAGATAAATTTCCAAGTCTCTCTAATGGCATCGTCCATCGTTCCCACCACAAAAACTTCACTCCAGCGACTCCATGGACTCCCTTTTTTGCAAATTGTCATGTTGCTAGTTTTGCAATTATTATTTAAAATGGTGGTAGGGGGGAATGGGGTGGGTTGGGGTAATGTGAAGGACAGTGATGCTTCTGGAGTGTCTGACAAAATGCTTTCATTTCCTGTGACAGTTCAAGACAGTTGTGCCTTCGGCTTCGTAATTGATATTGACGCCAAATTTGATGTGAAATTGCCTGGCATTGAGCAATGCCCATTTCAAATATTTTTGTTCTCATTTGCGCGAATACCAAATACCAAATGGCAAACGGCAACGGCAACGACAACGCCAATTTCGCATTCAGTTTGACGTCAGTTCACTCAGTTATGTAATTGTTAAATTGTATGTTTGGGGCTGACTAACCTTGACGGCGTTTACCATTCAAACCATCCTCCCAAATGGTTAATTTGCCTGTGAAATATGGCAAATGTTGGCAATTATTACTTACTTTTCCAAACGCACCACAATGCCCCATAAACAACAGCAACAACAACAGTAACGACATTACAAATTTTGTTTGATTCATACATACAATGAAAGCAATGAGCAAAGTCACAATTAAATACAAGTATTTTGTAAGAATTTTAGTTTCATCCTTTACAAATGCTTAATTAAATTTCATATTCATGCCATTAAATTTGTGTATTTTATTCTGACATTTACAACACTTGAGATAATTCTTAAACATGGTTCAAAGGTGAATGCTAAGTCTAGTATCACTTTGATTACATTTATATCTATATTCATATTAAGTTTTAGTTTTTCTTCATCTTTAAATGAAATATATTCAAACCTCTTCTTTGATATATCAAAGACTGTGAGACTTTGATTCGACAGTTGCAACACTTTTCTGTCTGTATTTGACAGCTGCAAAAATCTAAATTAACTTTTATTAAATTTTACTATTTAACTTCTAATTGTGCCTTCGGCTAAATATTATTCCATTCCACTGAAGGTTGCACTGTGCTTACGATAAAGGCGCTGAAAGTTGATTTATTTGATTGCATGTGCAGTCAAGCATAAGTTTACTGTATATTTTAAATATTCTACATAATATTACGTATACGTATAAAGTAAAGTTTGTTCACCTGCTTCAATTTTGCAATATTATTTTACGAATCAATTAAAGCACACGTTTATATATTCGAAGTTTGTTTTGGCATCAATCAGGATCTTCGATGTCAAAAGAATAAATTCTTAAGCTTTATGTTGTTTAATTAGACTTAAATTTTCACCAATTTCATTTCTTTTTAAGCCCTAGAAGAATTTTTATTGTTTGAATTCTTTGTTCATTTGTTGTTGTTGCTGCATCGGTCGCTAATCTTGTGCCTTTAAGGCATGCTTTAATTTGTCGTGATTTGATAAGGCCGCGTAACCTATTAAAACTTTTGTGAGTCTGTTGCCGAACCGTTCTGCTAACTTGGCCAAAGAAAAAAAAAAAAAGTTTGTTTCTTGAATATTTTAAACAATTCTTACTTACTTTTGTCGCGTTGTTTTCGGCGCATTTGCTCATTTCACGTTTCTTTTGTATGTGTTTTAATTAAGATTATGCCCAATACCCCAATTGGCTGATAGACTGGCTGACAGACAGATAGACGTCTTTAAGTTGGCAGTTTAATCGTCTTTATGACTTTGTTTGTTGGCTTTTCATATGTTGTTGTGCATTGGGGGGGTTAAAAATATTGCTGTTGAACATGTCGTATGAGCAATAAAAACTACTATCTAGTTTTTGGGGGGATGACAAGGAACTAAAGGCCCCTTTTATGCTGTTAGAGCCCTTACTGCCTCGTTGCCGTCTTTACAGATACTTGAGAGCCGCACTCAGCAACATTCATCGGCATTGTTTACTTGCCTTCTATTGTTTTGCTTAAACTTTTCATTGATGTTGGTTTTTCCAACCCACCGTACCGCTGCTGGCTGTTGTCCCCGCTGTCGTTTTTATTGTCTTACTGTTTTCTCTTGTTGTTCTCAATGTTGTTGACGGTGTTGTTGTAGTTACTGTTGTTGCTTTTACCAATTAAGTCTTAATTTCTTAGAAAATAAAACTTTTTGGCTTCGAGCATTGTCTGGCATGCTGCAAGCATTTCCTCTTGCCAACATCCTCAATGAGCCTCAATCCCAGGTAGCAAACATCGAGCACCAAGTGCCGAGCAACGACCATCGACCACCCAGCTCTGAGTACCTTAGCGTCCAGGTCTAATTTTATTGTTCCCCTCGCAGCATTGCCTTTAAGTTTAAACCACAATTTTGCTAAAAATTCGACACTGAAACTTTTCACCTCAGTTTCTGAAGCACTACAAGGGAGAGAGAAAAGAGAAGGCAAACTCTGCGTTGTCCATCTTTACGAGTAGATGTGCTCAGCATTACATTCACTCACACACACACACACACACACACAGAGATACCTGCAGGTGTAAATTATTTATTTTCACTCAAGATTTGCTTCCACTTCCCCACTCACTTTTCATTCCATTCATTCTGACCAACCAACTAACCATCGGCACCCGACCACGCTCTCATAAGCTTCCAGCTTCCATCCCAGGAAAAACTTTTTGTGTTGGAAAAGTCAGCTGCAGAAGTTGATTTTTGCGTGGCAAGGGGGACGCATCGGGAAGCAGACTTTTCTTTGCCTCGAATAATATTAACAGTGGTACTCCGGATGCTCTAAATACAATATAGTATGTGCTCATATCTAACCCAGCTAAAGCTTGGCTATCTTCATATCCTGTAAGCAAATCACTATTTTAAAGAATATTCAGTTACTTTCATAATGTAAATAAGTAATGTTACAGTCGTAACTATTACGGATGTTATCTTCAGTCTTACTAGTTTATTTATAAGATTCTGTTACTGTTAATAGATAACATACTTTATTCTAGCTCTATTTATGTTAGTAAAACTCTGTTATTTTTATTGTTGTGTGTTTAAAGACATGTTTGTTTGCCTGAGAACTGTTAACGCTAACAGTGTCACATTTGCAGTAACATTTGCTGCTATAGCAGCTGCTAACAGAGCTGTGTTAACAGTTTATTTACATATTTCTACTAAGATCGCTACAATTTTAACAATTAAGGTTAAATGTTATTATTTAAGTAAATGTTCATGTTAGTTTTGGTCTTCAAAGTGTAATAGCTTACCTCGATTACTCTATTTTTGAGTATGAAGTAAATCTATTAGTAGTTTTTATTTGCATTCCTAAGCACCCACTTTTAATCATACCTAACATTACAGGGTATTCATGTAACTGGTCCAGCTGTGGCGTTGATACAATGTCGACAACACCCGCTGGCAGCTACTGCCAAAGCAGATGAAAGTTGCCTTTCCAAATAAATTTTGTATGTGCACGCACTTGTTCTATAGAGGGAGGAAAAGAGATGCACACTAAAAGAGAGATAGAGAGAAAGACAAAGTTGGAGGAGTCTTCTTAAAATGTTGAATATTTAATACACGAGTAAAAGTTACTGATTCAAAGATGATGTACTATCAGCTAATAACTTACGTCTTAAAGAACTGATTCAAGATTCACAGAGTGAAAATGATGCAATTCAGCAGCATTATGTGAAGCATTTCCATTAGCGTTGATTGGTTGACCTTCGACCTGTTATCGGCAAATTGCCATGCCATTTTTGAATTACGCTTCTCTCAATGCACTTTCATTTTGGCCATTCGTTCATTCTCTCTTGGCCTTCTTTGTTTTTTGTTGGATCTGCGCGTGCCGTCAATGTGCAAATTATTATTAATTTGGACTCGGTTCGGTCTGTCTACACCTTGCGCGAAGGCGTAAGAGACAGAATGGGGGCGTGGCGGTAGGTGGAACAAGACAACGCCTGCTGTTGGCCTTCGTTTGGTAATTTTAATTGCAATTTTTGCTTTTCTGCTCGCTATCCAGCATTTTTGTTCTACCTAAAAAGGCACTCCTTTTGGCCACGTTTGTAACATTTTGTTGAAATTTCATTAAAAATGACGTCGAAAAGTTTCCATTCACCCAGTTTCCATTTTAGTTTTGTGTCGGAGACGAATTCGCATTGAATGCATTCGCTCCTGCCACTCAGTTACTCATTTCCACTTCCATTTCTACACAAAATGCAAGATTTCTCCCCCAATTTCTATTTTTGTTGTAGCGTTGCTTGTTTAATGCTCGATTCGTTTGATTTTGGTCATTCAAATTAAGTATTTTACAATATCTATTTAACTTTAGTTGCAGTCACTTGAATCCTTAATTAATCGCCAGCTGCTCGTCGGTTTCGACTGTTCCGTTTGATACTAACCGCTTTTGAAAGGTAAAACAAAAAGACAGAAATAAAATGAAATTAATTGGTTTGCCTAAAAAGCTGCGAAAGCAATTTACGCTACAAAATAAGGTTTAAATTTACTCTTATTACTCAACTTGATTTCGATTTCATTCCATTTTATGTTCAATTTAATTGCCAGTCATTGGCGAATGTCGTGTAATTACTGTCGTTCCAAATGGGCCGAAACGAAAGGATTCCCGAATGTGAGATGACTTCATAAACCTGACGTGGCTTTGAGTAGCTTTAATTGAAAATAGATTAGGCCTGTTGCTGCTTTGTTGGCATTGGTATTAGCCACTAGCCAGTCGGCATTTGAATTCGACCATTTTGGCCATCATTACGCTTACCTCAATTCTAAATTTATAGCCGCTTTTTGACAGTTTTGCATGCTGAACTGTAATTAATTACCACGACCTTAATGGGGACCAACAAATGTTCAAATAAAAGTCAGCGTCAATGAGTTTAATGAATGGCCTGCGAGTGTGAGCCTTTTGAGTCATCAGCTAGCCAGCTAAATAAAAAAGGAAGAAAGTAGAAAAAAACTGCTCAAACCAATAACAAAGTTGGCCCAAATGAGCATCAGCTAATTGAGCAAAAAAACCGCACAAAACTTTCCATCAACAGAGCCGACGAGAGCAGACCGGAGATCTCATATATGCAATGTCCAAGTGTCCAGTTTTCCACTTGTCCACTTGTCCAACTGTCCATATGTGTGGTTAGTTTAGTCGTATTTAGCCTGTCCAGCTGGCCAATTAATTAGAAACCAACCGAAACAGTAGTTGGACAAACGGATGATGATGGGCAGCTGTGGGCTGTGAGCTGTGAGTTGTAAGCTCTAACCAAAAGGATAACTGTCTCAATGGCTGGCAAACTTTGAAATGGCAAATTAATTACTGAAATCATAGAAATTTGTCTTGCCACGACAGTCGGTGGCTGCGCCGTGTCCCGTGCCCCATTTTGTTGTCAACTGTTGTTTGGCTTTTGAAATGACTTCCGCAGCGGTCAGCCAGTGGCAGTAGCAGCAGCAGCAGCAGCAGTTGCAGTTGCAGTTACAGTTACACAGCTACAGTACTCGAAGTTGCAGTCGAAGTTGAACTTGCAACTTGCTACACTTGGTCTGGTCTGCACTGTTCTGCTCTTCCTTCCCCAGTTATAAAGGATATCCGTATATGAATTTGCCTGCTGCTACAATTTTTGATCGAGGAAACGGTTGGTGCTCTAATCACATGTGAGCGTAGCAGAAACTTCTGCTAAAAGTCCAGCAACATTCACTCAAAGTGCATAAATGACAGGCAAAAGTTGGCACAAATGAGCAGTGCTTGTTACTAATTTTAATGCGCATCGTCGAACTGTTTGAGACTGGCTAAGAGCAACCACAGACCCTCTACGTATCCCTCGTTTCTCTTAGCCCTAAGTGCAGCTTTCCTTTTTAGTTTGTTGGCCAGCAAAGTTTTTTGTTGCGGAAATTACTTTGGGTCCAAGACCTGAGGGGGAGGGTTGGGGCATAATTTTTAATTGAGCTCAGCTAGAGCAAAGTTTGTAAAATATTTTGTAAACTTAATTTGATTTAGAGAAAACTTGAGCCTTGACTTACAACTTGTGCCAATGAATTATTCAGACGACACTTCACTGGCTAAATCCAGATCAGCCAATTTACCAGTTTACCTTTTTGCGTCAGCTGCTTTGCTCTTAAAGTATTCATAACTTAACATTTTCCACACTAAACACAAAGGTTTTCTAGGGGGTATGTACTGTATAAGTTTTTGCCATGTCAGAGTTGGAATTTCGATTAAATTGCACGGAAATATATAAATTAATGAAACAATTAATCTAAGAAAATAACTATAAGGAAGTGACAAGGCAAATCTTTTATATAACAGAAGAGTTCTTATATTAAACAATTTTTATATCTCGACTTAAAAGAATTATTATTAAAACTACAAACTGTTCCCCAATTATTTAAACTAATTTAATTTTAATGAGTGATTTTAATAAATGCAAAACTAATCATAATAAAAATCTCAAGTACGAATCGTTTTATTACAAAAGACTATGTTTTAAAGCCAAGGGTATTGGACTATTAGATGCTGGTTAAGGTTTTTTATGAGCCATTAAAGCCATGGGAAACGGGAAAATGCAGAAAATTGCTGTTCATATTTAGTAAACAGTTTACCACCTGAGATTGAACAAACCGGTAGAATGCCGACAAAGTTTGTAGATCAAAATGAAAGTTTGCCGTTGTTGTTAATCCGTTTGCATGGCATAAAAGCTATGCAAAAGTTGTGCACAGTACACGCCATAGACTAGAATCTACAATGTTGAGGAAGGAAGGAGGGTAGAAAGAGGAGAGTCAAGAGTTAAGCGTGGAGAAAATACACACACATACATAGTACGGCGTAATAATAATAATCCGTGCGGCAAACCTTAAGTATACGGGTCGTAGAGATGCTCATGGCAAAGTAGCTGTAAATAATTGCCAAAACTACTTAAGAATGCTGCGCAGCGAATCGCTTCCTGCTGGCTGACTGAGGAGTGAAGAAAAGCGGAAGGGAAGAGTGTAAGGAGAAGTGGGCTGGGGAAAGGTAGGCAGCGAAAGCGGGTTGAGAATTCTAGCGTTAAGACTATGACAGCCACAACAAAGGCAACGGCAGCGGCAACTGCAATGCATGCAAGAGCCTTTGTTTGGCTCACTACTGTTGTTGTTGTTGTTGTAGCTAGCAACGTGGCACTAATTAGAAGCATAAAAGGTGCTACAACAACAATTAAAGAGCTGTCTCCATGTCCTGTCTCTCGTCTTCACATTCTATTTTCGCCTCTTCTCAACTTCTCGCTCTGCACATTGTCTGCTAAGCATGTAAATATTGTTGGCTGCTTGAGACGAGACCACGCCCACCCAATGCCCACTCGACGCCCATGCCCATGAGTTGACTTTAAGCGTAGCTAGTTTCTTTCTATCTTTGTATCGAGCTACCTGCGCATTTAGTCGCTTGCATTAATTAAAATCTCCGACTAAAAGTAGCTCTCAGCTTTCTCCTCTTAGCTAGTTTAGACCCCGTTGTTGTTGTCCGTGTGTGTTTGCTGGCCTGGCCTGAATGCGATTAACATATGAATTACATATTGTGCGCATAAATTTGCTATTGAGTGCTGGTCACTTGACATCTTAAGCAGTCCACGGAGCAATGGCGACCTTAAGTCGCCCGCAAAAACAGTTTCCGGCATTCACTGTCTAGTTTTCCAGAGGAGTCTGGAGTCTGGCTCTGTTTTGTGGTTGGGGTTTGCTTTTTGGAGTATTCTGTCTTCTGTTTTCTGGTGTTTTTTTTTTTGGTTTGTCCTGCAGGGAAATACGATGTGGTCTTCCTGAGCTAAACTAGCCGGAGCTGTGCTGTCCTGTGCTGTCGTGTCGTGTCGTGTCCTGTCCTGTTTCATTCCTATCCTGGCCTTTTAATGTGCCATTCTGTTGTCGCGTCACACATAATTATGGCGGATGTGATGCCCAACGAAGCGTTAAGTCGAATTCTCGGTTCATGTTCTCTCTTGTCTCTACTGTCTCAGGGTTTTGGCCTGGTTCCTTCCACCCCTTCGCCGTATCAGCCCGCATGCCAGTTACCATTTGTGCCCTTTCATGGCTTTCAGGCCATGCATGTATTTTATTTTTTATGCATTATCATGTAACTGCTTGTGATTCTGCCTCTCTCTCTCTCTCTCTTTCTGTCTCCCTCTTTCTTTCGTCTCATCTCTCGCTCTTTTCTTAGTACAGTGTTGTTTTTGCCGCTGTGTCTTCTTTCATTATTATTTATGCTTTATTTATATGTGTACGCACTTCCTGTGTGTAAACAATAAAATCTTTTGGGGTACACCATGTCGTATGCGTCACATTCATAACACATATTTATATAGTATATAAATATATACATATATATATATATATATATATTCAAAAGGCCTATGTCTTTTGTAGGCATTCCGCTGCTGCGACTTCTGGACATCTCCATTTCATTGTTATGCTAATGGATTACGATATATGAATAATAAGCCATGGCCAACAGCCAACAGCACAGAAACAGGAGTCACTCCGAGATTCGAATAGTAGCCACATTCACGAACAGTCGCCACGGAAGTTATGCAAATACTTTTGCATTGAAGCCACAAACCGAAACGTGGCCCAAAGCAAATTTTAAATTTAGTTTTGCTTCTGTTATTTCTTTTTTGGTTGTGTCCTTTTTAGCCTGACCGGAAAGGCTTAAAGTCATTCGAGCTGCTGTCTTGAGCTTAGGCTTAAACCAACCTTGTAAACTGAGTGGAAAATAAAGAGCTCAAACATACGAATATGTTGTATATTTTAAGTTTATGGCCAACATACTTCTAACGGTTTTTTGTTGCCACTGAGCGTTGGGAGCACATAAATCGTGACGCGTATTTTTAATACCGTTGCTAGTAAATTTGGGCTTAATCAGGTAAATGGCGATAGTAGTTGACCTAGTTGACTTAGTAACGTATTGGAGAAAGTGAGGAGACGACTCAACTTACTTACACCCTGTACAAAGCAATTTTAGTATGAGATGCATCTGTTTCTTGGACAGAGTACTTAAAAGTAGTTAAGGCGTTCTTCAGAATCTTCTGCTTAAAATGAAAAAAATCGTTGACCAAAATGTTTGGAAATAAATTTAAAACTTTTCAAATTTATTTACTTTTAAATTTAAGCTACATGTAAAATACTAAGAGAGTGCAGGCTACAGTCAGCAAAAAGGCAGCAGTTTATTGTCCATAGGTAAAGCCAAATATACGTCTTAAAATATGAAAAAATCTAATAATGAAAGTATACCAGTTTATTATGGCCATCATTTTTAGAAGATAATAAAAAAATTGTATGAATTAAGAATAGCAAATTTCATTCAGTAAAGGAGTTAAAAAAAAAAAAAGAAGAAAACCTGGCGCCGTTGATGTTATTGTTGGCTTTGTGGCTTCGTTTTTATGTTGCTTGGGTATGTTTTATTTGTTTTCAAAACTATTAAAATGGCATAAACAGCAACAGCAACAGACAGAAGGCAGCGAGTTGGCATTGGCCTGGCTCGGACTCAACTCAACTCGCCTAGAGTCGACTTGATTCGACGCAACGCCGAAGTTTTATCTTAACTCGGTTTATGCGCAGAGCACAACAGTTGGAAAGAGGGATTTAGTAGGGAACATGGTGGAGCTACAGGGATTCGGAGGGGAAGCAGATGGTGCTGTTATTGGAGCGCATTGTTGTTGGAGGTATTTGATTATCGCATTTCATTTTGTGTTGGCCAAACGTAGAAAGTTAAATGCAAATTCGCATGACACCGCCAGCAGCATAGAGGCTGGGACATGGGGGGCGAGGCGTGTGACTGGTGCAGGTTCTGAAGAGTCAGCAGCAACAATCACACCAAGCATCAACGTAGGAATAACAAAGCAACGGCAACACCAACAAGAGTATAACTTTATTTGATGCTGCGTTAAGTCCCTGTCACTCCTACTTCCTCCCTACCCCCTCCTTACCCCATAAACATCCTTTTTCAAAACGAACTGTGACCCATGACTTGTTAGCAACAGCCAGATAGAGTCAGAGTGGAGTAGGCAAAGAGAGAGAGAGAGAGAGAGAGAAGGGAAGGGAGACATTGGAAGACTTCCTTGCTGTCAAAGTTTTTAGGTATCATTTGAGTTTATTTGAATTATTCATAATCCAAATGACAGCAGAGGTTCGCTATAAGAAACCGAGAATGTCTCGGATATGACCAAGAGGACAACAGCACAACAAAGTAAAAGGGACACCTAAAGATAACGTCAAGTAGCGTTCGTTGTAAATACTTTTACTTTCTTTCAGTTTCTGTTTAATTTTTGTTTCTTTCTTTTGTTTATTGAAGCAATATGCAATGCAAATTTCTTGCCGCTTTTCATAATCAAACAAAATTCAGCCGCAGCACAATAAAAACAATTTTGATTTAATCAACAAAAATATTATCGAAACAATAAATCTCTTAAAAATCGCATTGACAATTAAGTGATTGACGGTTTATCAACAGTTATCAAGAAAGAATATCTTTGAAATATATATGTAAATATTAGCTTTAGAATCAGTTTCTTAATATATTAAGTGGCAATTATAAAAAGTAGACTAAAAACTGTTGTAATTTTTATTTACATCTGACTCTGTAAAAGTTTCTGAGTAGTTTTTTAATACTTTATACATTTTTTAGTGCGCATAACTTATTTTAACATTCTACAGACAGCTTTAAAATACTAATCCATAGTCAATAGAGAAAACCAAACATATTTGTTTAAGCTGCAACACTTTAAATGCATTAGTTAAAGTTCCGCATAAATTGTACTCCATTTTCATAACTCCACCATTGATTGCAAGTGTTTCTGGCCTGGCGAGTATTGCAAACACGCAAATTTGTGATAGTTTCACTTAACTTTAGTTGGCTTTTCTTTTGTTTTTCTTTTAAGGTAAAAGTTGTGTCTTAGTTTTACTTTTGTCGGTGTTTTGGAGCTGCTATCGAACTATTAGTTGACTCTGTTTAATGTGCAATAAATTGAACTACAACGACTTTGGCATTTTGCTGCCGCCAAACAAGGAGCACAGTTTGGCGCTTTTCCATTACCTTACTCTGGCCCTTTCCCAGGTTCTTTTCCTGGCCCATTCTTCTGGCCTCTCTAGTTCCATTTCAGTTCCCCGGGCAGCTGACAGACACGCGATGGCTTTTGCGCCTGATAAAAATAGAAAGCGACGTGCTTAAAATGTTTTTTCTAAAAATTGAATGTTGGTTAGAAAAGCAACACATTCAATCATTCTGCCCAACAACTGCCAAGATAGCTGTAACAGTCTGAAACTTCTTTAACTATCAAAAATTGTTGTAACAAAAATGGCAGGAGTGGAGTGCAAACAAGACGATAAGTTGATACATTAACTATTGAAAGGCTTATAGACTTTGAGAGGCGTTTGAACAAAATATAAATATGTTATACTTTGAGCCACTTTACACATGTGTTTTATGATAACTTTTGAATATCCTTTTAATTGAAATATTTAATTTAATTTCATTTAATTTGGCTCTTCGTTTTGTATAAATTAGTATTTAGTAAACTTTCATTCCTTAAAAAACTAATTTCCCTCTATAAATTCTGTCTAGTTCCGATGTCCTATACCCTTTCTGCTAATGATAGACAGAACCACCTTAAATATACCTATGTAAACTCAGGCATTCTTTTGGTATTGATAACTTCTTGATATGGTTGAATAGCGAGTGCACTCTATTATCCTTCGGTTCGTGCGAATGGAGTGAAAGTGGAACGAGCTTCGTTGAAGTTTATCGAGGCAAGGTCTTAGCCTGATATGCCTTAGTTTACGTGTAAAAATGGCGCTGATTTCGACAATTTGGCAAACATTTTGAGTATAACATTTTGTTGGGTTTGCGTGCCACACTCAGCGTCAGCGTCAGCGTCAGCGTCAGAGTCAGAGTCATCGTCATCCTTCGTCGCAATGCGAACTTTGAGTCAGCGTTGAGTAAAGTTTTAGCATAGTTTTCTGGCTTCTCGATGGTGGCGACAGTATTTTTTCAGCACTTGACATGTTTTGACACGCGTAAAAAGGCGACGCTTAAAAAAATCGGGCTCGTTAAGATGTTCGCCAAACCGTTGGAGTTCGATGTTGTGCTCCGCGCCAAAATGGCCAATGTGAACTTGGTAGGAGTCGAGTGAGCTTTTTGTTTTTTTCTCTTACACTCTGTCTCTCTTTCTCTCTCTCTGTTGGCCAAAAGGGGTTTACACCTCGAGTGGTGGGGCCAGTGCAGGTTGCAATAATTCACCACGTTGCCAATCGCAACCAAAAGCGGCACTTGCACTTTCCAAAGCGACGCCAACTGTCCGCTTTGTTTATATTTATTTTTCAGAGCTTTTGTTGTTGTTGTTGCCGTTGGTTGTGGCGTTGTGGCCATTGTTGCTTTAGTTACTAACAAGCAACGGCCGCAATCGGGCCGCAAATGAAAAGTAATTTTCCATTATTTATACCTATCACAATTTTCACGTGATTAACGCGAAAATATGTTCAATTATTAATTGTTAAGCTGCTATTTAACATGTTGCACTCGAAAGTCGTTGCGGCTTTAACATCAGTTCAGTTCAGCTCAGTTCCATTGCCGGCAATTTTGTGAAATATAAATTATTTAATTACAAACACACACCACTAGCACCACCAACAATAACAACAACAATAACAACGGCTGCTATTCATACTGGGAACACACATCGCACATTTGAATAAATATTAACATAAATTAATTGCAAAAAAAATTTTTTTTTGGTGAAAAATTCAGGCAAAATAAATACAAGAAAAACATTTGAGTGTAATTAAAGTGTGTCTTCGTGCCTGAAAGCTACTCTGCTAGTGACAGCGTCCAGCTGCAGGGACTGCAGGGCCAGCAGGGGGCGTGGTAGGCCAGAAAGTCGGGACGGTGGCAGAGATACGTAATTAATAATCCCACAATTTATAAAACAGTTTCAGTGAAAAATGCAAATGACGTTTTAATTAGTTTATTAATCGTTTCACATTTCGTTTTTATCATTCGATCCGTGTGTATTGAATTTATATTGCACCCTTTAAAAGGAGCAAATGGTTGACAACACAAAGGCTAGTAAGGTACAACCGAACAGCGAAAACCCTTCCTAATAACTTGGAAAATTGTTACTTAAACGATTAAGGGAATTGACAGATATAGCGAATAGATTTTCAAGTTGTTTTTGTTCTAGTATGATCGTCTATTTTGATACGCATAGACTCACATGTCTCTTAAGAACAGATATGAGTTCCAAGTGGCTGAAAGGTTAATAGGTTATACACACTACGTGACTGAATCAATTTGTTTTCCTCGAGCGTAGAGAGCTCAATTTATAGCATAAGCATAACTCTTGTCTGTAGCATGAAGAAGAACAGATCTCAATAATCCGCATTCCTTTATTTTCCGCTTTCTATTGCAGCCCCAATTGCTGCGGCAACGTGACCGGAGCAACCGCAACGCGCTGCATTATTGTGCCGCGCAGGACTTGGAGCAGACGCGGGACCTCGTGGCGGCGGCAAGCATTGCGATTGCAGCTCCAGAATTGCTGGAGTCTGCCGACGAGGATGGCTTCACGCCGCTTCACTTGGCTGTTATTCAGGGCAACTTGGCAATGGTCAATTTGCTGCTAGCGAACAAAGCCGATGTGAATGCGGTGGACAATGAAGGCCACTCGGTGGTGCACTGGGCAACGGGTAAGTTCAAATATTTCCATTTCGTTTTCCCCCTTTTTCCAACTGCATATTTGCTCAACTAACTAAATTTTGTCTCTTCTGTTTTTTTTTGCTTGCTGCAGTGTGTGGCGAAATTGAGGCATTGCGGGCAGTTCTGGCAGCTGGAGCCAGTGTTGCCAAGCCAGATGTTAACGGCGGCACGCCCCTTCACTATGCCGCCCAAATGTGTGGCGCCAGCTATGACAGCAAGCTGCAGTCAAACTCCACCAAACTGGCCCTTGAAATTCTTGGCATTCTATTGTCGCATCCACAGACCAGCGTCGATGTCCAGGACAAGGACGGAAGACAGCCCCTCCTGTGGGCCGCCTCTGCGGGCTCCGCCAAGGCGGTTATAGCTCTGGTGAAGGCGGGAGCACGGGTCGAAAGCTCGGACAAGTGGGTTGCATTCAAGGCCATTAAATTATGATTAATTAATACACTTGCAGCTAGTATTACTTAAAGAAAGTTTGCCTAGAATACAAGTAGGAGTGGTTGTTAGCCAGGACTGTCTGCTTTGGTTAATCCTTAAACTTTTAAGAGAAAACTAAGCTTATCTCATTGTTTTATCTCAATTTATTTTCTATTTTCTCATGTACTCAAGATATTAAGACATACTTAGCTACTGTCTTTAAGCTGGCTAAAACTGCGGTATGAAAAAAACTAATTCAAATAGAAGCAGTTTACTTTTAGTTGAGAAAGTTGTTAGTGATTATTTTTATATAAACCAGTTATGTTATTAATTTTCTTATTATAAATTTGGAAAATACTAGATAATGAAAGTGAACTAATTTTTTACTTATATTCCTAGCTTCAATGACAGCTTAAGCTTCACTTAAATATTAAATTGAGAAATAAAAGAACAAATAAAATTAATTAAAATATTTTTGAATGTTATAATTACGTTTATTCTTCTTTCAAATATTTTTAAAAATATATTAAAATTTATTTAAAGTACTATAAATAATCTGCAAGTGTATAAAATCTTCGGCTCACCGAAGATATACATTCTTACCGCTTTAATTATCTTTTTTTGTAAATTGCTTGCAGGGATGGACTCACAGCTCTCCACTGTGCTGCCTCTCGTGGCCACACTGAGTGCATAGACACGCTGATCAGTCTGTGTGGTGCCCCAACGGATCTCATAGACTCCAATGGCTGCACGGCGCTGCACTACGCGGTGACACTGGGTCATGCGGATGCAACAGCTCGACTGCTGGACCTCGAGGCAGATCCGAATCGACAGGATCGCAAGGGCAGGACACCTGCACATTGTGGCTGCTCGAAGGGACAGTTTGAGACATTAAAGCTATTAAAGGAGCGTGGCGCAAATCTCTGGTTACGCAATGCCAAAGGCGATCTTCCGCTGCACGAAGCAGCAGCCTCGGGGCGCAGAGAGTTGCTTGAGTGGCTGCTCGGACAGCGGTCCAAGCAAGTGAACACCACCAGCAATGATGGACGGAGTTTGTTGCACATTGCGGCTGCCAATGACAACACAGACATGTGTAAGCTGCTGCTGGATTATGGTGGCGATGTTAATGCGATTTACCGCAATTCACGTGGCATTGTGCTGACACCTTTGGACTGTGCCCTACAGCGTGGACACCGCTCGACGGCCAAGTTTCTGCAGTCGCACGGTGGACAACCCTCAGGGAAACTTCGGCTGGCTGCTCGTCGGGCGAATCCTTTTCACGAAGGAACTGCTACGGATCCAGTGAGACCACTGAAGTATGTAGAGAAGGAGGAAGTTCACGATTTGCGCAGCTCCAAAAAATATGTTGTGTATCTGAAACGCACGGATTCCGATGCTGGAGATCAAGTGGCACCGGTTGGGGTGGAGCAGGAGGACAATGACTGCAGCTGCACCGAGGAATCGTACCGCAAGGAGCAGCGTCTGGAGCACATTTGTCGCCGCCACAAACGTCGTCAGCTGCGACGCAGAACCAACAGCTGTGGCGAGAACAAACACGAAAAGTGCAGTGATATCTGTCGCTCCAAAAGCAACATTGAGATCCGGCGCAGACGTAAGTCTAGGGAGCAGTATGTCAGCAGCACTGAAGGCGACGACGATGAGGATGACGAGGATTCCTGTGAGAATTGTTGCTATCACAAGCGACAGAAGCAGCGTGTCGTCCAGCGTAAGAGATCCGTGTCATCCCGCAGATCCAGGGAGCAGCCAGATAGTGAGGAGGAGCAATCCCCAAAGCCAGAAGACACAACTCCAAAGCGAGTTGAGCACAAGGTACCCGTAGTGCAAGAGCAGCAAGCCCAAACACCTCTTAAGGAGGGAACCTTCATTAAGTCACCGCCACAGAGTGCTAAAAGCGAAAAATCCATCAAAACACCGCCACAGAGCGCCAAAAGCGAAGAGTCCACGAATGTGGAAACCAGCACTTTGAAGGTTGCAGAAACCAATGCCGTGGAGTTAACTGATGAGGAGCAGGAGGCAGCCAAGTCGGTGGTGACCCAAGTGGACGTTCATTACGACGCCGAACCGCAGTTAAAGTCAGCCGAGGAGCCACCGGCTCAAGCTGAGTCCGAAGCCAAACAGCAGCTGAGTGAGGAGGAAACCCAACTGGTGTCCAACGAGGTCGAACAGATGATTAAAATAGCCGCCACAGCATTAAGCAGCGAGTCCAAAAGTTCCACCGAAGAAGCATCTGTAAAGGAAAAATCCGAAAGTGAGGAGAAAAACGAGGAGAAGAACGCAGCTGAGGATAATCCCATTGCTTCCCCCCCGAAGACAGACACTGTTGAAGCTGCTATTGTGGCCACGCCCACAGCGACACCCTTAGCTACTACTGCCACGCCTCCAGCACCGCCTCCAGCTGCCGAACAGCAAATACCAGCAGCCAATTTGCCGACACAGCCTCCCACAGAAGCCGCAACGCGGCCTGAAAAGCCGTCGGAGACGAAAAATGAGTCAAAGGCGTCAGCTGTCTCTACTTCTAACCCAACACAAACGCCGTCCAAACCGCAGACTGAGCCCAAAGCTCCACAACAGACGCCAGCAGCCGTACAGCCCCAACCACAGGGGCAAGCACATATCCAATCCCAGCCTCAAACACCATCCCAATCCCAACCACTGTCCCAGCCCCAAACACAATCCCAGCCACAGCCACAGGCGCGTCCACAGTCTCAGAAGCAACAACCACAACGTGAACAGGAATCAAGACGCTCCTTTACGTTGTTGCCCTCCGATTCGGCTGATGATGAGCCAGGCATAACTGAGAATCCTCCTACTGCTCCGGACGAGGAGCCGGAACGCAAGTCCAGTTTTACAGTGCTGAAAAGCGATGAATCTATGGGCGAACTAGAGGAGTTGCCACGTCCGAAGGAAATGGAATTCACCAGCAACAGTCAAGTGTTCCAAGTGGTGCATGATGGCACCACCAGCACCAAACTGCCCAGTGCAGCAGAGCTGGACAAAGCCGATTATGATTATGAGGAGTACGATGATGGTGACGATTATGAGGACGATAATGGAATTGATCCGGAACACGACAGTGCTTTGCGTCGCTTTCTTAGCAGCGGTAATCGTCATGGGGTCGCTGGTGATGTGGGAGAAATGGCTGCAACTAGCGACGTCACAGGTGCAGCTGAAGTTTACGATGGATTGGCCAATGGACGCAAGCGTCGTCTCAAGAAACGCGTTCGAAGCGGCGCTAAGACGCGCAACAATTGGAAGCATGCACAGGAGTCACGGGACAGCAATGTGGCCTTGGTAACCACAAGTAAGGATCAGGACTCGGGATTTGAGCCAAGTCCCCGCGCAGAGCGCACTAAGATACCAACGCCAAGGTCATCACACACGGCAATGCCACGACGTCCCATTTATGCCACACTCGATGGACGCTCCTGCAGCAGTCGATTGGAGAATCGCAAGCCCGGGGATAAGGGCGCCTGCGACATGGGAGCCGTCACACGCTCCATTCAGCGCAACATTCGCAGGTGAGTGAGAGCGTAAGCGAGATTTCAGGTAACTGATTCCTCAGCATTTAAGTGGCCAATGACCAAGATTCATTCACTTAAATTAATCACCGTCGAGTTGCTGATTTGCCGTTATCCACGACAAAAGTCTCATGTTTCCCGGTTCATGTCTCCAGTCCCCTGTCCCCTGTTCCTCGTCTTCTGTCTCACGTCTGCCTTTTGCTGGCTGTAGATTTATTTACTTGATGCTTGATTTTAATCAACTTGAATGTCCCAGTGCCGGCCAAGCATTCATCCTGAATTCGCATTATTTCACGCACTTGCCCCTGGTCACCCCCCGACCGTTGCCTTTCCCTTTTTTGTGTAATGTAATCAAAGTGGCGGGCGCCACAGTCGCGACTGGGCATTGTAGGGCTGAGTCGTGCTGGTCAGGGCCAATCTGAGCTGAGCTGGGCCACAACGGGCCGCCTTAAAGTTAATTTAGTTGGGCACTTAATAGCCTTGGAAACATTTCTCATTTTTGAACATGGCTAAAGCGCTGTGGCGCCATTGTTAGCCTGGTCAACAAATAAATTGGCCAGCTTCCGTTTGCCATAAAAATGCGCGCTTTAAAGTTATCATATTGTGGTTAAAGGCAATAAACGTGGCATTAATGTCCATTCTCCATGTACTTGGGCATTAACGTTGACCCACCGCCCACAAATACCCTTGGCTTTAACCGCAATTGTACCAAGTGCTAACCATTATCATCTACATAGAGTGGTTGGCCAGCAACGCAGCAACAAAGGGATATCAATTAATAAATTCTCGTAATTGAGCCATTTCTTTTTTTCAGCTTAAGTGAAATGGCTTTCTTTGATCGTTTGCAAATAATAATAATGGTTAAAGCACAATTTTTAAATAGTAGTAAATTTGCAGCACTTTATTGATATCAGTAAATCACCAAATAAATTTTCTTGTTCTCTTTTGTAGAGCAAATAACTGTCATAAACACTTAGTCGTTGACTTATCGCTAATAAATGGGTTTAATAGTTGCTTGTGTTGCTACACAGATCGTACTGGATACCAGTGCTTACTAAATGGACGGCACTGTAACAGAGAGTGCACTGCTTGCCCACACTTGCGTTCCAATTGGAGCAGCATGAGTGTTAGTAAGCAGTGTACAAGCAGTGCTGCAAGTATTTCTCAGGTTTAAATAGCTAGATCGATATAGCAATGGGATTAGGTATGAAAATTTATATTTTTTAAACAAACTTAAGCAAATTTGTTTGCTTTGTATTTAATTTAAAACTCCTTCTTTCTTCATCTTCCTTCTGATCGAAGAAATTCGATAGTAAATAAACATTTACTTTTAATTTTATTTGTTTGCGTTTAACACAGTTTTATGTTTATAAGGTATAGTTAATTAACAGTCAATAATATTGATTATTTTTCAATTAAATATTTTCGCTCACTCGCTAATTAATTCATAGCTGACAGAGATATTTGTATCGATAAACTCATTCGCAGCGGATGCTATTTTATGTCCCCCTACTCCCATTAATTTTAGCCGGAAGTGCGAATGCGGATGCGGATGCGAGTGTAGAAGAATCAAACAATTGTCGAGGCAATATTTATTGTTATTATTATAATTATTATTATTATTTTTGGGGCGATAATTAAGTTGTTTCTGAACAATGAAAAATAATTATTATTAAAATGCGAAAACGATTTAAAACATTTAGTTTAAAATTTGCATAACACAAGCAAAATTTATGGTTTAAATTTTGTTTTGTTGTGAATTTTAGAACATATATCGAAAATCTGTTGAGCATTATTTAATAACTGATGTAGATTTGTAGAGCATTATGAGTGTACTTTAATACACTGAAACATTTTATTATTTTTTTTTGTGATTGCTGATTTATTTAAATTTTATACGAACGGTAACAAATCTGTGAACCGCCCCCAGACTGTTGTCATTAGCTGAAATGCTCATTTCCGGCAAAGAGTTGCGCATTTTAATTAAGTGGCAAAGCCTAGAAGCTACCCGTCACCCGTCACGCCCTGTGAGCCAACGGACGCCCACCTGCGGTGAGTGTTTTGTTTATGCAAAAGCTTGCGCAAAATATGAAAATAGAACGCAGCTTGCAGTCGTGGAATCAAACTCAGACTCAGTGGCATAGACAGACCGACATTAACAAGGCGCTAATACTAATTGTAAGTGGAATTAGCGAAGATTAGCAAGTGAATCTTAAAGAAGGAGAAGGAAAGAGGAAAGATAAAGAGTGGGAAACGCAGAAGACAAGTAAAACACGGTTAGGCAATTGGCATTTGTTTTAATTGCCGTTTGCGACCTTGTTCCGGAAATGCTACCGACAGAAAGTATTAACTAGAAATTCTTACTTAAAATTCATTTAAAAATTAGTTTCATCATCGTTGTGTAGTGTTTTGTGTTGTGATTTATCTTAAAATACCTCACCTAATCGTATGTTAATCTATATTTGTTTTCAATTAATTAATTTTAAGCCCAGAGATGGATTAAAGTTCAAGTGAAAGCGACAGCGACAGCGACAGTGAAAGTAAAAAGTCAATTGTAATTGTAATTAAAAGATTTGCATAGGCCATGTAAGAAACTTAGGAAAGTTAATTAAATTTGAGTAAGCACACTTTTATTAATGTTTGTAATCTGCCCCGAGGACTATGAATAAATTTGATGCCAGCAAAGTAAAACAGAAACAGCAACCGAAACCGAAACCAAAACTGTAGCTGAACCAGAAACAGAGGCAAAATGCATAAATAAAAAATAAATAATACATTTTTCACTTGACTAATGAAAATATTTACGCGGCGTCCATTCACTCAGTTTGCATAAGTCGAGTGGGAAAAGGAAAACTCGCAAACTTTTTCTCTTTCCGGCCTGTATACGGTTTGGTAAGAAAGCGAATGCAAATACGCAGTGCGTATACGCAATGTACGGCAAGTCAAACAAGCGTCTTGCCTACCAACCAAACGGAATAAATCGTAACGTAACGAAATTTTTAACAAGTCGACAGTGTGAGTCAATTAATTCTTGTAAAATACATAAAAATCCAACGAAATCCACTCGAGGGATGGTCGTTGGTGGTTTGCCGCTTTCCCGTTTTGCCACTTTACCAGTTGGTTTGTAGCTTGTTCGTTGTTGCTTGTTTTTGGGCGGGAAAAAAGCAAATCTAAAGCACCCGGTAGAATTCTTTTTGGCTAGCGGGTGTGTGTGAAGCGGTCGCTATAGCAGCTTACACTGCACTGCTGGCAAACACCATGAAAAGTGTGTAAATAGAGAATTTTATTTATATCAGTAGCATGTTTGTTTATTTTTATTTTTTACTTGTTGTTGTTGTTGCTGTGTTGTGGCAACTTTATTTTACTTTTCGCTTTGGCTCTGAACAGATTAAAATTTTATCTGACGCATAAATTAAACAAATAACTTGCCAACATGGCCTGTATCTATGTCCCTTTCCATGTCCCCTGTCCACTGTCTCACTCTATCTGGGTTTTTTTACCTGCAGCACAGGTGAGATTTGAGATTTGGGATTTATAATGTGCGCTCACGTAATTGACATTGTTAAATATTTGGATTTTCGTTTTGCTTCGTCCAACTTTCACTTTCGCTTTCACTTTGTGTGTGTCCTTGCGGATTATCTGGTAAAGTTTGCCAAACGTGAGCCTATTAGGACAGACATATTTATTCCATAATTTACTTTACACCCGCCCAGCTATGCTCCAACTCTTTCTCTTTAAATGTGTATTTGCATTTTGTATTCTATCGAGACTTTTAAATCATTTAATAGCTGCAGTTTGTTTAAGTTTTGCTGAAGTTGAGAGTCTGAAGCGTCTGCTCTGCTCTTTCCTTCTTCGCTACTCCCTTTCTACCCTTTTTCGTCTTCCTCCCCCTTTTAAAACTCCTCTTCATGGGCCGCTTCAACTTTTTTAGCTTTTTAAGCAACGCGCTCTTCAAACTTTTGAACATCGGCCTAAGGAACTTGGCATTTCGATGAAAAATGCGGCGTGAAAGTTTAGCCGAAAAAACCAACGAAATTTGAGTCGAGCTTGGCTCTTTTTTTTGGAAACTGCCACAGATTGGTGCCCCTATTTGTGGCAGCCTCGACGGCTCGAATTGCCATCAAATCTGAGCGCATGCAAACAGCAATTCAGCTGCTGCACAAAAATATAGAATGCATCAAAGTGAAGGCATATGTGTGGCAAGTGAGTATGTGCCTGTGTGTGTGTTTGTGTGTGTGCACTTCAACACCCAAGCGAAGGTTTCTTAAATCGTTTGCATTTTTTGTTTACTTTGGTTGTTTATGCATTGCAAATTGCTGGAGGGCAGAGAATTTGTTGCTGTTGTTGCCACAGTTGCAGCTGTCGCTGTCGCTTTTGCTGTTGTTGCTGCTGCTGTTGTTGTGTCAGTTGTTGCTGCTGCTGCAGTTTGTTAGTGCAGCTTGTGGAGCGCTTAATTTCTTTGCATTTCGTTGTCACTTGCCAGCACGACGTTCTTTTGGGCCGTGTTTCCACTCCATCCACTTTGGTGCAGGGCGCACTTTTTGCTTGTCACATTTGTGTCACAAACAGGATGCCGACGGCGGCGTTGCAACTCTGAAAATGGCGTGGGGTGTAGGGTACATGTTGGGTGTTCGGCCTTAAAAGCTGGCCGGGAGGCGTGACAGTGGTGGGCGTGACAGTGAGTCGGTCACTGAAAAATGTAGCACACAGAAAATCAACGCGCACAAGAAAATGCAATGAAAGTTTTGCTAAGCGAACGTAAAACGGAAACGGAAATCAGCAACAACAGCAACAGCAACACTAGCGGCAGCAAAAGCGACAGCGGCAATAACAACAGAGGCAGCATACAGAATAAAAAAATGGCCAGAAAAAACTAGAAATAAAAATGTGCCAAGGACACTGAAGCAAAAAACTATTTGCACTGGCAGAAAGTGGCGAGCGTGGGCCAACTAGAAAGAAGAACAGAGAAAAAGTCAGGGGCGGTGCTGGGAGTGGAGTGACAGGGGGGAAACGGAGGCAATGCAATTGGAGGCGCAGCTGAGTGAAGCCAAAAGCGAGGCGTAAAATTGAAAAGCGCTTCGGCAAACAAGCAGAGCGACGATGAAGATGTAGTTGATGCTGCAGCTGAAGCTGAAACTGAAGATGATGATGGAGATTGAGCTGCAGCTGTTGATGATGATGACGATAACGATGATGATGTCCAGCGGCTGCAGATACCAACGAAAAAAGCCACAACGGTTGCGGCAGCTAAACTAGCGGAAGAAAGATTTCCCCAGTAGATGCGGTGAGCTGAATGTTGTTGCAAGAGATTCTCATGCACCTGGAAGGGCCAATTTGTAACGCAGTTTTAACGCGGCAAGCAGCATGAAGAAAAAGAAGAAGCAGAAGGAGCAGGAGCAGTAGGTACGGCAGCACTAACGGCTGCAGAAAAGGGGTTTACAGCTTTTAGCTTTCATTATTTGGCCAATTGGCAGTTTTTGTGCCATTTTTGTTTCAAAGTCAAATTGTTTCGCATAATTTTGCAGTGCAGCCAAGTGGCGAACAGTGTCAAGCGGCAACTGCACATAAACTGTGAATCCCCTTAGCTCTTACCTCCTCCGTCCTCCATGTTCCCTTTTTCTCCTTTTCTCCTCCCTTCATTCGCATAAACAATTTGAGGGAATTCTGCTCAACGTTGCGCTCTGCGACGAGTGCACTCGACAAATTTGCTCAGATTTTTTGGGGCTTTGGCAGCCGCGGCAGTTGATTTGCAAAAGTTGTTGGCCTGGCCAACAAAGTTTCAAGTGCTTTAAAAGTGTTTTCGTTTTTTTTGGGCCAGCCAAAAATTAGAGGGATCTTAAAGCCATGTGAAATCAAGCCAGTCAGTCAGGCAGGCAAGCGAGTCGAGTTGAGTCGACCCAAAGCATTTCAATATTTGCTTAGTTTTTAATAAAATTTTCAATTAGATTTTATGCCGAGGATTCGTTTTGGCTTTAATTTGACTCGCTGCGTTTTTGTTCCCTCCTCTCCCCCCTCTCCAACTGTTTTTTAGCTTGCTTTCTTTTGGCTTTATGTTCTCTCAATTATTAATAGAATTTTTTTGCGCGCACGCACTTTAGTATTTTTGAAATTTTAATAACATGATGCCTTTTATTGCGTTTCGCGCATTGTGCGCACTGAGTGGGCTGCAGCGGAGGCCGAGGGGCTGTGGGCGGTTAGGTGGCCCAACCAATCCCATTGCCCAGCTAGGGGTGCCATCAGAGTGCTGTGTCAGGCACAGACTCGCTGCAAAAAGAGATGATGGAGAGGGGGTAGACAAGGGGGAACTCAGCGGGCTCACGGCCTTTGTTTGCCTCGCGAAATATCAAAATGACAATTTACGTACATTTGCAAACATTTATTTTATGCGCTGGCTGGCAAAGCTTGCTCTGATGCTGATGCTGAGGCTGAGGCTGATGATGATGATGAGATGGCAGACTTCAGACATTAGACGATACTGGCAGAGTGCACAGTGCAGGCCAGGGACGACAGACGGAAGCCGGAAGAAAGAAGAAGGAACAAGCAAGAAGGAAGACGGAAAGAGTATAGAGGAAAACAATGCTGCGCTTTTCACTGGCTGCCTTTTTTTTCGCTAGAGCGTTGCCATAACGCCAATTTAAACTCATCCCACTCTTTCTCTTTTTTCGCTCTCTCACTTACTGTTTCTCTGCGTTTCTATTTCCCTTTCAGATACTACATGGAGCGCAAGATCTTTCAGCATCTGCTGGAGCTCAAGTCGCTGCAGATACGCTCCAACAAACTGAGCGAATCGGTGCTGGTGAAACGCGCCGTTGACGACTATCACAAATCATGCGTGCTGCTGGGCGGTGAAACTGGCACAAGGCTGCGACGCTACAATTTTACCGAGTACACTTTTAAAAACTTTGAGCTCTTTCTCTACGAAACACTCAAAGGATTGCAAAAGCCGGGCACCAACAACTTCCAGAACATCAATGAGGTCTACGAGGAGGTAAGTCAGTCTTAGACAACGGGTCTACTAGGCGAGACATATAAGAAGGTAGTCGGCTCCTTTGACTCCTCCTACCACAGCCAGTGATACTTTGTCCTAACCAAACTTTCTTATTTAATTTATAATCTTTGTCAATATTCTCATTCATATCTACATCTTGCAGGCTGAACGGCGTCTCAGTCCGGATTACAATGCACACGAGAAGGCGCTGCAATGCACCACGAAGACTCATCGATGTCTCCACGCGGCTCATGCCTACACGGGAATACCCTGTGCCGCATACAGTAAGTCACTGCTAAGCCCCCTAAGCGGCATTCTGAAAGCGTGAAAAATGGCACCAGCTGGACAGACAGACAAACACACCGACAGACGAAAAGACAGACAGACTTACAGTGAGAAAGTCATTTCAGTGGCTGTTTTTTTTTTTTGTTTTTTGCAGCCGCCTTTTGAGTGGGTCAAGCGGATGGCCAACACTCGCAGTTCAAAAGAAAAAGCTGAAACAAAAAAGAAAAATATAAGACTGAAAAGACGTGGGCGCCAAATGCGCCGACAGCATTAAAATAAATCCTAATTACGAGCAGTTTATTCATTTGACCGAGCAGTTGAGCAGCAGTCAGAGTTGCCGAGCGCATTAAATATATTTTGTAGCCAGCCCCCCGTCTTCGCCGTCCGACATTTGCCACTCCCTCTTTGTAGCTGGCACGTTTCGCCTTTTTAGCTTTTATTATTGCTGCTATGGCAGCTCCTTTCAGCCCTTGGGCCAAAGGATGCGTCCGGCTTATGCCAAATTAAAAACGCATTCATTTCTATGCTGCCCGAAAGACACTCAAGTCAACACTAATCCGTTGCCCGAAAACGCGTTTAATCCCGTCGACAGGGCCGCACTGTTGCAAGCAAGCAAGCAACAACAGCTGCAACAACACCCAACAAAATAAAGTCTCGACTCAACTCAACCCAACTCAACTGAACTCAACTCAAGTGAACTTGATGGCAATTGGCTTTTTGGTAAAATTCTAGTTGAAATGTTTGCGCGACTTCATTTATATTTTTTGCGTGCTGAACATTGCATGTAATTTCGCAGAGTGTTGCCACTAGCTGTCACCTGACACATGTCTCCCCTGAGGCGAGTTACTCCCGCTTCCAAATACGAAAGTGAATTGCAGTTTCCACTTGACACTGGCAGCTGCAATTCATTTGGAGTGCGCTCATAAAAATGGCATCCACTTAATTAGGCTGATCGCCATGGATCATTTATCTAACGAAGCTTTTCCCCACTCACACTCACACCCACTCAAACGCTGTCACTATAGTTTGCTATCTCTCTATCTACTCTTGCAGTTCCCATGATGAATCACCACACGATGCCCAAGTTTGGCTTTGGACCATACAAAAAAGCCGGCAGCGTTAGCAGTTTTTATCTGCCAAAAATACTGACCAGCGGACGAGCCTCAAGCGGACGTACGGGCGTCGGTGTTGGCGTTGGCGTCGACATTGGCGTTGGCGTTGGCAGCGGTGCTGGGAAATGCAGTCACAAAGTTGCGCTGGAGCTCTCACACGGAAAGAGTAAACAACTAATTTCACTGCCAGCGGATAAGTTGGACAGCAATAAACGTTACTATGTGACGTTCACAGTTAAGGATTCGCCAGGACAACAAACTCCACAACAGCAACAACAACGGCAATCGAGCTCGCTTGCAAACGCTGGCGGCGATGCAAGCGGCAAGTAGCATGCGGCGTATACGTAATGTGACATTGCTGTGGTTTGCCTCGCAATATTACCCATACACAGTGTGTGCCCAGCAGCAGTAGTAGCAGCGGCAGCATCATCATCGCTGTTGCTGTTGTTGTTGTCGTTGCGTCAAATGCATTAAAACAATGCGACATTTTGTTGTTCAGTGCTTTTTATGCGACCGCCCGCTGTCCAAACTGCACTTTGGTTGTTTTTGTTGTTACTGCTTCTGTTTGTGCTTTTTGGTCTGCTTCCTGTGTTGTTTTTGCTGCACTTTAAGATGGCCAACTGCTGATAATGGATGATGGCGCTGCGCTGCGGCTGTCAGTTGAAGTTGTCACGCCAGCAGCGGCAGTAGCAGCAGCTTGAATTACTTATGTAGAGACCACTCCAGTCCCTCTCGTCTCCAGCCCTTACCCACTTTCCGCTCTATTCTCTCACACTCTTTCTCTTCCCACTCTTTCTCGGTTTTGTTTGCCATTCGGCTGTTTGTCTGTTAGCGCTCTTGTTGCGCTTTTATTTCACTTTTTCATTATCATTTTTTTTTCTAGCGCTCTTCGTTTTATTTTGTTGTTCTTGCTACGTATTTTTTTGTTGTTGTCATTGCTATTGCTATTGCTGTGTACGCTACTAATGCCACAGATAAGCGTTGTTATTAACGCTCGGCTTACCAGCTCCAGCCGGGCAGTCCTCTGCTTTCTCTTTCTACCTCTCTCTCTCCTTTACTGTCTCTGCCCCTCGTTCGCTTTTTGTCTTTGCTTAAGAGCAAGAGCAACATCAACGAATGAATAAATGTAAAATATGTACCATGCATTTCTTTTGGCATTTCAACATTTTTACTTTATTTGCCATTCTATCTAGTAGCTTTAAGCGACAGTAGTGAAGGAAAAGTGAGAGAGATGGGGAAAGAAAGAGAGAGAGAGACCGCCTAATTCGAGCATTGTCTTACGTAGTTGTAGATAGACTTGCACCAATATATACGATCATATTGTATTTATAGAGTTATCAAGATATTCCAGTTGCCGTTCAGGTATCTAGCTAGTCGGTCAGTTGAGCTCTTCGTTAAGTTAAGCTCTTCTTCTACTTGCTTTTTGTAAACTTGTCGACAGTCGTTGCCTGTGCTGGCAACCACTTCGTGTTGAGTGCATTGTAAATGGAGAATAATTGCATTCAACATTGAAAAAGTCGAGATTTGCGGTTGGCAAAACGAATGTAACAAGAAAATATAAAATTGAAATTCGCTTTATTATAACAAAATAATAAAAATAAACAAAAAAAAAAAGGAAAATTATATATATACATGTATACATTGAAAGCATTAAAGGGAAAATCTGATTTAAAGAGTTTACATTTAAATTTAAGACAGCTGTTGCGAAATAAACGTTGAAAATGTCAGAAATTGAACGTGTATTTTTTTGGACTGGGCTCCAAAGGAAAGAGGGAACGAACGAGAGATATGGAAAGAGCTAAAAGAACAATGAAACGACCGCTAAAAGAATTGTGCACGTCATGTCCTTGGCATAGATTCGCGCACAGTTGTCGCTTGAGCTGATTGCTCCTTTAGCAGGCAGACAACAAACAACAAAACGAGACAGAGAGGGGGATAAATCGAGAGAGACAGAGCAAAAAGTAGGCTGGCAGGCTGTTGCCTGCCTCGACAGCGTTTGTGGCTTGTCAAATTTAAGCTGTCGACCCGGTGCAACAGCAGCCGGATCGACCATTGATGTGATGATGATTGTGATTGTGATTGCTATTGCGATTGTTATGGCGCTCGCCTGATGTCTGTTGATTCCCGTTGTCGTTCATCGGTGGCGAAGCGGGAGTGCTCCGCAGGACAGTTACAACTCCATTGGCGTTCTTGTCAACAAGAGAGTCCAATAATTGCTGCACTGCATCAATGAACATTTGCCGCTATCCACTGCCGCCTGTGACTGCACAAGCTGTCCAACACTAATTGAATTCAAAGCTGACGTTTATGGTCACTCCGACTGCTACCCGGAATGGCTGAATGAATCGTCGTTGTTCGAGTGCTGTGCTGTGCTGAGCCGTTCTGTGCCCGGCATTTAGTTGGCGCATTAATATTTCAGCAGTTGTGTCCCAAACTAAGCACGCCTTTGTGCATTGTAAACGCCAAAAGATGTTGGCCAAAAGCAGCCGTCGTCTAATTTGCTTGTGAGCTTTAAGGTTAAGCATCGGCTGTCACATTAAGGCACGACAGCAACTGGTCAGCCATTTACCAGACGTCAGCCCTCTTTCTCACTTCTCCTTACCCTCCTCCTCATCATTTTCCCTGCCCTCCTACTTACTCCCATGTGTTTTCGTATTCGTGCAAATCTGTGGATTTATTTGGCATTAGTTTCGGCTTTTAGTACAGAAATATTGCAGCTACGCGCTCAAACGAATGCAATAATAAACCGCCAAAAAGCTCTTGAAAACCACACAAAAAGTTACCACAACTAATCCGCTGAAAGATGTCTGAGTTTCGAATAAAATAAATAAAACGGCGTGCCAATTATGTTTGTAATAAATCTTTAATAAAATAAAAGAATGTTTTTTTTTTTAGTATTATGATTGGATTTTACTTACTTCAATAAAGTTTTTTATAAACCTTTGACTTAATTAAGCAAGATTTTGATGGAAAACGTTATCGGGTGCGAGTGCAAGTGCGAGTACTGTGACCCATTGCAGAGGCCAAGTTGTAGCGAAAGTTTTGGCTAATAAATATTCTATGCAATGCAGCAAACTGGTATTAAATGGTATAAACTGCAGTTGAAAACTTTTGCCAAGAGTTTGCTTCAAATTTCATTGACTCCATTGGCAACATTGACTTCATTGGTCCATTGGTGGCAAGTGTTTTACGAGTAAACTATAATGCAAGCCAAGTTGCAGTCAGTTTGAAGAGGCATCTCATCCTTCCACTCCACTCCTCAACTCTTGTCGTGTAAATTAATGAAGGCTGACTTAGCTGACCGCCTTTCAGTTGTTTCGATTACCCGGTTCGTCGGATGGTAAGTGGGAAGTGCAGACAGCAGGTCCAGTGCTTTGGAGATTTTTGGGTTGGCATTAATATCACTTAACCCTTGTGCAAAAGTTTTTAAAAAAAGAACTTGCTATTCATCTGCAGTTTGTGGGTGTAATTGAAATTGATTAAAAAGGCTTGAAGCTGAGTTCGTTTTATCTTCATCATGAATTCAGTTTATTTATTTTAAGTATTCATTAATATTATTAACACACTCAGTAGTTACGGCTTAAATGTAAAATATATTTACCATTTAAATTAAGTTTAATTATATAAATTTATTTTGTTTTTAAGTTTAAGTTCATTTTGGTTTCTTTCTTGTTTTAATTGTAAGTCTAACCACGCCTTAAAAACAATCAGTTTAGTTTTAGCAATTTGTTCAGAGACACACAGTAAGAGTGAGAAAGAGACAGTCACCGAGGCAGATAGAGATAGAGAGAGAGCGAGAGACAGAGAGATACAGTTCAATTACTCATAGGAGTCAGTTCAAATTGTTCTTTTCTCTTTCTCGATTGTCCCGGTTTCAGTTTCATTTTCATTTTCTTTAGCGTTTTCGGTTCGCTTTTTGTTCTTTTTGGTATAATTTTAATTTACTTTATTACGCATACGCAGTGTATATTTTGCTAGGCTGCCATTTGGTATCGTTTTATTCGTATTTGATATCCACATTCACATACAAATACAAAATACGAGTATATGAATTATATTTTATTTAAGATTTCATGTGGTTTGTTAGTCGCTCGGTTACTTTAGAATTATTTATTTATAACATGTACATACAATGAATTAATTCGTATTATTGTTGTTGTTTCTGTTACTGTTACGGTTTCTGTTTCTGTTTTTGTTTAGTTGTATTTTTTGGGGCCTGTAATTTATTTAACATTTATTCATTATGCACTCGAAGTTTGCGCTCACTTTTGCCAGCCATCCAGCCCTTTGTTATGTTAATAGAATATTCATATATTCATATAAATAGTTGCTAACTTGGCCAGCAAATTTTCTTTTGAACAAATCTATTATGAAAATTGCATAAATTCTATTTCGAATGCGAATTGTGGGCGTGGCCCTTGGGGACAATTTCTTGAATGTATTTCAGAGTCAACTGCAGGGGTCAGTTAACTGAGTATGCCTAATCAATATTGATATCAGTTTTGCAGTAATAAATTCTTGAATATTACACAAAGTCGCACTCGCATACACACATACATATGCATAAATGCATGCATAAATGTTAGCAAATTTATTGCATACTTTTATGCGCTCTCGATTTTACTAGTTCCTAGACTCTGAATTCTAAATGTAAATTACTCCTTTTGCTGTTTTGCTCTTTGAGACTAATTACAAATTCAATTACACTTATTAATGCCATACACATCATCATCATCATCTGTATCATCTGCCTATCGACTAAAGTAAAGGCTATTAACTAGCTTATAAACTTAATTGTTCATTAATTTAATTTATTATATTCAACATTTAAATGCGGTTTGATTAATGTTTGCCCGGTTTCTCTATGTACATGTGACGTTTGCTGCTGCAATTTGAATTACAGTTGCTAATGTGATCATAATCATTTTGATTCTCAACTGTAAGAGTGTATGAGTGTGAGTATGTGTGTGTGTGTCTGTGAGTGTGTTATGATATTTACAAAGTTGACTTTTTGATTTCAGTTACGAGATTGCGTATTTATTAGAGCGAGGCAAAGTCAGCCTTTATTCCTTTTTCCTTTTTCCATCATTTCCCTCTGTTCATTTCCTTTATGTTTTTTCAATTTTCGCAAGACAAGGATATATGCTGAGATGCACTTATGTAATACCTTTGACATTAATATATCTAAATTTATGCTAAAAATTTACAGCTATGCACGATAAAATGAAATGCCCATGAATTACGAGTATGATGCCTAAAGCCATCATAGTTCAACCTCATGTCGCTGAGGGGGACTTGGGCCTGGGGTTTTGGTTGGTTGGTTGGTTGAAGGGGTTTATGTATGTACTGCGGTAGATATTACATATTACTTTTTACAATTACTTCAGCGTTGGATCCAGAGTCGTAAATTCCAATTCGCCGCGTGGTAATATCAGATCCGGGTCTGCAATATACACTTTGGTTGGTTGGCATAAAACAAAATCAACAACAATGGCAAGCAGTTGTGGGTGTGTGTAAATGTATGTGTGTTAGAGTGTTAGTGTGGGTGCAAATGTTTGTGTGTGTGTGTGTGTGTGGGTGCGTGTATCAGATGCGGGCGGTCGGGAAGAAAAACAAAAGTATAATTTGTGTTTACCGATTAGTTTTGCTTATTTCATTGTTTGTTTACGTTTTGTTTTTGTTTTTGGTATTTTTCAATTTTTCTTGCTTTTCTGTAATTCACAACACTTGCAAAATGACATCATATAACAGTTGCAAATTGTTTTGGCAGCAAATAAAATACGAAAAGTTCACAAAAAAATAATGAAACACATAAAAAAGATTGTAGAAGCAAATGGAAATTGTAACTATTAGCAAATATCAAAAAGCGTGACCAACTGTGCGCTGATAAGAGCAACAACCAAAGCAAATAAATAAAATGAGCTAGCGAACGATAACAAAAACTGAAACAGAAACAATAACAATTACAACAACATGAACACGAACATGAACAACAACAAGAATGTCATATAAATATTAATATTCAGCAATCCTTGGGCCGTGTCACAGCCAATTTGATTCCGGTCAGTGTCGTAAACATAAAATAATTCAACAATTTCTTAATTTTTATCGCACATTTCAGTCGCATTTATGTTCAAATTCATTTTATTATGGTTAGCTACTTTCGAGTGAAACTAAAGCGCCATCTAGCGTTCACTGGTGGTGTTCGCCATTTGTTGTTTACGATTTTGCAGTTTGTTATTTGACGCTGCGTCCCAGTGTTATATTTTATTATTATCGCCTTTTATGTCACATTTGTGTGGCGTCTTTGAGTCATAAAGACGCACAAACTAAAGCAACTTGCGTCACAATGTGTGTGTGGCTGTGTGTGTGTCTCTTTCACGCCATGCCTGGCAGCATTAAAAATGTCAAAAGTCGCAAAAATGTTGCAAAGCCCTCGGGTGCCAAAGGCAAATAGGGCAAAGAGGTGCGGAAGTATCACGACAAATGAATGAGCGTTGCTTGACATTGAAGTGCCACACGGTGTGTGTAAGCGTGTGTGTGTGTGTGTGTATGGGTATGTGCGTGTGGCAGCATAGGCCGCATCAACAATGTTGCCAAAGGAAATTGTGCGGCACTTCATGCGGTTGCTGCCACAGCAACATCAAAGTAAATGCCAGGCCAAAGCAAAGGTCTAAAGGTCTTTCACAGCAAATCGTTGCTGTTCGCTGCTGCTGCTGTTGATGCTGCCATTTTTATAGCATACTTTAAGGCGCCTTTAAGTAAACGCTTCTTTTGCCACTAAGGCCGCAACAAATGATGTCTCTCAGTCGCTTTTTCACATGCTACGAGCTCAGTCTTAACTTTGTCTAATTAGACGAGTGCCGCTGAAGTGCACAAGAAACCAAACCCAACACACACACACACATAACAAGTAAGAAAAGTACAGTCGAACGAGCCCGACCGTATAATACTCTCTGCTTTTATTCCCACTTATAATGTTAAAATCGGTATCCAGATATTACAATAGATAGTTCTTGTATTAGAACACGTTAAAACAAAAAAAAAGCTAAGCATAATCGAGCATACATGTGTTTGTCTGTATGTACATACAAATTCGTTTGATGTTAATGTATGCACATACATATGTGTGTATGAATACTATTGGTCGGCATGACTAGCGCTGTCTCTCTCGCACTCATTGCTCTCGAATAAAATCTTTGTTGCTCAATTTCTTTCTTGTTTATGGTCGGATTCTTATGAAACTTTCAGGAGAGTTTGACATAATACGTCTTCAAACGAATCATAAATAACAACACTGTACGATAAGAATAAATGCTTTAAAAACGGCATGCAAGTTTGAAATTTTCTTTTATTCCTGGCGGAAAAAAGGGGCGTGGCAGCCCAAAACTTTTGATGCCATTTCATTTATGCGGTTTCTAGGAACACGTGTACCAAAATTGGTATTCCTAAGTGCCATAGTTACTGAGATATTAGCCGAAAACATAGATTTTTTTCGAGGTATGTCTAGTTTTTTGGTCATTGTGGGCGAATGGGGCGTGGCATCGAAAAAAAAATTGACTGACTAAATATCGAGTCGATTGAGACCAAACTCGAACTTGTAGCTCTTACCATCTCTGAAATCTGTTTGTTCATACGGACGGACAGACAGACAGACGGACAGACGGACATGGCTATATCGACTCGGCTTGTGATGCTGATCAAGAATATATATACTTTATGGGGTCTGCCACGCCTCCTTCTGCCTGTTACATACATTTGCACAAACCCAATATACTCTTGCAGAGAGTATAAAAAGAGAGACAGATATAGAGAGCGACAGCAGTGTGTTGGAATAAATGAATGTGTGTTTGTGTGTGGCATTTACATGTTGTGGCACAAGGACGTCTACACAAATGCTACCCAGTTAGCGTCCCGACTCTTGACGCGACACAGCGCTACACAGACAGACTGAAGAAAAACTGAGCCAAACTGAAGAAAGCAAAGCAAACAACAGCAACAACAGCAAATGAGACACAAAAAGTCGAGCAGAATGAATGGTGCAACATGAAATGAAACAAATGTGCACAAAAAAAAAGCAAAAACAAAACAAATATACACGCACACCCCCCACACACAACTACACACACTTAGCCACACATGTAACACTATAAGAAAGCTGAAAAAGTCAAACGCAAACGCCCCTTCTGCCCCCCAAGATTACAGTGAAGCTTCATCATAAGGCCACCTGCCTTTCAATTTGTCATGAAGTGCAGAGAATGGGAAAAAGAAGACACCTTTTGAGGCTGTATACAATTAAAATTGTTGGCTAATGACAACAGCAACAGGGAACACACAAGCTACTCGCACTTGTGTGAGAAGTTCATTTCCTTGACTAAAATTACTGCGCTAAAAGCGCTGAGCTACTGGCTGACCTATGACCTCTGAGTACATTAGTTCTCATATGAACTTCTCGGCTAAACAGCTGACGATAAACTAAACTAATATATTAAAGGCAAAGTAACAAGGAATAACAAAGAAAAAACAAGTGACGAAAAAAGATGAGGTAGAAGTTATAAGTAGAAACTGGAAAACTGACAAGAAATGAGAAAATCTGCAGAGAAGTAAGCTAACAAGTGAAGAAGGTATTGTAAAGAAATCAGAAAGAAGAGAAGAACAAGTATAAAAGTGAAGTAAGAATTTATAAGCCAAGATATGAAGTGTCAAAGAATGAAGAGTTGTGGGAAGTAAAAAGCACAGAGAGAAGTAAAATGAGAAGCTTAACAAAATGTAAGGCTTAGCAAGTAAGAAGATAACTGCAAAAATAAAGTAAATAGAGACATGTGAAAAACAAAGCGAAAGAAGGAAATAAACAAACGATAGATAAGGTAAAAAGCTTAAGTGAGAAACATAACGCAAAGCGCATTTGAAGAAGTGAAGTGAGAAGCACAAGCCACAGCCAAATTGGGAGCGAGTCTCGCAGAAAAGTGGAAAAATAATACAAGAAATACAACAAGTAACTATAATGAAAACAAATAGAAAAGTTAATAAAGCATGTCGATGGCGATATAAATTAAAAAACCCATTAAAAAGCACTGTGAAAAATAAAACAAATAAAGTGTTAGTGAAACAATTGGCAAAATAAGCATCTGATAAGCTTCATTTTGCAACTAACTTTAAAATAGTGAAGAATAATCATAAACAAAGGCAATACACCAAGAAACAAAAGAAGAAAAATCCCTTCATTGTTCTCTTTTAATATTTCCCACATTGTTTTCACTGTACTTGTCTGCTACTTTTAACACCTGTCGACAGTTTTCTTTTGTGACTTTGTGGTCATTTTGGATACAGCTGAAGGGTATTTGCAATGCGACCAACTTTAAGCGGTTTGTGTCACATTTTTTGTCTTCCGTTTTTTGTGTTAGTAAAGAAAAGCAACAGTTACAGCATTTTCCAAAAAGCCAAGTCGCACTTGAGTCTGACTTCAGCAGTTGTTAGTGTCTTGTAAGCAAGTCCAAGTCAACTTGGTTTATGTACCAACAGAATGAGTGTGTTTTGGAGGGTGTGTGTGCTGAAGTCAGAGGGCAACTTTGGCGAGGCTTTGCAAGTAAATACAGACAACGTACAGAAACATTTGACAGGGAGTGTGTGTGTGCTGAGTTGAGAGCTAAAAGCCTTCGGCGCACATAAATTAAAAGTTGTCAGGGAGAATGTGAAAACAGAAAGCGAACAAATACATGAATAAAGCGTATTAAAACGCTGACAAAATCAAATGTGGCTAATTTGTGACTTTTGAGTTAGGCTGAAATTCCCATTAAGGCGACAAGCAATCGCAGATGATACGAGTTCAGGGACTTTGTGGCATGAGGCGTGTGCATAATATATTTAAAAATAATATCACGTATACTACACACATCACATCAGCACATTAAATAATATTTGCATTTTGTGACATATTTCCATGACAGCGACTGTGTGTGTGTGTGTGGGTGCGTGTGTATTTTTACTTTTTAATTTAGTTCTTTCGCAATACATAATTGAAATTTATGCAACTCAAACTTAAAACAAAGTAGACACAAGCTCACAAAATAAACAGAACGAGCAACATATTCCGCAAATTTGTTGCAGTCTCACACACAGGAACACAAGGCAATACACACACACACACAAATATAGAGACGTGCAAACACATTAGCATATGCACGTGTGTGTGTGTGTGTGTTATTGCATATGAGTGCTCGTAAAATGAATGAAAGTTTGTGCCTGTCTGTTGTTGTGTGTTTCAATGCAATATGATCTCTATTTGCTGTCTGTCCGTAGAGCTCACACACATCCAAACACACCCAAGTGTATACATAGACTGAGATGCACACAAATATCAAACAAAGTATTGTAGTATATTTCAGCAGTTCTTAGAGTTTTTTCTCTTTTTTTAAATACAACAAACTTTAGAAACTAAATGATACTCCTTAAGTGAGGTAAGATGGTGCTGTCAGAACTATACACACCTCTAAATGAAAAGATCTGTCAAACACTTGAAGGTGACACTACAGACTAAATCAATCACTTTACACATCCTGTTCATTTTTATCAACAAGTATTGGCCAAGGCCAACTAGTCGGAGTCTAGTCCTTTTATAGCCCTGGGCGGTACAAAGCCGACTGAGTATTTAAAATTAAATGACACACACACAGAAATCGCATCAACAATTAGAAAATGCCTCAAATTGAAAGAAATTTGTTGCACAATTTGTATGGTCAACAGGGACAGAGACAAAATGACAGAGTTGGCTCAAAACTTAAGCCCAAATGGTGCAAAAAAAGGTAATGGAGAGGAAGTGAGAGGGAGAAAGAGAAAGGGTAGAGAACGCATGACAATGACAATAAATAAAAATGTGAAACCAAGTAAATTCTTGTGTTTTGTTGCAACAGTTTTGGAAGGCAAAACAATTCTTGGCTTAATTGAAAAGCTGATCAAAATCTGTGCAGGTGAATGGCATTTAAGACATGCATGTGACCAGGACTTTCATCTTCCTCTTCCTCTTCGTCTTTTTTTATGCATTTTTCCTGTTGTTCTTGTTTTTCTACTTTAGTTCATGTTCATGTTATTATTATTGTTTTTGCTGCAATTGCTTTTGCTTTTGGTCTTGCTGTTGCAGTGCACAGATTTTAGTTATATAAAATTGAGTTTGCATACATTTGGGTGGCCAGGCAACGGCATTGGCAGCTGTTGCACAAAGCTTGGCAGCAACTGGTTGGGGCATGGCCACAACAACGTCCGACATTGTGGCCGATACCGGAGCAGGTGAACGATGGTAACGAAGGCTGCTCGACGGTGTCTGTTGGCTGTTGGTGGTGGTTACAAGCAAAGGTAATAGCACATCGCCTACGAATGAGGGTAACATTTCAATACCAGTACTTTATCGTCAAAAGAGGGCACTCTACGCAGGACGCGGGGTGTGGGGTAATGGGAGAGGGACTAGAAACTTGCAACTTTTGCTATAAAGTTGTTGTTGCACTAAGTATTAGGCAAGGTATTTACAACCCGAAGTTTAGAATGTAGTTTAATGATTAGTTAAGAGCAACCAGCAAGTCAACCAACAGTTACAAAGGCAGAGGAAAAAAGTGACAGAGAGGGAGATAAATACTTAGGAAAAGAGAGAGAGAGAGCGAGAGAGAGAGAGAGTGAGTAAAAGAGAATGAGAGGGGAAATATAGTGTGCTACTGTAGGACCCGATATTTAACTAATGGGAAGGCAGGTGAGCTAATCTGAGTGCACACACAGTACACGTTACACATACGCACTGTGTACACCTCGAGTGCTTGTCGGAAATACATGTAGTATAATCGAATTCTAAATATAAATCAATTTCAATTGAAACATTTCGATCAAAGCTAGTATTGCAAAGAGATAGCTGAGTGAAGTGAGGGTGTTTGGGCGTGTAAGCTACTTTACTAAATTAAATAAATGCCAATTAGTATTTCCAGTTCTATTGGCGACAATTTAAACCTTCGTTTAACAGAAAAGTACTGATAATTGCAAAGTCCAAACCATTTGACATATTTTCCAGTCCATTTCAACTTAATACTTATTTTACATGCACTCGAGAAACATAAAACTACAAACTGATATATAATTTTATTAAATTGCTATGTAATTCAAGCTAATCTATATAATAAGTACTCGTTGCACAGGCAGGCAATTATTAATGATGAATACTAAATACTAAAGTATTTACAGTCGACAGAATTCAATTCAATTTAGTTTCGATTCAATCAACTTAAACTATGAATAAGAATTAAATAAAAGTGCGTACTCGAAATTAACTCAAGAGCTAGAAGGCAAACCAAGTGGGATGCAGATAGAAAAATAGATAGGTAAAAAGAAAACTAAATACTCTAAGCTACATTATACTAAAGACTAAGGATAGACATTACGGACTACAGTTTGTTGAGTATAGATTTTGGAATAGTACCGTTTAGACTGGGCTGCGCGTACTGTATGAAGCTCTCGGAGATGTAATGATGTGGACCGCCAACGCCCACAATGGCACCACCGGCGGGGCCGACACCACCGCCAGCACCACCTATGCCACCGCAAAGGTGCGATGTCGCAGGTGTTATGCGTGCTCGAATCTCCGCTGCTCGTCCTCCGCCCTCTTCCAGCTCATTCAGTTCGTCCTCCTCAATGTACATCGAGGGAACATCGTTTCGCGCAGGCCTGTGGGACAAAAACAGAAAAAATTGTAGTGGAGAAGAGGAGATGAAAAACAAGTCTTACAAATCTATTAAAAGTTTTCACACACACACACACACACCGACATACGCGCACACCATTTTGTCGCTTTGTCAATGGCTTCAACTTGCTAATAGTTCCCAAGACGCTGTCCACTTTTATTTTGCATGGCAACAAAAAACTGTGAGCAGAGCAAAAAACAAGCTAAACGACATGACCTCGCCACAGCTTACCGCAGTTTGTTGCCAGCCACAAGTCAAACTTTAATATGGGGCAGCCATTTGGGAGCAAACTGCTCCAACTTTGCCGCCATTTCAATTTAATAGCTTGTCGCACGTTGCGTATACGCAAAGCGACCACCACCTGCCTTGTTCGATAAACTATTACCTAATAAACAGTTGTTGAATTTAATTTAAAGTCAACTTTCCACCCTCATCCGCTCCCCCTTTCCCTTAGATGTATGCTAATTAGACCATGCCCTTATCAGTTGCAACTTGTGGCACTCACAGCGAATTCATGTGGGTGTGAGTGCGTGTGTATGTGTGTAAATATTTGTACTAATGCTTTTGCCACAAAAGGCAAATCATTAAAATTAATGCACTGGCGCAACTGAAAGTGTAGCACGGAAGCTGAGACGGGGAATGTAAAAAGGGAGCACGCAAATTGTCACAAATTCTCTATGTATTTAACTCTATGTGTGCATATGTGTGGCATGTCTCACTATGACATAATTTACTTATAACTCGGGCATAACCAGTTCACGTTCAGTTAATGACCCGCATAAAGTACATTTTGATGTGACGGTCAATCAACTGTTTGCTTTAGTTTTGCATTCGTCTTTTAATTAATATTCGACCAGACGCACTGTGGGTCTTTGTAGCTGAGGTGCTAAAAAAGGCAAACAGACTGATAATCAGACGCTTGATACGATTAAGTAGCAGCATCAATGTGAAGGACAGCTCTATAGACGAAGCCAAAGGAACAACTAAATGGCAGCGACCAAGAAAGACACAGTGATGAAGGGATAAGGAGGAAGGGATGGCGAAGACACACACAAAGTGCGTAGTGAATGCCGCAGTAACTGCAAGTTTGTCTTTCATTAGCGTCAACTCGCACCTGGCCGCAGCTCTGACAGTTGACAGAGTTTGTAAGGAGAAAATGATAAGACAAAGGAAGGGGACAAGAAAGAACGGGAAAAGAAAGAGAATGAAAGGGAGACGTAGATGCGCAGGGACGTAGCTAAGCAGCTGTTTAATTATCTACTCTTTGCTGGTGCGACCCTTTCAAAGCCAACGCAGATTTCTTATCTTAAATGAAACTCACTTGCTACTGTGGCAATGGCAGCAAAGCGGCCAAGCGACTTCCGTTTCCGCTGCTGTGTAAAAGAGTCAGAGGTAGAAAGGTATGTGTGCGTGCGTCTGTGTAAGGGTGACGTTCATTTTGATTCTTTTACCAGCTCTTTTGTGGGTCGCAGTCAGGTGCAGGTTTAATTAATTTAATTACAGTCTAAGCATAATTTAGTGGGCAGCTGCGCGAACTTCGTTTAGCCTCAAATACCTCCTTCTCCAGGTAACTCCCCGCATCCGGAATTGGCTTCGGGCTAATCGATTTGACCATTCCAGGCGAGTTGTCAGTAATGAAGCTGGGACACCCTTTTGTGGCCTTTTATCGATTAAAGCCAACTTTTTAAATACTTGTAAGCCAACGATTCGAACCGCACTCACTTCATTTCTCTGAGTCTGTTTAATCGAATAGATTTTATATAATGAACTTAAATTGAATTGAATTCATTATGCAATCATTTGACTTTCAACTTTCTTGCGTCTTTAAGAACATTTCATATGGTTAGTGCTTTCATTATATTAGTACAAAGGAGAGCGCAAAAAAGTATGCAACAATTATTTTAACTTATTTTTCTTGCCTTCTGCTGCTGTTTCAGCGACTTCTTCTTCACCTTCGGCTGCACCTGAGCCACACGTGCGGCAAATAAATAATGCTGTAATTATTTCTGCATACACAACTCCCGCACGCACACACACAAACACACGCAATCCCACACACAGCCACAGCCGCAGCACAGCAAACAATTTTATTATTAGTTTTTCTACATGCGCAACTGAAAACAATAACATCAACACAACAAAGACTTGGGTGAGTGGTAGTTCGCCACAACTAGACGATGCCCTGTAACTCTGGTTTGCACTCTTAACACCATAATACCAGTTAGTTTATGGTTTATATCGTTAAATGATGTATTTATCATAATACTAATTCGTCTATAAATTCCACATAATTTCATGCTATCTTTAGTGCTTTGTTGACTTTAAATTATAGTTTATAATTTACAGGGTATTTGATTTCACTTACCGCATGCTCTTGCGCACTTCTTGCGGCTCAGGTGGCCGCGGCCGATGTCGACAGACAACAACGATGCCGGCCACGATAATTGACGTCACAATGACGACGCCTATCGCCACAACGGCGGCGAGTATCAGCAGCGTCGATTGCTTCTCTGGTCCGCTGCCAGTGCTGGCGCCGGCGCCGAGGCCGACTGCTGAATTGCCGCCAACGCCGCTGCCACCAATGCCGTTGCTGCCGTGATGCGTGGTTTCCGCGGGCGTTGGATCCTCCGAGAGTATAGAATCATCTGTCGGCAAAGAAAATGGGAAATGAAATACGCATAGAATTGTAGTTTTCTCCTTCTTGTGAAGAGCAGCATGTGGGGAATAAACACACACATACACACCCACACCCTCTCACTCCACACATGTGTACACACATTCACAATGATTTGTTATTTGCTTGAAATTAGTTGGAGACGCGCTTCGAGTTTTTTCCTCTTTCAGTTTTCTTTTTGCCATTTATTTATTTGTTTTGTTTTATTCTCTGTGAGTTCGCCTTCTGCTTAACTGATTGCCTTAACTGTATTTGTGTTTGTGTTTGTATTTGTCTGCGTATTTGTATACGTGTTTGTTTATGTGGTTGTATTTTTCTTTGTATTTGTCGTTTGGCGTTTTCGTTTTGTTGCCGTGGCAAATTGTGTTGAAAATTGAAATTAGCTAAATTGGACGACGTGATGGTCGCCAATCAGCAATGACCTTGATTCAACTTGGCTTTAATTGCCATTTTCCCCTTACCTTCACTTTCCTTCTTTACCCATTTCGCTAAGTTGCCAATCAAGCCATCTTATGGCCAAAAGCTGTGGCAATTATTAACAACATGTGAACGGCATTGTTTATATTTATTAGTTTTGCCAGCAGAAAGATGAGCAAACGGAAATTGTGCCTTTTACGTGTATTCACAATGTCTGGTGTCTGAGCTTATGATCCCCGTGGCAAAGATTTATGCGATACATTCGTTTATGTCAGCCCAGTCCCTTTTGTCCGAGCCTCTCACCTGCCACTTGCTTGCAGCAATTCCGCTCCATTTGCGGGTTGAAACACAGCCAAGTGCGGCAAGTGGCAAGCAGAAACGGCAAGTAGCAAGTGGCAAGTGGCAGTGTGAGCATTTAAGTGGAAATTGCCTACACCTGCGGCTCAATTTAATTTTTGTTGTTGCGGCCTACTTGTTTGGCCTTTTTTCATTCAATTTTCTTTGCCCACTTTCCCTCTCTCTCTCTCTCTGTGTTTCACTCTCGGTTTCTACCTCTCTTTATCTTTTAACCAGTTGCTTAACATTGCTTTCGGCTTGCGGTATTCGACATTTGGCTTTTAACTTTTGACTGTGACTTTTGTTGTTTTTTTTTCCTCTGTTCCGGGTTTTTTTTTCACAGCTGGCAACTTCATCTAGTTATTTGCTTTCTCATTCAATGGGAAGTCAAGTGTGGCTGCCTGTGATTCCTGCACCGTTTTTCATTGAGTAAAATCTAATAAATTCACCTGTTTTTTTCCTGCTCTTCCGGGATTTCTTATTACTTTCCGTAGAATTATTTTATTTTTTTGCGTGTTTGAGTTGAGGCATAAACAGATTTAAATCAGCAGCAAAAATCAGCGTCAAGCGTCGACGGATTTGCTATTATTCACACGTAAATATTGTTACTTCACGTTGGCTCCTGTCTTTACAATTTATTACCACACACAAGAGAGGAAAACAGCACGAGAGTGAACAAGAGACAACGTGAGAGTGAGCGAGAGAGTGGGAAAAAGAGACGCCAAGAAATCCCAAGCATTGTGTAAATAATAGAAACTGCGTAGGCGCCTGACACTGCCACTGTTAAAATTTCGCATAAATTACTTGTACTTGAAGCGCAATGGAGCCTTCGGGGGATCTTTTTCTGCAGTCCTTGGCCTGGCTCTGACTCTATGGGCTCCTTGGTAATTACAGTTATTGTACCGAGGCCTGAATGGACGCACTGCCGTTGTCCCTAATGCGACCGCATAATGCTGACAGACTGACAGAGTCACAAGCAGAATCAGAGTCAACTCTGAACTAACCCATTCACTGGTGAAAATGTTGGTTGACCTGATCACATTTAATTGAACATTTGCGTATCAAATACAATTAGCCGCATTAAAGTGGGTAATATGTATGTGTGATTTATGGAGAACTCACAATGAGCACCGTTAAGGCAAATGGAAAATGGCCGAAACGGCCAAACAATGTGGCTCTGATGGTTTGTTTGTCTGAATTCGAATGCGATTGCGAGTGCGAGTGCGGGACGAGTATGAGTACGAAAATGAAAATGAAAACGGTAATGGAAATGCAGATAAAAATAAAAATCAGCATGAAAATAATGACAACGTTGTTGTTGTTACTGTAGTTGGTTGTTGTTGTTGTTGTTGTGAGTGCGAATGCGAGGCGAACAATAAAAGCAAAGTGTCTACGGCGTCCCGTTAAGCAAAACGAAAATTGAAGCAATTTCGCTTTTGCCTTTGCTCGATGGGTATGAAATAAAGAAAGGCATTGCCAATGACATACACACACCCACCACACGCACACACACACACACATACACAGCTGTCGTTATGTCGTTAAGCATGGGGTAAAATGAAGAGGCTGTCGTGGCACGCCCTTGCGTATACGTAATATGCGTATGCGTGCTCCTCTCCGCTCTTTCCCTTCCACCCCACTCTCTTTTACTCTTTCTCCCTACCTTCCCTCTTTTAGTCTTCCCAATTGATGGAAAATGCTGTAATGCTTTACGCATCGCTGCATAACTCAGTCAGTGGATTAGAAAAGGGCGTCCTCAACGCCCACAATGGTAGGCAAGAGCTACCGCCAGAACATCAGGTTTTCGCTTTTTGTTTTTGCTTTCGGTTTCTTTTCTTTTTCTCGTCTCTTTTCGTGTGTGTTTGGGTGTATGCTGCCAGAGACATGTGCACAGTGTTCGCGGCGGCTGATTGAAGACGATTTCCTTGAACTTGCGTTGATTTGAAAATGCATTGAAGCGTTGAATTAGACACACGGCCACGTCGAGTGAGCGCAGGCAACATCAGCAGCTACCAACTACCCAACTACCCAACTCAGGCGACTTTATTGACTTGGCCAACAAAAAGTGACCCACAAGCATAGTAGCAGGCAAATTCAGTTTTTGCCAATTGGCGAATATTTTGGCACACTTTATGTGACGAGTTCCCCTTTCTATTATTTTTTTACTCGCATTTTTTCCCTCTGTTATTCGTTTAGTCGGCTGTTCGGTATTTCGGGTACTCACCATATGGTCCCAGTTGTGCAGCCACGCGCACACGTTCAATCACCACCGGCGGCTCGCTGCGTCCCTTGGCGTTAACGGCATAAACTAAAAATTGATATTCACGTCCCGGCTCTAAATTATTCAAACGAAATTGTGGACTATTCTCCTGCATGCGAAAGATGGGTGCAGATGTAGCCTGGAAAAAACAACATAAGAGAAAAAACAAGAAAGATGCGATAATGTTGACAGAACAAAGCAAAACAATTTCAAACTGTTTCAGTTCACACTCGACTATGAGACACCCGTTTACGAAGTTTGAAAACCATTGCCTACTTTTAGGTGCTGATTTTAAATCTAAGCAAGCGGCATAGACTTTCGCTACTTTATTGGTAGAATTTTTGTGTAAAAGTAAGGGAAACTTCCGGCTTTTAAAGCAACATGGACATAGCTGGGATTATGCACTACATACCTAATGGGCTGTGACATATATGTATGACTAACGGGTATTAAGAGCATGACTATAAACATATCGGTCCATGCAGTCTGTTTTAAAAACGATAACCAGTTGACAGTCTAAGATATCACGTATCTACATATATATGCTTAATAATATGCTGGACATATGGCTATAAAGTATGCCATGTGTATTTGTTGCCCAACTTTTGGGACAACAAAAACACACATCACATAAATAATTATTCATGCCTAAAAATATAGAGTAGATGGGCGTAGGTGGAGTAATGGAATGGGGGCAAAGAGTGGGTGTGGCTGCTGCAAAGGGACATATTGTTCTGTCCAGGACGTTGTCTAAAATTTTAAACTGAATATCCGTTTGTCGTAATGGGACACAATCGAGTGAGCTTCGTTGGTTACGCACAAATTCCCACTCAAGTAAGCGTAAGTAATTTATGTTGTCCTTGCGGCGCATTTGCCTCTGCGTCCCTCTGAAACCACACCGCCACTCACCCAATGAGTGGCCAAGCTGCTGTCAATGTGGCTCGACCCGCCCCTTTTCCCTTCCAGCTGCTTCCCTTTGTATGCCATTTTTATCTAGCGTAAAACTTTAAAGCTGCAAACGTTCCAACATTGGTCAACGTTCATGTCCTGCTCATCATCCTCTGGCCGTTGGATCTGTCTCCGTCTCCATCTCTGTCTGTCTCTCACTTTGTATCTGTATCTCTTTCTGTTTCTTTGCGCTTGGTTACTTTGCTAATAAACTCGACTCTCGACTAACGCTGCATGAACAAACCAAGCAATCCCCTCCCCACCTCTCTCCTATGCCCTCCACGACTCTCGTTTACTCTCCTCATCTCAAGTTTGCTGAAAGCAACCAAACGAAATGAAATGAAATTTTCATATGATATTCTCTTTTACGAGTGACAGAGATAATTTAATAACTCAGCATGTGTTTGCCATTGGCTTATAGATGAGATGAGACGAGATGAGATGAGTTCAGCTGCGTTGAGACCAAACCAGTACAGAACAGAACAGACCAAAGCTGAGCAAGCTTTGGGTCTGTCCACTCAGTTGGTTAAAATGCCCCGACTGCCAACTTATAGCATTAATTACGTTGTCCTTTTTACGCTTGAAACGAACAAAACCGAAGCGAACCAAACTAAAGTTAACTGTACTGAACTCAACTCGCTTCTGCTAAAATCATATTTATTATTAATTCAAGCGGAAAAGTCAGAGAGAACGAACACACACTAATTGACCATATGTTCATCGAGTCTCTTAACATAATTTTTGAATTCAATCAAATGTTTATCCATTCACTGTCCATCAACAGCTCATGGAGCTTCGCTTTGAACTCACCTGATCATTGAGCGTGGATATCTCATTATCGTTCTGGCCAAGCGTCTCACCAAACTGACCTCTGCCCCCCGCAGCCGATTCGCTGGCATAAAGCAAGTCCCCACCCACCACCTCGAGCATAAAGTATTGGGTGAGTCCACCATCGCTGCCAGCCACACAGACCACCTCCAGGACGGTATCGTTCCTCAGTTCACAGGCCTTGGGCGCCTCGGGAGCATCTGCAGATAAACGCACAAAAAGATTATTAAATTTCAGTTTATTTATTAAATTATTTAAACCATTTTTGACTTTGACTTTGTTTAAGATTTTAATTACAAATATGTTTGTGGAAATTGTTAATAAATTAAAATTTTAAAAGAAGTTTACACAGAAACTGAGTTACTCAAATAAATGGTTAGTCTTTGTGGTTAGTCTTTCATAGTAACTGCCACTTTCTGGCTTTGTTATTTGCATGTAAATTTTGGGCAATTTGTGCAAATAAAGGTGTGGCTAAAGACACGCCCACAGTTTGCATTAATGATGCACAAGTTTGGCCCTTAGATAGGGATAATGATGGAGCCGCGATGTTCATGATTATTTGCCAGAATTTCAACGAAGGAGCTGCAGTTGCATAAAAGACACCCACACTCTCACACACATGAAGACAGAGACTAACCAATTATGTAAGTAGATCCTTAGGTGTGCATAATACATAGACTAAGACCGACATCGACACCAAGACTGACACCGGCGGCGTCTTGTTTAAATTGCACACAATGTTGGCAAACGGGTAGGCTAAAAAGGGGGGTGGGGCAATTTGGTCTTGCTCTTGCCGTACTTACTTGCTGGCAGTATGTGCACGAGACAAGGCGCCGTTTGTCTGCCCACCACATTGCTGGCCCAACAAGCTAAAGTTATTAACTCGGAGTCGGTTTGCGGTAGATACGTCATAGTGCTGGTCAAACCGTTCGATTGTATCCTGGAGTTGAGCACCTGAAAGCACACACAGAGTAGAAGAGGGAAAGGATTAGAAAACGTAGTGCAAACGTTAGCAAAAATCATTGAAGCCAGGCAAGCAAAACACATATATATATATTTGTATATATACTTTATGTGTACTTTCCAAAAGGCAAATACGTTTTTATGGCAATGCAAATACTCAGTTGGTTAAGTCTCTCTCGGCTCCATTCGAATTCAGTAGAAATCGTGTTGAGTTCTGTTCAGTTCAGCTGGGACTGCAGATTTTCAAATAACTTTTGCGGTAAATGAATTACAGTATTTATTGTGCACATCTTGTCGCAATCCTTACTTGCCTCACATGAGAATCTCTTGGCCAGATTTGCAGTTTAAAACCTTTCTTGCTTTGCATTTCCAATGAAAAGTTATCTAACTGAACCCCAAAAGCAAATGCTTTTGACATTGGGACAGCTGTTAATACTCCCTCAATCTGCTCAAAGTCCTTTTACAGTGTTACAAATAGGAAGTTAAAGAATAGTGAGTATTAAAGCTACAACTACTTGCAAGAATTATCAAAAGTGTAGCGCAATATTTGATTAAGAAACCTCCCGATAAAAGACAAACTTAGTTTAAAATTAAAAGAGTCCTCAAATGTTCTTTTTCTCAGTGTACTTCTTGCTCTACTATTGCTAACCACTGCAAATTTTATATATTTTGATTAAATTTTAATTCAGTCACGTTCGAAACTTGCTTGGGTCTGATTCCCAATTTGGCCTTTGTTCATCAGACTTTGGTTCAATTGTTGTGGAATTGTCCCAGAGTCAGAGTCAGAGTTCAAGTATTTAACACAAGTTTCTTTAATTGCTGTGCAATCTTTTCAGCTTTCAAGTGAATCAATAATTGAAGTCAACTGCAGCACGTCTACATGCGTAATTACAGTTGGCCAACTTGAAGTTTTTTGGTGCCAGAAGTTTCAGGCTACAATTGTGAAATGAAATGGGTAATACTTACTGGCGACACATTGCGTGTATTGTTGTAGGTCCAACTGAATCTCACCGACTCTGGCGGATCGGCGTCAACCTCGCATTTGACCTGTATCGAGTGCATGTTCATGGCTCCAATGGAAGTTTGCTCTGTGCCCGGTTTACAGCGTGGCGAAACTGCAGAAAAAAATAAAAATACAAACAAACACAAATCACAAGGGGGGAAAAGAAGAAAAACGAAACAGCAAGAAGTAAAAAAAAAATCAAGAAAGAAAGTCGTTAAGCCGCATAAAAAAGTTTTCGCTTTTAAAAAAAAAAAATCTTGTAGCTTTCAAATATGAACAGGCTCCTTCGCCCCTACCACATCGGCCTCCTGAAGTAAGAGGGAAAGAGGCAACAGTCTGCACGTCTCTGGAGCTTTGAAACAACGCCAGAGAATACACAAAAAGAGGCTAAATCCAAAAGGAAGTCGAGCCCGATACGTAGCCTTGGGCATAGTAATTAACATGTTTCCGTTTCATGAACGTGAGGACTTGCCTTGTTTTTCTTCAGTGTATGCATAAAAGATGCGCATGTATAAGTGTGTGTATGTGTATGTGTGTGTGCTTAGCCAGGTATTGAGCAAGATGTTGTCGAGCTTACTTTCACTTGAAGTTGTCTGAAAAATGAGACCAGATACGAGTATATATATTCGCTCATATACGGAAGTTGTGCTCTAGCCCACGGCCAAGTCTGTCTCTTAGCAGTAAAGCCACACACAGACTGACACAACACACACACGCACACATTTATTCATATACAGTGTATATTATACACATACAAAGAATGTCTGCGCTGAAAGCTTCCCCTTTAAAATGTAAGTCACGCCAAGGCTGATAAGTATTTGAAGCTTTATTACTTCTTGACGCTGTTATCACAGCGCCACTGCATTTCAGCACAATATGCTCAAGCTTTCTCTCTCTCACCCTCTCTGTCTGTTTTACTTTACCTCTTCTTCCCCTTCTGTACTTGTTGCCGAGAGTTATACTCGCTTGAAACTTTCATAATTCCAAATTTAAACTACTTAAACTGTCGTATAGCATAAGAACTCAATTCCGACTTTTGCCGGCACTGAAAAATGCATCAGCTTCCGTAGTAGATTTCCGGCAAGAAAACAAAGGGGGGTGAGGCGGCGAGTAAAAGGGATTTTCACAAAAATGTACAAAAAAATCGACAGAAAGCCCTATCATTTTATACAACAGTACGGTGAGTATTCATCTCAGAAAAGGTAAACGAATTGATTTCAATTTGCTGTAAGATAAGCTTCACTTATGGATCATTTGATTTATTTGGTTCAATCGTCGCTTTATGCAATGCACATTAATCACAAGATGAAAAATTTGCCACCGCTTTTCCCAATGAGGGAAATCGCGTCATGAGGTTTATGATAAAGTTTTGCCGGGCAAAAATTGCCAGTTAAATTTATAGGCAAAAGTTTTTTGGTGTGTAAATCAATGGCGGTTATTTAGACTGGCTGCTACAACAATTTTACAATTGTAAACAAGCACGTTCACGCACATACCACCAAAATACACACATACACAGTGGTATGGGCATGGCCATGCATCATTTCTAAGCAATTTCCTCATCCGCTGTAAAAGTTGGCAACTTTAGTTTTTTGTTGCTGTTGTTGATTTTAGCAGCAAGTTGATTTTATTTTGCAACTTCCGTTTCCGTTCTGCCATGTTATTTCATCATATTGTGCTCTCTGGCTCTCTATTACAATAAATTCGCTACTGTTCGCAATCTGCGTCTCTGGCAACAGCAGCAACATCAAAAGCTGCTTACTTACACTGCACTTTTAGCGTGAGACTAGAACTCCGCGTTTCTCCCTCCGTGTTCGTCGCCCCGCAGGCATACGCTCCTGCACTCTCCCGTTCCAGCTGTGTCAAGTGCATGATTTCCGTGCTCTCGCCAGACATACGCATGCCCTGCAACAACAACAATAAACAAGGGGTAAAAACATCAACAAAATGTAATATAATATACAAAAAATGTAAAGAACATGAGCATATTGGTATGAAGATGTTATGAGTTCATCTGCGAGTTGTAAATTGTTAAAGGCTTGATTAAAGTTGGCTTGATTAAATCCATCATTTTTGAAGTGCAATTTAAAATTACTAGAGTTACTAAAGTACGAATTTATCTCATGTGGAAGCACTTGAAAGACATTTCCACTTAGCTTGCAGTTAATAAACACTCTTGACTGAAGCCATTCAAAGCTTCAAGAGCTAGAAGCTAAAATTACCACTGTAATAAGGTTAAATTAAAAATAAAAATTGCATGTAAAAATTAGCTATGCATTAATATATTCATTTTTTTAATTAATTGTCTGTTTATTACTATACAAATATATAACTAATTATAAGTAGAACAACGCAGATATATTTTTTAAGGTGTGATTAAAATAAAAATCAACTTCCAAAAGCAAATATAACTGCGATTGACATAATTCAAGTGCTATTTTAAATCGTATTATATTCATTTTACGTTAGAGTGCTTGCTCAATCCTATTGCGATTTGCAATTTGTGTTGGATTTGAATGGAAAACAAAGCTGTTGTAACAAGTGCTTAGTTTACCCAACATAGTCTCTATTAACTGTATTTCAATGTGGCTTTATTCATATTAAACACAATTTCAAATTAATTTTCCATAATTTTTTGTTGAACAACATAAATGGAGTGTCATTTGTGCAGCTGTCAAAGCTTGAATTCAATATTGCATGCATCTATATGAAATAAAAGTTGTTTCCTTATAAATACCACGCAGAAAATTTGTTTTCCCACTGGAAAGTGTAGGATATAGACGAGTCAACCAACTACTTTCAGCAGCGATGCGACCTTTTGCATTAAAAAATATTAAATAAAATGTATGTAACATGTTAATTTACAAAATGAATTATATTGCAGTGTTGTTATCCATCAGCAGCGTAGAGAAAGCTAATTGCAGGTGCATTACATAATGTATTTTTAATTCATTTATTGCTGCATAACAACTGACAATTGACAACAGGCTGCACAAATTAAATGAGTGTAAAAAAATGTTGTATAATTAAATTATAAAATATTTTTATCGTAGATGAAAAAATAAACGTTAATTAATTTTTTCTTGATAAATTATTTTAGCTGGTCATTATTTGAACATTCAACTTTAAGAAATCTATAACATTATAAAATATTCAAATATTATAATCTTTAGAAAATATGTTGACCTATTAAATTGTCAATATTTCTTTAGCAGTGCAAATTCTAAAGAAAAAGTAAAAGTTTTCGCCGGAAATGCAAGTTGTCAGCTCAACTGGGGATGGGACAAAAGTTTGCTTTCATTTTCGTTGCTATTTCCCTCTTTACGCAACCTTTTGTGCACATTTGGCGCATCGTTTTTCACAATTTTTTAGCAATTTTAATGTGTTTTTTTTGCTAAAAAGGAAAAGTCAAAAAGACCGAAGGTCGCACTGCCTTAAATATTGAAAAGTCCGTTTTTATTTCGACCACAATGGCTTGAAGTAATTTGTTAAATATGTATCACAACGAGCAAAAAGGGGGGCAGGCAAAGAGGACGGTAGGCTAAGAAATATGATTTTCTGCTGTGCCATGAAAAATGATGATGTGTTCATGTGAACAAAACTGTCAAAGGATGTCAAAACCTTGTCGTTTAGTTATAACAACAGCACAATACATCTAACGACGAACAATGATGGTCAAGCTTTGTGGCTTTAATGCGATTATGAATGAAAGACGAGCCCTGTTGTGTTCGCTGCGTTGTGTGCGAGTTCATGTGGCTACATTTAGAAATCTGAAATGTGAAATCTGGTTTACTTGGCGGATGATTAATGCTTAAGTAATTTGAAATAAGAATCAGGCTTCAATTAAAGGCATCATGAAGCAATTATATATCTTTGGTGAATACAAATACCATATCTCATATATCAAGTATACGCAGCATAGTGCAAAATTTGTGGCTAAACTGGGAGTGGTCATGGCCACATATTTTACGCCTTGCCAGTGCCTGAAAGCTGCCCGAAGCGTTGAAAATTTGGTGTTGCCAACAATTTTTGGTAAATTAAATTAAACCGCAAAGTGTCTGCTTAAGTTTCCACAAGAATGTCGACAGCTAAAGGCAGCGTGGTTGACTGAGTGGCCGTGAGAGTGAGGGTACGACGAAATTTAAGCAATTGATAATAAAAATTGCCAGAAATGTGTCTGGCTACTTGATAGGCGTCAACAGTTGTTGGCCAAATGGCAGATGGCAAGTGGGAGATGGGGTGATGGGTGAAATGGGAAATCTGTGTGCACACTTACGTTCTTGAACCAAGAGTAGCTGGTAACCGGAGGTCTCGCATCCGCACGGCACTTGAATGTGACATTTTGGCCCTCGGCACGTGTAACCATACGGCTGGGATCCTCGTTGGCCAAATGCACCGACACGGTGGGCGGATCTAAAGGCAAGAAAAAATGGAATAGAATAGAAATCAAGTCAGTTCTTGTGTAGGTAAAGAGGCGGCGTCAAATCTAATGAGCGCTACAAAAAGCCGGATAAAAGTCTAAATAATAAACACAAATGGCTCATAAGGTGAGTCCAACAGTCGGCCATTGCGTAATGTAGTTAACTCAAGCTGCTGCTGCTGCTCCTTTCTGGTCACTCTGTTGCCCAGTTGCCTAGGGACATCCACTTCTTTTTTTTCTTCTTGTTTTTGGTTTTATGCCGCTTGGCTGCACATGCCTTACGAGGGGCCTGCTTTTTGGCCATAAGCCAAATGGGTCTATTAGTTACGGTTGTAAAAATCTAATACGCGACCGAGAAGCTGGCGCCAACAGCGCGTCATATCCGGCCGCCATCTTGTGTATATGCGGGCGGCAGCCGTGGAACGACAAAACTATGGCGTCTCACCCGGACAAAAATTGCTGACGTTTATGGTGAATTATTAAAAATGCCGCACAAAATTAAACTGAAATGAAGTTCGGCCTCAGGTTGTTGAGAGCCAAAGAGCACGACAGCACAAGAGTGCAAGGAGCTTCTCTGGAGCTTGTTCTGAGTGCAGGTAATTTAATTTCGTTGTTGCTTGTTGCTATGGCAGGAGTAATGTAAATCGGAAGCCGGAAGCGGATGTTGCCAATATTATAGGAGTGAGACGAAGAGAGAGTGGAGTATAGACAGAGAATGAGTAGAGTTTATAGACGAAAAACGAGCGCAGGAAACATAACAGTGAAAATTTAATCAAGCCAAGTCGAAAGCAGTTGGCAATGCAAAAGGCTAACAGGCAACAACCACAGTGAACAATCATCATGATCACAATGACGATGATGATGATGATGATGATGATGATGATGACAACATGACTGCATTTCATAAGCTGCTTAGAGGCGCTCCAACAGGTGGATCTGTGGCCCCAGGGCTAACAGTTGAATCATGGCCAAGAGTAGACATAGATGACCAAGAGAGAGTGAGGTTTGTGTGAGCTCGGTTGCCCTAATCAAATTATGTTGCTCTGCTCCTAATACGCTTCTAATTGGACTTGCCTCGGCGGAAAGTGCTTTCAGCAAAACACACACCCACAAACACCAGCACATACATACAAAGTTAAAGCCGTGTGAAGCGTACACATAAACCTCTCACTCTCTGTCCCTCTCTCTCTCTTTCAGAGTATCGCTTTGTTGACATAATTGAAAGTATGTCCAGAGTTCATTCAGCAACAGCTCAAAGCGAAACGAAGCTCACAAATCTGCACATATATGTATGAGTAGTGCATACACTGATAAAAAAGAATTGCTAAATAAAAAAATGCATTTAAAATTATAGTGACTATTTTTAGATTTATAAAAATTTAATGAAAATCACATTTCTACATAAAAGTTTTTAACTCAAAAATAAAAGCATCTTTTTAAGTTGAAAGTTTTTTCAGTGCGTTAAAAGCGTGTTGTACTCACATGCCACACGTATTATACGTTTGTCCTCGATGGCGCCGCCGGAGAACCACGGATTCGTAGCACGACACGTCAGCTCCGCATTGTCATTCTCCGATGTCACCTTCAATGTCAAAATGCTCGTCGTGATGTTAGCATCCTGAAAAGATGCACAGAAAAAATATTAATTGATTAATCAAGAGCACAGAAAATCATCATTAGCAACGATGTTTTAACTCTGCTTTTTGTATCATCAATGGAATAAAAAATCAAAGCTGTGTCCCTAATGAACATAAAACCAGATACATTCCCTGCTGTTTCTCTGCGATACCAACAACATTGGTTATGCATACTGGTTTACCGAATGCCAAGTCAATGTGACAACATCAACAGTTAGTTCGACTTGGGATCTGCAAGCATTCAGCATGTCATAATTAAAATCCTTAAAAGGCAACTGATAACGAACAAACTGCTAGGGTCGGAATAGAAACCAGAAACCAAAAGTCGAGTGCTCTCTTTGTAGTCCTACAAATGTTATTTCCTTCTTCTGACAGTCAAATTAAGTCTTGTTGAATTTGCAATTTAAGTGCAAGCTGATAAATTCAGAGCTGCTTTCAGGAATAGCAAGTAAGAACACAAGATACGGTTATCAACTGTCAGATACCCTGCAAATTTCTTAAATTTGAATTTTATAAAAACTAAAGCATACTTTTAGGTGCTTGATGTAAATAAAATCTGTGAAGACTTTTCATTTAATGCTGCTGAATACTAGCCACAATAAATATTTTCTGCCACGCCTTCTTCCGCCTCTTACAAAGAGACATTTTTCAGGCATATCCCCTTCCTCTCCACGAATAACGGATACTAAAAGCAACGAATCTTCCGTAGATAAATTCAAATATAAATTCGCACATTAGTCGCACCGTTTTTCCGCCGTCCAGTGTAAATTTGTATAGCTTGAGTTAAAAGTTTTTGGCAGTGCACTTCATCAAAGTGGTCTTAAAGCAGCAAAGAAGGGAAAACTCTTCTGTGGAAGTGGCGAATTGGATAGGGTGCCAGCCAGGCGGACGGGAACTTGAAGTCAACTTGTCTGCAAGCTTTTTGGCTAGCTGTAAAAAAGTTTTCCCGTTGCTCCGAACGCTTTTTAGGGTCACTCAGTGGTCTAACATTGTTCTCGTTGCTACTGTTGTTGTAGTTGCACTACAGAGGTTATTAAAGCGTCGCAAAGTTGTGGCCATGTGAGTGTGTGTATGTGTGTGTGTTGGAATGTGTGTGTCTAAGCTATCAAATGTCAAACGTTACAGCAAAAATTTTCCAGGCTTGAAAGTTATCGTTTTCGTTGACTTTGCCTTTTGGGCCGAGACTTACTTGTTGTTGTTTCAACTTTTATTGTTCTGGCCAAATTCGTTTGACAATTTGCAGCAATTTGATACAAGACAGATGGTCGATAGTTCGTAACACTCACCTCCTTGTCACTGTTCAGCGTGACCTCAGCATTACGTATGGGTTCTCCATCCAAAAGCCAAGTAATCTTTGCCGCTGGATATGAACCCCAAGATTCACAGCGTATGGCCATTGGATGTCCAGCTGTCAGCAGATCATTGGGTGTTAGAATTTTCACTCGAATGGGTTTCACTGCAAATACATTAAGTTAATTATATTTACATTTAATTTAGTTTCAAATTAAACACTTACGATGCACCTGCACCGTGACATCTTTGGTGACAGGCTCAAGGAGTCGTGTTCCTTGTGCTCTGCACTCGATACGCGCTCCATAGTAATCCCGTGTGGTGGTGCCAATAAGCAACTGATTTACCATAACAGTGGCCCCCTCCTCAACGGAGGTGTGGCTGGTGCCGATGAGCTCGTTGCCATCCCGCCACCAGGTGACCTTCGGCGGCGGACGCCCTGTAAAGCCGATGAGACGACAATGTATCAGAGTGTAATGAAAAAACGGCCTCGCACTGTGGAACTAGTGCTCGGAAAATGTGGCAAAAATCAATAAATCACTCATAAACTTAAAAAGTTTTCAGTAGTTTACTTTTTTTAGCTGTTTTTTTTTTTTTTTTAAATAAACCCTTTAAATAAATGAACATTCGTTTTGCACATAAAAATATCATGGAAAATACATATTTTAAAATGATTTATTTGTTTTTTCTTTGCACGACTGAAACCTAACACACGCATTTTCACTTTCTCAGAAACAAAATAATAACAAGCTGCAAATAAAACACAATAAAAGGATACCTGGAAAAAATTCACGTTTTTATGGCTTTGATTCCTTTTAAATTTTTGCTTCTATATGTGCGAATCGTTAATTGTTTACACAACTCTTAGTATCCTTTCGAACACTTGTATACTTGTATCATGTATACTAAAGACAAGCGATATATAAAAAGTGCACTGTTTTCTAGAACTCAAACCTATTAAGCTAATAAATAATATTAACATAGTTGATACAACTGAAGTATATAAACACTTTGCCATGAAATTAATGTTAAATCTACCTCGATTTATAGTTGCTCAATGTTTTTATAAACAGTTCTTCTTTAGTCAATGCCAACACACTGCAAAAGTTATGTTTTTGCTTTAGAAAAACTGGAAATTTTCCATAGTTACAGCTTTCAATTGCCAGCCAACTGTCGTGCCCCATGTGGGCGAGGGTCGCTACCACATGTGGCAATCAATTGACAGAATTGCAGGTTAAATAAAACTCTGCAGTGCCAACTGCCAGACTGAGTGGGTCAAGTAGAAGACGAAGTGGAAATGCCCCTGACCACCTACTTATCCCCGTACAAACACAAAGACTTACCTCCTCTCACTTGACAGCAGAGAAAGAGCTCGTAACCCTCGCGAAATGGCCCCGCCATTTGGGATATCTCCTTGCCCTGGGCATCAAAGATTCGAGGCTCCTCGGGAGGCACTGCAAAGAGAAAGCACAGAAGGCCAGACATATAAAATGGGTTTCAAAGTTGAAATTGTAGTTGGATTCAAGCACTCACCCACTAAAGTTAGATTATGCCTAAAGTTGCGAGTGGGCGAATTGAAGAAATCGATGCGACAGCGATAGACACCGCCATCCTCGGGCTTTACATCCTTAATTTGTAGGCGTGAATCCTTGGGATTATCGCCGATGCTAAAGAACAAACGTTGACCCAGATCGCTAGCTATGGCCGCATGTGGCGCCAACTTTACATTGCCACTGCGCGAGTCCAGACTGCAAAAAAAAAACAGAAACGAAAAAACAACCGAATGGTTAAGTGTGAATTTAGTGTGTGGGCGTGGCAAAGTAAGGGAGAAGTGGAGCGAGAGGTGTGCTTATTATACATCATAAATAAACATATGCAGGCATCTCTGGGCCATTAGTTTGCCTTGGCGCCCAGGTTGTCCTTCCCTTCCCATAATTTACGTCCATAAAAAATGACGCTCAATTTGCTCGAGTGTAAGTGTTTGTGTGTGCGTGTGCCTGTATGTGTGTGAGTTTATGTGTAAACTGTATTTGCTGCTGCGTTTTGCGAATTCGCCTTCGCTTCGTGCCACGTCGCAACTTTGGCAGCTTTAGCGCAAATTGCAGCAATTTGTTGCTGTTTTAGCAAATTACTCTGTTTATTTCATGTACAAGCGTCCACACTCTCAATCCAAGCACTCAACGTTCACTTCAATTGCTGCAGTTGTTTATGATTATCGACTGGCGGCCAGTAGTTTACCTGCATCTCCCAACACCCAACTCTCTTCCTTTCTGCCACATTGTTGCGTTTTTCGCTGACACAGATCGGACTTGTTTGTTGCTACTGTTGTTGTTGTGGTTGTTCTTTCATTGTTGTTGTTATTTTCACTTGAAATGCGTGCGGCACATTGAAAATTTATCAAGTGAAATTTATAAAGCAACTGAGCTCTCATCTCTGTGTGCGTGAAAATTTGCTACACTTTAGCGATGGCAACTGTAATCGGATGTGCTTTACATTTATTATAACAAAGTGGATTATGACGGTGTGGACGAGCGCATCCCAGGCAACACACACAGAAACACACACACACGCTCACACGTATACACACACGTGTACATATCTTCCGGGCTGTGCGCTAAAATGTTGTCGCCGGAATTCGGGCAAACGCACAAAAAACCAAGTAAGAAAGCTTTGATGGACTCTTAACTATGAGATACCCGTAAGGAGTATACAAAAAACTGTTGCATACTTTTGCGTGCCACGTGTCGTTGAGTTTTCATGTAGCTATTTCTTCAGCTATTCTTCAGCCGATCTCGTTGTTATTAAGTGGAATTATTGAGTATGAACGATTGATTCTGTCAACCGTAAGAAGAGAATTGTACAAATTCTAAGTAGCGTGCTATAGTAGCGTTCATCAGATGACAAGAAGTCTGTGTGCCAAGTTTTTTATACTCTCTGCAAGAGTATATTGGGTTTGTGCAAATGTATGTAACAGGCAGAAGGAGGCGTGGCAGACCCCATAAAGTATATATATTCTTGATGAGCATCACAAGCCGAGTCGATATAGCCATGTCCGTCTGTCCGTCCGTCTGTCTGTCTGTCTGTCTGTCTGTCTGTCTGTCTGTCTGTCCGTATGAACAAACAGATTTCAGAGATGGTAAGAGATACAAGTTCGAGTTTGGTCTCAATCGACTCGATATTTAGTCAGTCAATACAAGAATCTTTTTTTTTTCGATGCCACGCCCCATTCGCCCACAATGAGTAAAAAACCCGTCACACCTCGGAAAAAATCAATGTTTTCGGCTAATATCTCAGTAACTATGACACCTAGGAATACCAATTTTGGTACACTTGTTCCTAGAGACCGCATAAATTCAATGACATCAAAAGTTTTGGGCTGCCACGCCCCCTTTTTCCGCAAGAAATAAAACAAAATTTAAAACTTGCATGCCGTTTTTAAAGCATTTTTTCTTATCGTACAGTGTTGTTATTTATGATTCGTTTGAAGACGTATCATGTCAAACTCTCCTGAAATTTTCATAAAAATCGAACCATAAACAAGAAAGAAATTAAGCAACAAAGATTTTGTTCGAGAGAAATTAGTGCGAGAGAGACAGCGCTAGTCGTGCCGACCAATAGTATTCATACACACATATGTATGTGCATACATTTAACGTCAAACGAATTTGTATGTACATACAGACAAACACATATATGTTCGATTATGCTTAGCTTCTTTTTTTTGTTTTAACGTGTTCTAATACAAGAACTATCTATTGTAATATCTGGATACCGATTTAAACATTATAATTGGGAATAAAAGCAGAGAGTATTATACGGTCGGGCGTGTTCGACTGTACTTTTCTTTCTTGTTTTCCTACACCAGATGTCCAAATCGACAGATGTCTCCATAGCAATATACCCATACTACTCGTTTTACGGGTATAAAAATACCAAGTGAAAAATGCGCCAAATGTGATGGCAGCAAAGGATGTTGACGATTACTTCACGTTTTTGATGGATGGCTGTCGCTGGCAGGATGTGTGTAAGTGTTTGAGTGTGTTTGTGAGTATTCGCATATGTGTGTGGCACTCGGGTGTAACATTTCCGCTTGTCGACAACACCTCACGCCTCTGCCAGACTTAGACGCTTTAACTAAATAGTTTGGCCAGTTGCTGAAATTGATTTGCCACACTTTTCTCCTCGCTCTCTTGCTCTCCTCTTCTTCTATATTTCACTACAGTTTCTCCACTTACCTGTATAGCGGTATGCCGGTGGTATCCTTGAACCAAAGCAGCAGCTTTACGGAATCCTGCGGCGTTGGCGGCGTCAAATCGCAGGGCAATTCGACAGTTTTGCCAGTTGCGGCCCAAACCAATCGTGCGGGTACTGAAAAAGAAGGAAAGAAAAAAAACGAATGACGGTTTATTTTTATTAGCAAAGTATGAAAGTGAACAGGACACGATAGTAGGGGAGGAGGTGTGGCAACCAATTGAAGTTAAAGGCAGGTAGGAAGCTGGCGCCGTTGATAAAATATATTTATTTCTTATTTGCACATCCTGCATGATTCGCTTGATTGTTTGTTATTTTAACACAATGCTTCCGCTTTTGCGATTCGCGAAAGCAGATACACAGCATAGAGGGGAATAACAAATAGGGGGGAGTGGGAGTAACAGTGGGCTGTGTGTTGAGCATACGCCCCATGAAACCCACAGCCCCTGTTGGCTGTCATTGTCGTTGTTCGACTCTTCCGTTTGCCGGTTGTTGGCATCAACGTTGTCGCTTGTTGTTGCTGCTCTTTGTCGAGTTTTGTTGTACTCGAACAGAGAAGCAGCACAACAAAAATATATATAAAAACTTGTATAAAAAACAAAATATTTCGCTTTATGCTAGTCTGGTCGATTTTTGTCTGCTTTTAACCTCAAGTTTTTGGGCTCGTGTTTTGTGTTATTTCATTTCGACAGGGCAACCTGTAAAATTGTGACATTGCTTCCGCTCGAATGGCTTCTTTTATTTTTATAAGAAGCAGCGCCCACGAGCCAAGCATATTGGTGTTCAATATACACTAACAACGAAAAAAACACAACTTGTCCTTAGGCCACGTAGCTGGCACCTTTAGCAAATAAAACGTGGGCGTATCCCGGTTCAGCTTTAAAAATATATGTTGTCCACAAACTCAAATTATTTGAAAAATTAAGTTTTTTCTTATACGGAATTTTTTACTGAATATCCACTCAATTTTAAGCACTGAATTTTAACGACCTTCTTTTGGACTGTTGGACAGTGAAAAAGCAAAAATGACAGCAACATCCAACATCTAACAAAAACAGCGTTAAAATAGAGACGCATTTATTTGGCAAACAATTTTAAAAGGCATTTTCCACCCGTTTTTTTTTGTTGTTCTTTCATTTTTATACCCTGCTTGAGGTGAGTGAGTGTATTATATTGTCAAAAAAAGGTTTATGAGCTGGAGTAACAAATGAATTTGATACCATAAAAAAGAAAGACGATTTTTTACTCGGTTTCATGAGCTAGAAATATCAGTTTGTGCATCAGAAAGATAAAGTTATGCGTATATGGAACAGAGGGTATTTCTAGGTCAATCATCTGAAGTCTTCGGATTTTTTGCTGTTGTGTTTTTCATTTTATTTTTTCTTTGAAGAGTTATGTGTTGCCTGCGCGGCACTTTGATGTTCAAATGTTTTTGCCAGTGCCGAAAGTGAAGCACAAAATTTTATCGTGACCTCAGCACACAACACATTCCCTCCTTCCAACTACATAGCTGCTACCAGGTGCCATTACCTGCACAAGCAAAAGGATTAGCGGAGAGCCAGCTTTTATGCATAAATTTTATGCAATATCTTCGTGTACGTTTTGCTCTCGACAATGAAAGTATTAGAAATTATTGAAATGCCGCCTCGAAGCAGAAAGAAAGAGACAGCGAAAGGGAAAGCAAGATAGAGAGAGAGAGAGTGAGAAAGTGGGGAGAGGGGAGCGGCCAGAGATGCCGGAAGAGCGCCGCAAAAACCGCAGGCCATTTGTTATATTGCATTGCATACTTTCTGGCGCGTACTCGCTGACAGCTTGAGCAAAATGGCAAATATGGCAAAATGGCGGCGTGGCAGCTTCCGTCGAGGCAATTTGTCAATGCTTTGGCTTGTGGCGAGCACAGCTAAGCAAATTGTTGCAAAAGGCGACACCTAGTCGTAAATCCTTATGAATAGCTCTTGCCCCGCAAAAAAAAAAATAGAAACAGCAAAATGTGCGAAAGTCTTTAGTTTATATTTGCATAGCTGCTGCCACTGCTGTTTCTTTTTCTTCTGCTTGTGTTGTTTGTCCGTCTAATTAGGGGCAATCAACATAGCTGCAATATCTTTGAAGTTGTCCAGCAGCAGTTGTGTGCCACACGAGCCGCCTTCTCCTCTGTTTGATTGGGCCTGTTCTTGCCCTCAAAATGATATCTATTTATAATTGACTGTGGCATATTCCCAGTTCGCTGGCGGCACTCGTCTGCCCATTTTTAATGATTTACGCATTCGTTTAATTCTTTTATTGGCAGCCCAAAGGGACGACTTTGATGTCTGTTCCGCATTCAAACTACAGTTGGCTCTTCTTTTCAGTTTTCTTGTGTGTCGTCTTCTACCTGCCAGCAAGTTCCCATACCCATTTTTAGTTCCATTTTCCATTTCCCATTTCGTTTTGATGTTTTGTTTTGACACATCACATTATTTGTGACTATTTTTAGCCGCTTGTAAATTACTTAGCACAAGGGGACGTCTCACAATTGGAATTTTCGAACTACTTGAGCGTAGATATAAGTTCATTATTTAGGCATCGATGTGTATTTGATGGCCTCTCAACATGGATCAATTAATATCCATCGAATGTGTGGAGAGTGCTAAGAGTTTATCTCTCCATTCAAATACCCAATCTAATTAGGGGAAATGTGAGAGAAACTTATATTTGTACTTAAATACGGGCAAGGCTATAAATAAATAAACGCATTTCATTTTATGAAGTTTATTTAGAAATTTTTCAAAATGAAATAAACCATATTTTCGTCAGCTTTTACTTTCTGGTTTTAAGTTATAATCCCTTGTTATGTGTGCCTGTCTGTCCGTATGTTCGTGTGTCGTTTTCCATTTTGTGTTATGTTATCTTAAAGTCTAGAGTTTTGGCATGCTTGTGCGCAGATATTACGCATACGCAGCGTGTGACTTTGCATGCATAAAACAGCAGTTGTAACACAGGCAGCAAACTCCATCCCTAGATTCTGTAGGTGCCACGTGGTGTGGCCTCCAAGCAACCCATTAATTATGCAGACATGCCCAACATCTCTCTTGCTTACAGAGAGGCCAACTCAGCAGCTTTAACAAAATGTACAATAAATTCACTTTAAAGATACAACACACTTTAAATTTAATTTAATTATTTTCGAATGGTGTCAGTGCATTCAATCTGTTCACAGTCCGAGAGTTTAATGAACTCAAAAGAGCAAAAGCAAAATGAAAAGAAAGAGAAATGAAATGAATAAGAAGTGAAAATATTTGGGGGATAAATACAATAATAGAAAATCAACAAAACGTGTCGCTAAATAAACTAGATATCAACGGCAGCGTGCCAAATGTAGCACGCAATGTAAACAACAATAACACCAACAAAATCAGCAGCAGCAACAACTACAACAGAAAAAAAAAAATAAATGGCAAACAAACGAGTGAGAGGGGAAGAGAAGAAAATAAAACAAATAACTTGGCAGCCTTTCAATAACAACGCATTTCTCTGACTTGTTTTAGTTTTTCAATTTCATCAAATCGGTTTTATTGCACAATTTTTTTCTATTCAGTTTTTATTTTTAAAGTTGGGTTCATGCCCCCAACCCCTGCTTTTTGTGGTAGTTAGGCAGGAGGGCGAAGCGGGCAACAAGCCACATTAGCTGTGCTGCGGTTTCTGTTTGTTGTGGTTGCGGTTTGGCCCTCTATGAATATCTCTGCTTGTTGCATATTATAGAAAATTACAAAAATATCTGCAAAGTGTTGGCTTTCAAGCGCGCACGATTAGATACCCTAACTACTTGTGGTTCATACACGTGTACCATTAATTTTATATATATTTGGCAGGTATTTAAAAGCCGAATAATATTAATGGCTAAAATGAACAACTTTCATTTTAAACGGCCACTAAATGGGCTTCTAAAAGCCAGCACCCCTCCTTCATTCAAGCCGTTAAAAAATTCACTAATGAAAACCATAATCCATAACAAAACCGATAATACTCTGCTTTAAAGCTTGTCTATAGCTATCGAATTAAACATGAGTGTATGAAAATGTGGTGTGCGTGGTGCGGACGAGTGCTGATTTGCTTTTTATGTGGTTTAAGTTTGATTGAAACATTTACCAATGCACATAAAAGTCAATTACCAAACAAATGCAAAAAAAGAAAGTTAATTAAATGAAATTAGTATAACTTATCCTTTTAAGTACTGTACATAGATTGAGCTACCTCTGTATGAGTGTGTGTCTAAGTGTGTGTGTCTTTGTGTGTGTGTGCTTTTTGCTGCTGCTAATGAAAAGTTTATTTAGAGCGCTGGCAACTTTGAACTAAATTAGAGGCAATTGCCAAGATAAATATTTAAGTTTCACTATTCACAGCTGCCGCATTTGCCATATGCCCAACGATGCCTGACACAGTTACAAAAACAACAGCAACAACTACAACTACTACTGTACCTACGACTATAGTTACAACTACAAGTACAAGTCGAATTTCTGTTGCTTCTGCCTTTTAAATATTTTATGTAGCTGCCTTTGTACTCTTACATTTTTTTTTGCCACGTTGCGGCACATTGGTGCAAATTGTTTACATTTAAATTGTACATTATGGCAAACAAAACACACACGCACACACTTACATTCAGGAAAACACACACATGGAAACCCCGTACGGCCACAAAATGTTGCAAGTTGAGAGCGAAAGTGGTTGGCAGCATCCCAGGCTCGTCTGTGCCACATGCCACGCCTTCTGCTACAGCGTAAGTAGTCAAAGTCGTCAGTGACCCTAATGTACTTTCTCACACTTTTACCATGCATTACGGACTAACTAACAGCATCAGCAGCAGTAGCAAAGCAGCAGCCTTTTCAGCCAGCAAACACACTAACACACACAGACACACTTGTGTGTGTGTGTACAAAGAACTTTTTAAAGTGCTTACTCACACTCACTTGCTAATATACATACGAGTACATGTTTGGGAGTATTTACTTATAATTAGAAATGCCAGTTTGTTTCTCTTCCTCTGCCTGTTTTAACCACCTTCTCTATCTCTTTGCGTCCCTACTTGCTGTTTGTGTAGCTCTTTGTGTGCATTTCCGGTTGCCAGCAAATAAGGCTAACAACTTTTAACGGACAACTAAACACAACTTGTTTTCCTGTTACAATACTGTCCCACTATGCTTTGTCGATTCCAAAAGCATAGCTCAAAAATGCTTTCAAAAATATCTTTTAATAGCCAGGCAAAAGGCCAAGAAAAATGCTATGATATAAACACACATTTTGGCCAGCAAGTGCTGTGACCAATACGCAAATTCGAATTTTGTTGGCGCCAGTCACAGATCCGTGCAACGCATTCAAGCAACAAATGCGCCAAGTCAATTAGCCCAAAATATGTAAGATATCTAAGTGTGCATAAATATATTTGCCAAGAAATTTCGTCAAGCTGTTTATGGCTGACCCAGTCGCTAGCTGGCAACAGCATTCAAAAGAAAAAAATAAACATTTCTGTAATGGTTTTAGGTATTTTTTTTGTGTTCATAAATCTTGAAAATTGTTGCTATTTTTGTTTTTGTTGTTGTTGTTGTTGTTGTGTCACATTCGTATACCCTCTTAATAAGCTCTAAAGAATTTTTATGCTTTGATTTGGTTGATTTTCTAATCAAGTGTGACATCATTTGCAGATATTTCAGTTGGAAATTATTTTATACACAAATCATGCAGAAAATTCTTAGATCATTCTCTGATTTTAAATAAACAAGTTTTTCAAAACTAAGTATAGAAGCAGCAAAATTGCATTAAATCCGCGTAGTTTTATATTTTTTAGCAAAACTTAATAAAAATTTTAACAACAGGGTATCACCACATCGAAAACAATTCTTGTTTATTAACTGTTTTTCTGTACTTGTTGTTGTTGCTATTGTTGTGCTTTGTTGGGGTCAGTTGCTGTCAGTGAAAGTTTTCAAATTAAATTCAGCGACGCCATTTTCAATTAGAAAAGTTCGCTGCCAAAGTTGCTTCGAAGGAGAGTGGGAGAGAGCTGGAGACGAAGAAGAAACGCAGCTTTTGGCCTTAAGCAGACAAAGCGAACTGAGTCAATGCTACACAGGCAGGAAGGCTGCCGCAAGGTCTGTGTGTAGAGATGCCACAGGAGTTCAAAGCTGGGGACTGAAGCTGGAACTGGTAACTGGTAGTCTTAGCCACATCGTTCGTCTTTGCCTCATCATCGAGCATTTCAAGCTGTTATCAGTTGTTCAGCTTCCTTAGGGCCATAAGGCCTTTGCCTTTGCTTTTGCTTTCAATTAAAATGCGTTCGCTGTCATTTTGGACGCCGTATTGCACTTGCTACGTGATTTAATAATAAAATCTGCAAAAAAAAAATATGAAACGAAAAAAACAAAAAATATTCCAGTCAGCGCTTTGTTGTCCTTGTTCTTGACGGCATTGTTGGGTCCGAGAACATTACGTGGCTCTTTTTGATTTTCCCTCAATTTTAGCCCGCACAGTCGTCTTTTTGAAGGCTCTTTGGCAACTGTTGCTGTATGAGAACGTTGTACGGTGGAATTGGTAATGGTAGTGGTAGTGGCAGTGGAAGCCATTTAACATTAAATTCCATGGAAACATAAAAAAAATAAATATTACAAAAACCCTACAGTGAAAGTGGTTCAAATACAAGCGATAAATAAGCTGATTACGTATACGCAGTGTGGCCATTAAAACTCCGAGTGCTAATACCAATTGTATGGCATTATTAATGTGTATTTCAGTTACTACTTTCCGGCCTCTTTGCTGTCTCTGATTGTATTTAAATATTCATAATTTCAGTTTCAATTAAAAATTGTTTAAAATGATTGAAAAGCATTTTAAATGACCGCAATTACCGCAAACATACTGGCACGCGATAAAAATTACGAGCATTCCCTGTTAATTGCCGTACGTTTGGGAAATTAATACAACGAGTTGACTATCAGCATGACCTAGCGGTTGCTCTAATAGCGCGTAAACTACTTGATTTAAATTACACAAACATAAGTGGAAATGGGAGTGGAAAAGGGGGGAACTGGATAGAAGTGAGAGGGTTGAGTTATCCCAGGAAACGCTCTCGGCATTGCGCAAATTCGTATCAACTACAAAATGCACATGTGGCCATGATTTATAAAAATGTATGCGATTTTAATTTTGACCAAACGTAAAAATAAACACAACAGACTAACATTAAAAGCATAATGCATTTGGAATACTCTTTGTTAATTAGATGAGATATGAAACTATGTTAACTTGTGGTTTAGACTGGTTAAAGTTTGAATTGTGTAGACATTACTTTTAAATGTAGTTTACTAAGGGTTATTTACTTATATTTTAAACCTTTTCATCCGTTATTCTCTTAATTTATACTTTCAGCAAGTTATACCCCACTAACAAATCAAATTTTAATGTAAAGCTTATTTCAGTTGGCAAATTCCATGCAAAAGTTAAAACAATCCCTAGTTCTCCAAAAGAGTATAAAAATAAACCGCAATGAAAACATTGCACCGCAAATTTCGTGGTGGAAGGTGGGAGGTAGGAGTGCTGCATGCGGCATGTTGTGAGGACAACTGCAACTCGAAAATAGTGAAAATGAGCAAATAAATTAAAAAGGCATACAGCAACAGCAAGAACAACAACAATTACAACGATGGCAATGGCAACGGCATTTAAAAGTAAAATATGGCAACGAGATGCAGCAAAACATTTTTGCAAACGTAGCAGGCAGCCACAGCAGCAGCAGCAACAACAGAAGTAATAGCAGCAGCAGCAACTACAGCTACTGCAACATGCAACACATGCTGTGCAACATGGACCAAGTTCGTGTAGTTGCAGCGACAATTTTGGGCGTCAAGGGCTCAGGACTCGCTGTGCACCGAACGCAGTCGCCTGAAACTAGGACAACGCTCCACCAGCAGCAGAAACAACAGCAACTACAACAACAGCAGTTGCTTTGCACTCGGCTGCAGCTGTGAAACTGACTGAGACATAGCGCATTATTTACACGCGTGTTTATTATTTTCAATTAAAATAGCCACTGGGCACTTTTCATAGATAAACGCACTCTCTTTCCCTATATTCATCTTCCTCTCTACCTCAGTTGTGACTCATGTCAACAACAACAGCAACCATAAACCGGGGGCAAACACTAAAGTAACTCACAGATGCCAGCTACAAATAGTTCTCTCTAAGGGGCTTTTATTTATAGTTCATCTCCAAGTTGTTTCTCGTAAAATTGCGTAAAAATCATTTTTGAATTTGTGCCAGTTTTTCTTCTTCTTCGTTTTAGGCTCAGCAGCAACAGCAACAACTTTCCCTATAGCATATAGCGACATTCCTCACAATATATATAAATATATTTCATATGTTTTATACGCAGCATATTTGTTTCTATATGCATGACAGTATTTCCCCGTGACACGAGCAAACTTAAAATAAATTTATGTGTTTTTAATACAATTTAATTATGTCTTTTTTGGGTTTATTTGCCTTCACCTGAATATATGCTCGGCATTTTGGCTAAATCTGCTGCCCATGTGTGTGTTTAATTAAATTCAATTGCTTTTATTATACAACTCAATATAAGTAGGATACGAAATAGCCAAAAGTTGCACATAAATTTAAAATAAATTTTATATCAAATCAATTTTAATTGCAAAAGGTCTCTAGAGTTTGCGCTTTGGTTCAAATTGTTTTCCCCAAGGCAAAAGATTGTGCTTTGATTAAGCAAAGATACTCAGACTTCCTAGAAGAACATGAAGTTAATGAACTCTTGATAAATCCAAGGGGAGTAGTACTTATTTCTAACTGAAAACTATTTAATATGAGATAGAACGCCAGGTAAACAATTTAATTTCCTCTTGAAATTTAACATATTTAATGAAATTCAAATATAACAGCTTAAAATATTATAAAGCGCACTTTTACTCATGCACTGAGCATAACTCGAAGGCTGTTCCATATACAAATTAATTTGCAAATAAAATAAAAAGCGAACATTAAAATTAAAAAGAAAATTAAAGTGGATATGGCGCCACTTTAAAATATGTTTACAAGGACTCTGGGGTAGAAATTGGCGGCAGCTGTGGCAGCAACTGTGGCACAGTAGCTGTGACTCTGGCTCTGACTGTTACCGGGGTGAAAATCAATTTAATTGCAGCTGACAATTAAATTTACGCCGAATTAACGGCGACACTTTACATTTTCCTCTCACACTCATAGAGGGTGCTCCGCTTTAGCTCAGCATAGCTTTCTCTCTCTCTCTATTTCTTTCTGTCCCTCTTGCTGTCTCCTCGCTGGCTTTTCTCCTGCTGCTGGCTGCTGTTGTTGGCTGTGAAGCCAGACAAATGTCGCGCTGATTTCTTGTCAAACAATTTTTTAATCAGTGTCGCTTCAGTGGCGATGTCCTCGACAACTCATCGCAGCTTTCCTCCGGCTTCCAGAGTTACTTGTGATATTTAATTTCGTTTTCGCATTTCGCAATTTTCGCATTTTCCATGCTGCTGTCCAAAGCTACTCTCACTGTTGTTGTTGTTGTTACTGATGTTGCTGCTGCTGCTGGTGTTGCTGTTGCATGCCACGCATATCAACTGTTAATTGCCAGCAGATTTTGAACTCGAAAATAGGATGAGGCACAACTGAGTCACTTTCGGGTGGCATTTGCCAGCTGCTTAATTTGACAAATTCGCATGACGAGCCTAATTGGGCGCTGGACTTGGACAGCTCGCAAGAATTCCAAGAAACAAGTCGTTAACTTTTTTATGAACTCCATATGCATAACGATATTAACAATAACAAAAGACACAAAAGGGCCGCCTTGCATTGTTTGTGTTGCGTAAACAAATAATTAAAATAATGAGACGCAACATTTTGTGGCAGTTGCAGTTGCAGCTGCAGTAGCAGCAACACCAACACCAGAAACAGCTGCATTTGCCATCGAAGCATACAATTCAGAACTTGCTTTCTCTGGGAACTTCAAGTTTGGCCCATTTTCGAGGTCGTCAATGTGTTGTGCACATGCTTGGAAAGCTTTTAATTGTTTCCTTTGTTTATTTTGTTGTTTAACAACAAATATATATGTGCGTCAGCTGTCGCCCACAGCAAATACAAATGCAATAACAAAAACAAACAATAATAAGTAGAGAGCGCGTTTTTGTGCTTTTTGCTGCCGCTAATTGATTTATTTACTCTGTGAGGGTGAAAGGGTGAGTGGTTAAGGGATGTAGTTGTGTGTGTGCTTTTTGAAATAAGTAATTTAATGCTAATTTGACTGTTAATCATGCTGCTCGAACTCTTAAAGTCCTCCCTCTCTTGTCCCTCCCCTTGCCATCCTTGTGTGTGTGGCACAAATGAAGTGTGAAGTGTTTGCAGTGTTGTTGTTGCTGATATCGTTATATTTGTTGCTGTTGTTGTTGTGCATTGATTGCTAATGAGCATGAACATTTAGATGATTTAATGTGGCGCCTTTTCACCCTACCAAATGAACCAGCTTGTGAGTAATTTGGTGAAAGCAAAGCCGAAGCAAACTCTGCAGCTGCTTTCTGCTTCCATTCTCTCTCCCTTTCCCTTTCTCTGTGCCTCTCTGTGTTTCCCTACTGCTCCACTTCTTCATATTTTTGTTGCTCATTTTGTTTTGTTGTTGCTTGTGGGTTTGTGCCATAAACCAAATTTGCAGCAAGTTCAATTCCAGCGCTCAAGTGTCGACAGGCGCCCCGCAAAACTCCATTGACAATATATCAAGTATACGTACGAGCGGTTGTTTATCGCCACGCCTTGCAGCATGACTTTCCCAGGATACCAAGACCAGTTCTGGGCTGCCTTTGGCCTTGCCCAGCTGCCACATTGGCCAGACTGCCATAACTCAGAGACGGCGCATTCAATTTGGTTGCTGCTGCAGCCAGAAAAAAGACAACTCTGCACACCTCCGCTCAGCCCCGTCACGCCCCAAAATAAAAAACACTTACAATATCGCTCTATCGAAACTTGGTTGTGTGTGTATGTGTGTGTTTGAATGTTTGCCATTTTGTAGCTATTTTATTTTATATTTATTTGGCGCTTCTTTTGCCATTTTGTGCTGTGTGACATTTCTGCTGCCGCTGCTGCTGTTGGCGCTTCCTCGTCTGAGCGACAAAATCCGCTTTTACGAGTTTATTTATATGCAAAATATGTAAATTTACGATGCCAACAACAACAACTACAACAGCAAGTATGTCTGCAAATAAGGCTTGTTGTATTTTATGCATAGCACTGCATACTTTTGGACGCTGCGCGTTTTAGATTTACAAGTGCGATTCCAATAGATCCCCGAGTTTAAGCCTCAGTTTGATCTGTGTCTCCATTTGGTTTATGCGAATGTTGAGCAGAAAAAAGAGACAAAACTTGAACAAACAAACAATTTTGGTACAAAGCACACACACTCAAACACTCACACACTCATGGCCTTATTTATGCAATTGCTCAGCAATTTTGACGCAAATGAAATTATATATAAATGTGAAACTTCTGTGCATCCGGCCATAATTTAGATAATTTTTGTTGAACTCCCTTTTTATTTTTTTAATTAAAACCACAGCTGACAAACCATTCGTATTTCGTAGTGTTATTTATGGCCCGCTGACGATAAATAAATCGAAACTGCAACTTAAAATGCAGCAAATGTAATTCGCTCTAATTTATTTACTCTGACTGATGCTATTTATGGCATTTAGTTTAGCTTTTGTTGCCTCTATTGTTATTCTGTGCTCTTGTTGCTGTTGCTGTTGTTGTTCTGACATTTTCAATTTGCGACAATTTATGGCAACATATTATGCAAATCCAGTTCCTAATCACCGAGCGGCAGCACTTATAACAGCAAAAAAAATAAATAAAACAAAATTATAACTATGCAGACGAGTGTAAACGGCTAGCAAGTACTCTGTGCTGTGTATGGGAGTTCTATTTAGTCAATAAGTTTATCAGTTGGTATAAAAAGTGCCCCGATTCCGTTGAAAACACATTTCAAAATTTATTTATAACACTAACCACTTTTACTCCTCTTAAACAGCCTTAAGCTACCCCTTTAAAAATGTATAGGGTATGCTAAAAGTACTGCGTGTAAATTAAAATTTAATAAAAATGCAAATTACGCAAATTACAGCCCGAAGGAGGCCTGGCTGCATGCAACGCCCCATTTCCGTGTTTGCTGTGCCACGCCCCTTATCCGACTAATTTTCAATTAACGCTTAGATAAAACAAAACACAAAAAACACAACAGAAAGCAACGAGTGAACGTGTGTTAAGTCAAAGGGTCAAACATGAAAAGCAACACAAAAGCCATCAAGTGGAAAATGTTGCGAAACAATTGAAAGGCAATTTAAAGCGTGTAAAGGGGGCGTGCCACGAGACAGGGGCGCATGAGGGGTCAATAGGAGGGGCTGTAAAATATGCACAAACGAGTTGATTACATGTCTCAAATAGATTTGCCAACAAAATTTCCAACGAATTGTGTGTTGCGAATTAGCAGCGAAGAAAAAAAAAAAACGCCAAAGCCAAAAGCAAATCTAAAGGCAAAAGCAAAGGCGATGGCAAAGGGCACATGCCGTTAACTTGGCATGTTCAAGTGATAAATTCAATTTTCCACTTGAACGCCAATGCTCACTGTCCCCCATACTCTGCTATACCCTGTACCTCCAACCGACTCTATGGACTCACTCGCAGTGTGTGACTAATGGCGCTTGCTTGTTGGCGGCAGCAATCAAACAGAAATCATAAAGGCGTGTTCTCCAAACATAAACATAAACAGGCGGTCTGGATCGCCGCCTCGAACAAAAGGTCAGCTCAACCCAGTCTTTGTAGCCTCCTGTCCCCTGATCTGACCCTTAATACAAGCCCCTCTGGCTATAGCTGCCAAAAGCGCATGCCGGACGGCGATAAAAATTACAAAGCTCCGAGTCCGTTGGGTGCACTGAAGCGTGGGAGTTGCAAGTCTGTTCCTTTGGGTCTATATAGCACTCGGCATGTCCAGGGTCAGTTGACTAACTGTGAATCACAACAGCATGCGGAATGAGACACACACAAACCAACGCATACAGGAAGCTATGCTTCAATCACTTTGGGTGAATCACTGAGGGAACATCAAGACACCACAGGCAATATACCCTGTAAAGTGCTTAAAACAGTCTAATAATTTACTAAAAAAGAAACTAGACTTTAATCCATTTGATTTATGAATTTTAATTGCATAAACTTCAAAAAAAAAGATTTAAAGTCCCAGAAGAACCCTTTACTAATACTATTAGGAGTACCCTAGTCAAAACTTAATATACTTTTAAAAAGAAATTAAATGCGAGTTGAATGAAAAGCTGCTTATTGAGTGCCTAGATCAGTCTAAAGTGCTTAAAGACCCCTTCAGCTGAGTCAAGGGTATCGTTGGTATACAATAAGATTGCGTGTCTTGAGACGACGACATGAAGAGGAGCTATATAATTACAGTTAAAGTATGGTAGTGACATTTCCACCATATCTCTCTTGCCCCCCTCTCCCCCTCTTCCTCTCTGATTTCTTGGCATTTTTGTCTGCTCCCAGAACTGCTGTGCAGTTGAGTGATTTGGTCTGATTCACAGTCCTCAGAACCTTTGACCAGTGGCGTTTTCGCTTTTAATGCGATTTTGGCATGTGCAGACGACAAACGAAAAGTGGCCAAATAAAAGTGCTCATAAAATTGAATTTTTTATGAGTGCCTTATGCCCGAAAGGGTTAATTTCGGGTAAAAATAACCCCCGTGAAGCGAACTGGAAAGCAGAAAGGCAACAGGACAAAAGCCGACGGGGATGAGGCCAAAATGGGAAAGGCCAAATCATGTTGACAACAACAAACGATGTTGGATCATGGTCTGGTTATTTACGGTTTATGGGGTTGTCTCGCCATTTGTTGATTCACACCTTTCAATTCTGTGTGTTGCAGGCAAATGTGACTTGGGGGCTCCACAACATTGATTAACGGAAGCATTACTCACTGGGAGTATTGAGAGTAAGTTGAGCGAAGTGAGGGGCAGGAAGAGTAGCTCAATCAAGTGCAAAATGCAAATGCTTCGAGCTGCTAAAAACATCAACACAAAAGGATGTTGTAGACTATAAAAGCGTCTTTTGCTTCCATCTGTCTAAAATCCCCTTTAACATTTATACCCTTTAATTGAGGAGTTAGGGTATATAGGAACTTGTTAAAAACAGTTCTTAAAAGAGGCTTTGTTTTATTATTTAATTTAATTAAACCCACTTGATTGCAATCAAAGCAAATCACAGCTTAACATTTTTTAACGGGTATACTTTAGTCGAGCGATTGCACACACCGTTTTTGCTTGTGCCATTATTGCTAGAGCCACTGTAGCATTGGTGTTGCATTTATTGCGCTTGTTATGGCCATGCCAAAAAGGGCGGGAGACTCAAGGCAAACCAGGGCGGGCGAAGCAAGTTAAAAAGTCATAAAATGATATTTATTTCATTTCGTTGCCGCGTAATGCGGCACTAACTGGGCGGTGGCAGCCTCGCGGGTGGCACAGCCAAAGCCGATGTCGAAGTGGAAGCCAAAGGAAGAGGATGTTGCAGCTGTAGCAGACAGCAAACCCGAAGTCGCTCTGGAAAATCGTGAAAGAAGCTAAAGATGTGCTGTAGATTTGCCTTTTATGTGAAATTTATATTTCAGCAGCGCCCGAACGAGCAGCAGTCGGTGAAATAACAAAGAGCGGATCTGTTAAAAAGCAGGCGTGGCACTGTGGGAGGCAGGAGAGGGAGTAGAGTTGGTTGGGGACTGGGGTTAGGAGAGCATTTTCACACAACTATTTGCCGCTTTTATAGAGTTGAAGCTTTGACTTTTTGCCAGAAGGGGAAACGCGAGAACGCAATAGAAATGGCGAGAAAACAGAAATGGGAAAGAACACGAGGGTGGGGAAAATGGCAATGGAAATGCGCTCCATCGTTGTGGCTTTTTAATGTTTTCTTGTTAAAGTTTATTGAAAAACTTTGGACAGTCACGTTTGAGTAGTCAGCGGGCGCAGTAACTTATAACTCTCGACACACACACACACATACACATACATAACCATCTATTTATATATATGTATATCTGTATAGGTTCGTATCTGTTCCGTGGCAGGCCAGAAATGAAACAGCTGCACGATGTGCACGCCCCAACGCCCATGAAAGTGGAGCAAAGCGATTTTGCCCAAAAAAGAAAAGCGAACCTAGAAAAACTTACAAATATTACATTTTCCCGTTTTATTCTTGTCCAAAAGAGACTGAGGGAGATGGGGAAAGAGGACCGTTATCTAAGAGGGCGTGGTCATGTTTGTTCATAATTGAAATTTCGCGCTAAACAGGAAATGGCAGTTGCTCAGTAGCCACTTGTTGTAGTTGTTGCTTTTGCCGTTGTTCTTGTTGATTTTCTTGTTATTTACAGGGTCCAAGGAAGGAGCTCGTTGTAGTGGTTTCGGTTCATAAACAGAGCAGACAAATGCAATAGCAACTGCAATATTTATGGTTGGGGAAAAGTGCATTGAGGCAAATGAAGAGCACATGTTTTGAAAAACATTCAGGAAAATTGCCCAGTGGAAGAGCATCTTTTGTCTTCGCTTGAAATATCTTTTCCATTTTCTTGTTGTGTTTTCTATGTTTTTTTCCTCTTTGCTTCGCTGCAACGAGTTCAATTTAAAGAATACAACAAAGAATGAAATGAAAACAACAATATATAATGAAAATGGCATTGGAAATGAAATCTTTGCTTACCCATTGCTATTATTATTTATGCTACTAGTACTCTGCTTCAATTTGCTGATGCTGGCATATTATTTAATATTCATATGAAAATTAATATATTTTGTATTTGATTTCAATCAAGATAGTACATAAAATACTTTGTCTTTCTTGTTATTACTGACTTACAGATCTTTTTGAAGGCCAAACTGAAATGCTTTTGAAATAAACCTATTTAAATTTAATGATTTTTCTAAATTTAAATGTAATTTACTAAATAAAAGTTATAAATATTTGTCCAGCTCATACTCTTTTTAACAGTGTAACTGTAACATATGTACATAAAATGCAGCTTAGACAGCTTAGCTTAGAACACACACATTACAGCATATGTGTGTGCGCACGCGGTTGTGTATGTGTGTCTGCTTGTGCAAATATTTCGATGCCTCGACTCAAGTTAAGTCAATACTCTGATTTATATACTTTATTTTCTTTTGGCCCCTGTAATGTTATACCATCTATTCTATCGATACTCCCACAATCTTTATACACAATCTCAACTCCCATTTATTGTTCGCTCTCTCTCTTTCTCTCGATTTATTCACTGTCTTTGTCACACTGCGCATTATTCTATCGCATTTATTTTGCTCTTTCTTTCTGCTGCCTGCCTCTGTCTCTGCCTCTGTGTCTGTCCTGTACTGTCCGTCTGTCGTCTGTCGCCTGTCAAGATGCATCGCCAGTTGTTTCCACTTTGTATGCCACACACCCCCTACTACACCCTTGCCCCATTGCAGGGGGACATGCAACACATCCTTGCACGTACAGTGTGCACTGTGACATGTGCTTCCTCTGTTATATTTTCTGTTTCGTTCTGGTTCGTACTCGGCTCCCTACAATATTTTTGCTGTTATTCTCCACATGTGAAATTGAACTTTGCATCTTGGCGCACAACGTGCCAGCGACATGAATTTAGCTCTCTTCTTCTTTCATTTCCATTGGGTTTTTTCCCCATTTTTTTGTACAATTTTGTTGGCCTCCCCATGCCATTGCTGCACTTGACTTGTGGCGCTTCTAGGCCCCGCACCCGCCGTCTCTGCCCTTGCTGTGCTCCAGCCCCTGTGTGGCTAGTGACGTTGTTTTGACACTGCGTACGCGCGCGCGTGTTTATAAATAAATATATATGTATGAATGTATGCATCTGTATCTGTAGCTGCCTCTTTATATCTGTATCTGCGTATGTAAATTTCAGAAAAACTTCCACGCTTCTCTTTAGTTCCCTGTGGGCACACACACATGTGTCACCGGGGATTTGCGGAGAAACAGGGCATATTCTCAGAGACGCACCCTTCTTCTTGTTATGTTTTTCCCTTTGAAGTTCATAAAAATTAACAAAAAATCAATTTACAAGCACAAATGACGCGCTGATGAGAATTCAACTTTGAATGCTGCTCTAAATGTTGTTTACGTTGCAATTTGAGCATTGAATGCCGCCTCTGATCTGAGCCACCACGCCCTCCATGTCCTAGACGCCAAGAGGGTTGTGTATTTATACCCGTCGAGCATTAATTTTAGGGTGTGCTCAATTTGTTGTAAGGTATGTAAGAGGAAGTAGAAGGTTTCCCAAGTGAGGGCTATAGGAGTACCAAACGGCTGAATCACGAGCCCCAAAAGACTTTAAATTTGCTCCAGGGTAAGTAATATATTCTCATATTGTGTTCGCACAATGAAATAAAATTTATATTATAATTTTATTTATCAATTATCAATAGCTTTAGCTTAGCCAATATATCTGTTAAGATATTGGAATTTTTACTATAGTTTTCTTTCTTTTATTCACTAAACTTAAACACAGAAAAGATTTTAATCGTTTATCGGGTATTTACTAGTTGGTAGCTCAACTAAATCGCACTTTATATTATTTCTATTTTTGTTATACTTGTTGTTGTTGTTGCGCGTGTTGATTGCCCATCAAAACAAAGCCTGAAGCTTGAAGCATGTGGCAGGGGCATGAGCAGAAGAAACAGAAGAGATGCAGGGACAGGCACAGCTGGAGATTTGCATAGCCAACAAATCCTGTACTAATGCCAACTTCAGTTCGATTTTGTGTGTGTGTGTGTGAAACACAACTATGTGCTACGTGCAGCAGCAAAGAGGGAAACACTAACGACTCACACACAGTACACACTCTACAGCCATTGGAAAAAAAATGTTGTGAACACATAAAAATAGCGACGATTATGATGAAAATATTCATGCGACAAACTGAAGACTTCGCCGCATGTGATTCCCCCTATCTTTCTGTCTTCCCTGCATCGTTTGTTGCATGCCACATACTAATATAATATTTTGCAATTGTGTGCGACTTGTTTATGTGGCAAATGTTGTGCAGCACATTCGAGTTCCACTTAAAGCATCATCATCATCATCATTGGCAATAGAAACAGCAGCAGTGGCAGCGTGTGGTGCTGCCAAATGCGGCACTAACATGGTGCAACATTATGAGGCAGGGAAAACAAACACTTGAGTTGAGTTTTGCTTAAAAGTCAAATGGAAATTTTTGAAGCGCTTTTCGAGTGTCTGCTATGGCAGTTTGCCCCGCTAATAAAGCAGCACACATAATTAAATTTAATGCTCGGCGCACAGACTAAAGCCAATCAAGATGGAGACAGAGAGACAAGAGAGACTAGTCAGGGAGAGAAGTAGAGAGGAGGGGGGAGGGAAGAAATGTCTAAATCCAAGCATCGAAATTCAATTTAATACAAAATCCCGCGCATCGGCATCGTGGCAATGTCAAACGAAATAGAAAATGCCAGAAAATGTGTCTCGGTTTTGGGCCACAATTTATGACAGGATTTTTGGCCCAAGCCGAACGGCAACAAAAGACAGATGGACGAGTGGACAGACAGAGAGACAGAGAGAGCGAGAGAGACAGAGAATGGGAGACGGGGCACCCTAAAAGGAAAATATGCTGATGTCGATGTCGAATTATGATTTGTTTTTTTGTCGAGTGGCTAGAGAAGTGAAGCAAAAGCGACTGGAGGGGAATGCTAAAAACGACCCAAAGTGGGTTGAGTAAAGGGAGGAGGAAGGGAAGTTGACCGATCCTGGGTCGCTTGGGAAATGAGATATGTTCTTGCCTCAAGGTTAGCTCATCTCTACAAATAATCTGAGCGTAAACTACAGCAACCAGTTGATGGCATCGTAAAAAGCATGCCATGTCACAACAACAACACACACTTGAACACGCACACACACTACACACACACACACACAGGCACACCTAAACACACACACTCAGACACACTCATATGCAGACAACTCATATACACTCAGACAGATGGCTCGACCTCGCAAATTATAAAGTTGTTTGGCCAAAACTGCTGGCTGGCAAGTTTTCCCTCAAGTTTTTCGGAATTTGTCTTTAAATAAAAAAAAGAGAAGAGAAATCGAAATCAAGAAGAAAACTGATGCACGTCTTATGTAACGCACATTGATAAGCATTTTGGCAATCGTTGAATGATTTGCAAGTTTGCACAAAATGCTTGCACAAGCCGACAGTTTGTGCAAACGTATGCGAATATGTCGAGAGTTCCACATTCGCTTTTCTTTTTGCCCTTCACCTCCTCTCCCCTCCTTAACTTTCCTTTTATTTCATTTGATTTCTGTTTTGGCATACTTTCCAATCAGTTGTGAAGTTGTGGCGAACAACTGACCCAGAGAGTTTTGGCCTCAGGCAGAGAGCTTTACATAACTCAACTAAATATATTTATGATTCGTTTCTAGCGAGAACTAAAACGCAGAAAAGCAGCACAAGTATTTGAAATGACACAAATATGATTTTAAATCAGTTTTGATTTAAGCATCAACAGAAATTGAATTGTCTATTGCTTTTATTATCCCTTCTTGTAGAAGATGTTAGAAGTTTACAGTAAAGTAAGATAAGGGAACTTAGAGGAATGTTTTCCATAAGACAAAACTTGGTTTAGTTTATTAGAATTTACAAATAATAAGACAAAGTTAAAGTGGCATATATTGGGTGCAAAAATTCAAAGTTTGTCGTGGTAGTTTGCAAAACAATTTACAGAATTTTCATTTCAAAAAATCTTTCAAAAATTTGCATACTAAATAGTTCAGCAAACTTTATACAATAAGCTAGATTTCCTTTTAAAAAATTTATATTTAACCAGAAATTTCAAGCACAGTAAGTTATACTTCAACTTTAAGTCAAGTTCAATAAATTCATAACCAATTTATCCACATGATATCGTATAAAGCTTTCAGATAAAAAATTGTTATGACTTGAAAGTCAAAACATCATTATAAAATCGATTAAACAGCAAAAATGATATTAAAATATTGAAAATACGATATTTTATGAAATGTTTTTACTTACTGTTTTTCTGAAAGTCCTGTGATTCCTCCTCTGCGTGCACATCCTTTGGCTGCAGGCAGAGCAACAACAACAGCGTCAGGACGAGAATTGAAACCGTTTTTGTCGAGTTCAAATCCTGATTCAATGCTGGCAACGTGCACTTTCTGCGTGATTTTCGATGTGTGTTGTGTTGTTGCTGCTGCTGTTGTTGTTGTTGTTGTCCATGTGTTTGTGTGCTTATTGTTGTTGTAGTTGTTGGTAACATTTTTGTTTGTCTTTGGTGTGCTGTTATTAAAAACTGCATGGCTGTCATTGCGTTGTGCTCGAACGCAAAAACGTCTCGTCATTTATGTGGCAGAGCTTCAATTTGGCCCAAAACAAGAAAATAAAATCAACGGTCAAAGTGATGAAACTGAAACCAAAATCATGGCAAAACGGCAACGGCAACAACAACAGATGCTGACGTTAATAAACACACACTTTCCCTCGGTTTGAGTGTTTGGGTGTGTGTGTGTGTGTGTGTGTGTGCTGTGCGTTGTTGGCTATTTCCGTTTCCGCTTCCGCTTTTGACTTTAATGAAGCGCCAACGCGCCTTTAGTTGGCTTTGACTTTCAGTTGGACACATAAAAAGCACATTTCAACTGGCATTTATATAACCAAGTGTGTGTGTGAGCAATGCTTTTCCACCCTTCAAATCGAATGCGTGTGTGTTTGTGTGTTCGTTCAATGGAATCTTAATGTCCTTTTACATGTTTATTTGCACTTTTATTGCCTGCCAGATCTGCAAATAGAAAGAAGAGGAGAAAAATAAGAACGTGAGTTGAGTTACTTTTTGGAATACTCCACAAAACCAAACAACAGACAACAACTTTGATCCATTCAATCGCAATAGATTTTCTTATTGTTATTGTTGTTGTTGTCGATTTTGTTGTTGATGTTGTTGCTTTGCGAAATATGAAAAGTGCTAATAAAATTTTTTACTGACTTTTTCCCTCAACAAATTGAACTCGTAAACCCAAAACAAGGAGAGAAGGGTTGAGAGAGGGGAAGAGAGAAGGACACCATAGGATCTGGGAAATTGTATGTTTTATGCGTCCAAAACGAACGCATCGATGAAGTGTGATTAATGGCGCGTTTCAATGTGAGACTCGAGCTCGTAATTAAGGCAGACGGCAGCGGTAGATTTATGTAGCTGCCACACAGCTGTGATGCCAATACTACACCTTAACCCTGCCACACACATACACCTACACTCATAGCAGTTCTATTACCCAACCGAATGTTGTGCCTTTTAATTGCGTGCTTAGCACAGACCTTGGTCATTAAACAACACATCAAAATTGATAAAACCCAGCCCTGGCCCTGGCCTCTGCCCCCTGCAGTCACCGCACAGGGTTACCACCACCCTCAACCTCTGTGAAGTGGCATCGTTGTCAGCGATGCGTTGCAGCTACGCATGTGGCAGGGTTTGTTTGACTTACACTGCAGCAAATGGAGTGAGTTTGGTTGCGACAAGCCCGTTGACAGGCACACGCCGTATGATTCTGATGCTGCCACTGCCACAACAACAACAGTTACAACAACAACAAGCAGAGAGTCGTATTGTTGTTGTGGCTCACCTTAACCCAGAAAGCCGACAACATTTGCCGAGCTTGTAATTATGCAACATTTTGTATTGCGTGTGTGCTTTAGATGTTAGCTCGGGGTTTCAAGGGGTCAACTTGCAATAGCGTAGTATAGGAACAGAGTGAGAGAGGGAGACAGGGACAGTGGGAGACAGAGACAGAGCGGCAACAGCGTGGGCATAAGCTGTAGCAGCATATAAATAAAAGAATACACGCAAAAAAAGTTCATAAATTTTTATGAACTTACAGAGAAGTGTAGCAGAGTTTGCTCCTTCGTTCTTCGCAGTTGTTGCTATTATTATACCCTAGCAATGGGTAGTATAATGTTGTCAGAAAGTTTCCAACGCATTAAATTAGTGCAATAAAATGTTGTATACATAAATGCATAAACAATAAAATTATAAACGAGTTAGCTGACTCTACGGAAAATGGCACAAGACTCTAAAAAATATACCTAACTGCAAAAGAGTAGTAGAGAAGTGTAGAACGAGTGACATTACGTCCTAGAAAATACCAAAATGCCTAATAAATAAGGAAAATTAATTGACCAGTTATGTATTTAATTCTTACATAAAATCAATAAATAATAAAATTTTTATAAAATTATCTTATTTACTATATCTTAATTTTCCACATGAGTTTTCTTTCCTTAAATTTCTCTGACTTTTAGCGTATTTAGAGTGCGTCGTATTGTTCATGACTTTATACGCTGTCTGCCTTTGTTGTTGTTGCCATTTGCATTTATTTGCACATTCACTAATTTTGGCCCATAGAAATTTGTTGCCCTTTCGATTCGTGTTACCTGCAAATGAATGAACAAACACTCGGAACAACATCGTCTCTCTGGTTATGGCTCTGGTTCGCTCTGCAGAAACTTTGCTCATTAGCAAATTTCAGACAGGCATCATATGCTCTCCTTATTTCCACTTATTTCCCTACTTTTACTTTTACACTTACTTTGTGTGACTCTCTCCCACTCTCCCTGTCTCTCTCTCTCTCATACTATGACTTTGCTTGTCTTGCTCTCTCTTTCTGACTGCTACTAAGCAGACTCTCATAACATTAATAGTTGCTGCTGCTCTTGGCAGTTAGTTAGCATATTTTATTACTGATTAATTAACTTGGCAGCGGCAACAGCTGCGATTGTCTTATGTCTTTTAATTAGGAATGTTGCCCAGTTGTTAATTATAAAAGTTTTGCCAAACGACGACACTAAAATATGTGTGTGTATATTTTTTTTACCAAAATTCTATAACTAAGAAACTATCGAACAGAATTAGAGTTCAGGCGATCTACATTTTGCTTAATTCAGCCAGGAATTGAAGCGAACGAGACATAGAAAAGCAAAAGGAATAATTCGACATGGTCTGAGCTACTTTGAAGTCTATGTGTTTGTTTATTTTCGTTGTGGACCTTTTGATTGGCCTCGACACAGGTGTGTGCTCGACTTTGGCCTGTAACAACATTTGCTTACCGGCTTGCCAGCTGTCTGTCTCTGAACATGACCGTCTTGAGCCTTGAGCCTTGTCAAATTACCGCAACCACTCCATCATGTTTAATTCAGGTCTTGGCAGGTGCACCGCAGCTCACCACTAGCTCATCAATCCACCACACATACAGGCGGACAGGGAGACAGTGGCAGACTTAGAGACAGACAGGAAGACGTGGTGTAAATTTATGAGCGAATGCTCAACTTTGCCATAAATGTTCATCATAATGTGACACAATTTCCTCAAGATTTAACGCTGCATAAACCCAGGCGCAAAGCAGCGAATCAAGCATATGGGCAACTCTGAATGGCATTCGGAATAATCTTGGTGGCGTGGATGGAATGTGTGAGAAATGGAGAATGTGAGAATGGTAATGTCAGGACATTGCATGCTTCATAAAGTCAAAAGGCGCACAACCCGTTTTTATTTCACTCTTTGCGCACCAAATGGCAACAGCTGACGTCGAGTTCTGTTTTTTTCCCCGTTTTCTTTTTAAATACATATTCATATATATATGTTTTTATTGTAATAATATTATAGTACTTATAAGAATATGTAATAAATTTAACTGCACACTCCGAGCTAGACAACGTCAACGTTTCTTATCAGTGCGCCAAGTCTGCGAAGTAATCACAGTTCCTCCAACTGCAATGGTGTGTGAGCGAACGAGCGTGTGTGTGTGCGGGGTGTAGGTGTGTGTGCTGATGTGTGATATCTGAAGCATGCGTCTGACAAGCATAAGCACCACTGCTGTCACTGTCACAGCAGCTCGCACTGTGACAATGCGTGTTATTACACCACGCGGCATACTTTTAGCGCCACTCAAAGCACATTTCACTTTCCTTACTCACATGTAAGCAACTGTGTGTGTGTGTGTGCAAATAAAAGTTGAATTATGACAAAGGCATGCATCAGGCACACAACAATAACAACTATAGCCTGATAATGCGCTCTTCACTGTATGTGTGTGAGTGTGTTTACTTAGCGCGTGTGTGCGCCGTTTACATGTCGTATGCGCAATTTGTGAAATATGCGAACGCTCTGCCAGCCAGCATAAGCAATAAGTTTTCTTTCGCCACTGTGCATGTGTGTTCGTATGTGTGCTTATGTGTGTAAGCAATTAGTTGCCTTTTCAGCTGAAATAAAAGCAAATCGTGCAAGAGTTTCGCCCCCTTTTGGCCCTAAGGTGGTAGGCGTATGTTGAAGGCAGCAGCCAGTTGTCAGGATGTGGGACAGGGGCGTGGCTAAACAAACAGCAGCTCATTAATATCCTTTATGCGTTTATTACAGGCATCCGGCATCTTATGAAATACATTAATAAATGCGCAACAATAACAAGCAAAAGAAGAAAGCTCAAACAAAAATACTAATTAGACAAAACAAAAGGGAAATCGACTCACGCATGGAAATCCAAATCAATCAGTTAACGCAATATTCTTAATTGCTCTAATTCGTTCACTTAGCCGAATATTCCCAATTTATTTGTGCATTCTAATTGGCAAAAAGCAATTCATTTTTACCAACTACTAAACAAATTTGTTATATTAATTCCCTTAATGTTTTTGCTTCGGTTTTCCCAAATTTAAAATCTATTTTAGTTAAGGAGCATCAATCACTCTTTTTGACCAAGTGTTTCCTGGTGAAATTTACTTATTTTCTTCCCTTTTCACTTATGTCGATGGGTTTTCAACAGGCTTTTCATCTAAAGTTTCTGTACTTTGCTACAGTGTGTTTTTTAAATGGCCAGTTGTGCCTTTAAGTAGTGTCTTGAATACCAAATTATCATTATCATCATCATATCATTACTTTACCCAAGATATATGAAATACTTTATATAAAAAGCATACAAGAAATAAGCTTACAAATTCTTTGAGACGTTCTTGGAATTTTACTCGCTTCTTGACCGATTACATTTTTTGTGCTGACAGTTTCTTGGAATACGTAATCCCAGTAGGGACCGAACAAAGAACTTCGTATCTTTCCCATTTAACTTTGAGTTAAGTATTATTTGTTTTAATTAAATCACTCTCAGTAAAAAGTGTTTACTTGTGTGCACAAAGTATTTTTTTAAAATTAAACTTAAGACTTTTGTTGGAAGAGTTTTAAAGAAAAATGTGTTCTATCATTTTTATCGAACTGTTCTTGAATTTAATTATTTTGAGCACTTGATCTATTTCCCAACATTTCCTATCCAATTGTCTATTTTAATCCCTTACGTTAACATTATCCAGATCCATAATTGCTTGTTGTCAAATGATTTGCAATCGAAAACCATTAAATAATGTAGATATGCTAAAATTTTTGGGAATGTTACGTCATACGCCCACTTCAGACGCTCTCTTGTGAAGCGGAAAGTGACAAGGGTGGTGCGGTGTGGGATTAGGAGTTTTCTGCCAAAAACTGCGGCCTTTGCTGTCATTCACAAGGCAACCCCAACACAAAAAGAAAAAAAAGATAAAAAAAATACCAGTCAACACCCCTCGACAGTGTGATGTTCTGACAGCTTCATATAAATAAAGCAAATGCACAGACATCGAAGTTCTTGTTGTTGGCATTTGCTGTATATCCTGGCATTGTGGTTGGCAGCAAATCCACCTTAAATTTGACAACATGCGCCAAGCTGAACAGGTGACGCAGCTGTCGCTGATTTGCAGTCAAACTTGTGCCCTTCTGCCACGCCCACAGTCGCCCTGCCTGGATGTCAATCAGAAATGCCAAATTATTTATTTAAAGTGGCAGGGAGCGAAGGAGGAGAAGGAAGCACAAAGTTTTCTTTTTTGTGTGGATGAATCCTTCAGCTTTTGTTGCTGAACTTTGTTTGATATTAATGAGGCGGCATTTGTCAGCGTTGAAGTTTTTGCAATTTAAATTAACATCAGCTGCAATTAAATTAAACGTTTTTAATTTTCAAAAATATTTTCACGTGGCAGACACTCACTTCCATCCCATTCAATAGGTCTATTCTCCCCTTCCGCCAATGGAAATTTGAATTTAAATTGAAGTTAGTTTACCAGGCAGCCGCATAACATAGCCGTTTGAAACGGCTTTTAATCCTTCAATTAATATTCTTCAGCTTCTAACCTTTCGCCCCTACCCCCGACCCATCAGAAAGCATTCACTACCCACCAGGAAACACCAAATGTGACCCAAAGTTATTTGAACCCTTTTCGTGGTTGGAATTTTTCTTGTGTTTTTGTTTTTAAGCAAAGCACAATTATTTAACGTTTGCGTCTCGCTGGCCTTTAAATGCATAATTTATCTTAAACAACTAAACAATTTAATTTAGCTTCTTGTTTTTTTTTTTTTTTTTTTTTTTTGTTGTTGCTGTCCATAATTAAGTTTGCATTAGATGTGGGTTGAATGTTTTTGGCTAAGCTTCAGCTTGTCACCTGTTTAATCAACCAAATTGTAGCCGCATCCAATGTAAACAAAGACAGCACACACACAGGTGTATAAGTATATATAAAGCATAAAGTTGGGGGCGTGTTACCATGGTTATTTCATTAAAACACATGACAGCGCCCAGTTTTTGTCTTTTTGGTGTCAACCACTGGCTGACTTTGTTTGTCTTTCATTATTTATTCGCTTATCAGAGCACAAAGATAAAGGTTGAAACACACACACAGCAATACAGGCATACTGACAAAAAGAAAAACAATTAATTATCTAGTTTTTAAAGCAACTATTAAAGCAGCACACTTGGCGTATGAGTAACTTTTATGCCACAAACGAATTCTATGCTTTGCACTCACACCTGGCACTTGGCCAAGAGCAGAAACTAGAAGACTTTCAGCTTGTTTTCGTATTAATTAGATAAATAAATAAATTAAAGCACTGAGCGTTGACGAATCTCAAAATGAAAATGAAAAGTAAATAAGTTTGCCCCATACAAAATCAACAAGCGGTTCAAAGACTGCCAGCGTTTTTCGCTTTTCGTGGAAAACCAAAGCAAAAACTCAATTATAGAAGCCTTAGGGAGTATGGGCCGCAAGCGGCTCGGGCTAATTAGCTGCAGCTGGTAAAAGCGGGACAACGCGATCGGCTAACAACAACGGGTTAAACAACAAAAGCAAGTAGTCAAAGGGCTTACAGAGCGTGTTATACCCTGTAGTGGGCGAGAAGTACTAAAAAAACAAATAAAGGCCACTTTATTTGAAAAGAATTAAGCAAGTAGCAAACAAATTCTGCAGTTCGCATTCAACGGTTCTATAAATTATTTTGTAAGCTAACAAATTTAGCGTATACAATTTAACAAAATTTATTTTAACTATTTTTGGCTTTACAAACAAAACCATTTAGCAAATTTATTATTTGCTGCTATCAAACAGAAAGTTATTTTCACTCTCTAAAAAGACTACTATAATATTTACAGGGTATGCAAATAGTGTTATTAATATGCATAAATACAAAATGAATACAAATGCAAATTTATTTTCGCTTGGCATTTGTGGATTTTGCATTTGTTGATGCGAGTCAAAGCGGAATCTGATTTTTAATTAACTCCGACTAAAAATAAAATTCGCAATTGTGGAAGGAAAACTTAAAAGTAGAGGAGAAGAAAATGCATTTAAGATTCTTGACATATTGCCAACAGCTGCAAATGCGTTAACGGCGAGAGAGAATAAGAGCGGGAAAATGGTTGAGGCGTAGCCACGTGACGCTTCTATGGAAATGCATTCCGCATTTTCCCCCACTTGCTCAAAGTGCTCAAAGTCAAACAGATGGGCGGGTGGACGTTTGGGCGGTCAGCTGGGCGTGCAATTGAATTCAAATTTGAATACGAATTGAAATTCAAATTTAAACTACATATGTGTGTGTGTGTGAATATATGTATGCATGTGGGACATGTTTAGTTATTGTTATCGTTATCGTTATCGGCCACTTAGACGGCAGCCAAAAAGTAAACAATTTAATGTGCAAACTTTCTGGTCGCTTCGCAAAACAACAAGCAATCAGACTCTGAATGGAGCCCGGGATAACAAGCTATAGACAAAACTTTTTCTGTGTGTAAGTGTGTTTGTGTGAGTGAATGTGTGTGTGTTTTTTTTTTTTTGTTGAGGGCAATCATTAAAATTCATTTCCTATCGACAGTCAGGACAAGCACACACACACTGACACACACACTCGTTATAGATGACGCAATTTAGTTTGAATATCCATGGCAGCCACATGCTTCTCTCTCTTTCTGTCTTCAACATTTTCCCATGGCATGTAGACATGTATGTGCATGTATGTTCATGTATGTGGCTTCAGCTAACCGTGAAGATGTCGCTGCTTTCGATATGTTTCTCTGTGTGTGTTTGTGTGTGTGTTTCCAAGTGCCTCGAAGCGATTTGAATGCGGCAATTCCTTTTGAATTGATCCCAAAAGTGACCTTTGATTCTCGATACGATTTCAGTCATTTTCACATGGCCAGGGCCAAAAGTCTCTAGTGACTTACACACATACACAATCACACACCCATACAGTTATATATGGATTGTAACGGGAACAAGGGCCATTTTGTTTGTATAGTTTAAGTGCCCGCATTAGTGGCGTATATAAATTTTGTCGCTCGACGCGGCAACAACATCAACTGGCAAACTGGCGTTTGGCAACTGGCAATTGGCGAAAAAGGGAAAAGCCTGGAAAACTGGGGCTGGGGAAAAGCGACAAAAGCGACGAAACAAAGCGAAAATCAAACTAAAACTTCGCCACATGAAAATCATAATTCAAACCTTGAAATCAGCACACAGATTGCCTCTGTCTCCTCTACGAGTGTGTGTGTGTGTATGTGTGTGCCTTTGATTGTTTAGTGCTGTGTGTGAATGTGTGTGTGTTTGTTCACAATAGAAACTATTGAAAATACGTAAAGCCTCTTTGGTTGCCTGCCTAGCGGCGTGTCCTTGTGCTGTTTCTGTGATTTCTACGCCTGTCTTTGACCCCAAACAGCCCCGCCCCTTACCAAAATAAAAGGGCAGCTCTAACCGAATAGAGTGAGAGGGAGAAAGGGAAAGAGAGGAGTGGAAAGAAAGAGAGAGCTGACGCTCAGCGTGCGCGCGTGTTCGTTTTGTTTTATTGCCTCGCACAACTCGTTGCCAGGCTTTTTTGCTTTTTGCAAACACTTTCCCCGGCACGGCACACAAGGCGGCAGCATGGGGGGCGTGGCAAGCTCCATGCTTCGTAGCCCATTGTGTGGGGATAATCGAAGCCATAAATAACAGGCGCGAACGCGTTTTTTTCTTCCCTTTGCCTAACAGCAAACAACGACAACTGTGACAACAACAACAACAACAACGCGTATAACAGCAGCAACAACAACAACACTATAAACAGGCGTAGGCCCCACATGATAACAAAAGTGCCAAAAGTGACAAACAGCGGGCAACTGTCAACCGTCCACAACGCAACCTACTGCTTAGATTCCCCCACTTTCTCTCCTTTCTCATTCTCTCCCTCTCTCTACACTCCTTCTACTTTCTTTTCTTCTCATCAGCTCGTTAGCAAATCCAATTTGTGCGTGTGTGTCAACAGTTACGATGCACTGTAACTGTTACAGTTACTGCCAATGCGATTTCCCGATGCTACTCCAATTGCTAATAAAGTCAACGTCAAAGGACGCGACTCAAAACGCGCGCGACAAAAATCGCGTGCATCTGAGTGTGACACAATTTCGACTGCGACGCTACAAAAAATTTCTTCTTTGCCGTTCTTTTTTTTTGCAGCAGTTGTTGCATAAATCAATTAAAAATTTACATTTCGTTCACACAATAAATAATTTGCATAATAGCCGCAAGCCACACACGCACATACACTCGCACACACACAGGCTGAATAAACTGAGTGCAACAAAAAAACTAAATGCGAAATTTTTTAAATAAAATAAAAATTAATAATATTAAAAAGCAAATTGCCACGCGACGTTCCATAAATATTTTGCAATTAATTATTACGTTTGTTTATATAATATTCCATTATTGTTCCCGTTATTGTTATTGTTGTTGCATGTTGTTGTTGCTGCCACTTGGCGTCTGTGGCACTCACGTTTTTGGCATTGCAAACAATTTTTGCCGCACTGCAAAATGTTAATAAATTAATTATACAACTCTGTGAGTTGCCTACGTTTTAAACCCCATTTATACTGATATTTATGGAATTGAATGCATAACAAATCAGTCTGTGTATTTACAGTTATGGTATATATAAAGCTATGCGACGGAATTAGCATATTCCGATACTTTAAGCCACTCAAATCACTCACTCAATATGTCAAACAACAAAAACAACAAATGCGATGATATGACACAATTTGCACTTAAAAGTTCAAAGAGAATTGCAACAATTTGTGAATCTATTAATGGATAAACAAATTTTATTTTTAATTGTTGTGGTAGCTTGAAAAAATAGTTGTGAGTTTTAAATGCAATAAAAGATTTTTGTAGGAAATATAAAGAAATACAGGAGCTTAAGACTTCAACTTTAAGTAGTTTTATATAAAAGAGATAGTTGTCAAGGACAGAAGAAAATTTTTAACAAAAGTTTAAAGCAAACTATTGTAAGAAAAAATAAAGAATAAAGTAAAAAACAGCACAAATTTAAATCGAAAATTGCAAAAGAAAAAAGTATTGAAAGTTTGAGTAAAAATGTAAATATAACTGAAAGAAAAATAAATAAATTAAAATCAAATAGACTAAATGAAGTGAGTGTTATCTAAGAAAAAAGTTGCGGTTAAATTAAATTTAGCAAATGATGCAGATGCTAATAAAGTCAAGAGAAGCAAAGTTGTTTTGCTATACAAATAAAACTAGGTCTCGTAAAGAAAAAGTAGTAAACAATTTGCTTATTAGCAGACAAAGTATTGTATAAATAAGCAGCAGTGTAAACATAAGTTGTAGCAGCCGCAATTGTAGCTAAAAGTATGAAGCTACAATAATTTTTGGGCTACACTTTATGGTCGTGAACTCCGTGTGGAGTGAATAAGTGTATTTGCATATTTGAAGTGCTTGAATTTGCATATAACCTTGCCATAAGAGCGGGACCAAAGCATAAATCGCTGCTGTGTCTGGTATAATTTTAGACCTGAGGCGAGGAGGAAATACCAGACAAGCGTCTGGGCGGCAACATTACGGGGAGAAGCGCCACAGAATTGAGTAGGAGAGAGGGCGGATGGGGAGGAGAGTGAGCCCGAGAGATAAAACAAAGGAATGTCCACAGAAAAAGGCAGGCTGTGAAAAGTTGTTGTGACTGTGAGAGACAGCTGTCGATTATCGGTAAATAAGTACTTACTAAAGTTATCTTTTTTTAGGGGCTTTGTCAACCTAAACGACAAAATCCATTAAGTATTTTAAAGTAAACAACTAATGTGAAATGAAGCCAATGCAAGGAGACAAGATAAAGATATGGCAAATGCCAAAGAAATGGTAATAAAATAATATACAAATAAATCAAAATTAGCCACAAAACTCTAAGCAACAAATACAGAAAGAGATAGAGAGAGTGTACGACTGAGACAGCAATGTATCTTTGTTTCTGTGTGTGCCACAAATGTTTGTCTTTCTATGTAAACTATTTACTTACTTTGAATCTGAGCATATTTTACAACGAATTTCCATTTTGCCACAAAATAAAACACAAGAAACACGTTGCGGCAATAGACAGACAAAGAGAGAGACCGAGACCTTTAGATTTTTCATGTATGTTCTAGATAAATGTCTCGTGTGTGTGTAGCTGTATCTGTAGCTGACATAGTTGTATCTTTCACATGATGCATCACTTTAAATACCCAAATATACTTTGAATTCACTTTTGGTCAATGCTACAACTTATTCAATTGTTTTTACTGCTCTTCCATGTGGTTGCTAAGCCACAGGCAAACTTGCTTCCCAAATTGACAGTGAGTTATGGCAGTCTCTGGTCAGCATTAGCATCAGCATCACAAAACACCAAGAGCAATAGCAACAGCTACATCTAAAGCATCAGCTTATGCTCTTTAAATCCGCCTTGGATTCGAGGACGTTTTTACGAAAATATGCCTGACATATCCAAAAAATGATTTATGTATCTTTTCGACTACCTACGCGCTACAATAATGAATATCAAATTATTTATAAGCATAAATCTGCCTACACTGTTAAAAAAATACATGAAAACACGATTTCTTTTGCCGCAAGTTCTTAGTTTCATAAGAAGAAATGTTTTAATTTTAAAGCATTTATTCTACTTATTGAAAAAACCACAAAGTTCTTTAAAGAGCCCACAATTTTATCATTAGATTGAGTACTTCGTGTGTTGGTTCGCTTTAATTTTAATGTTTGTAATTTTTTTCTCGCGTTTACGGCTGTAGACATTTAATGGCTGTGGAAAATGTTAATAAATGTCAAAATTATTTCCACTCAACTGACACACTGAGCAGACTGAGTAGAATTGTTTATTCTGACACTGTCCAAAGCTCAAAGATCAGTGTGATTGCCGTTGTGCCATAATTTCATGTAATTTATGAGTTTTCAATTTATCATTTCCGCTGCTCACAATTCGTTTCGACTGCCAACGAAAAACGGTTACTGCATTTAAAGACCTTTGGCCAAAATGGGGTGCATTCTGACTCGATTTGTTAATGTTAAATGTCAGTTTTCATTGATGTGACTGGAGGGGGCAAGTATGTTGCATGTGAGGCACACATGTTATCCGCCGTGGGAAGCAATTTTCCCCACTCTCTAACCAAACGGGCTTGTGGCATAAGCTCTACTTACGTTTTCCCAAAAATAAAACCCGATAAAATATTGCCACTTGTCATCAATGATGCCAAGTTTCCCCCCTCCTTGTTCCCCACTCCCCGCTTCCCTCTCATGTTCCCTGCGTTGCTTGTCGTGGTGTCATTAAAGTCGTAAGCACTGTCATGTAGCTGTCAATTTCCAAAAAATCGCATTAGCCAATGGAATTTGTTTGAGTACACTCGTGAGTGTGTGTGTTTGAGTGTGTATTTGTGTGTGTGACAAGTGTTGCTGCTGCTGTCTATCTGCTTAATTCGCTGAGACTTTACTGCCACCGTAGCTTAACAGCCTGTAAAAAGTGAAAACCCGACTCTTATTCTTATTCCTGCTATAGAAGACACTTCCTAGGCTTCACATAATTAGCGTTAGACCCTTAAGTTACCTGACAGTAACTGAACTAAGGTTAATTCGTTGTCTGTTTCACAATTCCATGGTCCTTTTCCTTACCCACTCTCTGTATATGTGTCAACGTAAATTTGCATTTTTAGAGCGCATAAAAAAGGGCTCATGCCATGGAATGTGGCTATTTCAGTTAAGCTTTTCGTTTTGCCCCAAATGCTGTCACCGTCACAAAATGTGAAACATGCGCAACAAGAATGAAGATAAGAAACATAAGACTCGCCACAAGGATTAAACGCTGGCTATGAAACTAAACTAAAGGATAGCACTGAAAACTGTATAATGTCGACTAGAGTTCGGTGCCGGTTAACATATCAAAGAGTTAACCGAAGAATTTAAGCTTCAATTAAATTGCAAGGCTTGGGCAGGTGTATATTGAATTGATTAGGCTTTAAGTTTGCGTCCTATTAATTAAATGCATTTTATTAATGTTTGAAAATATGCTCTTTGATTATGGCAACTCAGAAAAATCTCATGATGGGAGAAAGTATTCTATTTATCGTTTTGTATAATTAAAAAAACGTTTCATGTTAAGTTGACTTTTCTATTGACATTCTTCGTCTGAACATGAAAAGTTTCTTTCAGTATTTAATCTTAATACAAATCCAACTTTATTGCTGACAATTTTGCATTCACTTATGAAGCCAACTTTTATCAAAAGATAATTTAATAAAGAGCAAATAATTTAAGTAATTCAGGCAGCATAATAAGTCATTTAATAATTCTGAGTGCCTTATAATACAACTCTTTCAAAGAGTTTTCTTCCGGAATTTCAAACTAATATAAAGAGTAAAATAAGATTACGTTGGAGTATGAAAGTGTGTGATAACGTATTTTGTGCTGTGTGTTATGTCTTTATGCAGAAAACCTTGTAAATTCATTATAAGACTTTCAATACTTTCGCACACTTGCAATTGGCTGAAGAGCAAAAAAAAAAAAAACATTAGCATACTTTTGAGCGCAAGCAAAAGTTTGTTATCGAAACAAATTAACCTTGAACACACGCCTCATACACACACGCACACCCAAACACAACACACAGCCAAAAAACACACAGCTAAAAAAGAAGCAGAGTAGACGCTGAATGAGTCGCAGATTATTATGCAAATTGTGTATCTAAGGCAACAATAAGACAATGCCTCAGACTCTATTGTGTTTTCAGCTGAATTTATTAATTTTAAGGCGACGTGTGACGTCAGCTGATAACAGACAAACGCTCAACAAAATCAATAAGCCAAGACAGCACGCTTCTCAGTTTTGCAGCTCTAGCTTTTGCGGTTATTTTGCATGATTAATGAAGCCACGTAATTGATTACACGGCCACGCCCACAAAGGAGCCAAAAGTAAAAGGGCGAGTCGAGCAAGTCGAACAGTCGAACAGTCGAACAGTCGAACTTTCTGCACTTTTACAACTTCAAAAGGCAAAGCGACAAACAACTGATTGATGCGTTTGGCGACTAGCAAAATGGCTCAATACTTGTACATGAGGCAGCCAAAACGAGATAAGAGGACACAAACGCACGTGCCTCACATGTGCCGCAGACGAGACCTGTGCGTTCCGTTGTCATTTGGCTTTCAGCTTCGACTTTGGCTTTCGCATTGGCTGTGAGTTGACGCTGTCAGCGACAGTTGCCAGCATGATGCAGCTCCTCGTTGCAAGTTTAAGCTGTGTGAGAATCAGGGGCAAAGGAAGGTTGCAAGTCTAGTTATTTATGCTTAATATCTTGGCATACACATACACACACAGTTAGTTCTGCCTTCCATGCAGACTCATCAGCTGTAAAAGCAAATGCCAAGCCAAGGCAGAATTCAGTACACTCAAAGTTGGGGTAAATGGGTGTGGTTGTGTGTGCGTGTGTGTATTTTGTGCTCTGGCATTGTTGTCGTTGCTCATGCAGGCGCACAATCATCAATCAAAATCAAAAGCCAAAGCCAAAGCACTTCTGACATTAATTTATTCAAAAGGGATACAAGCAGTTTGCAGGGCAGAAGCAGCCAACTGTCTCTATCTCCCTCGGTTCTCCCTCTCACACACACATGCCTGTGTTGAGCTGTTTGTGTAGAGCTCTTCAATTATGAGTACTCTCTCACATAATAGTTACTCGAATTCAATTTTAAAAGGGAAGACAAACTCTTGCCATGCAAAAATTCACTTCGAGTGCAAATAAATAAATCGTTGCATACATTTTGAGGCTCCAAATTGACTAATTAATATTTATAAACGATAACTTCAATTTTCGTTCACGCTTTGCATAAATCAAAAACATTTGAATAATAAATACGAATTATGCATTTAATTAAGATTTGCCCCAGCAAAAGTTTCCCTTGAAATTGGAAACGCTGAAAGCTGAAAGCTCATAACTGAATACTGAAAAAACTCTAAAGCTGTCTCAAGCGCAAAGCAAACAACAATTTTCCCATGGCATTCGCTGAGATTTTTCTTCTACGCTTTCTCTTTTCATTTTCATTCCTTTTTTTTTTGTTCGTTTTCCCTTATCGATATCTGTACGTATTGTCCGCTCAGTGCCGCGTTTGGCGCAAAAATTTTTGATTTCTTTGGCTTGCATCAGTCAGCGCATCAAGTGGAGAGGAGAGGACAAGAGAAAGAAAAGACAAGGGGAGACTCAAACGGGCAGACGAATCCAATCTAAATGCAAATGTTCACATTGTGCTTTTTGGTTTCAGGATAATCACATACGGACGCAATGCCAAAACTGGGCCAATAGCGACTGCAGGTGAAATCGCAACACAGAAAGTCAATTAGGCGACTCGCCACTAATCGAAGTTTCTTCACGATTTCGTGGCCCAGAGCGACAACTGCATATGTAGATGGAGCTAAAGTTAGATAAAGAGTGAGAGGAGTTTCAAGTTGAGGACAGAGAACTGAGGACTGAACACTGAGCGCTATGGACTGCATGAGCTTGTTCTGCTGCTGACCATGGCCAATTGTCTTTTATGGCTAATGCCAATCGTTGCCGTTGTCGTTGTCGTTGCCAGCCATGGTCTTGTTAATACATATTTCCAATTCAATTGGAAATTTTGCAGCAGTTCGCTATCTATTCATTCAGTTTCGCTGTTAGCTCTCTCTCTCTCTGTCTCTTTCAGCCGTACCGTCTCTTTCGCTGACTGTGTTTCTATTGCTTTAAAAGCCAATAAAAATTTACAAGCATTGTGCGCCATGTTTGCCCCGGCAACAACTACAACAAGAACTCATCTCATATGAGTCCACAGCCGAGTGAGTAAGTGTGTACAAGTGTGTGTGTGCACAAGTATATGTGTGTGTGTGTGTGTGTGTGTGTGCTTATGCTTAAGTATGTTTAACAAGGGATAAGCTCGTTTTTCCATGCTCGCTTCATTTACTCCGACATCCACAACGCCAAATTGATAAATTATTGTGTTACCGACTCCAAGCTTTTCTCTCTCTCCCTCGCTTTTTTCGAGTAGCGCCCTCTGGCGGGCATTTGGCGCATAAATTGCATGCAATTAGCCAGGCAAAAACAATTAGCCAAATGTGATAAGCGCTAGCATAATAATATTATTTATTATCATACACGTAATTGACTAACGAGACTGGCGAACGTCGCGTTGCCTCTCCCGTCGTGCCTCCCGTCACTTTCCACATTCCTTTTCCACTGCGACTTTCCAAGAAAACACAACAAAACACATTTCCACATTCATGATTCGACGCCGAGTCGGACAAATGGCAAACACTTAAATCACACAGACATTCGGGTCAATGAATTATAATTGAGACATTGCGATAATTGAGATGCCTTTGCGTTGCAAGTCCATGGACGTGGGCGTGCCAATGACGTGCGGCATGCCGCGTGCCGTCTTGCACAGCATGACTTTTAAAACGAGTAAAGACTGTGGAGTCGTTAACGCGACTTTAAAACACCCGTTAATAGATTAAGACAGGTTTAACTTTAAATTAGTCAGTTACTTAAAAAAGGCTGCATGCTTTTAGGCGCTTGGGTTTTTAACGGCCATAACTTCCGCAAAATCTATTCCACTTTAATGTTGTAAGTTAACAATGCATAACAAAAAGATTTGCCTTCAAAAACACAAACTGGCATTTTCTAACTATATATTTTCAAACTATGCATGCTTTAAGTTTTTTTAATAAATCAGAAATCTTACGCCAAAATTTGTGTACTTAAGTTGGAATCACAAATTTTAAAAGCCTCACAGATCCAGCTAACTAGATTGACTCGTCTGTTAAAGCAGATCAAGTATTTATAGACTACACAGCGACAACTGCGCTACAATCTGGTTGTTAAATATGCATATAATATACACCTTCTCCACGTGGATACCGGTATAATGACAGCAATTTGGAATGGTAAGGAAAATGAGAAATGTGAACGAAAAAGAAAACTCAACAAGCTTGTATATTGTCCACAGTTGATATCTGTAGAAAAATCTAAAGTATACACACGCAAGCACACACACACAGAGGCACACACACATACAGTGTTGATGTATGCAAATGCCGCATATCAGCAAAACACTTTAAAGGAATTAGAATTACAAATACCTCCACGGCAATGGCAATGGCAATGCCCACGATTTGCTGACAACGCCAGAGCCTAAAGAAATCGTAGACACAACAACAACTAGCACAACAATAACAATAAGAAGAGCAGAGGCAACACCACTTCGAGTGGAGCACATAGTAATAGATGCAAAATAAATATGCAAAATCGCTTGACGCCAAATACATAAATCAGTTGAGAAAAGTTCAAATTAAATGCAAACAGTTGGAAAAGACGAAAACAAATTGAACTTTAAGCTGTGCTTATGGTCCTACTGTGTGGTTTTGGCTAATAGGTGGTTGTTGCTAGGCTTAAGGCACTGTAGATACTGTCCATGTTCTTACTACTCTTCAGTTCTGCTCATTAAAGTTGCTGGTGGGCATGAAAAACGAACGTCGATAATTTGCCACAATTTGCCTGCTACGTGCAATTGTAGATATGCCACTGGCCATGTTGCAACTGGCAGCGGCATGCAACCGTCTGTTGCAACACTTTTTGAGCCAAGTGTACGTGCCGGCTGCTACTGGGCCACCTTTTAATTGCAAAGTCGAGTGGCAAACACGAGGCCATTTCATAAATTACGTTAATTGCAAATTTTGCACAGATTTTCATTTTCCTTTTAGTTTTGATTTTCATTTCCATTTTCATTCGCATTCATTGGCTAAAATGCATTTGCCATTCGCACGTAATCTCATAATCGATTATCAGTCCATGTAACAATTAAACAACTTAAAGACTTCACTTAGTCTCAAATTAAGTAGAGTTTACGTTATGATGGCCTTTTGCTTGCCCGCAAACAGCAACTTCTTGTTGAGCTTTTGGCTTAGCAAGCAAGGAATGCAACTAAGCTATTGACGCTACGGTTTAGTCACTCAAACATTAAAAATATTTGCTGCAAAGTCATACTGGCATTAAGGAATCAATATACTGAATTGAGCTTATAAAACAATTTTATTACAGTTGAAATAAATAATTAAAGAAGCTTTTTTAGAAGATTGCAACAAAAAACTAAAATGTGAGTTAAAAAAATAATATTAATTTAACAGTTTCAATAAATAGCCAACTACTCATGACAAGCAGAACTCAGAGACCTTATAACTGTAACCGCAATAACTGATTTTATCAATCGTATATAATTTTGCCATAAATCATTGTTAATGCTTTTTTAATTGCTCTAATAAATCTTGTCTGAAAGAAAGACGAAGCGGCAGTTAATCTAATAAATCTTAGAATTTTTCTAAAGTTTTATAATAATACCAACTAAAATTATCCTTCATCCAACATTTTCAGGGTCCATAAAATGCAATTATTTAAAAGTCACTAATAAAGATGATTAAATAAGCTTTTCACGTTTTTCCTTTCATTTTAATAATCAATATTGATGGCTTAACATCATTGTTTATATATTCTAATGTGTTTACTTTTATTAAGCTTTCTCTTATCCGCTTTGTTTATATTTTTTTGTATCTCATTCTTTATTTGCAGCGGACAATTGCAGCAGTTTAGCTTGAAAATTTATTATGCATAAAATGGCAACAGAAATTCTAATAAAATATATATTGAAACTTTTATTGTTTGACTGCATAAACACGCACACACGCTGACACTATTTCACACACACACACAGATGAACGTACAAAAATATTTGCATTTCCACATGAAAGGCATTTTCCATGCTTTTGTTGTCGCCTTTGCAGCTTGAAGCAGTTTCAAGTGAAAAATTCAATTTTTCTATAAAGTTACCTAAATTTTTGAGTTTGGTTGCTTACTTTATATTCCACTTTTTGTTTTTCGTATACCTTATTTTTCTATTTGTTTGTGTATGTTTTTTTTTTGGAGAAGTTTCAACTTTATGTACACTATTTATGTGCTAGGAGCTTGTATATATCCTTGCCGTGGACATGAAAAGTTTGGCATGAAATATGAAACGCTTTGAGGTTGCAAAAATTCTCAGATATTTTATATTAACTTTATGCTGCCATAAAGTATAAGCTTGTGCGGAAAAAAGCAAGCATTTTGCTTATAATTACACTCTTAGTTATGTGATTTTAAGAGACTAAAATTTAATAAGAAATTTCAAAACAAAATACATGTTTTTGTTGTCCTTTTAAACAACTATTTTTAACTAAAAAAGAAAAATGATTAAAGCCGACTGGGAAATCAACAGAAAACTTAAGTTCTTCTAACGAAAAACACTCTAACTCTTAGCCAAAATACAGCCAAGTGTAGCTTGTTTGCTGCTAGAGCATTGAATATTCTGTATGTTAAATATTTATGTTCCTTCATATTTTTTTGTTCTTATTTCTTTAGCTGAGTATTTTGCTTTGTTTTGTTCATATTTTTTTTAGTGGGGAGTGAGTTCGTGTGTGAGTTTGGTTCTTTTCTATTTGTTTTAATAGACTATATAACGTATGTGGAGTATACACCGACTTCTGGATCTGGTCGGTTTCTCTGCTGTGCTCTGTTTTTAGCCTGGTCCTCGGTGCTGGCTCTGCAAATATCCTACGGCAATGGCATTCATATGAATTTATCGTGTGTGGGTGCAGTGGATTTTGTGATTTGCTCGTTTATGTATACACATACACACACATAAATATGTATAGCATATGTGTGCCACATAAGTGTATACACATAGATACATTTATATATCCATTTATATGCTTGTATGACCACACAATATACTCGAGTTTACGTCTGCACGCACTGCAAAAGACGTTTGAGAAAAGACAGACAGAGAGGGAAAGACATAGAGCAAGAGGGACAGCGAGTAAAAGAAAAAGATTGCTGGGAAGACAAAGATTTCGGTTTGGCTTATGGCCTGCCAAGCGATTGGTAGCACAGGTAACCAAAAATGCCCCTAAGCCAATTGCCTTGAACCAAAATTCCCAGACTCTTGGCTCAATTGTGTCAGCAGAGTCTTATCTTTGATAGCAGACGCTGACAAAGCTCATTGCGTTGAGAAGAAACAACAAAATAGATGCATGCTCTGTACATGAAAAGGACAGACAATACGCTGACCGACTAGCAGATATCCAGTAGCTTCTTGTTTAAAAAACATTACAAAACGGAATCTGTTGAGAATCATCCTTATAGAACTCATTTATAGTTAAATATTAAACTGACAGACTATAAGATATCCTTTATTAGCTGTTAAGTTTTTACAGAACCCATTATTTCCAACCCTGTTAACTTCTGTTACTTTTACAGACTTTTATCAGAGCAAATAATTTTCCTAAACATTTTTCCCAAAGCTGTGTTCGAATCGAGAAGACGCTGTCTTCCCCTCCCATTAAAATGCATTAACAGAGTATATCAGATAGCAAAAAATAAGAAATCAGCTCAAATTAAGTGCAGGACATTTTTGGGCCATAGTTTCCAGAACTAATTTAATGAAACAACAAAAAGAAAAACTTATTCGTGCAAACTGCAGGTTTATCCCTTTATGAGAATGGAGAAGTGAGAAGCTTGGGAATAACAGCCCCCTGTACCCCCTCCCATCCCCTTGGGGAGTTAATCTCGGGAAGAGAACTTCTCATCCAACTTAGAGCCCAAGTTTTAACGTCTAGCTACAAATCTCGGGGAGTAACTCACCCAAAAGTACTGCTTCTAGCTGCTGCTCCTTTTGCTTTTCCTTTTGCTTTCTGGGTAATCCAAGTGCAGAAGAAAATTTCAGCTTCAGTTTCAGTTTCAGTTTTTTGCACAGTGAGCGAAAAAAAAAATGGTAAGTAAACTTTTGTTTTTCCTTTTCGTTTTGGGGTTTTTCTTTATTTGCACTCGTTATTAAGTGGACGAAGTATGAGTATTATTGTTCTAACGCACTGACCCGCATAAGGGAAAGTCTTCATAAGCAATTTGTATCTGGTATCTGGTATCTTGTGGCTTCTGTCTCGTATCTTGTATCTTATGGATGCACTTTCACTGGACAACCAGATGACAATTGTGATAAATTATGACAGCACGCGGTCGAGTTCGATGACGATGCTGAGTGGGAGTCGGGTGGGGGAGGTTGGGTGCTGTTGTGCTTGGGGGTGGGTAAGTTCTAGATGCTGTATCTCACAGATACACACAGCAACACACACTTTTGCTACGACAAATGAAACCACAGCGCGTCAGAGTGTCATTAATTTTTGTGCTTTTCTTTTTTTGTACTTTTGTGCTTTCCTTTTCTTTACTGTTGTTTTTTTAAGTTTTCTTTTATGGCTGCTTGTTGTTGCTGACGTTTAAAGTGCGAAAATGATTGCTGATGTGGGTGTAATTCCCTTTATTCCCCAGCTGCGGCTGTTCCTGTTGTTTTATTCGACGTCTGCTGCTGGCAGCAAATTAATTGATGACCTGCACGCAACAGGGCTGATCGAAGGGGGGCGTGGCAAAGCACTCTCTGAGCACATTAATGAGCTAGCATGACATATGCAAATTTCCCTATGAATTGCGCTCCTCCGCCCCACTGTCGACATGTGAGCGAGTTGTGTGTTTCTATCTCTTTCGCGCTTACGGTGTTTTCTGCTCGCTCTCCTTTCTTCTTTTGCCACTTCTCAACCTTCGCACATAACTGTCTTCACTATTGTGCTGCTTATTCTTCTTGTTGTTATTTATTTTGTATTTTTCTTTTCATACGTCTTCCTACTTCTTTTTTTTGCAATTCACTTTACACACTTACACTCACACACACTCGCGTATATATGTAAGCTCACACACACTGGCACGCACAAAGCGTAAAGTTGTTTTTTTTGCCTTTTGTAAGGAAAGAATTTTTTCTTTTTATGCTTGCGGCTGTTGTTGTTGCTGTTGTGGCAGCAACAATTCTTGTAATCCGCTTTTGGCCTAAATTTTCAATTCTTATTTGATTTTCTGCACTCGCTTTCTCTTGTTGCTGTTGTTGTTGTTGTTGTTGTCACAGCTTTTATGTTTTGTGTGTTTCTTCTTCTTGTTTTCTCTCTTTTTTTTGCGTGTTTATTTTAACGCGAAATTACGACAACAACACTGCGCGACAACTGTTCTCGGCCCTTTCCCTTTCTCTTGTCCTTGCTCTAGGCTGCTTGCCTGGGCAACGGTGACTATTCGCACGCACTGTAACCGGCTTTGGGGCGCGGTTGACGTCGCTGCTTGCTGCTTACGCACCACACACTTTTCACTCCCCTTCGCTCTGTCGGCTGCGCAGCATCCAGCACAGCACAGCAATTTTGGAAGTGAGAGTCACACGCACTTTGTTTTTGCCTTTTTTGCTTAATTAGCGCATAAATTGCGAGTCCGCTAGTCAAATTTGTTTCCAGTAGCTTCCCTTGATTCCTAATGGATGCTACTACCGTTGTTTTTGCTTGTTTTTGCCAGCTAAACAAAGCGCGGCAAATCACTAGCAACTTTAAGTGCGGCACACATTTAAATTTTTAATATTTTAATATTGTTATCACTTTAATATACGTATTTGTATATATTTGTATTTGTATTACTTGATTTGTAATTTCGATTCGATGCGCGTTAAGCACTTCAATTGATTATAATATCTTATTATAACGGAACTTCTGTGCACAGGCGAAACCGACAAAAATGTTGTAGCGCGCACGTGTGCGAACAACGGCGAATACGAGAGGCGAATGAGAGACTAACAGAACGTTCGGCCAAAGCGTTGCAAGCAAGCAGATCAGGCACTCAATCGAACCGAAATGTTTGGTTCGGTCCAATCGAACCGGGTTGTAAGTCAATTTCATCAACAAGCTGTAAACACACATAAATCTAAATTGTTAATAAAATATGCCAAACAGTAAATAAATATAAAAATGATGAGTTAACTGACTGTTTATCAATTGTCAATCACCGAATGGTTTTATTTACACATACATATTTATTTATGTTAGAAAAATATGATGCTTGACGCAGCAGTAATTTTTATTTATGAAAATATAATCGAAGCAGTAAATAAAGCATAAGTTACTAATGTACATTTTAAACAAATATTTAAACTCAGTATGGAATGTGTTACATATATGTAGTTTTATAAAATTATTATTAATTCAAGCTGAAGAATAATTTATTGAGATGTTGCTATTTAAGAGTTATTTGGAAATATTTTAAATTATGGCATTAAGTGGCATAACTATATTTTTATAATTAATTGAATTTTAGTTTTCAATTATTTTATTGCTTACCTTGACTACATAAATGTTATTTTATACATAAAAGTTATTTTGAATAGTTATACCTAATACAGAAAAACAGAAATTTGAATGAAAATTTATTTAAATATTTGTTTTATAAACAATAAATTTTATAAATAACAAGCCCATAAAACTGAGCGGATGCTGAGTGCTGGCTACCTATATGTTAATGTTATGGCGCTGTTAGACTGTTAACAGGATCGAGCAAACATGTTGCGGTTCGAAGTTCGAAGTTCAAAATGTTCGTTGTCTGCTTTAACGAAGTTGCGACACAGTTTTCGGTTGCGTTTCGTTGGATGTCGGCAAAGCAACGAAGCAAAGACGACGCTCTCTCGTGTGAAGCGACTCGTTAATAGCTCTTTGCAACATGTTGACGCAACATGATTTCAGCAGTCTTGACCTTTGGCAACAGCAGCCTTAACTGTTGTTCTATGCAACCAATTAATAGACAACTCACCAAACTTCTATCTATGTGTGTGTGTATCTGTGCGTGGAGTGTGTGTTCGTGTGTTTCTGTGTGTGTGTGTGATTTATTGCAAGCGCTCATAAATCTGCGGCAACATAAACAAAAACATGCATAATTTCCATAAATCTTTTATGGTTGCGTGTAAAAAGTTTTGGCCAGGCCAATTATGCGCCTAAAACTAGGCACTAATTTGACAGAAAGTGGCCATAACCCTCTTCGACAGGTCACTCAACCCAGATACATGTGCAGAGTAAGCCACAAATTGAGTTAACTGATGGTCAACAGCATTAATGAAGCATTTACACACACACACACACACACACACTCACACATATAAGCATTCTTGACCATATTTTGTAAGTTCATTGTTATGTGCTTGGATTATCGATGGTCCAGAACTTTTTTTTTTGCTTTTTTTCGAGAGTATTTGTGGCCTGGCCAAAAGCATCGCATCGATACACGTGCTGTGACTTTGACTTTTTCGCTTCTTTTCACATAAATGTCAAATATCTGATGACAGCAGCTCAATTTAATCTCAATTTCCGGTCGCAGCTGCCAGGCCACAGGTCATAGGTTATAGGCCATGATTGCTCTACCTGTTAACGTTAATTTCAATTTACTTATACGGTATTCTTAGTCACTAATCGCATGACAATTGACTTTTGTCACTAGAGAAGTGTTATGACAAGCAAATATTCGAGGAAAACGTTTAGTTCCAATTGGAATTCAGTTAATATCTGGAAAGTATCTTTAAGTGAAGGAAATTTATTTGTTTAAAAAATGATAGACCATAAATTTGTAGCTGACATTTATTTTAGCTCTTTAACTAAATATAAACATTATATACTATTTATATAAGTTTGATTTTTAAAAACAAATTGTAAACATTAATTTTAAATTGAAGATTTGAGTAAAAAATTAATTTTATTCAAAAAGAATTTTGAATCTGTTTTTTTTTTTAATTATTTAAATTTTGTTTATCAATAGTTTGCTCAATTCAAAGTTCAATAACCTTTAATATCTATCAATATCCTTCAATTTATAAACGTATCTACACGCTGGCAACATGTTGCTTCGAACATTCGTTAAGTGTTGCCTGCAACATGTTGTGTACTAAAAAAGTGTATACAAGTTTGCTGAAATGTTGACATGACAAATTGCAATGGAATTCTTTGCCACTGTTGGGAAAAGAAGTGGGCTTAGAAAGGGGTTGGGGATGCCACGCAAAATGACTAACAAGCTTTTGTTGTTGTTGTTGTTGTTGTTGTTGTTGTTGCAGTTGTTGCACCTATTGAGTGCCTGCCATTGAAGTGTTGCCCCTGCAGCAGCTACAACCTTCACACTTTCAGTGCGGCATTTTGTATGTTTGCACTTGACTGCAACATCATGTGGCAGCAGCAACAACAATAACTACAACAACAACAACAACAACACAGTGTGGCAAGTCAGCGCAAATAGGATCAAGGATAACAAGTGGACCCATTTCGCCTCCCTTACCCACTCAGCTCCTTCTCTTTTCCTCTCTCGCTACACATTTTTGCAGACTGCAAATTGCCTTAAGGTAAAACTGATTGATTGCCAAATGGACTAGCATTCTTTTAAGTGGGCGTGGCACAGTGCAAGTAGCTGAGCGTGTGAGTGTATTTGCTGTGGTTGTGTGTGTGTGTGTGTGTGTGTGTGTGGGGTTGTGTGCGGTGTGTGTGCAGCTGAATTGCGTAAATTGTTTGCCATGCGAAAAACTTTGCTTATTTCATTTTAATTGCTTTGCAGGCGCATGTCAAGACATCAAGGCACACACACACTAGGCATACACGCACCAACACACAGACAAACCCCCACACAGTTAACAAATCTTTTACATTGCGGTTGTATCTCCATCTCTGTCTGCATTCACACTAGCAAAAAACAATGTTTTTATAAAAATTAAAAACATTTTATATCAAATTTGATACTTTTTAAGCAATTAATTGAACAATATAATCACAAAATTGTTATAGTTTAAATGAATTTTTAGAGAATAAATTGTTGTATTTTTTAAATGAAAATAGAAAATCACAAGTTAGATATCAATTTCTCAATTTCTCACTAGTTCTCTTTTTAAACAATTTTTTGTTTGACTTATTTAATTGCATATCAGGAATATTTTTAAAAAATTATTTTAATTAAAAACTCATGATATTTGTATTTATTTATATTTTTCTGTAACATTAAAGTCCAATTACCTTTAAGAAAGTTTTTGCGGGCTTAGTAGGCAATTATTCCAATAAGCTTTTAATTAATTTAAAATACAGAATAACACTTGTTCTCAACCTAAATTATGTAAATTTTGTTAAGCAGTCAAATTGTTGTTCCAAGATCGAATTCTTAACAAAAGATTAGTTTTTTTTCAGTGTACCTCTTCCTTTTTCTCTGCCACTCTGCCGCTCTTCTTCTCGTTGTAAAGTCTCTGTGTGCTCATTAAAAAAAGCGAAGCAGCTACGCAGAAAAGCGACATTTGCATAAACTGTGTGTGTGGGAGTGTGTGTGTGTGTGTGCGCGCCTAAAAGCATGCAACAGAGAACGTGCCACTGACACACAAATGTCAACGACAGTCGGAGACATGAGGCACGAGTCACGAGTCACAACACAAAGGCAAAGTCAAAACTTGCAAATTTTAATGCATCACAAAGATTTGAGCAACTTCCGAGCGGAGCCAGCAGCAGCGGGCGGGGCAGTGAGCGGGGTCGGTACGTCGCTGGGGTCTGGGCAGCGTGTGGCAAACGGCATGTGGCAAGATCGAAGCGCCACGCGAAGCAGCGTGGCTCATTAAAAGCCACCAAATGACTCGTCTAATGAAGCTCGAAGCAGTCGCCAGTTGCCAAAAAAACGTTGTGTGTGACATGCCACGTGTGGCAAGAGTTCATGACAGCTAGTCGTGTACCCTTTAAAATAAATTATAGGGTAACTATAGAATACTATGGAGAACTCTTAAGATACGTATAAATTGAGTTCGTAAAAAAAAGGGGTAACTACTAGTCGGCTACGCTACTCTAGATGTTATTAGAAATGTCTGATTCTTCGTGCAACTACTAAACTAGGGCATATGGTAATCATTTTTGTTTATAAAGGGGTATCAGCTAGTCGGTTACCCCCCAATGGTTATTTTTTGTGGTCGTGTAACGCAATATAACTTAATATTAGGGTATAAAGTGCACAAGTACTCTATCACATTTTTTCAACAAGGGTATCTTCTAGTCGGCTACTTTACTCTCTTTGCTTTTTTAAGTGTCTAATTCTTCGTATATTCATTCAATATAGTACTTGCGTATATTATGCTCAAGGAAAGCAGCCATTTAGTTTTTTTTTAAAAAAGGGGTATCTTTTAGTCTAGTTTACCCCACTCTTCTCACCTATTAGATGAAATGCCTGTTCTTAAATGCTCGTTTCCTTTTTTTACGCACTTAACTCGTAATGTGATTGACAGCTGGACATGCTTTCTCCCCCTCTTTCCTATCTCTCCCTCTCCGTCTCCCCCTCCTGCTATCCATCTCTCTCTTTGTGGCACTCCCTCCACTCGTTAGCTGACTTCTTAATGCCACAAAGGCCGGCAATTTATGAGGGTGTCATTTACAGTATTTCGACAGAGCGCAATTAAAATCCAAATGGAGAAATTCTCATTTCTCCTACTCCCCAAAGAGATTCTCTCGTCTCTTGGCCAGAGATGAAAGTGTAAACTGTTTGCCTGGACAACCATAGATTAACACGTCTCCTCCCTCTTATCCTACCTCCTACCACTATGTAGTCTTTGTCCTGTGTTCAATCACTCTAGGGTCCGTGGAGGGTTGACAACCCTCATGGGTTGCCCTCTGGTCGTGACTTTCTTGTCATATAAATCAAACATAATCAACGCCAAATTTCAATAGATACTGAATTTGTTATTGGTAGAGGAGACAGGGGTGTGTGGAGAGGGTATTAAGGGGTGGCAGATAAATCTAAATTACGAACATAAGTATATATATTGTGGAAAGCTGTGGAAAACCAGTGGAAAACGCTGTCTATTGAGCCTTCCATTTCCTCATTGAGTCGCAGGGGAATTCAATTGTGGTTTTGCTGCCTTTAAGATAAAAATCTTCTCCTGAGTAGTGTGAGAATTTGTTGTTGTCTTCCCGTTTAGCGGTGTCTAATGGGGCAAGTCACAAATTTGTGGGAGGAGTGAAAAACTTGCAAATCGGTTTAATTTTCAATCTACAATTGCAGTTAAAGCAAAATTAAGGAAGGAACGCTAAAAAGGGAAAGAAGAAAATACAATGAGAGAGGGAGCAAAAGAGAGCGTGGCTCAGAGAGCTGAAAATTCTACCTGGTCGCCTACTAAACGGACTAAACTGTAATCTGAAGTGGCAAAAGAATGAACCTTATGAAAAGTCATTGACATAACAACAAGAGCGGCAACAACAACAGCAAAAAGGACTCTTCACACACACAAACAGGACACACGGGGATAAGAAGTGCGTGAGGGCGTTGACAACACAACTGGAATGAGCGACACACCTAAATACCCTGTTCTTGACAACAGAACAGTGAGAAAGAGAGAGAGAGACGGGGAGTTGGCACATCATCTCATTTGTGGTCATGTCGGCGTGTAAAGAGCGCTACAACAACAACAACAACCAGAATACGAACAAGAAGAGGAAAAGCGTAGCCATATGGCAACCATTTGCCTGCTTATTAACAGAAGAAGTAGGCGCATCGACTTAACGATACCCTGTGACATAGTGACTCAACTGCTTGAAACTTTTTGCACAAGTCATCGACTGCAAGGTGCCTAAAACATAAAATAGTGTAGCTTTTTAAGATAGGACACCATTTGGGCGAGCTTAATAACCAGACTTAAATGGGACTTATATGGGAATATTCCTCGATTTAGTTCATAAATAATATGTATATATATTATTATATTTAAAACATACTAAGATTAAGTTAAATGAAGTATTTTTTTTAAATATTATAATAAATACTTAAATTTTTTAATCCAAATTTGAAAGCTTTTGAAAATAATAAAAAAAGCTTTCTTCCTTTATAACTTTCTTAGACTCCCTCAGCATACCCCTTAAGGGCGCTACTCGAACTACAGGGTATGCTTAAAAAAATTATGCCTTGTCTCGTTAGTTGTTGTCTGCTTGTTCTGCTCTTCTTCTGCCTTTCACCGCCTTTCTCTTTTCTCCCTCACCGCATATTGATTTTTATAATTTTCAATGTGTTTATAATTAGCCACACCCACGACTGAATTTTGCCCCTGCTCCTGTGCCTGCCACTGCCACTGCCACGCCTTCTCCTCTCATCCAGTGGCTGCCTGTCACAAACATTTGACATTTGCGAGTGTTTTTCATTCTGTTTTCCTTGTTTTCCTTTTTTAATGTTTGGTAAGAGCCTGTTTTTTTTTTTGAGTCATTGATTGGCTCGTCCTTGACATCCACATTCAAAGGTCCATTGTCAGCTGTGGATTCGTTGCGCTTCTCTGACCCTGCCGCTGCCCCACCCCACTCTGTCTGAGTGGCAAGTCCCGCTGACAGCTTTACACCTTTGTGACTAATCAAAAATCAGCTTATTTAGCGATAATTAATAATCGCCTAGCAACTGCAGACAGCGGCATAAAAAACAACATTGAAAAATATTTTAAGCGAGTTTTCGACTATAAGATACCCATTAGTTTATTTAAATTAAATTATACCCATAAAATATATAATAATTTTCCTTAAATACGTGGCTAAATGATGGAAACTCTCTGAAGTACTTGGAGATACCGTGTGGTCTCTGGTCTCTAGCTGGCATATTTCAATCATTGGCATTGCTAAAATTGATAAATGAATATTCTAGGGTATCTGTGTGTCCTTCAACGTTTTCGTTTTCGTTTTGCCATCTGTGTCATGAAAAGTGCCCAGTGAGTGTCCAGTGTCCAGTAGTCAGTTGCCCATTAGAGGCGCTCAGCGACTGTCTGGCGAATGTGAATTTTCCACTAATGCCTCTCACTTCCTTCTGCCCAAACACACGAGTACGTTGCATGCCGCTTATTTCAGTTTGTTTGTGGTGTCTGTGAACAGGTGTTGCAGGGGTCACTACAGGGCTCTGTAGCGCTCTTGATGCCACAATGTAAGGTGCAAAGTTTATTTATGGTCAAGTTAATTCGCTTTTTATAAAAATAAATACAAACTCTGCTGTTTGACTGACTGCAAAGGTTCAAATCATCGATCAGAGCCAACGGTAAGAGGTGTGAGGCTTGAATATTTCAAGTTCAAAGCTAAACAACCCAAATAGGATGTCCCTTCTGGCTTCTAAATGCTTTTATTCTTAATAAATTATCTAAAAATACTTGTCAAAATTCTCTTCAGTATTTTATAAACATTTGACCAGACTTTTTTGCAACCTTTTCTGTTAGTCATGATCTTTAATCTTTACTCCCTTAAAGCCATAACTCACAAATTGAAAAACGTGACAAAGCAGGAAAATTATTCCAGACATTTTCTTGAGACCGAAATAAACTTGGAAAATATTTGTAATCTACGTATGCTTATGGAAAGCACATCAAACAATGGCTAGTTACTAAGTATTGCCAATATAGACAAGAGAAAAAGAGAGACCGAGAGAATTAGTGAGGTAGTGAAGTGAATTCAATGTTTATAAAGGGCATAATGAATGCAAATAAGTTTAATGTATGTGCACTTAAAGTGTGCAACTGTATAGGTGTAACTGTGTGTGTGTTCTGTGTGTGTTGAAGTGTGTTGGCGTGTTTGGATTGTGCAACAAAATTGGCAACTTGCAACTTTATATTCCTGCATTTTGGCTCATCCTTTTTTGCTCGAATATTTTTGGTGGTGTCTTGTCGCGTTGTCTGTGTTGTCTGCGTTGTCTGTGCTTTGCCAGCACAGCGAAAACTGTGGAAAATGCTGAAAATGAAATAACTCAAACACTGGCACAACAACAACAACAGGAGGGAGAAGAGTACGCACTTTATTGTAGAGAAATGTTTCGAAATTTGAAGCAAGTGGACATAATTCGTGTACACACAACACTCACCGGTTGTTTGTCTGCCTCTCTCTCTCTCTCACCCGCTCTCTCACTCTCATCTCTCTATTTAGCTGTATCAACTATGTATGAGCGAGCAGCAGAACGCAGCAAAATGCTGCCATGCCATGACAGTGCCACAAAAAAGTAACTCCCTCTTCTCCCTGGGCACAAAAAATTGACTATAGACCAGCATGGAATTTCGATTGGCAGCATTTTTGCGTATCTACCTTTTTGGTACACGTCTTCCCTGGCTTCCCCTGCTGCCACACCTTCACTGCCCCCTACACTACTCACCCCTTGTGTGTGTGTTTGTTTGCTTTTCACAATCTTCAATAAAACTGTTTGTGCTTTTATTTTCCTCTTTTTTGAGCATACCCTGCATACATACAAATTGTTTACCCAAATAAGGTATTTCAATTTAGTTTCGGACTTGCCCAAAAGTTTCGTATTTTGCGTTTTTTGGGTCAGTGTAAAGCACAGGGTATGTAGCAGTCGCACACACCCTACCTCTGCCATTTGGTTTGTTTTGTTGTTGTTTATTTCATTTGTTTAAAACGCAAACTATTGTGCAGGCGCAGAATGTTGCAGCACCGCGCCCACTGCCCCTCACCGCTTTGGAGTTAACTCCCCTACGCTCCACTTCCCCTCCCTCATAACCTCCTGTTACCAACGATTTCGCCGTGCAACTTTGTTGCCTTTTTTTTAACGCTTTTCCATTGCCCATTGTATTTGTTGGCATTTTTTATGCCGTTACTGAATGTGAATGTTTGGAGAGAAGTCGAGGGAAGCTGGCAGAGAGTTTAAACTCAACTTGAACGGGACTTTAAGTGGGGGAAAGAGGGGCTACGGGGACTAAGGGCAACACTGCCACTTTATTTTCATAGTCCGCCTCTTTCACAGCCGCATAAAATGCAACAACAGCAAATTGGAATGTGTAACCGCAACTCGTAGTTAATTTTATTTATTCGCACAGCTCGACGAGATCTGCGTATTGTTGTTCCTGTTGTTGCTATGGCTTCAGTAATTCCGGGTTGGCTCTTCTAATTGTCAGTGGCTTTAAGGGCGCTTAGGCGTGGTCAATATGATTTAAGCCCTAAAAACTGGACAATAACATAAATTAGGCAAATGCTGTAGATAAATTAGCGACACTCACAAAAACAATTTAATGGTCTCAATGACCTCGAAACTCGCAGCTCGCAGCTCGATAAATGCAACGAGCCCTAACGAAACGAGGGACAGCCAGAAGGACAGTTGTGCAGACTTTTAGGCAGGCAGGACACGCATTGTCCTTTTCCGAATAACTCACAAATGCAGAACGAAACAACACTCCCCTGAGAGAGGGAGAGGGAGAGGGAGGATGGCCGATAGAGGAGGGTAGAGTAAAGAGAGCGGTAGAGCTGCTCCTCTAAAGTCGATTTACTGCTATCGGCAGCTGGTCAACTGCTCTGACATCTGGTCCTGCGTGTATTAATGCCATAAAATGGCCAACAAATGGATTGAGAAGCGACGACTCCCTTTAGGATCACAATTCCACACTAATATTAATTACACTGTTTACCAATCTCCCTTTTCTGCCCTGCTTTTATTTTCATTGATAATTCACTATTTGCCTTTCATAATCACAGTCAAATCGATTATGTGCATGGGCAAAGGAGTCGCAGGAGGATCAACTGCAAGGGCAACGGTAACTGCATTTTCCATTTTTCATTTGCTATTTACCATTTGGAAGCGGGAAAATTGAAACAGGTGTGCACTGTGGGAGCAACCAAATAGCGTAAATATTTTTAACTATGTAGGTAACTAGGGGATACAGTAGGGTAATACAGACAGAGTGAGACCTGTAGGTAAGAAAAAGTGAGTGTTGAAAGGCTGATCATTTTTAAAAATATATATAAAGGTCAACAACAACTTTAAGGTTTCTATTTCTTATATACTGTCCGTCCATGTCTTGTCTTGCAGTTCCGTCAAATAATGTTTTTTGTTTTTACTATATCAGGTCTTAAATGAAAATTTTAATACCTAAATCTGCCTGAAAATTAAAGTACATTTTCTGTCATTTAAAGTCAAAGATAATTCCTGCTGTCCATTACCCAAATTCTCACAAAAATGTGTAGTACCCCAATACCCTGTACTTAGCTTGCAAGCGCTGCAACTCTCGCCTGTAGGGGACGCTTCCGTGCACAGCTTTTCCGTTTGCTCGTGGGGCGGAAATGCAAACGTAGCAAACGAAACGCGGGACACGAGACACGGGAAAAGCGCAAGAAAAATTTATTGACAGACAATGCCTGTTAAAGACATGCAATTTTCCGACAAAACTACCCAGGCAGCTACTCTGTCTCCCCCTCCCCTTTCTCGCACACACACTCGCATAACTAACGCATATTTTTGCACACAAAAATTGCGTATACGAAACATGCGAAGAATTTGTAATTAAAGCATTCTCATGCTTCTGTCGTCTATGCTGGAAAACAACTGGAATTATATTTCCAACTAGGACAGAACAAGCCAAGACACGTCACGACATGACACGCAAAGACAGGACAGTACACGACTGGAGTGAAACTTTCTTGTCGCTCGCCTTAAACGAAGCAATCAATTTAAGCCGATTGGCAGTGCAACAATTTAGAGACCTAAAGCATTTGACCATTGTCAACACCTGTTGGCCAAAGGCTCAAGAAGAAGCAGAAGCAGAAAACCGTCTATAAGCCTTATAAATTTTGTATGCTTTCTTAGCGTTTTTCTCCTTTTCTTTACTTTTTGGCCAGGCTCAGCTTTGACCCAATTGATTGTGGCTATAATTAAACGACGCCTTCGCTCACTTTCTGGCCCTTTATTCTGCTTCTTCATCGCTTTACATATTTCACTTTTTTAGTTTACCTTTATTTTACCTTTACCTTTTTGTTTTTTCTGACTGTTGCGTCCTTTGAAGAGCGTTTTTCAATTTTAATCGATTTGTATAAAAAATAAAGCGACACAATTTTTCCAGTGGCCCAGGCGAACAGCTGTGGCAGTGGGGGCAAAGGGCACGGGCGTCTAGGGGAGTGTGTGGGGGCAAGTAGCATGGGGCTAAGGGGCAAGAGGTCAGGGGCACAGCTGCGTCGCTTTATGCCCGAATTACGTTCGATTTATGTTTATCTTTGAATTTACGAACCGGTTCACTTGTGTCGCTCTCGCTCTTCTCTCTCGCTCCGTCTCTCTCTTTCTCTCTGTCTCTGCTTCCTTTTCACATGCACTTCCCGGTTCACAGACACCGCAATTTTTTCCCCAGGCTGTGCTTTACAACGGGTGTCTCAATTTCAGCGCTTGAACGCGAACTACTATTGAAATAAAGTTGAAAAAGTCGAATTTTAAACGCCAAGTTTGAGTGTTCAGCTAAAATTAAATCAATGAAATTGCGAAGTGATTTAAATATTTTTATTTACTATATAGTTTACTATCTTAAAGTCTTCTTTAAAGAAATTGAATAAAAAAATTCACTGACTTTTAGTTAGCTATGTTTTTTATATATTTTTCTTTTATTTTTTGCACATGTTAAACTAATTGTTTCGCCTTAAAACAATGGCTTTAATTTACCTTTATTGCTGTATCTTTTATTGCATTTTTCACAGCGTTTAATAGGGTATTTCCCCTGCTGGTCATGCTTCGATAAATGCATTTTGCCAACTGTTATTGCTTTCATTGTGTTTACTGCCATTTGCGGGCATTGATTTGGCTTGGCGGTTCGTTTTGGCTTAGTTTAGAATGGTTCAGTGTGGTTCACTGTGGTTCCCTGTGGTTCGGTTTGGTTCAATACGATCCGGTTCAGTTGAGAGTTGAGAGTTTCGTTTTGGGGCAATTGTTGGTTTTCTGTTGGTTGCGTTTTGCGACCTGGCATCGTTTTTATTTCATTTTCGCTTTTATTCTGAATGAAATGGTTGCACTCATGACCCCGCCCAACGCCCACCTTTTGCCAATTTCAACGCTGTCAATTTCCCTTAAATTAAACACTAAAATTTCAACAAAATAATTGTTATAATTTTAAACAGCTGGCAACTTTTGGCTTCGTTTTTGCTTTGCAATTTTCCATATTTTAAATAAATTTGTTAACTCTTTATATTTCTAATATTGGCATTTTTTATATGGCTTCAAATTTCTTCTAGATTTGTCTGCCATAAACTGAATTTTTTTATAAAAATAAATGCTGCAAAATATTTTGTTTAGCACAAAATCAATTTAAATATTTTTTTAGCTGCGAGCAAGTGATCAAAATTCGTGCCAACTTTGCCTTGGACCACTTTTTAACTTAATTAATTAATTGCCATTTTTTATGCACTTTCTCCCTCTACTTGCCTCTCTAGTGACTTCAGTCTAGTGACTACCAATTGTTTTTAATGCGCTGCATTCACGCTGTTTTCACATTTATGTTAATGTTGCATTCAATGTGATCTTTATGAGTGTTTCACATGACACTCGTCCATTTGGTTGTAAATATAGTGTATATTTTATAATTTTATAATTTTGTTGACTGCGGGTTCATGTCCATACGCATAATTAAGCCGTAAAAGTAATTGGGACTTAAGTGGCAAAGTTTTGAACACAATTTACTGACTTCCCTTTTGGACACAACTCACGCCACTTATTACCGGATGAAACACAGAGACGCAGTCAGAGATACAGACACACATTTGGCACATCATTTTTGGCAATCATAACAATAAAATCAAATGTCAAAAACTATACAAACTAAGCCCCGCTGTGGGTCATCTGAAAAAGTAGAACTAAACTAAAAAAACTCAGCTCAACTCGAATCGCATATAGAAAAGTTGCCAATGCATTTTATGGACTTTTTACGACCTAAAACTTATGTGACGGGCGCGACGAGGTCGAAAAATTCTTGTCTAATAAAAAGCCAGCAGCAAAATAGACGTGGCCAATGAAAAGCATAACAAATGACATACTTATAAATATGTATATGACTCTATCTACGTATCTATGTGTCTGTATCTTTGTCTTTGTATCTGTGACTCTGCTTCACTAGCTGATTTTATGAGCTCGACACGGACAGAGCACAAAAGGTTCGGTGAGGAAAGGGAAAGTGGAATGGGTTGCTGGCCGTACCTTGTTATTGTTGTACCGTCCCAGTTGTTTGAGTTTTGCCAAAACTAATAAAATTAAATTGAATTGCTTAAAAATTGCCAAAAATGAGGCAAAGTGTCAAAGGGGCCAAAGCACCCAACACAGGAAAAAAATGCTTATGAACCAGAGCCGCAGTCATGTGGCAAGTGGCAAACTCTGTTGTGTTGGTGGCAAGTAGAAGTTCTCCATTCGATATGACCTGCTTTTTTTTTTTGGGCTGAAGACCCGTCTTCGGCCGTTGGCAACGTGAGCGCATTAAGGCGTTTTGCCCGGAATTGAATATTGAGTCAAGGGTCTTATGGCAAAGTAAGAATGAAATCCTTAAATTCATTGCGGTGCCGAAATATTCATACCCTTAACGACAAAACTCAAATGCACAAATCGAAGCTGATTGGGGTTTTTTTTTAAATTAACTTTGCTTTGATTTATAAAGTTATGTTTTTAATGAAGTTATGTAATAAGTTTACTTCATACAGGAATTAATTTGGAATTTTTTGGTGATTAAAAATTAAAAGAAAAATATTTATGGTTTTAGTACACTTTTAAAATATATTTCATTAAATTTTATTATTATTATTAATTATTTTGACCTAAAAATAAATTTATTATATTCTTAAAAACATTAAAGAATCATATTTTTTAACAAAAATTAAGCTGAAATTAAATCGTAATTTATTATATATTTACTTCACATAAATATATATTTTATACTTATATTAAATTCATTTAAATTCAAAAAAAAAAAAAACAATTGAAATTCATTATTAGTTTGTTTACTAAAATAAAAATTTAATTGCTATCGTTTATTTATATGCCCTTTCCCATTTACAGGGTATTTGAAATTGATACATATTGCCGAGTTTTTGGTTTGTGTGCCTGTCTGCCTCAATTGATGCCGTGTTGGGTGGGCGACAAATTGAATTGCGCTGATTGGCAACGTGGCAGCTGCGCAGTCGACAAACTGTCGGCTGTCAGACGCTTGGGCGGTGTGGGAGCTGAGGGAGGCCGGGCTGATTCTTAGCTCGGCCGCAATATTAATGCAATTAAGTGCAAATCGAAGTCTGTATCAGTATCAGCATCAACTTTGGTGCCAACGTTTATATCCCTGTTAATATTCGTTGGCAATGTGACGATGGATGCATCAGTGAGCTTGATAACGAATTTACTATCAAATCCAATCAAAAGGATAAAACGATTTCATCAAAACACTTTGCTGCACACGTCGCGTATAACTGTAATTTCAGGCGACACAGGTACACTCGAAAAAAATATTAATAGTAATAAATCGTTTAATATCTAGATCAAAACGAGAGTAGTTAATCGCTTAAAGTATTAAAAAACGTAGAAAATCTTTCTTGAAACTAAAATTAATTGTTTTCAAAGATTTTTCTCAGTGTAGCTGAATGCCAGCTTCAAATTTCAAACTAGTTGTCGACATGGAAATAAAATCTGTGTCACATTTCCTTTATTACTTAGTTGGTTTCCCTACCAAATATGCAACTGGAAGTCCACAAAACATATATATATCTGAAATAATATATGTATATATATATAATTCTTTATGTTGTACATAGCAAAACTCCAACCACATACAACAGTAATAGACAACGTGACTAAATTGAATTTTAATTCGCTGTGCGAACGAAAGTGTAAAACTGAATTATTTCAAATATTTATTGATAGTTTTTGCTATGCTCCCATAAACTAAATAAACAAACTTCATTTTTTATTTGCAATTTAATCAATCAACTTGTCACTGGGCGTGGCATGTGAGTAATTGGGCGACACATTCATTTATGTTTGCTCATGTTTGCCAGCCGTAAAATGGATTTCAATTCAGAGAAGCTAAATGAATGTTGGCTAAAAAGTGTAAAGTTAAAGTTTAAATATTTAATAGACATACACACACACACAGAAACACGCCCACATACACACACACACTCTTAAATATCAGTCAAGTCTGATACTCCTTTCAGCTGACTTGGCCTAGCTGCTGCTGCTACTGCTGCAAATTAGCATAGCCTAATTGAACACAAATGGCATCCAATTTCAATGTAGCCCAACCCCACAGCAGTTCCCCAGTTACTGGCACGCCTTTGGCACTGGCCGTGAAACTGAAACCCATTGGACTCGTCTCAGCTCAAAGGAGCAGGCGGAAAAGGCAGAGGGAAGGAGACGGGAGAGGGGAGCTACTAGAAACGAGACAGGAGACAGTAGGTTGTCTGTCGTAAAGGGAGACGGCGTCCGATTGCAATTTATGGTGCCATAGCCAACGACCCACTGCACAAGAGTTGGAACTGAAGTGGAGTGGCGAAGAGTGGAGAACATAGCTGACTTTGGAGCAATCAAATCGAAACCGAAACGTTTTGCCAAAACCCAAATGGCTCTCTTTGGTGCGCTTATTATGATATATGGTCACTGGTCACTGAACAGTACTCAACTGGTCAACTGGCCAACTGGTCATCTCTTCAGCCGGTCAACTCAACTAGTCAACTGTTGGCATTCCTGGCCGGGTAGCTCTATATCTGATATACAATCTGTATGTATGTATTCCGTATGTGCCCAAAAATTTCTTCTTTGCCAGCTTTAGAAAATATGGAAATTTGATTTTGCAGTAATTAAGATGCGACTCAACAAGCACTCAGCATATCTATGACCCAAAAGTACTCACAACGCAATTCAATCTGTCATACGAATTCGGATAACCCATTAGACAGTTAGTGCAAAATGTATGCACATAGCTGAAGCTTCTGCCACACACACACAGACAGAGTACCAACAATTTTAGCCAAAGGCTTTTCTTACTTACTTCTTACTTTACTTAACTGTGCAATCAAAAAAAGAAACACATTGGAAGCGGAAAGTATGGAATGCTGAGCTTGAAGATACCCTAGTTTATACTACAATGAGATAAAAAAGTTTTTAAGTAAATCCAATTAGATAAGTGAAGTCTCACAATTCTGCTAAGGAAATTGCCTACAGTGGTGGCGGTATAAGTGTGTACTGTGTGTGATCAGTTGTTAGATAAAGCCACCTGATCAAGCAGTGCAAGCAGCTCATATTCGAAATGACTGCTGCAAGCAGTGCTAGCAACAGGAGAGCTGTTCTAGCTAGCAAGCAGTTTTAAATTGGACACAGTCGTGTCTGAACAAAACAGCACGCTGCTGATCTACGGGAAACCAAACTTAGTTCCGGCTCACAGTGGCCACTTCTGTCATTCATTCCTTTTACCACATTATTTATCTTTGCAGGGTATTTAAAATTGAAAATGTATAAAAAAGGGCATGTTTTAGTACAGAGCTTTTTTTCTGCACACTTTGAAAGAAATGTTTGATTGCAAATTTGTGTTTTTCTTTAGCTGCAAACGAGTAATTCTTTTGCAGTTTACCTTTGCACTTTTTCCGCTTTCCGCTTTACACTTTTGCAGTTCTGTGTACGCACAGTGCGCGTTGTCAGTTATCGTGCGGCATTGGCATGGAATGCAACTATACGGAGGGTACAAAAAGTAAGAAGAAATGAAAAACTTCTCAGCTGCCAGCACACATTACCATTGATTAACACACTCATCCAATGCCTCGACTGGTCGCTTGCATCGAAACTTTTTGCACAGATTGAAATACAAAGTTTTTGCTGAGCTTCTCAGTATTTTTTCGCTTTTGTTTTTCATTTATTTGGTTTCGCATTTGCACTCTGCCATTTATATCTTTCTGTCGTTCTTTCAATTCTTTCACTGGCATTGAAACTCTTTTACATGAGAAATAGATTTGCCTGCCAGCCAGTATGGAGGGGTAGAGTGAAGAAAAGGGGAGTGGAAAGAGGGAGTTGGCTGGTGGGAGAAACTCAACTGATATTTTCATAAATCAGCAATAAATATTGAACACGTCACTGGCATTCTTAAAAACCATTTTAAAAACTCAACAAAAACTCACACCAAAAGAGATACACTGAAAAAAAATGAAGTCAATTACTTAAAGAATTTTTAAAGAGTAAAAAAACTTTTATTATTTTTTGAGCTAAGTTCCATTTTGCGGCAAGAGTTTGGTTTTTTAGTTTTCGTTTAAAACATATATATTTTGCTCAGTGTGTAGAGAGTTAGAAGATAAAGCAAACTTCATATATCAAATCAGCCAAATGGAGTTGGCCAGCAAACTTTTAGTTGCGCTGCATTTGACAAACGCACTTGAAATTCAAGGATGGCCAAAAGTGGGCAGTTAGTCTGGGTAGGAGGGAGGAAGGAGGTGGTGCTAGGGGGCCTGACTTGGCTAATTAATGCCAAATGTGTGCCAGCAGAGCAAGCGAACATTGCGCAGACGTCTAAAGTTGTTTTTGTTTGCATTTGTTTGGTTTTGTTCCGTTTTGTTTTGTTTTGTTTTGTTCACTTCCGATTTGCGATGCGATTCTCGTTATTTTGCCTGCCAGTCAGAGGCTCAACTTTTGAGTTCAACTCCGTGGAGTAAAATTTTTAATGGACCAAGCATTTTAATTACTTTGCCAGTGCAGTGCATGTATGTGTGTGTACTGGTGTGTGTGTGTATGTGTGTTGGTGTAGCGCTGTGCTTAAGCTAGCGGAACATAATTACTCGTCTCTAGTGCAACTCCCGGATGTCAGTGGTACAGCAAACGTAAAGGGGGAGTTGCAGAGCGGAGAGAGTAGTCGGGGAAGTGAAACAGGAGCGTGAGCTTTAGCCGCAGCATCACCGGAAAGTAGTATGCTGCATTTTGAGTCAGCCAACGGGTGAAAAACTTGCCATAAAATATTTATACAGCATGCAAAGCCCACACACATACACACCCAAAACACACACATACACACCACTAGTTTATAGAGTACCCATTCATACATATATAAATAATACACCAATGCAAACACAACCAGAGTTGCGAGTGAAAAATCATCGTTCTGGATTAAATTTTTTCTTCTCCTTTTACTACATGCACAATTTTTACTATTTTTTACGCTTTTTTCTGTCGAGTTTGTTTGAATTTTGTTGCTAATTAATTGCAAAAGTGTGCAAGTTGGCTGCATACCCTGTAAAAAATAGTTTATCTTAGCTAATTGGCTGATTTGGCCCATAAAGTTGGAAATTATAATAAAAAATAAATGGTTTCAATTTAATGCTTTAAATAGTTCAATTTGTTGTGGTCCACTTTTGATTTTATTAATAGAGGATTTAAAAATAGTTTGAAATGTGTGAATTCTTTTTTATTTGTGGTGTGAAACTGCTGGAAAATAATTTGTAAAGTATTTTTATGAGTTATTTTGTGTATGGCTGTAATAAGAGACTAGGAAATGTGTACAGACTATAAACAACTTTTTATTTAAATACAAATAAAGAGCATTGAAATAGAAAAATTTTAATTTCACTGAAATCGAGTTTGTTTCTTTTTTTTCGCATAAAACTAAGCTGATTTCAATAACAAATTTTCTACACCTAAATTTAAAAATTATAGCGTAAAAATACATGATACATTTTCCCAAATTCAAATAGAAAGTGGAGCATGTTGGCTAAAGAAAAGATTTACTCATACATTTCTGGTAAGCGAAGCTCTGAATTCATTGCGCCGAAAGCCGACCTCAAGGGACACTGCAACATGTCTACACACACGTGTGTGGGCTTGTTTGAACATTTTAATATCAATTTCAACTAATAGATACCCGTTCTTGCGCACGTGCTGTGATTAACGAGTGTAGCTCAACGAAGCGTGAATGGCTTATAAAATATTTGTCAGCTGATAGGCTCGCAATTTGGCATAAGCTGTGCAGTTATTCTGAAAGCTCCACACCCAAGTTACAGAGGGGAGGAGGAGAGACAGAGATAGGGAACTTACGGGGGGCAATTAAAGTCAAACTGTTTACATATAAAGTCAGCAGTTCTTGCCTGCCGGTCGTAATGGTTCATGAAATCCATTTGCGGCAAAGCAAACATATAAAATGACAGACAGACAAACAAGCCAACTACTGACGAAGGAACAGGCGGACGTAGAGACACAGTCACACTGTTGGACAGTGGTAAAGAGGGAAGAGGATGAGGAGAAAGAGGCAGAGACAGAGGAAGCCCCACGGCAGGTTGAGCTATTGCCATTTTGTTTGCTCAGACCGCTTTGACGCTTTTCATTTTGAAAAATTAAAGCGCTGCTAATGTGTATGAGTGTGCTCTGCGTGTTTGTCTGTGTTAGTGTGTGTGCGTTGTTTATTTACTCAATTTGGTTAAAGCAGCGCCTAAAAGTATGCAGCAGATTTTGTGCATGCCGCACACGAACTCACACAGTCTCACAGCAGACTCATATGCGGCGACATTTAAAGAACGCCAAACACGAAAAAAAAAGAGAAACTAAAGAGGAAAAGGGAGAAAGGAATGGAAAATACAACGTAAACATGCAAGAGGGTGTCTCATATTGTAGTTGGCACTGGATGTGTAGTGTGTGCACATTACACCATGTGCTTGTTGGGAGCGTTTTGTCCATCGCCACTCATAAAAGTCAAACTATTTTTCAATTTCAAATTTCTGTGCAGCAGCTACAAATCTTCTTCACAGGCTGCGCTGTTGTTGTTATTGTTGTAGTTCTTGTTGTACTTTTTTTTTGTAGTTGTTGCTGGCGTTGTCGTTGTCGTTGTCAGAGGTTGACCCACTGCCCATAAATATGCTGCGTGCCAGGCGACCCAAAGCATTTTGTTTTGTGCCTCCCAAATTTACCCACTCTCCATTTGGCCCTGTAGTACATCAAATTGAGAGCAACTCTCTGTTTCTCCTTTCTCCCTTACACCAAAAATGAAAAGAAAGCAGAGAAAAAGAAAATGAACAAACATTTTGTGGTGTGTCGTAGGCAGGCGGCAGTGCAGCAACACCAATAACAACAAAAACAACAAGTAGAACAACAACCACAGAATAAAAAGTGCACACAGCACGCATCGTGTGAGTGTCGGTTGACCTCAAAGCCAAGTCCCGCCCCTGCAGACAGCTTGGACTACTATTTCTCTGCTTTTTCTCCACTTCCCTTTACTTTCTACCTTCCCCCAAGCAAAACTTTGTATGTGACGCAAAAATATTCATTGCAAAGAATTTTTTAGAGGGAAAGGGAAGGAAGGGAGACTGGTTCTAAAGCCAAAACCAAACGACTATTGGCCATTTGCTAGTCACACAACATTCACACACATTCATTTCTTTTAAACAAAAATATTCGTTTTCGTTTTTAACTTGGGTTTATTCTCTAAATTTTGATCACGTTGCCAGTGGCAACTTCTGACTGCCTGATTCTGTGGAGTCTAAGCCAGAGTCCGACTAAGGGTCAGAGTCAAAGCTTTGGCACTGGCTGACAGGCACTTTGGCCTGTGGTTTTTATGTGCCAGCTTTGCTGTTAAGTTCCCCAATCGGTCTCTGATCCCTGCACAAAAAAATAAGCAAACAGAAATTAAATTACCCATAACGAAAAAATAAGAAAATATAAAAAAAAATTTAAAAAACGCTAAATGCAAATTTGCATTTACAATGTCAGCGATGCATTTTTAAAACTGCTGTCACTTAAAAGGATGACAGACTGACAGACAGGCGGACAGTCAGACGGACAGGTGTTACAGGTGTGTCAGTACTTAAGGCCCACATGCAAGCACACAATCAATGTACCGTTCTGTCTCTTCACCGTACTCTCCTCTCGTCTCTGGGGACGCAAAGCACATAAATATTTACAGCATTTTTAAAACAATTCGTTGGCGTACTCAATTTATGCTCGTGCACTTAGAGAAATGGTTTAAGCTTAAATTAAATTCAATTATTTGATTTATAATACATTTTTTGAAAGCTTTGTCTATTTGTAGATATAATACGGAGTCCTGGAAGTTGAACATTATTTTTACTAATTCATAAAAAATAAATTAAAAATTTTAGGAGCTCTCAATGCGTAAAGAAGTTTGAATGATTTAATTTTGTGGGTTTCAAATTGTAAGTTATTTAAATTATACTTTTTTTTGTAGTACTCGAACTCAACTAACTCTTAACCTGTACAATTATTTCCCTTAGTTTTGTGCACTCATTATAATTTTCAACGCTGAAACAGTTTGTTTCTAGCACTGCCATTCTGACAACCATGAAAAACAATTGATTTTAAAGCCTAATTGCAATTACATTTAAGAGGTGACATACAATATTTGCTCAGTGTGGTTGCCCCCAAGTGGCAGCTGGCGGCTTTCACAGGATTTTGTGGCATCGGCATGTGAAAATGCAATTAAGTTGTAAATATGTTTTTTTGGCGTACAGACTGAAACAGAACCACATACAAACGACATGCTATGTTACATCCCTCAAATCGTATCATACCAAAACGGAGTAATAAAGCTGCCAAAAAAGAAACCGAAATACAGTATAAAAATTGAAATATAATAACGAATACGCTTTCATATAAACAGCAAGTCACCGCAAAACTTCAGAGCGCTCAGTAACAGAAGTGGAGGTAAAAATATAAAAAAGAAATAAATAAAAAGAGAAAGAAAAATGTAAAAGAATCGAATCATGATAAACTGAAATTTTGCATCTTAGAAACTCAAAAAAGTTTAGTGAAAACTTTCAGGATAAATAAATATAAATTTGATACAGCAAATTAATATTATTTAAAAACCGAATTTTTTTAATTCAATTAAAAATGTGTATAAAAAAAGATTAATATTTTTTTGAACAAAAAAATTAGTAATTGAATTAAAAAAAAATAAAAACTGATGTGTAAAAAATTATTATAAATATTAAATTAAATTTAAACACAAACAAACATGTTAGATAAAATATATATGACTTGAAAATGGCTATACCTAAAATAATTGTTGATTAAAAAAAAATATATTTTTTAATATAAATAAAGTCTTTAGTGTAAAAATAAGAACAGGGAAATGCTTGCAATTTCTTAAATATTCACTTTTTTGCACTTTTTTTAAAGCTATTACTATTTTTGTTAAATTCTTTTATAGATTTATGACTCAAGGTGTGTCTTAATAATTTTTTGTATTAAATATCTTGTGCGGAAGTCACAAGTATTGGCAGTGCTCAAGTTTCTGAGCTATAAGTACGCCTCAAGCCTCACTTTGCCACTTCAGATATTGTTATAATAGCTGGAAAATAATTCCATGCTCCAACTCTCGCTGTCTCCCACTCTCTCTCTGTCTTTCTGGCTCACGCTTTGTATGTGTTTGTTTCCTCTGGCTTATGATTGATGTCAATGTCAGACAAATATACTGCTAATCATTGCCACAGACATGGATCTCATGCCGCCTATAAAGTCACAACGCGTTTCACTGTCAACATTTTGTTGCTGTTGTTCTTGTTGTTGTTGAGCCTTTTGGTTAAGTGTCACACGTAGCTGCAGAGCTGCCATCAAGTTTAGCTGATGCCCCATAAATGAATGTACTCGTTACTTGGCAGCAGAATGACGCGGCATCTTTTTGCAACTACAGCCTGTGGCTGACTTGGCAACTGGCAAAAGAGCAGCAAGTATTTATATATTTTTGTATCTTTTGTGTCCTTGTTGCTTTGTTCATAAAATATTAAATACGCTTTGTGTTTCAGTGAGCAAGTGAAAGAGAGACAGAGACTGAGAGCAAGCGAGCGAGAGGAAGTGAAACGAAGGCATTGTTGAAATTAAATGATTCCAAATAATGTGATTATTGTGCCCAAACCATTGTTGTAATCTTTTGCCATGTCCTTGTCAGTCAAGCGAGCGAACATTCAGTCACACACATACACACACACACATACACACACACGTAATCACACAAACTCATAGACAATGACTGGGCTGCACTTCAATCTTCCATTTTCAATCTTCAATCACCAATCACTTGACTAATGTTTGCTCCACACTTGAGCACGCCTGATTGAGCAGCACGAAATTTGTGGCATTGACTACGTATCTGCCTCGAAAATTTTTATGATTTTTAACGCTTATTTTTATTTTTTATACTGTGTTGCTTTTTGCGCTTTATATTGCAGTGTGGGAGTGTGCGTGGGAGTGTGTGTGTGTGTGCTTTTTTTTTATTGATGCGAGTAGTTAGTCAATGAGGAGGAAAATCAAACGACTAATGCCAAACAAGCAGTGAGATAGAGAGAGCGGAAAGAGCTGAAGGCAGACGAGCCAATTAGGTGCTTGGTCATGTGCATTGTGCATATTGCATTGATGCTCCATGGCAATTTCTTACATAATCACAGCATGCACTAATTAAACACACACACGCACACACACACCCACACACACATAGATATCTATCTACTTCTTCTATTCGCAGCAACTCAAACGGGTCATTTCGCAATTAAGCTGCACTTGCAACAAACTTTGCAGTCGTGTATCTGCAACATATCCCCTCTCTCTATAGCTCTCCCTCTCCTTCGCGTGCTGCTCTTGTTGATAATGATGATGATGAATGAGTTAAGCGGCCGTTGCTGTTCTAATGAGATACTTTTTCAGCGTATCTTTCAGTTGCATTGCCAAAGGACTAACAAACGTCAAATGATGCAATGTTTCCAGTAGCAACTCTTCTCTTCTCAGCTCAGCTCATCGCATCTCATGTCAGCTCAACTTGTAACTGTGTAATCTATGGCATGTCACCGTCTCTATCTCTTTGCTGTTGTATCATCGCAAGTATCTGTATATTTCGAATTCATCTATAGACGGCACATGCGTGTCCGGGCACTAATTGCGTCTAATTGAATTGCAATTGACCGTGAGTTGGCGTATTTTTCACTCTCCTGTTTTTTTTTCTTTCCCCCCTCTCATTTTCCTTTCTTTTCTTGTTTCCTTTTATTGTGTTTTATTTGCCGACTCCACAGCGCGGCTGAGCAGCTCTTGATGAAGATTTACGCAGCTGCTTTGATTTGTGTCAACAAAGACGACACGCCGCCAACTCTGATGCCAGCAATCGCATTCCAGCAGTCACACACACATACACACACACACACATGCCGCTATTCAATCATTTAGTTGTGGCGCCACAACAATGAAAGCAACGACAACTGCATTATTATGATATAAGAGTTGTTTTTTATATATATCTGTAGTTCGTATTAATACTGCCTGCGGGTGGTCGGCTGTTCAACTAATGGGATACCAATTAATAAAAGAAACTTTGAAGTATATAGAACTATAAATACAACAATAAAGTGTATATAAAAACTGAGTTTCTCATTTTCTTTTATTACTTTATTTTGTGAACATTTGCCTGTATTGAAAATAAATTAACTTTGACTTCGACTTTTGTACTGAATGATACCTCCTTCTTAAATTATTTTATGCTTCACTTTGTTGGATTTCAACAAGACACTAATTTTCCAATTATGAGCAACAGCACGCAGTTCTGGTATTCGTTTGAGTGGCTTTATTTGCAGCGGATTATTTTCTGTTGCATGGAATTCCCCTTTTTGTAATTTACTACCATTCTTTTGTTTATTACCTCTGTTATCGCAGAGTAGTGCCCATTTTGTCTTTTGTCATCCTTTTTAATTCCTGGTATTTCTTTGTTTTCCAGCATTGAAGTCGTTGCGCTTTTTACCACCTGCATCGCCACCTCGACCACCATTACGACTGCCATTACGACCGCTGCCTCCACCCCTACTGCCACCGTCACGTCCGCCTTTTCCATTGTCACTGCCATTCTGCCCATCTTGAGAATTTTTGATCTGTATCGTCTGTCTTGGAACTGGCACTTCCATCACCACCTCGTCCTCCTCTTCGCCCACCACCTCCGCCACCACTTTTCCCACCGCCACCTCCACCTCCACTACCTCCAGCACCACCACCTGAACCTCCACCTGTACCACCCTTTCCCCCCTTCTCACTATCATCTTTATTATCTTTATCACCATCTAGTTTATTTCGCTTATTGCCACTAGGATCACTTTCATTAACTTTGTTATTGTCATTAGATCTACCACCGCTCACCACCATCTCCTCCCTTACGCCTTTCATCACTTGTTAATCGATGTTCCATTTCATATATTGGTAAACGTAAAAAGAAAATAATTTTTGAAAACAATACTTGAAGGGAAACTCAAGCGAAAAATATAGTAAAAACTTATAAATATTATTTAAAATATTCACCAAAGTATAAATAAAAATTGTTCTGAATTCATTTGATTTATTTTTTATTTTACAAAAATCAAAGTCCTTTAAATTTTTTAAGCATACTTTTTTCTGCATCTATATTATGTTTGAATCAAGTAAATTTACAAAAACGTTAGCCCTATCATATACTCTTTGGTAGTTTATTAAAATTATAATTACGCAAAAGAAACATTCTTGTCTGAAGATTATTGTCAATTATTTATTTATTGGCCCGTCTTGTTGCACAGTGTAGCAAGACTTTTCATACAGACAATGGAAATTCGTCGCCATAGTTAAACGCCTTTTCTTTTGGCAAATTAACAACTTATACGCCAAAAGTTTTGCCAACAAAGTTCTCTCCACTGTTCTGAAAGTTGGAAAATGGCACCTGTTCCCGCACCTTTCGTATAACAAAGTTGCATCCCCCAAGTGATTTGGAGAGCTGCTTAAAGAAAATATGAAAAATCGATTGAAGAAAAAACTAAAAAAAAAAGAAAAACGAAAAAACGTTGCGAGCTTTTCAATTTTATGTCGCTTTGTTGTTGCATACAGAAATTTATGTTTACAACTTTGCTGGCAAAATAAAAATTGTATTTTTATGACGAACCACAAAAGAGGGGGAAAAGTGGGAAGAAGAACAAAAAAAAATGAACACTTCTTTTTTGTTGTTGGCCAAATGCAATAAAATAAAATATTGTTGCAATGTGATGTTAGGAAAGTGTCACTGATATGTCAAACTAACAAAATATAAAACGGACATAAACAAAATCAGGCCAAAAACATAGTCACAGAGAACCGACCACAGCCCCGAACCAGAAGAAATATTTAAAGTTATCTTCGAAAACTTGGCAAGTGGCCTTCAAGGCAAGAGACTGGGACAGACGAGGGGTGAGTCGACGGGCAAGACTGTTTCTCACTTGTTTGTCTTTGCTTAATCTTTTGATAGGAATTTGTACAGCAAAGTTGTAGCTGCCACATGCCCCCTGCTTTCTGGTCATGCCCCAATCCCTACCCCTCCAACAACCTTCTGCCACGTAGCATCTGTGTTGGTTTTTTCTTGTTGTGCAAAGTTTTCTGCATTATTTTTAGAAGGAAAAGCAGCAACAATTACTTGGCACACGCTGTTTTTCTTGCTATTGAACTTACTTTTTGAGGTTGGAGAGGAGTTTACACCTGGCAAAACTTTGCAACAGATCAGCTCGACAGCCAAATCAACATCCTCGTCCTCATCATCATCATCGTCATCGTTATTATTAACAAGTAATCATCATTATCACTGTGGCTTGTCACAGTTTCTGCTTAGCTTGAGATTCTCTTATAATTTACAATCATGTCCTGTGTGACTTTTGATCCTGATTTACACACTGGCATTGCTGATGTCGGCATTTGCTTTAGTCACCGCCCCCAACTCTGCTCGACCTTCGCGACCCTCTTTGTCCTTTCTCCCTTTCTAACCTGCTACCATTCATCCCATTTCCCTTTGTGCTGCTGCTGTTATTTACAACGTGTCCTTAACTGGCAGCAGGCAACACAGTTAATTTGCTACGCCGCTGGCTATTGTGTCGAGTTTGCCTGGACTCCGCGGCGTATACGTAATAATTGGTTGACCAGAAGACTTTGCACATAATTAGACCCACCACATACGACAGTTCAGCGACAAAAGGCACCGCAACGCGCTGTGGCAAATACTCGAATAACTTGAATTGTTTGACGCATACGTGACATGCTCAAATAGCCACGGAAACATTTATGAAGCTATTAACGTTCTGATATTAATAATAATTTAATTTTATTTATAATTTTTTTTGACACATCCGCTTAAATTTACTTTTTCATGTCGATTTCAGTAGTTTAAACAAGTTCTTTTGACGTGAGTGACAGTGATTTGCAAGAAAAAGGAACTTTCAGAAAAGCAAATCAAAGTTGCTCCAAAAAGTATGCTACACTTTTCTTATGATGAAAAAATAAATAATAAGTCGTCTTAATTTGAGTGTAAAGTATAATATTTATAAAATTTGAATGCAGTCAAACTCACAATAGATTTTCTAACAAGTTACTGCAACTTGTTGGACTCTTCTCTTATTAGCATAAAGTCGTGCTCAGTTTTTGTGCATTACTAAAGCACCCTCTAGGCTCATTTAATGCGCTGAAGACGAGCGCATTCTTGGTCGTCTACTTTCACTAACTAGAGCAAGTTTTTGTGTTTGACATTAAAATGTAAAATTAATTTTTGCCCAATTAATCAGCGACGTCAGCTCGGCTCAGCTCAGCTCAGCTCGGCTCACTTCTTGTCTTGCCTGCAGCAATTGTGAGTGAACTTTTACAAGTGCATGCAGAATTTTCATTGCAATTAAATTTAGCACACAAAAAGACAAGTTGGCGAAAAGTGCAGAAAGAACGAAAAAAAAGAAGAAAAGAAACAAATTTGTCATGTAACTTTCAAAGAGAGCGAAGTGAAGTAAAAGAGCTCGCCAAAATGTTGCCATTTGCATTGCCACTTAAACACACATAAAAGCGACATGAACCGAGAGCGAGTGAGACAGAAAAGGGAGTGTGGGAGCAGCTTGGGGTGTAAAAGAAAGAGAGAGAGAAGGATTGTGAGAGGCATTTACGTGTAGAGCTGTCGGTCGACGGCACGCAAATCGAGTCAAGTTGAATAGGCGGAAGTAGAGCAAGAAATGCGATTGCCAAATTGAGTTGAAGGTTTCGCTTGACTGTGTTTTGTTTGGCCAAAAACTCCAGTTGAGCTCAGTTGCGCCCTTTGCTGTCTCACAGTTGCCTCTGCTTCTGTCGCTGTCGTTGCAGTTCCAGCTAAAGGCGCAGCCACTGCCGCTGCCGCTGCCGCTGCCGCTGCCGTTCACAGGCACTTGGCACTTTGCTGCAATTTTGTAGTTTTGATAAAATTTCGCAAGCATATTAAAAAGTTTTGCGCAACTTGGTTTTTACTTTTGCACATGCCATGCAGTCTACTAAAGAGAGTGGGATAGGGAGAGCTGCGGAGCGGGGGAGGAATGGCACTCTACACATGCCGCTGACAGGCAAAAGTGGAAGTGGAAAGCGACAAGTTGGTAGTAGGGCATGGGGTGTGTGCTTGTGTGTGTGTGTGTGGAAGCGGAAGCTGTGCCAGCCATGGCTTGTTTGCTGTCAAAAAAAACAGGAAATAGGTTTAGGCGGGCAAGCACACCTAAGAGATACCCTGTGTAAAATTAAACTAGCTCACAGCATTTTCTTTTCGGTTTATAAAAAGTTTTCTCTGCTCTGTAGCACTAAGTTGCGTCACAAAAAGCTTTATACTTATGCATAATCCATTACTTTAATTAAATTTTGTAAAAGACTGAGGAAAACATTAATTAATTCAAAACAAATATGTAAGCATTTATCTTACAATTACCCATTGAATCAACTTTTTATACCCCTCGCTGAGGGTATTAAAAAGGAAATACATATAAATAAAAAAAAAGCTGGCAGCAGTGCACTTTGCTTTGCTATTTAATTTTGCAGCTCAAAGGCTTCGGAAACTATGAAGCACAAGGCACATGACGAAATTTTGCAGGGCGAAAAGTGAAAAGTTTAGCAACTTGTTTATATGCAGCACAGACAACAAATTAAGTTTGCAATGCAACAAAACAATAATGAAATCGAGAAAATCTATATATAAAACAGAAACTGATTTAACTAATTAACAGAGCAGAACAACTACCAGCAAAATCATTTCAAATGCCTGCTCATAAATTCAATGATAATTGCCACAAAATGAACATTACACATTAGCGTTTGTTACTGTGCAAAATTATTTTATTTATTTACAATATTGTTTATAAAACCAGTTGCAGACTATGCCAAAAATTGCAGCATTGTTTGCGGCAATTAAAATCAATTGAGTGTGTTGCATACTTTTGTGCGCAGCATAAATTTTATATATTGTGTGCGTGCTAGTGTGTGAATAAGAGTACAACAAAAAAATATTACATTTCATTGCATACAACTAAACAACTTCGATATGCATTTAACAATAAATTCAAACGGCTGAAATAGTTTTAAATTATTGGCAGAGCTTTAAGCAAGTCTGGGATGATATTTACACTGTAAATTTATTATAATTTAATCAATTAACTTTGTTAATCAAACAAATTAAATTCAATTCATTAATAAATAAATGTTAATAAAACATAAAAAATGGTTAAACAAATATGATCAAGAATTGTTACAATTTTTTAGCTTATTATTTATTTAAATTTTGATTAAGAGTAAAGAAATTTGTAGTAATATTTTTACCACTTTAAACGCAGCAGACTTAACTCTTTCCGCCAAAATTGAATTGACTAACTGGTCTATTATAGTCCAAGGACTTTCGTTGTTCAACAGTTTACTGTAATAATGGCACATGCAAACACAATTTAATGTTGTGTTTGTCCTTCGTATTGTTAATGTGACTTTTGCTGATTACTTTCGAATGTCAAGACTTCACTTTAGCTATAATAAATTGCATTTTCGGTAAACTGATGTTTGTTTAACTCAGCAAATTACAATAAAGCGGCAACAGAGGCAGTGGCAGAGGCGAAGTTTGCATGACAAAAGCCAAATTTCTATTAAAAACTGCATTTATTTTGTTTGATATTTTTTTGCTGTTTTGTTTTCAAGTGAGCAGAGTTGAAAATTATGCTTGTATTGTGCCAAAAAGCCGTGCTGTGTGCCATTGACATGTCATTCACACACACATACGGTTTAAGTCTACTGCTTGTCTGCCTTTGCGACAACAATAAAGCAAAAAAAAAATGAATGTTTAGGTTTCTGTATTGGTTTGTTCGTGTGGTTATGTGCTCTATTTCATACACACACACATACATAGTTGGTGAGAAACACTCAAATACACGCACACACACAATAAAAGTGATTGCATTGGCAAACGCTGCTGTCAGACAGGATGGAAAACGCGTAACTGCCTGCATTTGATGGATGAGTTCGAAGCCATGAAGCAGATGTGACAATTCAAATACCAAGCTCAACTCACACACACACACGTGTACACTCATACACACTTCGCTGGCAAACTGTTATGTGCTAAAAAATGCAACGAACAATTTGAGTCACGGTTCGTCGAGGAGCCACCAAGAGCAGTTTTTTTTATTGAAATTGAATTGTTGATAAGTTTTGTCAACAAATCGTTTGACGAAATCCCACGAGGGGCGCGAGTGCTGCATGAGGAATGTGTAAAAGGTGTGGAAATGACAAAAGCTAAAGCCATTTACAAAATATACTGTACATACAATTACTCTAATTGATTCGTAAACGCTCTATATTTTTTGTTAAAGCATTGGAATAGCTGAAAATAAAATTTAAAGTGAATTTAATATTTTTTCTGGGTGGAATTCAAAGCTAATTTTATTAGGTTTTTGGTTTCATAGATAAAATCAATGTTTTAATTTAAGATATTTCAATTCTTTATAAAAAATAATCGTTGCTTTGGAAAGCTATCTATTTTTAATAGAATAAATGAAATAATACCCAATTTATCTTCTCATATCAAATAATTTAACTATTTTCATTTCATTTAAAACTTAATTAAACATTGCTTAGATTTAAACAGATGCATTAAAGCTGTGAACTAAATGAACGACGAAATGTTGCTGTATACTTAACCAACTTAAGCTTTAGTACACTCAAAAAGACACACAAACACACCCGCTTTTGTACTCCTTCATTTTCCACGCTACCAATGTCCATTGAGCAACAAATGTTGCCAACACTTGAGCCACAATGCGTTTAATTTGCGGCATTGGCATATAAACACAAACAGCCAAAACGAAGAGAATTTAAAGAGAAATGGGAAAAGTGAGAGGAAGAGAAATGAGTAGAGAAGTTGACACAGTCAAGTGAATTTGCCGTAACCCACATTGAGACAGAGGCAAAGGCAAATCAACATGTTGCTGACCCACAGTGCCACATCCGAAAGCGACCCAATGCGAGAGAAACAAACAGCGAAAGAGTGCAAGTGAGAGGTGGGGAGTGAGAGAAAAAGAGCGAGAGCGCTTCTGCGCTTTGAAACAGTTTTGGGAGACTGGCATCTGCGGCATCTGAGAGTTTGAAACTGGAACTCATTACTCAATTGAAATTCTCAATTGCTTTGAACACGCGACTGTTTGGACACAAAACGCCTAATTCTTGTCTCTGTTGAATGTGCCTGAATGCGAAAGCCAAATACATGGACCTTAATTACGCCGTTGATGTTCTTGGCCCTGGCTTACAAGTCGTTTGCCAATGTGCCCAGACATTAAATGGCATTACAATGAGACCTGATTTGAGATGAGTCAAGCCAAGCTGACAAATGAAACGAAATGCAGACATTAACCCATTTTGGGGCAGCTCAAACAAAAGCCAACATTGCTGCACATAAAAATTTGTCAAATTATGCCAGAGCTTGGCTAAGACTTGGCCCGCTTCTCCTGCCCCATTTGGGCTTGACGCACCTGAATAGCTAAATTGTCTGTCAGGCATTAATCAAGGCACATGTAGCAAAAAGCGTTGAGCAACAACTGTGAAAGAGGCCGACTCAATTTATGTGCTGCAATTAATTGTGGCGCCTCCGGAATTAGAAATGAAATTGGAACTGAAGCCGAGGCTGTAGCTGTAGCTGAAACCGGTAAGGTTAGCAAACTTGGCTTTAAAGACTTGTTTGGCTGCTGCAATTTGCAGCTCATTTAAATTGCAAGACCGTAAATCACACAACCAACTTGCAGCACTTTCTGCTTGCGGCTCACAAATCAAGCGACAAATTGAAAAAAAAATAAAACACCAGCAAAAACGGGAGATAAATGAAAGGAATCCATGACAACGCGGCAGAATTATGGCAGTCATAAAAAAGTTGGCCCAGTTTTCCTCATATTTAAGCCAAGTTAACAGCACACTTAATCACAATTGTTAAACAATTCGCAGGCGACGTATTTAATTAAATGTTTGAATTGATTGAAAATTGAATCCTTTTGTTTGATATTCCTGAGACGGCCATGGCCAGCACACAATCAGCTTACACACTTCAACTTTGACATCGTCTTCAGATTCAACTTCATCATCTTGTGCTTCTTCTTCTACATGTTCATCTTCATCTTATCATGTTTCTATAATTTGTTCATTATTAGTTGTCGTATTTTGTCATCGTCTTCCTCGACAATTTTCGCATTTTTGCCCATCGGGCCCACCTTCGTAAGCGTTATATAAACATTTTCATTATTTTTATACCAAAGTCCTTAGATCGTTGCCACGTAACGGTTTATTAAATGAGCCTGCCTGCCGTTTGCTATTTACCAAATCGTTTTACGCCCTTTCCTCTATTCACTTTGTTCTCTTTCTTTGCTTCCATTGCTTCCGTTGGTTTGCTTTGCTTTGCTTTGCTGTGCTTTGGCTTTGAATTTGACTATATTTATTTTGTTTTTTCCGTTCTGCTGTACTCTCTCTCTGCTGCAGATTTTTTGAATATTTTATTAGAGCTGTAACTAATTTAAATTTTATTATTAAAATAGTTTTAAATGCTTATTTAATATATTTAAATAAGTTTTTATAGCCAGGATTTGATTGAAATATTTTTACTTATACGTAGATAAGAGAGACAAACTGTTCTCCTTTCCTATATGTTTTTGGTTAAATTTAAACATCATTAATTTATATTAGTTTTCATTTTATAAGAAATGCTTTAGCGTCGGCATGTCCAGAAAGAGTATCAAACCCTCGGTCATTCAAGAAAGTGAGTTATTTTCTTCTTCTTTTTTTTTTTTTGCTTTTGTTTATGCACTCTTTTGCCATTTCGCCTTTGTCGCCAGTTGTTTGCCTTTGCCTGCTTTGACAGCTCGTTGAGTTTATCCTGTCAATACACAACCAAGTTAACATACATACACACACACTTTCACAGACACAGCGCTATAAAAATTGCTTGCCTTTGAATAGAGGATTTTGCTGGCATTGGTATTGGGTTTTTCATTGACTTTATCGCAGTCGACTGCTAGGATTGATCGATCGACTGATTGATTAATTGACACCATGCACATTAATTAGCCGGTTGGCTGCTCTGTTTTTGTTCTACTGGTGGCTCAGCTTTTGGTTCTGGTTCTGATTTTGGTCTACTCCTGGTCTTCACTTGGCCTAGTCGACAGTCGTGTCACTCACTTAAAGGATTTAACACAACATTTTACTTAAACTCTGACAATGACCAAGTGGTCAAATTAAAGTCTTGGCCTCAACTACTTTTTTCTACTTCCCCATTAGAAATTATGACAATTTAGCATTTGTTTGACCCTCTTTTGGGGGAAGTGACCAAATTTATGTCTTATTAATAAACTCATTACAACTTTGTCTATTTCCGCACTTGCAAGTGTTGATTAATCAACAGACTCATGTGTGGATAGTAGCAGAGAAACAGCAACTTTCTTGGAACATTTAATTAAAAAAGTTAAGAACTTTCCCATCCATTTACATGCTCGTCAGTGAAGTACTCACATTACTGCCAAAACTAAACGCGTTTCATTATTATTATATAGAAATATGTTCAGAGTAGTTGGCTCAACTTTATTCAAGTTTCTGCTTTAGACTGGATTTATTTAATTTGAAGTGTAGATGCATTTTACTAAATTTCTGATTGTTTGTTTGAATCACCACTAGTAGATAAACTAATTATGTTCTAAGCTCTACAAGTCTAAGCCAGAAATATTTTTAATTTAGTTTTTCCTGGCAAACAAAGAGATTACAGATTTTTCTACATTTAACAACTTTTAAGCAGTTTCCCAGTAATATTTATTTTAAAACTCTTTTACTTATACAAGCTACTTTTATAATACTCAATTAGCTAAATGTATCAGGTTCCTTTATTGGCTAAATTCCTATAGTTAATGTCTAATACTGATTGTTGAATATTAGCTGACAACGACAGCTTTTTTTTTTCACTGTAATTAGTTTGTAAAATTAGTTGCCAACTTATTTCACCTAATTTTCTGTACGCCCTGAAGCTGATTTAAAATCAGCAAAATCCGATATTAACAGAGTTGTTTAAAATACGCAAACATAATACTGCACACTGTATTATATACTTTGCATAATTATGATTATGAAATACCCACATAAAATGAGAATTTGTTGTTTTATTATTGTTGCTTCCATTGTGGTGCCTGATTGCTTTCCAAAAATATGATCTGCCCGGTAAAATTCACAAAAAATATTAAGGCAACATGCTATTAATTAAATTTAAATTTAAATTAAGCAAACACATTGACTAATATATTTTAAAACTCTTATTTAAATAAGTATGAGTCCATTATTGAAATTTGGTTTATTATATATAAGTATTTTTTTGTTTAAATTATAATAATTATATGAACAGTTTGTGCAATTTGCCAGATATAAACTATATGCTAAATTTGGCGACTGTGAGTTACCACTTATTAGAATAATTTAACTTTTTGGGGACTATCACATTCTATAGATATATGCATGGTATATAAACTCGCTTTATTCAATTTATGCAATAAAATAATTTTAGATTGCCAAATATTTGTCATTTATGTGGAATTGACAGTTGCAAACGTTTGCCAATGCATTAATTAAATTGAGTTAAACAAATAATAAATTAGTTTTCTCTATTTATTTATATCGCTGCGGCAGAAGTCGTTGTTGTTGTTTCCATTATTCAATTGTTTAACGTGTCGGATTATTCGAAAAAGCTTTTAGAAATAAATATGCCGATAAACATTGTTCAAATGAGTACTGTGTTTAGATAGTAAAATGTTGGCTCTAATGTAAATTTATATTAAATTTATATTAACTCTGATTGGATTAGGGATTAAGCCGATCAAATAGACTATGATTTTTGGTAAGAGATTATTTAAACAGGGTATTTGTGTGTTAAGTGTGCCTATAAATCGTCTAGTTTTATGAGCGACAAAGTTTGTAACCTGGCAAATTTGTTACCAGATAAATAACCCTCTGTTTGCATGCAAATGGAAGCAACTTACAACTTTTGGCAATTGATGATATATATTCTGCTTTTCTTCTCCACTTATTGTTGTTTTTGTTCTTTTTGTTGCCCTTTTTTGTTTTCTATTAAACAATTGATGATGCTGTGTCTGCACTCCTGTCATTGTCGCGTCGTCTGCATATATAAATTATATATTTTAATAAGAAAGCAAACGAAAAATTCAATGGCGCCATAAAGCATAAAGGGACGCTGAAAAGTACTTAAGCACGTGCGTGTCCTTGCCTCAGTCCACACATATGTCTGTATGAGTGTGTGTGTGTGTGTGTGTGTGTTTTGGAAAACAATAAGCGTGTGTTTCACGCAGCACACACACACAGACTGAGACAGTGAGACAAAAGTAAACAATGAAACGGAAACAAAGCATAGAAAAACGAAAACGAGAACGAAAAGCGAAAAACGCACGCCGGCGAGTCGATTAAGTAGCATAAAGTGATGATAAATGCGACATTGAGCAACAATAAATTCTGCTTTTGGGCCTTGTTTGTCTCTCAGATTCAGACTCAGTCTCAGTCCCGCTTATTGTTGTTGTATTCCTTTTTTCCAGTTTTTTTGGTTGGCAGTGCTTGCCATTGATGTTTTTGACTTATTGATGCTGCGTGCCGGGATTAGTGCGGTGCCAACGTTGCGTATGAGCGACGCAAACAACATCGAAACGAGCGCATAACGCTGATTATTAGCATTTTGATGTCGCACCCATACACCCACACACATGTGTGTGAATGGTTGGCTTATGTATGTATATGTATGTGTGTTTGTCTGCGTGTTTATGTTTATATTTTCGCTGCTCATTCAATTGTTTTGTTTATGGTAATTTGAAATTCATTGGCGAGTACCAATAAGCGACAATCCCAAGGCTTTGCCGCACTCGACACATACCAACACACACACACACGCTCAACACTTGTCAGCATTAAAGCTTAAATTCAATTCCAATTTCAGTTTCATTTTTATTTTTTTCAAATCAAAATCGCTGTCTGACCAGTGTTCAACTAAACTGTTTTCGCTGCATCGAGTACATCATTAGAAATGTAAGCGAATGATGAAGCAGCTTAAGGTATAGCTTGACCCAAAAGTCAGCTCACTTGGCTACCTGGCTGGGTGCCTTCCCAGCTGGCTGGGTGTATTTGGGCCAGTTTTGAAGCTCGTTTTCAGCATCAATGCGGTCAACACAGTCGCGCCAAGGCAAAGGTAAAAGTTTTCCACTTAGCAAAAGAGAAAAGGGAAAAAGGGAATGAAAGAAAGAAAGAAAGAGAAACGCTTGCGAATCCCATTGAAAATGTTTGGATTTAGCTTTGGGTTTTGGTTTGGGGTTGAGACTGGGGTTTGGGGTTGTAGGGTTTGCGTTTGGGTTTGCGCTTGCTTTTATTTAGCTCACATTGCTCACTTTGCTTTGCGTGTTACCACAAGTTGTGCCACTTGCCACCACAGCAAGAAGCAAGTCAAGGCGAAGCGAGATTACATCGGTTTACATTTCTTTAAATATTGCATCGAGTTTTGCACAAAATGCTATAGAATCTCGGAAACGAACTCTACTCGATGCCCCAAAGTAACTGGCCGCAATTTTAGTTGCTACTTGCAGCTGCTGTGCCAGTGGCAGTTGCAGATATGAAAGATGAGCTGCAAGAGTGCCTGCATAGCTCTATTGAATATCACATAATTGTTCCTATTAGAGACACCCAAGTTGGTTGCTTTTACCCAAGCTGGATTAGGTTCTCTGGGAAATTGCTTAATTGCAACTTAAGCTCAATTCCCTTCGTTTTGCCTTCACTTCATGTGGCTCTCGATGGGCCTGGCTCTGGCTCTGGCAAGCTGCTAGTGTTAGCTGTTAGTCGGCTCGATATTCACCTGACTCATGGAGCTGCCTGCTTTGTTTGTCGTTGGCACATAAAATCTTGAACAGCCTTCAGTTGCAGTCGTTACCCGTAATGACTGAAATTTGTGGTTTCTCTGATATGAGCAGACTGAGTTTGGCTTGTTACATGGACCCATAGATAAAAGGACTTAGGTCTTTGGACACTCGACACTACTGGACTCGACTCAACTAAACCTTTGAGCTACACTGGCACTAAAAACGTGCAACAACAACAACAACAAGTAGTAGTGGTAGTAGTAGGAAAGGCTTTGGAGATTTCTATTTTGTGGCCAGGTTTAGAAGCTGCTTAAATACAATCGAAGTGCTCTTTTCCTGGCTCTATTTGCCAGCCGCAAATTAAGCTGTTAATTGTACAAACATTGTGTAAATTCATCAACAACAACAACATCAACTAATAGAAATGATGTACTCAGGTTCACTCAACTGGAAGTCATTTTAGCTATTTAGTCGTGGGCTGTAGAAAATCCAAGCCACTCTTGCACTTTTTAGCCTAGTTTACTAAACTGTTAAATTAAGTATGCTTTGATTACCTTGTACACAAAACAAGACGAGCTAAATTTTATGTTACAAAATGAACGATCAAAACGCAACGGAAATGAAGGTAGAGGTAAAGAAATGGGTAATGAACGAACTGTAAGTTTTTACAAGAAACTACCAAACAAAATTTTATCAAAAGTAAATCTAGGGATAAAGAAGTACTGAAGAAAGTTAAAGAATGCTGCTCGAAAGATCGACAAAGGCCCTATAAACGCTTTAAACATCGATCGATAAAGGACATGGGATTTTTGTTCGAGGAAAATATCAAATGTCATTTGCTGTGTAATCAAGAGTTCTTGGAAAAGGGTATCATACGCTTGGTGGAAAATCAGGAACGCACCGATGTGCAGGTGAATGTAAGAGGACATATCTTCAACTGTCATATGGCAATACTGCACATTTCAACGGAATTTTTCAAGAGATTCAACTCGATGGATTGTGTGATTATCAACGCAAAGGACGTGACAGTTAATGGTTTTGGGAAAGCCTATGAGTGGATGATCAAGGCAGATGCTGTGCCTCAAAGAGAGCACATTATTGAGCTCTTTATGACGGCCAAGTATCTGGGTATGCCAGAATTAATAAAGGAGCTGTGGTTCTGCTTTGAAGATAGCAATCAATTCAGTGAAGGACAGGCTTTTCAGCTTTACATCGAAACAGTTCCCTATCAGGAACTCACATTACAGCAACTACTACTTACTCGTGTCAGTTATTTCTTCTTATCGGCGATATCTACATTGGAATTCCTGCGACTGAATGCACAACAGGTACATGACATGCTCGACAGTAATGTGGTTGCTATCAACAGTGAGTTTGAGATTCTAATGTGTGCGCTGCGTTGGATGAAATGTGACTGGGAGGAGCGCAAGACACATATCGAGTTGCTGATGTCTGCAGTGCGTTTCGGATTGATGCCTCCATGGTGTCTGCTCGCATTGAGGATCAAGCAAACAGTGCCTGAAATGCAGGAGATCTGTGAACATCCGACAGTCTCGCAGTGGATTAGTGAAGGACTCTCCTATTCCGTGACTCAAGAGTCATTGAACGAACAGTCGTTGGCGATACGTCTGGGATCACAACGTGAATGGATTATCGATGAGGAAGCAGCCCATCATCATGAATACAAATGTCCAAATTGGAAGTGTTTAGACTATGAACAGTTTTGTACATATATCGATCGAATAATTAATGCTGGACCGAACTTTTGCAAGTCTCTAAAGTCCAGGACAACAGAGAATTTGATGAGTTGCTGTCAGGCAACGATTGCAGATGCCAAAAATTGTATTGAATAAAGATTAAAGCTCTGTGCCTATTGATTACCGTTAAAAGTGTGTGCATTCGGTGTATGTGTGTGTGTGGCAGTGTGCTTAAGTGTGCCCAGCAGCTCTAAAACATACCCCTGGGTGCCATTTAATTGCTACAAATAATTTCATTAGAGTCGACCCGCCATTTATGCTTTGGTTTCACATTCGCATTAAGCGTTTCCAATTAGTTGAATGTCAGCCATTTGCTGAATTAATTGTCAACGTTTATGAACTTAGTGTGTTTGTAGTTGTGTGTGTATCGGTGTGTAAATGTATTTATGTGTGCGAAACACATACATATAAAATGACACTAGCATTGCATATACGACACGTTGTCAGCAGCAGCAACCACTCATAAAAAATGTTCAATAAATACTAAAGTCATCACAACAACAACAAAAAAAGGATTGTCCAAATATTTGTATAAAATATCACAACTATTATAATAATGCATTTGCCTTCAAATAACACAAATAATGCATAATTCTTTTCATAGAATTTTGTTTTTTCTCAATGGGTTTGGACAATGTACTTATTTCCAGCTCTTCGGTATTATGTGGAATGCACTTTTGGCCTTAAGTATTTAAGTTATTTACAGAGCTTTACTCATTGTAAATTTATTCAATCAAATTTACAAAATTACAAGAGGTAGAAAACGTATAACTTTTTTTTAAAAGTAAAATAATTTTTTTGTGCACTTCGAAAGTTTTTCACACTAACAGGGTATTTAACAGATGAGCTGATTTACTTATTTTAATCTGCTTTATTTTATGCAGAAAATTCTTAATAATGCAAAACTCGACATACATTCAAAATTCAAAATACAAAATAAAAATATTGGCTCAAAATTTATGAAGAAACAAAATTACAATTGGCGGGGAATGAACGACTTTGAACTACTCCGTAAGCAGTAAAACACATAACAACTTTAAGTTTATTTATGTGAATTTTGACTCTTTTTAAAATAACCTTTTGCTTATATACAATTTTTTCGTACAGGGTATAAAAACAATGCATTAAATTGGGGTTTATTGAATATTATTTAATTGTCTGCAGTTAAACCGGCAACGATAAATCAATTACTTTACAGTCGCCAGCAGATTATCAAGGATTTTAATTTCTTCTGTTTTTATCTGAATCTATATATGTGTTAGTGTGCGTGTATGTGTGTGAGGGCATACACAATCATTTGCAGTTGAAGATATCTACGCCAACGGGTCGTTGCAACTGATTGGGATAATTGACGGTGCACGTAATAATGATTGATTAACGCAATTAAAAGTTCTCAAATGAAACTGCAATTGAAGCAAAAGACGATTAATAACGATGACTGACTATCTGATTGAGGCAGCGGCTTAGAAATAATTCATTATACTTTTTTAAGATTTATCAGAAAAAAATTATGCATTTAAAAATGAAGTTTGAGTTTCGCGCTTTGTGCATTTGTCATTTCTTTGGACAGTCACAAATTAAGTTTGGGTAAGTACTTTTCATAAAAATAAATATATATTTCACTAAGTGAAAACTCATCTACTTTTGCTCATTACATTTCGCAACACTTTAGCATTTATTAGTTGAGTCGACCGTTAATCCTATTGTGGTTTCCTTGCCATTCACTAATCACGCCACACACTTGCAAAGTACAACACAGCCACATGCGCACACACACACACTCTTATACGACAAACAAAAGCGGCTTTGCTTCTCTTGTTTTGCGTTTTGAGGCGCCATTACTCAAATCGCTGAGAATGTCAGCAACACCATGGACGAGGCAGTGTGGCATGCAATGGAAGCGGGAACCGGGAACCGGGAACAGGCGAATGGAGGCTAAACTATTTGGGCAAAAGTTTTCGGGAGCTATTGTTTCAATTGTCAAACAAGCGGCCAAAGTTAGCCAAAAAGTTTGTCAAAGTCCCCGGCCGCAATTTAAGTGTCCCTCCCCTTGCCACATTCCTGCATTTAATCTGCTTCAACCACCCTCTTAAGCCACTTCTATTCTACAGACTTAAAGCCTGATTAGCTAATTGCTTATTTCTAATTTGACTTGTCGCAATTTCAATTTAATAGCCCAAAAGATAAGACATCAAACTTTGCAATTTATTGCACATTTTCCGCAGACAATGCGAAAGAGGGGAATGTGTTGCACACAAGACAAAAACTAAGCAGCTTATTTTTCTTACAAAATATACTTTCCGCTTAGTTTCTATAAGATTTTCTGCATAACTGGGAATCGAATTCAGTTTTGTGTTGACAATTGATGCATAACTAACAATAAGCTACTTGAAACGCGGGCTTGTTAGTTACCTGTTTTAATTAAACGTCATTATAGTTCACTTGTCTGTATTGATTGGTATGAAATAGACAACAGCATTAGTTTTATGTGGGAATTTGGCTGGTTTTCTACAGGAATTTTAAAGCTGTAATTTATATAAATTATTTAATATTTAATTGGGTTTCATGTAACTAGTTAAAAAATGATTTAAAGTTTATTAATAATTTATACAAAGCTTTTGATTTGATATAGTAACAAAGGACTTTGAAAGAGGAATGCTTAATAGCGCGAGTTAAGCTCAGATTTCACTTAATGAGGAAACAAAATACCAGTACAGACTCTCAAGTTCTGGAAGCATTTACAACCAAAATTATGATGTCATTAAATTATGGAATTTTTTATACTTTTCAAGCAGAAGAACTTGGATAAAAAATATTCTGATAAATATAATAAAATTAATTTAATGTCTAATAATTATTTCCCAGTTATCTTAGGTTCAATAACTACTTAAAGTGTTAAAACCTTAGAGGGAAATTTAGTCACCTTTGCCAATTTTCCAAAAAGGCTTTTTTGTCCACTTGTTGTAGTTAATGTGGTGGAATTTATGAGTGGCATAAGTACTCGTACTTTTGGAAAAGTTAAAAGATTTTTGCAAATGCAGCGGCGACCACAACTACAAGTCTGAATAATTCGCTTATTGCAATTAAAAGCAATTATGCTCGTTGTTCTGTAAACCGCAAACTCATTAGCTTGGTGCACCAAAACCACAATGCAGCAAATCGTTTAACCACAGCAACAACAGCAGCAACAACAACCGCATATTGGTATGTACTTGTTGTATCTCTACATATTTCTACATATGTGCAAAAATATGAGAATAAATGTCAGTCCTCGGCACTCTGTAAGGAAAATAGGGGAGGGATAACTGGGAAAAGTGAGTGAAAAAAGGGCTTAAAACTCGAATCTCAATCGCCTTTCAAATTACAAAACTTGAGCTCGCATTATTTGGGCAAAATTTGAACGTTTTTGACATGCAATGTGAAGTGCTTTTGAAAGAAGCTGACCAAATGTCAGACTCTCCAGACTGAAAGACAAACGCACCCACTAGATGGTTGAGGTGTGTCTGTGTGCGTGTATTTGGTTAGAAGGTTTTTTTGCATATGTTGGACATGTGGGAAATTCCATTAGGAAGTTTTCTTTGTTTGCATAACATTTGCATCTCTAACGGAAAATAAAATAATTTATTTGCGGCCAGAATGGGTCGCCTTTCAGTTCGCACAGATTTTGTATCTGCTGTGTGTGTGTGTGTGTGTGTTTGCGTCTCACATCTTACCAGTATTATTATTATTATTTTGTAATGGCTTTTGAGTGTTTGCCAAAGCTTGAGCAAAGAAAAAATGATTTGCATAAAATCGATTAAACATTTTTCAGCAAATAAAATGCATATTGAATTTAAATGAATACCAACAAACCCCATTCACATGGAGACTCACACACAGCCATAACTTTTTGAGTTTAGTCCACTCTGCCAAGTCCACTTGAGTGTTGTGCATATAAACATGTGTGTGTGTGTGCGTGTGTGTGTGCGTGTGTGTGTTGCTTTTGTTATACAAAGTGCTTGTTTATGGTACATATAACTGAGTATCAGCTCTCATTCGCTCTCATAAATAACACATTTTAGAACATCAAAACACACACTTCAGTTCTCTTGATTGCCATTTAAAAACTAGTCGATATTAAACTTATTTTTTATTAAATTAAGAGTTTTATAAATAAGTTTTTGCTGTGGGTCTCTAAAGACTTTAATCTAATACTTAGTAGTACTTGATTTGGTTTTAGTTTGTCTTATAGATACTTTATTTATTTATGAAAATAAATATCTAAATCTGAGCTGAGTTTATGGCATTTGATCATTAACAAAACAGCTACAAATATTTTGCTTTGGAATATATATATTTGCATAGAAAATGGATTTGCTTAGCTTTGCATTTGAGCTGACTGCCGTTAGTTACCTGCTCTCCATAGCAGTTTATGTTTCGTCAATTATGTTGCATGCCACAGACGTATCAATTTTGAGTTATATGTAATTAATTTACAAATGCATTTGTGTGTGAAACATATCGGATAAGTCCGATGATGATATGCACAAGCATGTCAGAGTAAGGTAAACAGACATAAAGCCAAAGCGAAAGCAAAATCAAAATCAAAATCACTTGATAAACATGTTAAGGATGAGTCGACTTAAGTCTGTCTAATAACCATTTGAGTAGGCGAATTTAGTTATGAAGATGCTGCACTATTCAAGTGGCCTTTTGAACATCATTAATTGCAAAAATGGATACGCAATTAGATTATGCAAACAAATGTCAAAGTTATTTGTGTTTCATTTCTTAAACAAGCAAAGTTAATTAATTACTGCACAACTTAAAGCCGGTCAAGGACTTAATGCGCTGCCAGGGCTTTACTTATTTCTTGTGTCTCGAATGCCTTAAAATTACAATAATTTAATAGAACTTTTGCTTCACTTGTTCTAAGAACTTACCGAGTTCTTAGACCTGCTCCTGACAAGAACAAACACAACGATGATGAAGATACAGATGCAGATGATGGCATCTTAAGCTGACTGCAACAAAAGCATCAAATATAAATGATGCAGCTAAGAGGACTACGCCATGTCAGGTCACGCCCCTAGAGCCCTGAACTTGCCACAACTTGTCTACTAAATGCAAATTCAAAAGCCAAATGAAAATGAAAATTAACGCGCATTTGGTTTGCATGCCAAGCAAACAAGCAAAACAGCATGAGATACAACTGAAACGACAATCTCAGATACAATTTTGCAACTGTTTTGTTGATCTTTCTGCTGTTGTTGTTGTTTTCATTGCTAATGAAGCGCCTTAAAGAGAGATATTTCTGGTGAAGTGCCCTTCAAGTCGAATAGCGAAACTTTTGGCAGCCACAACAAACTGCAAACTATTAGATGCAAACCAAAAGATACAAGATACAATTGCCTTGGGAGCACTTTAAAGTGCCGACGCGACTTAGACACAATCCGAAAGATACTGCGAGTGCAAAAAGAAAATTGCTTGCAATAAATTTCAAATTAAATAGAAATTTGCAGCAGACAAAAAGAAAAGAGAGAGAAAGAGAGGTGGTGGGAGGGAGAAAGGGAATGAGAGGGAGAAGCAAATGCAAATCTCGCTAATTCTTATAAATTATTAAATAAGAAAAAGTCAAATGATTCATTTTTAAGCTGCACCCTTCATCACTAAAGCTCAGCTTCCAGCAGTCGAGCTGCAGACACAGAAAAAAACGAACGAAAACAGGAAAAATGACCCCAAACCCAGAGCAGCGTACCAGCCAGCAAAAGCTAGCAAAGAACATTTGCGGACAAAAAAGAAAAACGAGTGGAAAATGTGTGAGCTGAAGAAAAGCCTGGCAAAAGGGCAATGCTGCTGAACAAGCATTGCATTTGGACTGTGTGAGTTTGTGAGGTAGTGTGTGTGTGTGTGTGGGTGTTTGACTCTGTGTGGCTGTGCAAAGATATAACAACCGACTGCAAGTGAAATGATTTTCTCAAAGGCCTTTGCAGCCATTTTTATATACAGCAAGTCTGTAAGTCGCAAGCAAACGTATATCAATTTGAGGGCACTGTTGCCATGCCCACTTCTTATGGCTTACACTCAATGCTCAATGTTTATTGTCAGCTGACAATTTTAATAGATCGACTTTACGCATGGCAAAATTTTCATTTCCCGACACTTGAAATACTGTTGAATAAGTTTCAAGGTTTTTCTTCAGCTCGGTATTAACTCTGACCTGAAAAAGCACAGCTAACACTTTATCGGCACGGTCTAGAGTATACCCTGTAAATTTACAGAAATTTTAAACTAATATTTTTAACAATTTTATGTATTTAAACTATAAACAAACTGATTTTTCGCAGAAAATTTACTGATGTGACAGACTCTCCTTGCCCAACCCGATTCCAGGGTATATTGTCAATCGACAATGCATTACGCGCGAGCTTTTGTCACACAGTGCGTTACTTGACATAACATACGTTGCACAGTGCACTCAATTGAAGACGGCTAAAAGTGAAATTCGCTGTCGAGCGCGGCATGCGGCATGTGGCATGTGGCATGCAGCGTGTGCTCGATGCGTAGCAAAGTCAAGTTGTGTGCTGTATTTGTTGCCTACAAAGAATCGTTGCAAATCGCCTTTTGCGATATCAAATGCTGGCCAAGAGCATAGAAACGCGGCCAAGAGGAAGCGGCCACAAAGGCCAAAGTGGAATGGAAAGCTCCGCAAGCAGCGAATGGTGAATGCTGTGCACATGGCAGTTTATTCATGATTTCACATATATTGTCATGCCCCCGCCACTCTATGACCCCTCCCCTGCACCTTCCCCAGCCCCTGCCCACGCTCGTGCTTACTGCATGACTCAAACTTCTACCCTATAGCTCTTGTTGGCCATTGTTGTGCATTAGTCGACTGTTCTCCAGTTCGTTGCATGCGCAAAAAATATTGCCTTAGAGTTTGTGCAAACGTGGCAGGCACTGTGGCCAGACACACACACACACACACACATCTACACATCCGAGCACATACATCTTTGCACTATGGCAAAAGCTTTCTACATGATTTCTCTGGCGCGTGTTTTTGTTGTGGCTCTGCTGCTTCCCGGCCATATTTTTTGCAGTTGCATACTTCCATCTACTCATTCCTCTCTCCTCACTCCCTGCCTCTCTATTTCTTTCTCTTTGACCCCCGCTTATGTGGAGTTGCGTTTTTATGGTTTTAACATGTTTACTTTAATATTGTGTATTTGTCTTGTCGGCGTTACTGTGACATATGTTCTTGCCGGAACAAGCGGACAGCGAGCGGAAAATACAAGGCACTCGCGATAAGAAATCTTCTATGGAGAAAGGCTATAACTGCCGTTGATAACAAATTTTCTATAAATTTAAGTTAACATTTTTGGCAATCAAAAAGAAAAAGAAATAGTTTTATATTTTCTTGGACTAGGCAACTAAATTATAACTATTTGGGTCCCCAATGTAAAAACCACAATGAAAGAAATTTCATGTTATAAACATTGAGTAAAAGAGTAAAAAGAGTGCTAAGTACACTAAAGACTCTGCTCCAAGGAACCCTTATCAATCCCATTATAACTGAAAGCAAAAGTATAAATAATGCAGAGAGGAAAGAGCAAAGAGTTTTCTAGTTTCCACTTTTCTGTTCAATTTGTAAATTGCGAATTGAATTTAATAAATGAATTCAGCTGATGCTCCAGTTACCTGCATAGTTTAATCTAACGATGCAGCATCAACAGAGACTCCAGTCTAAGTACATATACTACTTTTAGTATATGCTTAGTATATGTTTGCACTTGGATGGGGACAAAGCAGGTAATCTTTAGATTTGCTCACTCGGTTCGCTAGTTTCCATGTATTAATTCTAATTAAATTTGTTATTCAAAATGGAAATGTGGCACGTACATAGATGTCAGCCATTTGGCAAGTGTTAACCTTTTGCCAGTCGCATCTAAGCCTTGGCAAATGGACATACATTGACGGCGACAATTCGCACGAAGCTGCCCGAGAACAACCTTGACATTTTTTGTTTTCTCGCTTTGCCCATTTTCTTTTGCCTGTTTTCATTACACTAATGAAGTCATGTGCGAACTGTAAGGACAGTGAGTGTAGGACTGTGACAGTCCCTGTATGTTTGAGTGTGTGGGCTCTGCTGTGTATGTGTGTGAGTGCTTGTCCAGGTTAAGGTAAAACGAGTGTCAGGTACATAAAAGGTGCATGGCAGGCGCTGACAGCGACGCCTCATTAAACCATTTTATTATGAAGCGGCCTTAACTTTGTCAAAGGCATACACACCTACACACACTCAAACACACACACATATACACACATCTTATACACATTTCGGTACAAGATGAAAGCATAACGCATACGCCGCGTGCTACCGAAAACAGTTAAGACTTTAAAATGAGCCGCAACTCGAACTGCAAAGCTAGAAAGCTAAATTGTAAGAAGACAGAAATATTTCAACAGGAATTTACGATGCGCGCACACTAAATGCTCATTTAGTTTGCACTTTTATTTAGAAACTTCGTTTGCACGTTTGCCAAATTGTCTGCGGCGGCGAAACTCAACCACTGCCAACAGGAACAACCGCCGCAGTAACCACAGCGAAAACAACAACAACGTCACAACCTTATTCTCTGGCCGAGTGCAATAATAATGAAGATAGAGGCGTAAATTTTGCTTTGGCCGCCATGCGAGCAACGAAAGTGGGAGAAAGAAGAGAAGGTGGGGGCAGAATAAGGAGAAGAATCGGGAGCTGGAGCAGGAAGGACCCTTGTGGCTTTGGCTTTGGCTGCTGCCAGGTGAGCCATGTTGTCAGCGGAAGGTAGCAACAAATTTTCGTTGCAAAAGCTTTTAGTGAATTTATGGCAAGAAAATTTTCTCTTTCCACCATGAAAGAAAACACGGACACGCTGCATTTTGGCCGTTAGTTTATGTCTTGGCCAGACTCTGCTCTTACACACATGCCTGCCCACCTGCTTACCCGTCTGCCTGACCAATTTTCTCTCATACATAATGCACTTGCAACCGGGCACATCCCATTCAATGCTATGCCCAGCTAATGATGCACAACCTGCTGCATTTTTGCTGAGATTTCATAGCACAGCACAGACAATTAATTTTTGAAATATTTTCACTCAACGTGAAAGCCACACATTCACCGTTACAGTTCTTTGGCAATCTAGCATGTTGTGTGGCTTCATTTTGACTTGGCAAGTATCAATTACTTGGTTTTGTTTCCAAATTTTCAAACAACAAACAAATTCCGTTAAAATTCGACTTCATTTCTCCCCAACTCTTTGTCTTTTGTTTTGCTTCTGATATTTTGATTAAAGTTTATAAGCAAAAAACAAATTTAACTTTTGCGTCATCCGCTGGAAAGGAAGCTAGCATTGTGTAGAAAGTAACAAGCAGTAAGTAGAGTGTGGCATGCAGCAGGTATCTCAGCAATTTTCAACGAGTTGTCAGCATATGGGAGTACCGTGACAGTCATGAGCACAGTGAAGAGTCTAGGCAACACGCACAGACAAGCACAGCTACAGCTACAGCGGTATAATTGTGTTACCATACAAGTACTCACCATATGTTCAGCAACTTTGCATTCCCTGTAAACACGCACAAGGGCAAAGAGTTTTCTATACCATAAGGAGGCAGTTGATATTTACAGGGTAGCTGCTAGTAGAGCATTACTCTTTGGCCGCTTTTATACATATATTTTTATCAAAAAATACCATCACTATTTCGTAAAACTTATTCACAGACTGCAAAGGGAAAATAAGTGGTTCAGAAGCCTGCAACTGGAAGAGAGAGAGAGAGAGAGAGAGATGAGAGAATGGGTGCACAAAGGGACGTGGGGGATAAGGGAATACACACGGAGCATATCTTCCATTGTTTAACTTGCAGTTGGTATGTCGGCCTTCATTTTACCGCATCGCCAGGCAACGCTGTCGACTATATTTGTATTCAACTTAATTGCGTTTTAAGTAGATTTGCGGTGACATGCGAATACAGACTCAAGCACACACACATGCAGTGGATTTACAAAAGTATGTGTGTCTGTACATTGTCTTCTCTGGCTGCCAACGATTTTCTTGAACAACAAATTTCCGGAGAAAAACAGCGACATACTTAAGACTTAAATATGAGCACTGACTTTTAAACATGACAGTGGAAATGTCTACAGAAAAGTCATGAGAGTGGAAGCCCTTTAATGGTATAATATTGTAATAATCCAATTCGACAATTATCTACTAGATGCAGGGATTGAGTTGCAGAGTGCACAAGCATACAAATCAGAACATGGACAAAGAGTCTGCTAAAAATCCGTTAAAATCTTCTCCTGTACTAAATCTGCGACTGTCTTCAGACTTGATTCTCCTCTCTCTTCCTCTTTTCGACAGTGCTGACTTCTTTCCCACTGCTGTGTCTACGCTGTTGTCATGAGTTGAGCTGAGCAGCTTTCTGTCTTTTACTTTTCTACACGTGTCAAACTAATTTCACATTTTGTTACCTTTTACACCTTGGCGCATTTGTGTCACCACCGCTACATGGCCACGCCCCCCTTTCTACCGCTTGCTGTCTCCCGGCTCATTCAAGGTTTCTTGCAAAAGCGACGCCAGAGGCTCATTGAAATTCATAAAATATTTGCACAGCGAAATGGGCTACGTACGCAGAGAGAGAGAGAGAGAGAGAGAGAGAGAGAGAGAGAGAGAGAGAAAGGGAGCGGGAGAGTACTGAGTACAGAAGCTGCAGGCGGTGTATTATGTGTCAAGCACGTTTGAATTTAAATTCAAATATTTGCCATAGAAGGCAAACAAATAAGCTGAAATATGGTAAACAGCAATAAGCAGCAATCCCAATGCCAATGCCAATGCCAATGCCAAATGGGAAACATGCCGAATGGAAAATGGAAAATGGCAAATGGTAAATGGAGAATGGTAAATGTGCACTGAAGCTAAGTTAAGTACTTGGATACATGTGTCTCTGCTTACGACTAAATCTGTTTCACCTGCACATATTAAGTATACGTGTCGTTTGACTGCACCACGAGAAGGAACTCGTTTACAGCAGCAAATATTAAGTATACGCAATAACTGCATTATTAAAATAGTCATCATGCTTTTTGTTGGTCTTTTCAGTGATTCGGATTATTAAACAAATTAATTAACAAGTTAAGTATACGTTACGTTAGCCAGTCGCCATACTCTTTGTCTCTTGGGCATTACAAATAATAAAAGTGAGGAATTCAACCTCAATTATAAACGTTCTTCAAATAAATTGAAAGAAAATCAAAAGTTATTGTGCAAATTTAAGAAATCTGTTGCTCTTTGAACATTCTAGATACTAAAAAAATAAATAAATCTTGTTTCAGCACAGATTTGTCGTAGAAAAAAGCATTGAAATGCTAAAAAGCAATGCCCTGATTTGCACTCGTGCTCTAATTACTCAGAAATGTAACTTTGTTTGGTGCAGACTAGACGAAAATTCTATTGATGGACAGCTCTAGACAGCTCTACGACAAATGAAGAAAGCTCTGGCTAATCCTGTCTGCCTCAAATGTTGTACTGAGCCTGCATAAAAAGTAAAAGTGTAGACAGTGATCAGACTTTGTTGGTCTTTGAAAGAGACACCTAATGTGGCAGTCAGTTAGGCCGACAGGCAGACAGACAGAAAGCACCCAAGGCGGTAGCTGGCTTCGTCCTGTCAATGTGTTTTCATTATGATTTGTGGCCGAAAGAAAAAAAGTGGTTGAAAAAAGTGTAGCATAGTTATGTGGGCTGCTCGAGTTTGCAAATATTTGCACAGTTTTGCGAATTTACAGAGACAGCGTCGATGTGTCCCTGGAAGCCAATAAATCTTCGATTGTTGTTGCTTTTGAAAGCCATTCTTTCGCGCCACATTTGTTGGTCTAATTGCGGCGTCAGCGAGCCAAGAAAAACAACAAAACAGAGCCAAGAAACACCAAAAGCTGCCATAACGTCTGAAATCCAACTAGTCCATTGTGGTTCTCGTTGTCGTTGTGTTTATCATTTGCCGTTGTCTTCATTGGGCCAATATAAAAATGGTTTTATTGTTACATTGACCTTGACAAAATGCCTGCTACTCGTATAAAAATTGCGATAGAGCATCGTCTTTCATCTACTCGAATATCAAGTGAATTAAAGTCGATTTCAAACGAGTGACAACTTTTCAAATGCCACACTTCGCTTAACCTCGCCAATTAATGTGAAAAATTGAGCTTGACTCGGTTGTGTGTGTGGGCGTTGTTCAATAAAAAGCAATAGATCGATTATTTTTGGCTGTCCTCTTTACTCCCTTCTCGTTCCATTTTCTTTCCTTTCTTCTTGTGGGCCACGCGTCGACCACTGTCCACTATGAAGATAAATGATGTTTTCCAAGCAGCACTATCGTCTGCTAGTATTTGTAATTGTTTGAATTGTCTGTATTGACATTGTTAGCACCTGACTTTCTGCAATTATCTAAACGGTTTCTTTGACTTCATGACTCGTTTGCTTTTTACCACAACACTTATAATTGTCTGTAAGTTTTTTTTCTGCTGAAAAAAGCAATTAATATAGATTAAAGTAGATATTTAGGTGCCATGTTTGCATTGCTCTACAAATACCGCACATACATATATCACACATCGACACTGCCCCGCCCTCTTATGGCATTTTTGTAACGCACACGCCCACGCCAAACAAAGGGGGAGCGAATTTATTGAGCCAGACTAGGGTCATATATCAGGCGCATTTGTCAGCAACTGTCAATGACTCCTAGAATAGAGGGAAGAAGAACTTTTCACTGGCTTTGCTGATGACTTCAACTGAACTCTCCGTTTATTGATTTCAAACTGCATATGTGTGTGCGCCTCTTGTAATTTTGGCAATTTAAATGTCATTAAAAGCAATCTTCCAAAAAGTTGCCTTTGTTGATGTGTGAAAGATGGCAAAAAGAAATTGAAAATAGAAATGAGAAACAGAATCAGAATGGAAATGTAAGTGTTCTAAGCACATGTATTTATGCATTTTGTGGCAGCTGCTCGAACAACCAAACGAAACGAAACAACAATAAAATTACAATAATCAGAACAAAACGACACAACGATACAACGGTGCGTATGTGTGATGTGTGATATGGCAGGCAAAAAGCTTTACTGTTCTTTGGGCTCGGAGTATTTTCAATTAAATTGCAAAATCAATTTTCAAACGAAATTAGCATATTTACACTCGTAAGTATTTGCATATTTTTAATGGCATCTGTGGGGTACAAATGGGGTATGCACGAAGTTCACAACGAAGGTCAACAGGTGCAAGCAGGTAAATTGCGCCAAATTAAAATCAGATAACACGAGATGACTTACAGTGTAAATGGTCTGATATACACTTGGATTCAGGCTCATCTCTTGTTGGTATTTGGCAAGTGCAAAGGGTCGCCATCATAAGCAGCTGTGGCAATGAAACACTTCTTGTTACATATTCGTATTTATTCCAATACAGGAGCAAAGCTACAAAAGCCACAGACTCGGAACTAAAAGCCGACAGGGAGAAGAACACACACATGTAGGGATGGGGAAGAGAAGCTTTGTAGGTATGAAAAGGAGTTGGAAACTTCGAGTTACCCCAGCTCTCTGTCTGTGTATGTCATCATCTCGGTGGGCACGTGCCAGCTGCCTACAAGTATAAGTACGAGTACGAGTAGAAGTACAAGTACAGAGCTCACATACAAATACTTGTGCCAAATATGCCGATAATTACATTTGCGAAAAGTGCTTTCTTTGCCGCACGTTAGCCAAAATGGGTAACATCTATCGAGCGAGGGTGGCTTGAAAGGTTCTTTACCAGAGTTAAATTTGTACCAAATTCCAGAGATATTTTTATATAAAAAATTAATAAATTTATTGCAGTTAAACTATAACCTTAGTTAACATTTTATGCGAATTTCAGCAACTTCCCTTACAAAAGTTATTACACCATTTGCCTATTTGTTTAACATTTAAAACGTAAATAAGACTCCAAATATATTTCATTATTTCATTAATAATGTATTTATTTTAATTATATTAACTCAATTATTTAATATCATTTTCATTTCTCATTTATATGACATTTAAAGTAATCAAAGTATCCTTAATTAAAGACTTATTTTATTAATTTGAAATTTTCTTTCTGAGCTTTTTAATTGTTTGCAAACTCACCACTTACCACACACACACACACACACACACACACACACACATATACACTCGCACAGGCGTTTGTGTTCACGTAATAAGTGTATGCTTGTAAAAACGGTTTGTACTTTAATTTATTTATATATATGGGTGTGAGTGTGTTTGTGTATGTGTGTTTGCCCTGGCCTAGGGAAAGTAAAATTGCCAACTCCAGAGTCTAATGCAAATACACATGTGTGGCCACATTTTGGTATACAAATTACAAAATTATACAAATCAACGCCATACGATTGCTTCAATTTAAGCCAAGAAACGCCCCCCACTTCCTGCCTCCACCCCTACGGCAATGGCAGCTGCTTTGAGTGCTTCAAGTGGCAGCAGTATTAGCACAAAGGATACTCCTTGTACTGCTGCTGCTACTGCTGTTTCTGTTGCTGCTCCTCGATGATTGCGATGTGGCTGGCAGAGATTAGAGACGCACCAGACGCGCAATCAAAGACAAAGCGTTCTCGACACCTGCACAAATTATGAAGCTCGATTGCAGGCCAAGTAAAGTGAGAGTGAGTGAAAGTGCTTCAAGGGCAAAAGGTGGAGAGGGTGTGAAAGGAAGGGGAGTACGAGTTGTGGGAGTGTGGCTGTAGCGTGGCAATTAAGTCATTACCTCAAATAACTCGAGGCGTTCAGCTGCCAGCATCACGACAGAGCAAGAGGTAGGTGATTTACAAGTGTGCAAACAAAGTGTCTCCTCAGTGGTTGCATAAACTGTGTGTGCGTGTGTGTGTGTGCTGTGTCCGTGAATGTGTATGTGTTTTTGTTTGAGTAAATGTATCTGTGTGTTGTTTGCTTGGCTCTGTCTCTTTTGAGCTGCAATAAAGGCATGCAAATTTATGTAATGTGTTTCTGTGTGTGTTTGACAGTCAACCTCCGCAATTCTACCCCTGCAGCCACTGCTGCCACACCCCCGCCCCTACTCCAAGCTGTCCACATTTTTGATAAGCAATTTTCAACGTTATTTGTGGTAGCTTGTGTGTGTGTATGTGTGAATGAGTTTTACTTTGCTGTAATGAAATTAACAAATAATTTCTCTCATGGCCCGATTCCATGTTGTTGACGTCACTTTGATGGTAATTTGAATGGGCCGAAATGGCATTTAAAGTGATTACAAACAGACTCTTATCAGCTCAAACAGTCACACAACAGCCAACAGAGATGAAAGCCAATGAATCACTTGAGACCACAACAATTTAGATGCCACATACAAATTTAAACAATAACATAATTTATACTTTTATATTACTCTAATCTTGGCAGTTATTAATTGCGTCTGTAGTGTAGTGTGTTCTTGAGTTTACTTCAGCTACTTCAAGGAGTGTAACATAAGATAAGTCCGCAGAAGAAGTAAAAATAATTTCCATTAAAAATTTAATACTTTTGCGGACTCAAGAAATGTTTTTTTATATTTTGCTTTAAGCCGATTAAATGTTAATATAGCACTGCAGTGCCGTGTCTTAACAAACTTCTCATTTAAGTAAGTAGTAACTTGTTACAAATTTCAATTTATAAGTCAGAGCTTGAAGTTATCAGTAATCATAGTTACGGCTTAAAAAGTTTTAAATTAGTTATAAGTGCTTTTAACAATAAATTTCACCTGATTGTAATCAACAATTTATTGATTAATTTAAAACACTTCAGTGCACAAACTTGGCTGCAGTTTCAGTTATGTGGCACGTTCCAGGAAAATTACACAACATTTCATTGCGCTTTCTGCGGTGTTTGATGCATCTACTGCTGTTGCTGCCACCGAAACCGTACTTAATTTGGAAAGTTCTATACACTATTGGATTATTTACATACATTTGCTTTATTTTCCAATGGCGATTTGCCTTTAATTATAATGTCATGTATGATGTAGTAAACGACGATGTGTCTCTCTTTCTGGATTTGGTAAATTTTGTGTGTTTAGTTCTTGGACACTCTGTGGTTGCCATGGAATTGCTTTGGAAAAATCACAGCAAACAGATTGAGCAACAACTTCAACAAATTCGACGCATTCTGCGAATTCAATTTGGACATAAAATTAATCTTCAAAGATTTGAAAGCTACTGCGCTGTCATCTACAGAATATTTTTCATACGGGTCTTCATTTTTCTGCTTCTTACTTTTGTAAATTGTATAACAATCAAACCTTCATTGCTACTGATCTGTCATTGCTACTCGGAAGTGGTGTTAACACTTCGCTGCCTCGAGTTCAGTTTACATTCGACATTAGTGATGGGCTTCTACAAGGAACTGATTGAAGCTGGTGACAAAACTATTAAAAACTTGGGAAATCCATTGATTTCTTTGGCAGCAGCACATAATTCACCTCTATTGCGTCTTTCTAAGCTACAGCAACTGCATCAGCAGCTCTGGCAAATCCACCGAGATATTGAAAACAATTTTGAAGGAAGTCTTTTAGTTGTCATGATGAAGAGCTTTGTAGACACTTCAGTAATGCCTTACTGGTTGTATCTCAATAGCACCAGAGAGAACATAATAGTCATGCAGCTATGTAGGAAAACAATTAAATACTTATATATTTAAATAAATTAACATAACTTCCATTATAGACTGCATCACTGAGGAATTTGCTAAGTTGCTGGAGATTTGCATTCCTTGCTGGATTTGTGCACATTGTGATCTTCTACAAAACAAATTTCGTTCGTTGTTTTATGGAGTCTACACAAATCGTCGAAATGAGCAACTGAACGCGGCTCTTTTCAGGATATTGACTCAATTGGGTCAGGAGAGAAGCCTATTTAGCGTTGGTGGATACTTGAGCATAATAAAACGCTAGCAAAGGTAAAATGGTTTGAAAATGCAAAGGAATTAATTTAATTTCCTTCCCACTTTCAGTTCCTTTTCGCCATGATAAGTTATTTTATGATTTGCATACAGTTTCGCTTGACATTTTCGCAGAAGAGCCTGGAAAGAGATAGTCCCAATGTAGGAATCATGTGCCACAATGTATCGCAGTAGTAAAATTAAATCTTATTTGATACATATTTATATGTCCTGTATGGCGTGTTAGTATTAAGGAAAAAAAATTAAATAAATGGCTTGATTAATTTACGAAAAACTAGATCAACTTTAACTGTTAGTAAATGCCTTTTAACTTATTTTTCTAATATGATTAAAAACCCATCGAAAAAAAAAAACCTATAGCCCCTTTTCCTTTTCCTAACTTAACATTCAACTAATTAATTAAATTGATGATTCGATTAATCATGAAAGTGCTATGAATACATTTCACATGTAGCTCAGTCATGGATAATTTACCAGTGAAAATACACGACTTTTCGCTAAGTTGCATGCAACATTTAATGTGCGGTTTGTTGGTGCTGCCACCACGCCCACAACTACTCTTGAAACTGATCTATAATATTATGTTACTGGCATATTTGAATATTTTATCCAGTGCAAGGTTTTCCTTTCAATACAAAACCAACTATGATTTTCTACGCGATCACATGTCACGCATCCTCGACTTGACCAATTTTGTGGCTTTGCTTGTGGGACATTTGGTTGTGGCAATGGAGTTGATCTGGAGAAATCGAAGTGTTCAAATCGATCAACAGTTTCAGCAAATGCATTTGAAATTACAACAAAAGTTAGGACATACAGTGAATCGGAGAATCCAATCACATACCATTATTATCTTTGGATTTCTATTGCTGCGTGTTGGTACTCTACTTTTCACGACCCTGTACAATCACATAACAACAAGTACATCCACTATAGTTATCTATAACTTTTATTCTGAACTTGTGCTAATATTACGCTGCTGCGAGTTTAGTTTGCACTCAGCGCTGGTTCTTTCCATGTACCAGGCACTGTATGACGCTAGTTTCCAAGTTATAATCGAACTGGAGACTAAAAATCAGTTATGCCTAGAGAAAATTAATGTGATTCAGGAACTGCATCAACAGCTTTGGCAAATACAACGAGAAATTGAGTTGAACTTTGAGAAAAGTTTGATAGTCATATTGTTGAAACACTTTATGGACGCATCCCTATTACCATATTGGGTATTTCTCAGTAGGAATTTCGACAATCCGGCATTGCATACTTGTAAGTGTTAAGTGTATATAGTTTACCTATTTAAAAATATTAATCTTTACAGGGCTGGCCACCGAGGAAATAAATGAATTGCTTCAAATCTCACTTTCCTGTTGGATTTGTACTCGTTGTGACTATATACAAGGAAAATGCCGTTCGATTTTTCATGATGTTTCACAACATCGTTCAGATGTTGAATTAAACACGGCTTTAATTCGAATCTCAAATCAACTGGGACAGGAAATTTGCCGCTTTACTATCGCTGGTTTAATTACCATTAATAATAATATGTTGGGAAAGGTAAGCAGAGTTTATTATCTAATTGAAAAATATTTAAACTTATTAATACCCCTTTATTTGCAGTTTATCTTTGGAGTTGTTTGCTACATTTTTATTTGCATTCAGTTTCGCATAAGCTTCAAGGAGGCTCAAGATGCTGGTAATCAAACACTTACACAGAAAACATTTTTGATATAATATTTCACCCGTATAACTTGTTCTTTGTGACTAACCTTAATAAAACTCAATTTTAGTTAAAACTAAAAATTATTATCAACTTAATTAAAGCGGAGCAAATAGTTTTACATTCAAAATTCATTTATTTAATTAGTTTTATTTTAATAATCTGATTATTTTAGATAAATTAAACGTTAATATCGAATTTTCAAATTAGATAGTTTTTTAATTACTATTAAACAAATATTTAAAATACTCAGTTTAAACCTATTTGCTCATTGAGTTATCTTTGATTTCAGTTTTTAATTATGAAATAATCCATTAGTCCATAATTGGTTTTATATCTACCTGTAATCGTTGTGGACTTTCTCAGTCATGTGGCATGTGCCAATTGAGTTGCACGAGGCTTCGTTGCGCCTCATGCGCCGCTTGATGCATTGCATGCTGCTGTTGCCGCCACGCCCACTTTGGTATCTGAAATCACTTTATATGATTGTGCTGCTCATATATTTCGGCTTTGTTTTGAATTGGCGCATCGACACTAACTATCACGTGGTCTACGACATAAAAAACGATAACTTTTCGCGTTTTGTTGACGTGTTAAATTTTGTCGCTTTAATCATTTGTCACTTTGGTATCGCCGTGGAGCTGATGTGGACGAATCACAGCGACGAGATTGAACAGGAATTGGAAAGAATCAGATACATGCTGAGAGTGCAGTTTGGACATAAAGTGAATCTGTTGAGAATACGACGCTATTGCCAAGGGATCTATGCATCGTTATTACTACGCATTGTCTTACTTTTTGCACTAACTGTGTACAATAACATGGTAACCGAAGTAACTCATCTTCTGTACTACGCTTTCTATTCAGAAATGGTACTCATGACCCGCTTCAGTGAGTTTAGTTTGTATTCCGCACTAATCCTGCTCTTCTATCAAGACCTCTGTGAAGTTAGCTCAAATATAATTCGTGAATTGGAAAGTACTAGTTCTGAGGTCTGGTCTGTGCACAGAAAGTCCTTGGAGCGCCTATCGACTTTGCAGCGTATCCATAGCATTCTTTGGAACACGATTCGTTCGATGGAGTCCCATTTTGAGCTGAGTCTGATTAAATGCATGGTCAAACTCTTTGTGGATATATTTGTATCGCCATACTGGATAGTGACTATGATGGAAAACCATACAAATCCCGCTGTAATACAATGTTAGTAAATTTTAAATTTTATCTGCCCTACATGATATAGTTCTATCATTCAGATTGCATAGTGGAGGAGATCTGTAAGTTTTTGGAGATGCTTGTTCCCTGTTTGATTTGGAATCGCTGTGAGCAACTGCAGCGACGTTTTCGTTCCACTTTTCACAATCTCAGCTCAAACAGAAGTGATGTTCAGCTTAATGACTGTTTACTGCAGATTTCGGCCAATTTGGGTCAGGAAAGTTGCCAATTCAGTGCTGGCGGCTTTATGATTATCAATAACAAAGCACTGGGCACAGTAAGTGATTGAAGAACATTTTTAAGTCTCGTACCTACGATTCGTGTATTCATTTTCATTTCAGTTTATTTTTGGCGTTACCAGCTACATTGTCATTTGCATACAATTTCGAATGTTTCTGCTGGAGAAAAGCCCAGCGGATGCTTAGTCTCTGCTTTTGGCTTAAATCTGTTTGCGGATTTATTGTTAGAGGTTTTCGGAGAAATCAGCATTAAAAACAATTGAAAACCAAGCTGAGCTGTCGCAATTAGCATTTATCAAGGACAACAGCAAAAATAATTAATTAATCAGCAATAAGGTAATTCTGAAGAGAGATGAATGGCAAAGGAAATGAGAATAGGAATGGGAATGGAAACTGGATGCTATATTTGTCGCCTGACAACATTTGTTTTCACTTCGCTTATCAATCGAAACAATACAAGAAACTGTATTACTCATACGCCACGTGGCTGCCTTTGTTGTTGAGTAGGAGACAGGCAGAAAGCGGCAGACGGGCACAAATCAAAGCCATTCAAGTTAATTAGCCAAACTTTAACAAAATTTAATATCAAGTCGTGCAGAAATCAAGGAACAAAACATGCTCAGCACAAGTTCAGATCATAGCTCTACTTATATCTCCAAAAACATTTTCAAAGAAGTCTCGTGCACATAATTATTCATGCTTGCAAATTCCATTATAAACTTTTTGCAAACGTCCACATGCTTCACACACACACATAGATACTCATATAATTTTCTTTTTTTTTTCTTTGGGTCAAACTGCCATGCATGGCTAACCAGGCCATATCCCATGGCTTATAGCTAGTATTGGCCATGTTAACGCCGTTGGCGATTGTTGCCACGCACAGATTCGTGCGTAAGTGAGCGTGCATAAGGCCGAGATGCTGTTGGGCAGTTCAAGACAGAGCATAACTGCAAAAGCTCTACAGTTGTGCGCACGAGCTGGCTTTCAGCATTCAGCTTTTTGGCCTAGGCCAACTGTTGATGATGATGAATCGAGCCCCCAGCTTGATGGGGACTTCATTAGCTCGAATTAGCTTTTTAAACTGAATTTTCTTGTTCACTTTTCACAATTTTCCCCAACTGGCAAATTAATAACTTTTGCTTCAGCGCACTGTCGACTGTCGACCGTTTCTTCTGTCATAAGCTACATGACAAAATTCTAAGAATCTGGCCAAATTTGTGACACATTCCTAATCCACCAATTTGATAGCCAAAAACTTTCGATTACTAGCCTTAATATTTCATTTCGTTGACACTGCGTTTATCAACATTTGTCAGAGCTCAGTTGCAGCATTGATGCCACACACAGATATAGGAGGAGCTGGTAACTCTATCCCGTTCCGTCTGTCTCTCTTTCCTCTCGCTCTAAACTACTTAGAGAAATGTCAGTCTATTGTAATTGGTATTCTGGGTTTTTGGCACTAACGAGCTCCAGTTGCAGTTGCAATGCCAGTTGAAATCTGAGTAAGACAGTCACAAAACACTTGAAAAATTAAATGTTGTACAATTAATTTTTAGACCCCGTACTCTTAAAAAGAGTATAGGGGTCTATTAGGTTTGTCAGAAGCCAAATGTGCGTAACAGGCAGAAGGAAGCTTTTCCGACCCCATAAAGTATATATATTCTTGATCAGCATCAACAGCCGAGTCGATATAGCCATGTCCGTCTGTCCGTCTGTCCGTCTGTCCGTCCGTCCGTCCGTCTGTATGAACACCTGGATCTTTTAAACTACAAAAGCTAGAACCACCAAATTTGTAATAAAAATTCCGTAACTTTTGCAAGCAGATCAAGTTTATTTCAAATCAGTGCCACGCCCCCTACCGCCCCCGCAATAAGCAAAAAACCAAAGACACCTCGAAAAAAATTGATGTTTTCCGCGAATATCTCCGTAACTATGGCACTTACGACCACCAATTTGGGTACGCAGGTTCCTAGGGACAGCATAAATGCAGTGCCATTAAAATTTTTTTGCTGCCACGCCCCCTTTTTCCACAAGAAAAAAAATAAAATTTTCAATTTCGATGCCGTTTTTAAGGCATTTGTCCTCATCGTACAGTGTTGTAATTTAAGATTCGTTTAAAGACAAATTATATCAAACTACCCTGAAAGTTGCATAAAAATCCAACTATAAACAACTGAGCAATTAAACAACAAAGTAGCCCATGAAGCGCGTTGTGAATGCACGTGGTTAAAAGAAAAGAGATAACTATATGTGTATATATACATTAGCCGCAATAGTTTGCACAGAGAGCGTGGTCCGGGTGGGCGACGCACTTCTTTGTAAACACAAGACCTGCGGTTCGAACCCCGGCACGGACTTAGAAAATAAATTTTTTTTTTTTTTTTTTTATTTTTTTTTTTTTTATTATTTAGCACTATTATATCTTAATGAAAATAATCGGAACCGTTTCATAAGAAGGGGTTGGTGCAATTAGTAGTGTTGCGGTGTGTTCTGCAACTTGAGTATAAGTTCGCAGGTTCAATTCCAGACAGTGGAATTTACTTTTTTAAATTTAAACAAAAATGTAAATAAAGTATTTTAACTGGTGCAACAGCCAATGGTCTGCGGTTCGAACCCGGCGCAGACTCAGAAATAAAATTTTGTTTTTTGTGCTTCTTATATAATAACATTATTACATGTAATGTGGGGCGTGGTGCTACTGATAAGGTTGTGAAGCGTTATGCAAGCTGCGTATATGTTCGCAGGTTCAATTCTCGACAGTGGAATTTACTTTTTTAAATTTCAAACAAAAATGTAAATAAAGAATTTTAACAGGTGCAACAGCCAATGGTCTGCGGTTCGAACCCGGCGCAGACTCAGAAATAAAATTTTGTTTTTTGTGCTTCTTATATAATAACATTATTACATGTAAATGAAAATAATCGGATCTCTGTCTAATGTGGGGCGTGGTGCGACTGATAGGGTTGTGACGCGTTATGCAAGCTGCGTATATGTTCGCAGGTTCAATTCTCGACAGTGGAATTTACTTTTTTAAATTTCAAACAAAAATGTAAATAAAGAATTTTAACTGGTGTAACAGCCAATGGTCTGCGGTTCGAACCCGGCACAGACCCAGAAATTTAGTTATTTTTTTATTTTTTAAATAACTTCATTATTATATGTAAATGAAAATAATCAAATTTCTGCCAAATGAATGGTGTTGTGTAACTAGTAGGGGTGCAGCATGATATGGAACTTGCGTCAGTAAGCGCGGGATCGAATCCCATCAGTGACTGATTCAAATTTTTTTTTTTTCAATTTAATTTTAAAACTTAAATTTTAAATTACAGTCGTATTCAAATATTAATTTCGAATACAAGGAGAGTACGGGGTCTTTTACAGTCGGCGCGCTCGACTGTAGCCTTTCTTACTTGTTTTTGTTTAGAACAAAATCTAACAATAATGTTTATTAATTAATATATAAATTAAAATTAAAATTTATACATAAAACAAAAACATTTTTAAAAATTCTAGAAAAAATATTTATAGTTAAGATTGTAATTTTAAACGAGTTTAATTAAAATTGCCACCTAAAATGATAAAACATTTATGATTAAAGAGGCATTTTTGGCAGTGTAGTTTTCCTCTACTGGCAGCTGGCATAATGAGTAATCCGTTGTCAGGTGAACCATTTGGACAGCTTCGACAAGTTGTTTAGCTTGTCAGTAATTAACCCACAAGAATTTCTGCTTATAGTGGTCGAGTGGGTGTGGAGTGATGAAAAGGCAAATGCAAGAAGAAAATCGAAGCACTTGAGAATGTTTTGCCGGTTTTCATGCCACATTTTCATGCCACAACACTTTAGCTCAATGGCAAATAATAAAAAGCAAGCCATAATCGTCTCATAAAAATCAGACGCGCGCTCGCACACACACACTAAAGCATGAACACACATCCACACACACACACACGTACACTCACACATAGATAGAGCTTTGTGCGTGCTTTGACATAGACAATGACTATGACGATGACTTCGTCTACATCTATGGCTGTTAGATGCTGGATGTTGAATGTTGGCAGTGACAGCGATGCGATGGCGACGTCAAGGCTTTCACAGTTATACTCATCCATTCGCACGCTTAAACACCCACACACTCACACACACTAGCACATTCAGCGGCACTTTTATAGCGACACGTAGTCAGCGATGCTCTGAAGTGCAGGAAACTCGTGTCTCTCTCTAGTCATATGACTGTATTTGTGTGAGTAAGTATCGGTGAATCTGTATCAGTATGTGCATGTGTGTGTGTGTGTGTGTATGTGTAGTTATTACTTTTATGAAGCATGTGATTACATTTTATTTTTAATGCTTTTAGTAAAATGAGGTTAGTACACACTTGGTTAGCGACAAATTACATTCTCTCCATTTCTTTTTTTTGCCCTTAGCCGAGTGTATGCGTGTGAGTGTAAGTGTGTGTAAGTGTTAGCCCGATTTCAGCAGTTTATTGAATTTGGTGTATTTGAGTTTAAAATGCCATGCTGCTAGTTTAGCATGCATTACTAATACAAGAGACTTTAAGTATTGTTGTGATTAAGGGTCGTCGACTGAATGCAACATGAGGAGCACAATTAACTTCCGCTTCCGGCATTGATTGAAGCCAGAGCGAGACACAGACTAGTTGCAATGTTGCATGTACAATAAGCAGCACACACGCACATACAGCACCCATTCAGGCACCCATACAGGCACCCATACAGGCAGCTAACTGTTTGCATATTAATGACAAATAACCCACAATCAGCGTTGCACATGACGAACAATCCAAACCGCTTGCCTCATGTTGCGCGATGCACGTTGACCTGTGGCACGAGTGAGCATAGTGAATGAGCGATAAATGCTAGATAATATTGCTAGGGCTTTTCAATGTCCATGCATGTATCTGTGACTGTTTGTGTGCATCCACTGCTGGGGGCAACTACAGCGACAACGAGGACTGAACTAATTTAAGGCAAACAGCAATACACACAATGCTATTGGCCGTCCGACCCGGCTAAAGTGCTCGACAATTGCGAAATTTATGGTTGAGTTAAGTGACAAGCAAAGGAACACACCGAGTGCACAGTTCAGATTGTATTCAGCAAATAATCATAGAAACCGACAGACAGAACGCTGTGAGAATTAACTACTTAAATATTAATTATTGCAAAACTTACCACAGCAAAATCAATGGGGTATAATCCTAGTCATAATTGAGCATATCTTGTTTCCAACTCAAGAGTATTTTCAATAAAATGGTAACAACTTTCGACTGGTGAAAATTCACTGACTGGTAAATAAGGTAAGTGATAAAAAAAATTAAACAAATACTTAAGCAATGCATTTTTTATATATTTAAAAAATTTTTAACTCTTTTAAGTTTCTTATAGTCTTGTAAAATTATACAAGAGCTACCCTACAACTGCTCAACTGTTAAATACCCTTTGTAAGAGTTCAATGCACTGATTGTGGTCTTCTCTTAGGTGGGAAGCAGCAGGTTTGAGACTACAATATCAAATGAATAGTATACTGAATGAGGTCAGCTGGGATAAGTTTTTTGCTGTAAGGCAAACAATTGGCTGGCATATTTATAGATTTCTACTCAATAAGCAGGACAAGTTGCCCACTGTTCTGGATGTTATTGGCGTTGTTATTATTGTTCTCAACTCTTGTGTTGTTTCCATGGGCAATGTCCAAAGCAGAGTCACAAAACTCAGTCAGCATTTGCTCGATTTTATTTGTGAGCCTTTTTGTTGGCTGCTCCCAAAGCAGCCACTTGGCTAGCTGTTGGCCTGGCGAACTCTCAATACACAGCAGTCAACAACTAGAGCTACTTTTGGCCGACAAGCAAGCAATGTGTATGCGAATGCGAATACGAATACAACTGAGAATGCGAATGTGTGCAAATAATAAAAATGTTGAGCAATATTTCAGTTTAGTGCCGAGTCGAGTTGGATCGAGTCTTAGCCAAGTTTGTTGTCGGCTTTATGGTACCCTTCCGGTTTATGTCATAAATTATAAACAAAATGGTCGAAAGTCGAGCAGCACCTGATTTGTTTATTTGTGGCACATTATTCACATTCACAGCAGTTGACATCGCACATTCGCCCCAGATGCTCAGATGCCCCAGATGTTGGATTACCAATGGGGAGCTTGCCAGCTTGCTACATCGACATATTCGGATAATGCGACAATATTGGCAAACTGATGAATTCCGTGCACAAATTGTGGCTGATATTGAACAACTATAATTTATTTAATTGCAGTGAAAGTATTTGCCAAGTGCTCAACTGAAAAGTTGTTAAAAATAAGTCTTCAGTGCACGTATTTAATTGTTTGCCAAGTAATTGATTGCACACGCTTGCAACATGTTGCAGCAACATGCTACATGCCGCAGCAGCAAGCTGAAGCAATTTTGTAATATGTATTAACCGACTTTAGCGTTGTTAATTGAATTGCCAGACACCGCCCACTTAAGTGCATTCTGGGGTACCAAGAAAGTTGAGGAAAATTATGCGACAAGGAAAATGTACAAAGCTTTTCCTTAGGTGCTAGACAGCAGCCAAAAACCATTAGCTTTAGCGACACCAAATAGACAATTTGGCTTCGTTCCAGACAACTTCCTTTAGCAGACATTTTGTGTAAAAAGTGTTGCCTACACTTTGACCAAAACGTGTTGCCTATTTTTCAAAGCCTTCAACAGTAAATAACTTAAAGCAAACGAATTAAATCAAGCAGAGTTTAAGAAATAATCTAGTCTTTAATCGGCTTCTGAACTCTGAAAACTTTTCAATTAATATTTGATACGAGAAGTCATAAATGTAGCTTTAACTTTGGTTACTTACTCGTACCTGTTCACTACAATTTTGTGCAAAAGTATAAACCAATCCCTCAATTGAGAAGTGAACCCATTTTGAGTGTATTTCGTTTATCCGAAAGACAACATTGTAGCACAAAAATGTGAAAAACTTTTCATCTTCCTCACTTACTTTTGAAACGTTTGAAATGAATATTTCATATTTTGAGCAGAAACTTGAGTTAAATGTAAATTGTAGTTCAATTGACCTCAATTCAGCTCAGCTTTCATCGAAGTGGGAAAATGAAAGAGGTTTTCGATATAAAACCGCAATTTCAGCTGAAAAAAACTCATTTGTCCAAACTGTGTGAACTCATTGGCAATTTTCTGTGGAAATTCGACTTGTGCAAGGTAATTCATTAGAGGAATAGGTTGCCAATAAAATTCACTAGACAATTTTATATACAAGGGTAGCACACAATTTTCAAAATATTGTACACTCCTTTTAATAATTTCAGTCGTTGATTGAACTGAATTAAGCTTGTTTGACAACAAGTATCAAATGTACCCAAAACAAAGCATACATTAATTAATAATTTAAATTCATATATTATTTGGAAAATTTATCGATTGAAATCGAAAGTTTGTTGTCTTTTTGACATATTTCTTTGACGCGTCAAGTTGCAGACATTAGGAGTGCCAAACAAGTATCGTAATAATGTAAATGAATTTTGTGTTCTATATATGTTTAGCAATATTGTTTTCCATTTGATTGAATCACAAGCATTATTAGCTTGTGAGTGTAACAAAAAGTGACAGAATATAGATCAATATATCTAAACTCATATGATGTAATGCACTTGTCTCACCACTCGCGCTAGCTGAAGACTCCTCGATGAACAAGCGTACACACAAACAGACACACAGACGGCATACATACATGCAGATTAACAAGAAACAATGCCAGATGGTACATTGTTTTGAGACCAACTCTGCTGCTCTGCTGCTCAAGTGTGAGATATTGTTGTTGCTGGTATAATGTAGCCACAGTATAATATAATATGAGTAGTCGTGTAAGGTAATTGAGAGCATTGTTTGTCTATGAGTCGATGTAAGCAGAGAGATGCAGAAGCTAAGTCGCACATTAATACCGCTCATATGCTGCTGTGTTAACAATGCCTTCTTCTATTATGCAATACATACTTGTATTCATATTAGCATGTACGATGTATGTTTGTCATGCAATGAGTGCATAGAATTTGAATGGCTTGGTCCCTCATCAACAATTTTGTGTGTGCTAATGGTAATTTGATGCAACTAATTTGATAACAAATTCAATTTCAAAGTGCCAAAACTGTAAATGCTGGGCAAATGCATTTTCATTACCTGACAGGACATGGTTACGGGTCAGGATTTTCTACAGCAGCTGCATCTCAGATTGGGACACATTAGCACACACACACACACACACACGGGACACATACTGGGACAAACAACAACAAGTAAAGTGACATCGGTGTCCCGTAAACAGGAAAACCGTATCCTGTGGCAGGACTCATGTAATTTGCAAAAGTTCAAAGTTTAACAAACTACTATGGGAAATGCAAATGGCCATCCTGCTAAATATACTCAACTGCGCTGTTAACTGTCTATATCTATATATCTCTACCTCCTCTACCACCCCCTAACACTCTCTGTCTGCCTCTCTGTATCTGCATCTCTCGCTCAGTCACTTAATACAAACAAAATAAGAGCAACAACAATTTGCTCACTCTGCAACTAGATCCAATTTCAGCGGATTACGTATACGCAATGTACACCAAGAGCCGATGGACAATTGCAGCTCAATTTACACGTTTTGATTTAACTCTTGCTCTTGGCCACTGCACAAACCAAATTAATTAAGGAATTTAAACAAATTCCATTGTATAATTATCTGCAAGATATCCTTTTTATAAGCCCATGTTCCTGAATTCAAACATACATCCTGTCTGTAAGATGTTTCAATTATTTACTTCCAAGAACTTTTAATACGCTTTTAAAATTTCCTTAGAGCTGGTTGTTAAAAGAAATGCCAAGAGGAGCATTGCAAGGATTGCAAAAAGTAAAATATAAAGCTCTTTCAAATGGCACACACACACATTCTCTCACACACATACGCAGAGCAACAAAGTAAAGACATTGCACTCAAAATCGAGCAAGAGAAACCATCAACTTAATTTCCTGCTTCAAGTCAATTCAACTTTTGTGCCATTTGCCTTGCAAAAAACTTGGAACTTTGATTGCCATTGAGACAAATAAAACAGAGTGCGACAACCAGTGCCTCACTCTCACTCCCACTCGACCCCAACGGATTTCTTATAAATTTTGTTGGCCCAAAAGCGTCACAGCTCTTCACAATAATAAACGTCTTGGCACCTATGCCAAAAGTTTTGGAGCCTTTGAAGCCTTTTGATGCATTTTATGGATTTCCTATTCACATTCACAGCAGCAATGCCGTACCATAAGAAAATGCTAAGCCAGAGCAGCAACTTAATTATAAACTACTACATACCCTTTAAAAATGCATGCAACAAAAAGACATTAATGTTTTTATCAATAGCAATTTGTATATTAATATTATAGCATTTCTTAGACTTGAAGAAAGTTAGTTATAGTATTCAGGTGGATATAAAATTGGCTATCCAGTTAGTGAGGGACAGAGAAAAAGAAATTCTTGCACCTGTGCCTTTACTTCGTTTACATTTTGTTCCTTGCTGGCGTTGCTTGTGGCAAGTCTCTCGCTTGAATGGCAAAGTGTATTTCATGCAGCTCTGCGTTTAATTGAATTGCCAGAAAGACCAGAGTGAACAAGAGTGAGTGAGAGGGAGGCGTTTGTAGAAAGTACTGCCGCCTGTCAGTCATTCCAATTGGAGCTTGTTCTTTTTTAAAAATGGTTCGTCACAGCAGGGGATAGAAAAGATTTTGAACCGGCCAATGCCAAAAGGCAAATGAAATACGATTTTTGGCTGGCATAACTTCATGGCAACACATACATGTATTAATAGCTGCCAAGGCTGGTGTCAAAACCAGCCTTGTCAATAAACTAACGCTGAGTTTCGTTGTCAACTTTTATGATTGCATTTGTGCTGAACAGCCAACTGAATGTGGTGCAACAAAAACCACGGCAAAGGTGTATAAACCGAATGAACACTATGCTCACTTTCTCTCTCTCTTTTTCTTTCAGTCTGCTTCTCTCTCTTTCAGACTCTTTTGTGGATGAGTGTACATGTGTACCTTAATCAAATACGCATGCTCATTAAACTTTTTCAATTTGAAGCCTTTGGCTGTCAAGTTTTGTGGTCTCGTGCGACGATTCATTAAAATTGCATGGCAACAAAGTTACCCAGAACTTTACTTTACTTTTACTTATTCTTTCAGACGCACATTTAAAACTAAGGCCCGAACGACTTACCATCAAATTCATCACTTCAAAATGAATGTGTAGTCGTCGCACAGCTAAGAATTTTATAAGCATTAAATAACCTAATGAAATTATTGTGCCACAGCCGCAACAACACAAGTTAGTGCTTTGATTCACTAACTATTGGAACAAATAGCAGAAACTGTAAATAACATTCCTTTTGATCAGTTGTTTTGTTATAAATTAGACAGAAATATAGAATAAAGCTTTACCAATTCATAGAATTAGTTATTATTATAAAACAAATGAAAATGTGTGGTGAATGACGAATACTTAATTTTCATAATTTAATACACTTCTCATATATTTTCTACTACAAACTACAGCTGTTTTTCTATATAAGAATGAACTGTTTATTTTGTTTTGCCCAATTCTTGCACACTTGTTTCCTTCTGTTGTAGTGCACAGGGTATAAAAGCGGCGCACAAATCCTACCCGCAAAGGCAGTTGTTCAGCTTGACATCTTGTCATCGCACTTGGGCATTTCAAACGAAATGAAAACGCATGGCATATGTGTGTGGTTGTATGTGTGTTTGTGGCTATAAATGGGCGTTGTTACGGCCCATCCACATACGTTTTACATGCTCATTCCACGCGATGCAAAAACCCACACACACACACACACACACATGCACACGTGGGTTTCGAGTTTTATACGATAGCAGCTCTGGGGTCAGGTGAGAGTCGCGTCAAAGAGCCACAGTCAAAACTATCACGCACATCCACATATTTAGGCCAGGTCGAGTGTGGCTGTTACTCTAAAGGATGGGGTGGACTGGGTGGTGGGTGGACAGCTGGCTGGGAATCCGGAGTCAGAGCTGGAGACTCATTTTGCCCGACTGTGATAAGAAAGTGTCAACACAAACGTGACAAAGCTACAAATGTTTAATTTTTATAACTCTGGTTTGGGTTACGAACGAGTGGTTGGGTGGTTAGGGTAGTTCGCTTTGAATGTGACGCAGTGGTGCGGTGGTGTGCCTTGCCACTTAACTTAACTTATTTGAGGTTGGTGAAGGGTTCGTCCTTGGCCACATTTGGTCAGCGCCAAAAACGGGTTCACTCGTTTTTTGGGCCGAAAATCACGTTTTTACCGTAAACATGTTGCAAAGTTCGCGGCCGTTTTATCTTTTGCATACTTGTGGCAACCATACCCGGAGCCAGAGAAACGAGAAGGCCAAAACGTCAAAGACGTGTCGCGTGGCCAACAACTTCCAACAGCTTGCTAAAATATTTAAATTTAGTTCTTAAACAAAACACAACGAAGCAGCGAACATTCAGTTCAGCATGAACATAAAACATGAAGCTCTGAATTCGCAGTTTAATGTTAAATAAAACAAGAAAGCTGTTGCATTAAAGCAGGGTAGACTACGCAGATACCCTTTCCAGACTTTTCTGTGGTATTTTAAAAGAATCAAAATTATTCACAGTATATTTTTCCGTCTTGCCAAGCAAACGTTCTCCATTCCATGTACCCACTGTGCTGTTCACGCGGTATTATAAATGTTAACACAACAAATAGCTGCGAGACATGCGGAAAAACATTTCATTTCATTTTCGAGCATTTTTCCTCTTGGCTAACTTAATTTCTATGCAAGTTTTTAGCTTGCATGAAGCTTGGCTTTATGTTTTCGGCTAAAATTTTAATGGACACACACACACACACACACATATATATAAAGTGCACACATGCAGGCATACGTGAATGCGTAAAAGAGTAGGAAAGAAAGAGAGACATACACATATAATATGGAAGAAAGAGGCGCATACATTTGGGCATAATGAATGTGCAGCAACATTTTTGATGGTGCCCACTGACAACAATAAATTACTTTTGGCTTTAAGCGAAAGCCATTAGCATAAAACTTGGCATCATCAGAGCCGCCAGAACAGAACAGAACAGAAAGGAACGGAACGGAACGGAACAAAATAAAACAAAACGAACTGAACTCAGTTTGTAGGCTGATGCTAGGCTTGCTTTTAACTAGCGCGTAAGAGGCGTATGCGCAATATTTATCTGGCTCTAATTTTAGCCAACAATTTGCCAGCACTTACATGATTAAACTACGTTGAGCTTGTTGAGGGCGCTAGCAAGCGAGGGCTAACTTTTCAAATATGTGAGCCTTTTAATTAACTTGCCAGCACTTTGAGCGCAGAGTTTCTCCCTTATTTTTTATTTTTTAATATGCGCATCAATCTAACGTCACATACTTACTCTAACTATCTCTGTCTTACTTTGACTTCGTCTCTGTGTCTTTTTCTTACGCAGTTTCTTCCGCTTTCGACGGCTTTTTTATTAAGCTTCTCATAATTTTATGCAATAAACTTGCTAATTGCAACGCGTTGGCTTCCTTTCTTGGCACTCGACGCCCTTTCAGTTTGCTCGGCTAAGTGGACAACCGGCCAAGCCACAAAAGCTGCCAAAAATGGCCAAAAAGTGCTAAAGAGCTAAAGAGAGCAAACGAAGCCAAGTGCCACTGAATTAGTAGCCCCAAAGTGTTTTCCCGCTTTTAATATTTCCTTTAGCTTGGCAAAAACTTTACGCCGGACACTCTGAGACGGAGACTCAGCAAAGAGACTCGGACTTAGTTTTTCTTTTTCACTTTTGCTCAATTTCCGCTTTTCCGTTTTTAATTAAATGAGCCACTAGATTGAGGCTGTTCAGTTGCAGCGCATGACTTTTACATGCATGTGAAAAGTACATTCATATACATGTTTTCTATGCCAACTCCAGCTTCAGCTTCAGTTCCCTCCTCCTCCCTTTCAGACCGACTGTCTGCTAAATTGCGCGTAAAGCCCGCGGCAAACAATTTTAAACTTTAAAATTAATTTTTAGCCTGCTTTTGCATGGCTGCTCAGTGTTTTAATAGCTGTTAATATTTATGAACCGAAACTGTGGAAAAGTGCCAGCAAACAAACAAACATATAACAGCAGCTGCCGCACACACACACACACACACATACTCTAACGTATACACACCCACACACACACACACACTGGGCACAACAACAATTGGCGCACTGAGCTCTTGGCGCAATGACCAGCTGCCAATATTTAATAATCGATTTCAATGCTGTTCGTAGTTCGCTCTTTGCCGTTTGCTACTCTTTGTTCTGGCCATGTCAGGCGTAAAATGGCTTATAATTAATGCACAAGTGTGTGTGTGTGTGTTTTAGTTTATTTCAAATGCAACAACAAAGCTGCCCAAACGTTAGCTAATGCGGCGTATACGCAACCTATTACAACATTTTACTACTGAAAACTTTTGTTCTCTACGTTTGCATTCACTTCTCCACGGTCTCTAAAACACCACATAGACAGACTTATTAGTAACAGTATATCAATCACTAGCGCTACAATTATTAATATCCTTTGCAGCTCCAGTTCGCGCACCACTTTCACCGCTGATGGGGGGAATTATTTTTGTTAATTACAGTGAAAAATACCCTATAATATTCTCAGTACTCACTCATTATGCGTTTTTCCTGTAGCAGTTGTTGCATCAACAAAAATTTTTTGTTAAACCAATGCACTGCACCGACAGAGCCATTTTCATTTGTAGTTCTAAGCTCAAGAATCGAGTTTTCAAGTGGTTGAGCCTAAAGCAGAATAAATTAAATTGTTTGTAATTATTCAAAAATAATATTTTACTTAAATAAAATTCACCTGAGAGGTAATTGCAAATTGCATTAATGCAAGCGCTGCTAAGATTCCCGTACACTTGAACATCTTGTCTGCAATTAAACACTGATAAACGAAAAAGCGACGATAATATAATTTACAACAACTGAAATTCAGCTGCATCTGTTTAAACAAACAAACAATTATAAATAAATGTATACTATATTATTACAGAATCAATAACATATATAATATAACTTGATACAAGGAAGAGGACTTAGGTTTTAAAGCAGCTGTTGTTTAATTTATCACTTTTTTAATTGTCTATTTCAATGTCATAAAAACACATTTTGTGTGCAATTCTTTAATTGTTTTGATGGCAATAAAATTGAGTGTTTAACATTGTTGAGAAAGATAATATACTAACTTCCTCAATAAATAAAGATATACGTCTGTGTATGGCAGTCAAATAAACATCTATTATTTAATATTAAAATAATATGCACATTATAAATGAGAGTACTTAGTTTATAGAATACATTTTAAGCAACTTTTTTAAATCTGAATATTTTTCATTTCTTAAAAGATAAATTTGAAATAAAAAGCCAAAATTAAGTACTTTTAGTAAACTTCCTTCGCATAGATGAATAAAAATATTAAAATAAAAATATCCAGTAATAGCATAATCTTCATCATATTTAGCTGCAACAGTTGCATTAACGTCAGGTTGTAATCTAAGGGGGAAAGTACAATTACTAGCAACATAAAATATTTAAACATGCAGAACTCACCTGCTTCCTCGAGTTGATATCTCAATTGATACAATTTTGCTTTGGTAATTAGAGCATAATCAAAGTCTGGGTTTACTTCTGGAAAACTAACACGATCGATGTTCATGATACCAACTTCAAAAGGTGCAGTCTGTGCATAAATTGGTTAATTAAACTGCTTCCAAACACTAGTAATTGAGGCTTACCTGCACCTGCGTTGCATGCAAGGCAAAGAGAATTGTTGGCAGGTAAAAACTTGGCCTCATCGTACCTTTCTGGCGAATGATATTGAACTGTTGCTCTTGACTGCAAAGTGTGTAAAATGTTCTCGATCGTTTAAGATACGACGGCTGAATAAATATGTAAGTTGAATTTTTTTTTGTTTTCGAATTTTTTTATTGAGTTGAATTAACTTGTAGAAGGTTGTTCTTTGTGTTTGTTGTCTTGCTCATGTAAAGCCATCTTCATGGTGGCGGTGTACTCGAGGCCAACTCTTCCATTGTCGTGGATTCAATATTGACATTGCTTTCAGATGTTGGAGTTAACATAACTGTTGTTGTCTTGGTATTCAAATTGGGTTTTAGTATCACTAAATTATCCGTTGAGGGCACCGTCTCATTTGTGTTGGTTTCACCATCCAAGTCACTCACGAAGTTAAACAACTCCTGCAACACACAGAATTTTCACTATTTTTTCCATCAGTCTTTGCTCATATTACTTTTTTAAATCTCTGCCATACTCCATCAAGATTATCCGCTGCACTCTCCATTTCATCGAGTATGTCTTTTGTAGTTTCATCAGTTGAATTGATAGGTTTCAACGCAGTTTTCTCAGTGCTGCCGCCAAAGAATTGAGTCAGTCCGTCAAAGAAAAGCCCACTTACGCCATTACCAATCAGGCACACTAAAAACGCCCAGACCAACAGTTTCATTTTACTGCCAATTACAAAGAGCCAAAGTGATACTACTGCCGCGAGTTATGCGCTTCAAATACCTAATGACTGAGCAAAACGCTGGAGTTTTGTTCTCGTCTCGAGTCTAGACTCCAGAATAATAAAAGGTATTGACAATGACATGAATTCTAAAGAAAAGCAGTAAACAGCTGTGTAATTATGTTGGTATGACTATTGGGAGAGTACCAAGGTGAATTTGTCACTTATCACAAGCTTTAACTAAAGTTTATCAAAAAAAAATTAGAAACTTTTGCTCTGAGTTAGCTCTTAATTAAGCTTGGCTCTCTTAAAGGTATTAAAGGTATTTAATTGTAGCGCGAAACTAAATTTATGACAAGAAATATTGCTTTAAAAATACCTTTAGTCAGTGTTACATTTTAAATAATATGTTATTTAAACATTGTTAAATATTTATCCAGACGCGTTCTCCAATCTTTGTCATAAACGGCGCAAATATCATAAGCTTCTTTTCGGCAAATAATTACCTCTAATGGCACTAGAGGTGTGAGTCAAAGTGAGAACTTAGGTGTAAAGGCTTTGATCTGATTCAGACATATGCAAAACATAATACCTGCGAGTGATATGGAGGTGGTGGGGGAAAGCGAACGAGGGTTACTCGAGTGCATCGAATTGTGAGCATGAGAAAAGCATTTGAAAGGCATTCATTAAAATGTGAGTGTGCAACGAAACGTTTTAATTTACTCAGAATACTCGTAAAGCGGCAAGTGGCAAGTATCAGTGGCTGACGAGGTAAGAAGAAGGAAGACGACGAGGGTGAAGTAATTGATGTTTGATGCAGCGAGGACTTTTCAAGTGCATTCCACCCTCCGATGACTACATCTGCGGCTGCTGGTTATGTATGAGTAAGTTTCAATTAATATGCAATCGCATTTGAGCATTTTCAAGTGCAAGCGTCAGCAAGCACGAATCTATGACAAAAGGAATATGACACCCAACGTGTGTGGCAGTGCATGTGGTATGTGAGTGTGTGTGGGTGTGTGTTTAATTAAATTATTAAATTAAACGATTAGGCCATAACACCAGTGACACATCTCAGACATTGTTCTGAACAATGCAGACACTCAGTGATCCTGATGGCTTTTGATGGAATTTGCTCAAGCAAATCAACAGCTCATAAGCTGCCAGCAAATAGTATCTAATAAAAGCCAATAAAACAACGGCAACCACATCATAGTGATATCATGACATAGCCCGCAGCTTCACAACTGATCTATGGCACTGCAAGTGTCACATAAATTACAAGCGGAAGGCATCAAAATGCTATCAAGTTACGACGAGAAGAGACGCGACTAAACTCAACTCAACTCGACTTTTTCCTGCTCGAAACGACTCGTCGCGAGTCGAGTTGAGTCGAAAAGGATTTTCAGTGTCGCATTGTAGCAAGTCAGGTCCCAGACTGTCGGCTTGGCGTTTAGTTTTTCACATTGACACTTTGTCTTCATCAGCGGGTGCTGAGACTCTGAAGAGACATGAAGTGGGCGGAAATGAGGGGGCGTGTATGTCTACCAAACTGAGTAGACGTTTGGTGGTCACAACAAGCTCATCATCGCCATTGAAGGCAGCAGCATCATCTAGCTCATCGTTGTCATCATCGTACATTGCTATAAACATCAATTTAGCACCGAAAATTGGTTTTTTGATAGCTGCGCAAACACTGACACACATACACACAAACACTCACTCACACACACTCAGAGCATAGCCAAATACAGCTTCATAGCTGGAGAAAAATTGTTTTTCACGTTAAGTGACAAGCGACAGCTTCGTCTTCTACTTGGCTAGTAAATTCTGTCATGTTAAGGCATTCGTGTGGAAAATAATAACCCAAAAAAGAGGCAAGAAACATAAGAACAGAAGCACCTTTACCAAACTATACCCGCAAATCCATAGATCCATAGATCCATTCATATTTATAAGCAATTAAGTAGCAGGCAATTGACATATTTTGATTTTCGAACAAAAAATAAGTTAAATCAATTCCAAAATGAATCGATTGAAAAACGAAATTGATTCTAGGCAAGACAGATAGTTAAATAAGTTGAGGTGACAGCTTTAATACCCTGTTGTGCAACCCCTGGGGGGGTGGCCTCAACTGCCCCTCAACACTAATAAAAAGCACAGTTGTAAAAGCAAATGCAAAGAGTGGAAATTATTTAAATTTATGCACTTGAAATAAAAGCAAAACAACAAAAATCGTCGAAAGGTGCAAACATACTAGTATGTGTGTCAAGTGAAATTCGCTCAAATTTAATGCAAACTCCCAACAAATTGTCATTAAAAGCGGCACACATAAACAAGCACACTCACACTCAAATACACACACAAACAGACAGTGACTAAGCCATGAACAGCGACGCCATTTGCCTGGCCATATTTATGACGTGAACGACAAGACAAAATGGACTTCCGGACGAAAAGTGGGTATAGAAAGGCGGTGGAGAGGCTGAGGGAGTGGCAGTGGGGGCAGTAGCAGAAGAGGTCGCTGAGGTTTTTGCATTTTAATAGACTGACCCAAACGCTGTTAAAACCGCATGCGAAACGCGAAAAATACTACAGCAATTGAGTCAAACTACGTGTGTTTTTGTTGGTATACATCTGAGTGTGTGTTTGTATTTATGTATGTGTGTGTGTGAGGGACATTTGCAATGCAAATTTTTGCAAAGTTTAAAAATTTATGCCGCTTTTATGGCACCTAGCGGTAACCAGCGACTGGCAACCTACGAACTGCGACCAGCGACCAGCGACCTGTGTCCTGTAACCTGCAAGCTACAAGCCAGCAGCAGACCACTGCCAGACAAGCGGGCAAGAGCCCAAAACTGAGACCAGGAAATTATATACTAAATAGCAAAATAATTTTTGGCATTTGCTATCCTCATTTTAGACCATTTCATTCTCAGCTGCATTAAATGCAAATTTATGCCCCTTTGCAGCAAAAGAAACCAAACAAAACGAAACGAAGCGAAACTGTTACGAAACTCCATGTTGTTGTTTGCCTGCTTGTTAAAATGGCATAAATTTTTTGGCCAAGCACTTTGACCTACCCGCTCCATTGTCCTAGGCAGCGCCATCACCATCGACTTGGAAATTGAAGTGACAGCATACGAAGCTGACTCTTCGATAGCCTTATCAAAAGGGGTACAATGTGGTGTAGCGAAGAGTAGGGGCTTTGGTAATGCCAAAACTATTCCAAAACTATCGACTCTTGCATTGTGCATTCGAGCAACTGTGTGCGACTTGCAACTTGTAACTTGCAACTTGCAACTTATTGTTGTTATCGCGCTTTGCACTGCTTTTATTTTGTTGGCATTCTTTTCTTGCCTCGCTTGGCAGACAGCGCACAAAAAGAAGTTGGCTAAGTTAAATTTATGGGCACATTTCTTTGCCAATTCAAAGTGTAAAATGAAATGTCTCAGAGACGACAGACTGCAGACTGCAGTTTGGTCCGCAAGGCAATGTGGACTTTTCACAAATAATTAGCCAACCAACAATTGGCTAACAACAAAATTTTAAGTTTAGCCAACTTATGTGTATTTCTGCTAACTGACCAAATTGTCTTTTCTATTCTGTGTTCCGCATTGTTGCTCAATGAGACGATTTATGTGCAGTTGACCATAAAGTTGAGACAACATTTTGTGGAAATTTGTTTTTGCTTTTGTTCTTGGCATTCTCTTTAGCTGCTGTGGCGCTTATTAGTTGAAGCAGTTTATTTATACAACGTTGTCTCAAGTCGCAATTTGTGGTTTGTCTTTGGCGCACATAAATCTAGGGCAACAGCAGCAGCGGCAGAGACAGCAGCAGAGCAGCCGCAGCAGGAGTGGCAGCGGCAGCAGACGGTTCTAACTTTTGGTCACAACTCGCAAACTGGCAAATAAACGGCTGAGCCATAAATCCTTGCCCGCAATATAATAAAACCATAAGTGCAACATAGCTAAACATGACGTGCAACATGCACATAGATTGCACAAAAACTAACTTCTAATGTGCAATAAAACCAAAAAAAAATACACAGTAGAGCAAATAGAGAGTGGGAATTGATAGTGAGAGTATGTGAGACAGTCGTCAGATGGGCGTTATGCTATGGGCTAATGCAAATCACGTCGGATGCAGCTGTGCAAATGTTGCGGAAATTGCTTGGCCCGTGGCATCCATCCTGTCACACTTTCCATCCCCGCCGCCATCGCTCAATTTGTTGACTCTGCTCCCACCCCCTGTCCTTCCCTGTCTCTCTCTGTCTCCCTCTTGTACACACTCTCCGTTTCACTATAGTTTTTATGCACTTTCTCCCCATGCATATTTTATCATTTATTTGCGCTCATAATAGCATTAACAGGCTTCCGCCACAAATATGAATAACTGAATCACTGTCAGTAGCTAATGAAATGCATCAGTTTAATGCAGTGCAAATCAAAAAGCATTTTAATTACTTCAAATGCAGTTCTTTAAATAGCAGTTAACGTGTGGAATATAAATATTATTCCTACATATTTTTAATCCTAGCGATACTCATAAATAACATACGCAGCTTTGGCTAACATTGGCTTAGCTAATAAATAATTGTTTCTTAAGTTGCTGATTAAATAAATAGGAATTGTCTTTAGCAACATATATTTGTTCTGTAATTGTATTGCCAACGTGAAGCAAATCAGATTTAAAATCAACCAACGAGTCGTATGAGTAATTACATGGATTGTGAGTTACTTTTACTACCGGCAGCCGCAAAAACTGAACGCTGCCATCAACCGTCAGTGTTCGATTTGTGGCATTTGACACAATGTGTGTGGGCAGTCTGAGATGGGGCAAGTGTACATCACCGCATTGCCACGCCCCCTGCTCGCATGTCATGCGTGACAAAAATCGAACACGGATGACGGCGACAGGCGCAATTTTGGTTCTGCAATTGTAATTGCGTTAGACCACAACAGCTGTAACTGTGTTGGTGTGTGTGTGTGTGTGTGTGTGTGGGTGTATATATCTGTGTGTGCGTGAGTGTGTGAGTTAATTGCTATGTTCGTTCACGTTCACGTTCACATCACGACCATGTCAAATTATGTAAAATGGCAAAATGGGAATGACAAGACGAAGCGTTTTCGCACAATGAACTTATCGCCAGCATGGACTTAATCAAATTTTGTACCATAAAGTGGCACACTGAAAAAAAAAGGACTTGAGAAAATTATTTTAAGCTCAAGCAACTCGGAAAATGGAAAATACAGCCTGATTTAAAATATAGGTCAATATTTCAAGACCTTTCTTTTACTTCCCCGTTTTTACAGTGCATAGAAAATGCCACTTTTAGCCAAAGCAGAAGCTGTTTACGAATGAAACACGTTTCAAAAAAATACTTTGGCGTTCGCTTCATTTTGCTGAGCACTGTGCCACAGTGAAAACTGTCAGGATGGACGGAACTTGCGTTGGTATTGGAGTAAAAAGAAGAGTCAACGTTGACACACTTATTTAGCAGCTGACCCTCGGCCAGCAGCAGACGCAGCTGCAGTAAACAGTGGGGTAAATGCGACGCGTTTGCTTTGGCTTGTTGCACGCTTCACGCTTCATGCTGCAAGTTGGCACGCGGCGCATAAATCAATGGCAACGATCTTTACGTGCTTGCAGCGCAGCAACTTCAGTTGCAACAAGCCCCGAAGCTCAAACTGAAGCTGCCACACTGACCCTGGCCGTCTGTCAGACAAGGCTGGCCACGCCTCCAAATCTTTATGGCGCATTGTGGCTTCCGCTGGTCGGAAGTGTGTGTGTGTGTGCACTGCATTTAAGTTGAAAATGCGGCATTAAAATGCATTTCGCTTTCAATTTGCCAGCACTCGCGTAATAGTTTCATTAAGTGCTTTTCTTTTTAGACATTTTGGCCACGTTTCAGTGGCCAAACCGAATGCCCCACAATAATGCTGGCTAAAACCAAAAACTCGTGCTTATTAATAAAATATTTAATAACTGCCTCTCACACTCTCTCACAGTCTGTGTTTCGATTTCTCTGGATTACTTTTAGTTGATTGGCCATTATTAGCCACAGGTTATGCAACACAATGCTAATTAATAAGCAATTAATTTTGACCCGCACAAGGTGTTTTTGTACACTCACGACACTAATTGGCCACACAGGCAAAAATGGCTACCGATTGTGTATTAATCTCAACATTCCAACAATCAATTAGCTTGGCGAAAAACTATAGCTACTTGTGCTTCGAGATTTGCACAGCTATAAACCGACTATGATTCATTGGTTCATGCAAGTTCTCTACTTAATCTACTTTGGATTCCCAAGTCGCTTTTCAGCTCGTTAGATAAAACTGGAATCGACTTGAAACTTTATTATTGCTGGCAGTAAATCCATGACTGTAAAACATCGATTTATTTCCATTTTTCGTAGATGAGCATAAAAAACTTGAAGATTCTTTCCCTCATACGCACAAAATTCATTTATTTTATCGTTCTGTCCACATCATATTAAGGATACTTCAAAATACAATGCACACACAGACACAGTCGCACACACTCGTCTTGCAATACGAACAAATTCATTAATTTCAACAATGCGAATGCCCAAAACAATAAAAACAACAACACCACCAACAACAAATCGTTGTGCCGACAAAAAACAACAATAATGCAAAAAGAATAAGCAGGAAAAACAACAATAACAAATGCATTTACGAGTGCCATGCAAAATATAAAAATATACAACTGCATTTTCAAATGTGCAAAAACTTACAGATACACTAACAAGGAGTTTTAAGAAGGAGTTAAAGAAATGTAAAGGAAATTATGTAAGTATTGGGAAATAGATTAATCGTATTTCGAACACATTTTTAGTACCAACTTTATATTATATTAAGAAATTATTTATATATAATTTTAACGTAGTCAAAAAATAAATAATTAAACTAATATTAAATAAACAACAATGCCTCCCATCAAATTTTGTAATTATTGTTTATATTTTCTTACAGAAAAAACTTTTTTCTTAAAATTTATTCAAATTAAATAATTTCTGTTTATTTGTTATTTAATTTTTTTCAAAGCTTTACTAAGAACATGTTCAATGCCTCAACCGTTCTCCACCTAATAGAAAGAGTATTACAAAATGGAGCGAACATTTGATATAGAGTTTGCTGCACACAGTGGAAACAAAACATGTGTATGGTTGATGCTTTTGGGTGAAAAAAAGCTTCATCTCCACATAATCCTTCAGCACGCCCACAACCGCCCTCACCGCTCTCAGCGACAACATCTTCAGTGTTGTCCCATCAACAAGCAGTGTTGCCAGCATTTATCAGGCTTATATAGCTAAATAGATAAAATAAGTTAAAAGTAGCTAAAATTAGCCGAATATTGCTAAGAAAATAGAATACTGGGAACGGGACTTAAAAAATTAAATGGTAAATTTTTATTGGTCACAACTTAGCCAAATGGCAAAATAATTTGATAAACTAAAACATTTTACAAACTGGACAACCAATAAAATTAATTGTAATCAAAATTGGATTAAATGGGAGACTTTCAAAATTTTTTATTTTTTGACAATTTTTATGATGTTACCCCTTTGCATTTTTGTCAAAAATTTACCAAAAAAATTATTTTTTACTTTTTGATGACAATCGATAGTCCTGGTTTTCCTGAGCTCGAAAAGGTATAACAATCGATGATTGGACGTTTGAGTCCCAAAAAATTTCATATCCAAATTGTATGATGGGACTAAAATATGAAGTGAAGATGTCGAACTGTCATAGCTTTAATACAGCTAAAATGACTGCACTGCCAACGAGCTTGCAATGCAGCAAATGCGCTCTTGTCACTGCTGATCCTTTCAGCTGTTGAATTGCAAATTGTTTGTGCATGGCGTCAGTCATTTTGGTTTTGTTTTTTGTTCATTCTCATTCTGTTGTTTTTCTCCATGCACTCTTTCCCTCTCTCTCTCTCTCTCTCTATATCTCACCGTCTCCCTCTTTGTCGCTCTCACTGTCTCTCTCTCTCTTTTTACAACTCTGCCTCTCCCTGACAAAATGTCCACACATCTGTCACTGCAACAGCAGCTCCCAATTTGTTCCTCTTCATTTTGCCGTTACATGCAACAAATTTGTATGATTTTTTATTTTGTACTTTTTGTAGTTTTTCATTCATTTTTGTTTTTTAACTGTGTTGGACATGTTCTTCATGTATGTGCAACAAATTCACACGTTCTGCAAATGGTAAATGAGCTTCTTTATACCCCGAAACAAATCGCTTTATGGCAAACACATCCGTGTGCCAGCAAAGCAGATTACCAGAAGCTTTCTATTGGTTTAGATTTTATAATTTAATTACTTATGTAAAGTCTTTGGGTGAAGGCAGAATGTAGAACAGAAAATCACCCAAATAAATCAAAAAATGATAAGGAAAACTTATAAATCAATAATATTATTTTGAGAACTAAGAAACTTTTAGCTAAAAATATCATTGAGTATTTACTTCCAAAATCACCGATGCATATACAGCTTTGCTTTCTTCTAGGAAATTTTTTATTGGTACTTTCTGGTTCTTTGTTTTCTGCTTCCATTGTGTTTTAAATAAGTACTTTCCAGCATTTTTTCCGCATTTTCCACAACAATCATTGGACATTTTCATTTACATATGCGTATTGCCTGAAGCAGATTGCATGTATATAATTAAATTTATATGTAATGCCAAACTAGCCGGAAAATGCAGTTAGAAAATAGCTGAAGGACAACATCAGTAAATTCAGGCGCGGAAGGGGACCAAACAGGGGCGTTTTCAAATATGCAATTCATATAATTTGTATAAATTTTGTGAAATTACTATCGTATGACAGACAGCAGCAAATAATGAAATGCAAAGCACATTAATTTATTGGCACGTTTATCTCTTGCAGCTGCTGCAATTGCAACATTATAAAAATTAAAAATCTGCATACACACGCATACACACACTTAGTCACATCTATCTATGAACTTAACGGCAGCTGTGTGTGTGACATGTTTTCGAAGGACGAAACTATTGCAAAACTCGCGATAAGCGATTGGCACTCAATGCATATATAATTCTCATCCTCTCCTCCTTCCCCCCATAAATAGTGGTGTCCTTCGGCAATGAATTATAATCAAGTGGTGCATCAATAAAATAAAATTGCCAATAGCTTAATTTGTTTATCTTCACATCGCTTTTAAATTACACAGCTCTGTGTGTTTTGTGAGGTGAAAACGGTTAGTTATACTAACTATAAGTCCTAACCGACCTTGCTTCCTTTACCTCCTTTCTTTCTTTCTATTTACTGTGTCTTTGCTGGCAAAAATAGCTGCATTAAAATTAATGCGCCGAAAAGTAGACTATTAAAAATGCAAAGCAAAGTTTATTAGTGCACACAGTCGCACACAGAGTCGTGCTGTTGGAATTAGTGTTTATGTGAGTAGATTTCATAAACAGCAAAGCGTTCAGAGCACAGAGCACAGAGGCGTTCAGAAAAGGGGATCACATTTTAATTCGTTTCTTTTGGCAGCAGCTTAAGTTTACTCTGAGTTGAAAGTTAGGGACTAGGGCAATTAGTTTCAACAAATTTTATTAGACAACGCCACTGGCCATGACAGTTTACAAATAAAAATACACACACACATACACACACTAATACAGTTACAGATGCACATAGAACTAACACATTAGATGGCGTTTCCTTTGGCAAAGGACGCGGCACAAAAGTTGCTTGACTTCATTTTGGGTCGTTGACGTTGCCGACGACAACATCAACATCAGCAACATCAACAACAAACGAGCAAAACGAACGAACGAACGAACAAACAAACAAACAAATAAACTGACAGACACTCGTTTCCGTTTTCAAACAAAACAGACGCCATATTTAAAATTCCAAACGGCGCAGCAGCAGCAGCACCACCAACAACAACAGGAGCATTCAAATAAGCAAACGAAATAACAGCGAATTGCGAAACTTTTCACGCTACATTTTAGAATATTTTTCTCGCTCAATCTCCACCTCTCCTGCTGTTGTTCTCTGTCCTCTTTCCTTCCACATTCGTTGTTTAGAGGGAATTGAATTTTGTGGGTCGCGCTTTGATTTGAAAAACTTTTTGGGCTGGCTCATTGAACGGCGCTTGTCTAATGCGAATCAATGTTGCGCCTCGCATGGCGGCTAATTGCTGAATTATGCCAAATATAAGAGAAGAAAAAAAATGCGTAACATGCTTCACGGCGCACAACAATGGAAACAAACACACACACCCCCATACAGACACATACAACAATCGCCCGGAGGGACTTCTCAGCTCGAATGGTAATGGAAACAGCAGCCGCTTCACGACACACAAAACTGAATCAACATTTGGCATCAGCACACCCTCACACACACACACATACCCAAACACACACAGATACAAAACTAAATTTATAACGAATACGGTACGAAAATTTGTGCTGACCGACCGCTTGCCGTGATTTCCGTGCACCAGAAATGAAAGATTTATTTGAGATTTGCATGATGAGATACGAATGGGAGCAGAAACACGAAGTCAAGAGTAGAAAATGGAGGAATGGAATGCGAGGCAGGACATACACAAAGGACGACACGTAGGCAAATAAAAGTGCCTCCGGTGTTTGTTTAGCTTTACAGTTTAGCCTGTATATTAAAATGATTTATATCTGCAAGTTCTTTCAGTACAGACACACTCTTCTAGCACGAACTCAACTTAACCTTACGTAATTTCATCAAATATGCATTCCAAAACATAAACTGTATAAATTAATAATAATTATATCAAACGAACTGCATACAAAATGACTTTCAATCAGTTTAAAATTTGCAAAACTTACCTAAAAAAAACGTAGACAATTTTATGAAAATATAAGCGTTACTGTAATTCGGAACTAGTGTCAGCAAAAAATGTGCAAAATTTATAGTTTCCTGGATACTTTAATAAGTTCACAAAATTAAATAAAAAATGAGTTATAGTAGAGTAAATAAACTTTAGATGGAAATCTTTGTCGACTCTCTGACACAAATTGGTTTCCATTTTAAAAGAGTTTTCAGAAAAGAAAGCTTACAACTAACTTGAAAAATATAAAAATAAAACAAAATAGCTGTTAAAAATGTATATATATATACGTTTTTGGCGAATTGGGAGTTCGTAGAGGGATATGAAAATGTTTACAATTGTGAGCGTGGCGAATTGGAGTCGTAGGTTATCATATCGTAAGTGGAGGGGCGTTTAAAAAATCTAGAAAATAAATTGACCGACAGGACGGCAGCCACACATGCCAATAAAATATTTTATCAGACGTACGTGTTGCTATTAGACGTTAAAACATCGGCACCAATTCCCTTGCTCCCTCTCAACGCCACTCGCTGCCTCCCTCTCATCACACCCCTCTCAATGGGGCACGTCACGCACGCATATCAAATGACGGCGTTGGAGTGTTGAAAGCTCTGACGAGTGTTAGGTGGCACAGCGGTATGTGAGTATGTGCGTGTATTTGTTTGAGTACATGTGGGTGTGTGGCAACTAACCCTTTTTTACGGCTGGTCAGCGTTGGATCTGGTCTCTGATTATGCGTCGTGTGGCCATAAATTTATATTGAAAGACGTGTGCTGTTAATCAAATTAAAGTGTTTGATTAAATTTTAAATAAAACGTTGACTGCTGTAAAAAGATGAAATTAATTTCTGTGAACCGGCACGTTGCGTATGCGCAATATTCAATTAATTTATGTGTATTCCTCACTTTTTTTTTCTTCCGCCCTTTCGCATCTCCTCCAATCGCACTTGAAATGCGAATTCAAAAACTCTTTGCGTGCACTTGGCAAATTTCAAAAACGTGTCGCAAACTGCGGAGCTATTTAAACCCAGAGAAGGCTCAAGCGTTGCTCACTTTAAAGCGCTTAACGGCCAACTGAAGTTAAATAACAATTTCACTGCTCATTAACCCTAATTTGTATGTAAATTTTAGGGAGCCCTAGTTGGACCACTTCGTCCCTGCCACATCGCGTTGCCTTTGCCTTACTTTCCCTACCCCCAAGGGCCAAAAGAAGCTTCCTGAAACTTGCGACCCGCCATTTTTAAAGGATTTCAGCGACCATTTTGTTTTTAAGTATGTTTCAACTAACAGGAGCACATGAGAGCAACCCAAATGGGTTGCAATGGAAGACAAGCTTCAGTTGGTTGTCGTGAAGTGCAAGACCTGAATAAAGGACAGCAGCGTTAAAGGGTACTACTTGGATAAAAGCATGGAAACTATGCATTAAACAAAACTACACCACATATGCAGGGTATTTATTTACATATTAAGTGAAGTGTTTACGACTATAAGATGCATTTTGATTACAAAGCAAACCACTGAACTCCAAATTAATAAAGATATATATAGTGTTTCAATTCTGTCTAGAAATGTAGCACTTTAAAGGACATATTAATGTGTTATGAGTAGATTTGTCTGTGAGTTGCGACATTTGTTTGCCGACTGTTGGGTATGCATAGTGCAGCGTCTTCCATTAATTCATCCGCCAGCAAATAAACAAAAGGCCTCACAGCGAAATGGACTTGCGGCAGTCATTATTGGGTTCCTCTTGTTGTTGTTGTTGCTGGTGGTGGCGTTTCAGAGATAAAACAAAAGAGAGCATTAAGCCAAACAATAACCAACAAATGGAGAGAGCTGCAGACAGGGAAAGAGCAAATAAAGAGAATGAAAAAACGAAAGAGAGAAAGGGAGTGAGAAACAAAGCAGAAATGGCAACGGTCTTGGCGTTCCATGCAAATTCAATAAATTAAGGCAACGGCCATTAATTATATTTTAAATTACAGTGCACACAGGCACACACCATTTCGCACAGCAATACGTGCACTCACACACACACACACACACACACACATGGGTAACTTTTTCTTTTTTTTATCACGTTGCCTGACAGAGAGAAAGTTGCACTCATTCAGCAGGCAAATTGTCGCAGTTTATCGCCATGCATCCAACCAACTCGACAACAACAAAGGACAACAACAACAGCAACAACTACAACAACAACGATAACAACGTAAACAACAAAGTGACAGGCCATTGTTGCCAGTGGAAACCACTTGGCCAGCGTCAGGCAGCAAAGTATTAAGTACACAATATAATAATAAAAAACTAAGTACACTCATCAAAAAATAAATAAAAGAAATAAATTTGAACAGTAATACATTTTGGATTAAATGATGGGTTAGCCCTAAACATTCTGAGAAACAAAACAAGTTAAAGAAATTTTGTAAAGGTTAGAAATTCGTTTTATTTTGAGTACATAAATAAAAACAATATAATTTAAGCTATTAATTATTTTTAATTAAATAATTCATTATTTTAAAGATTTAAACTCCCAGCAAACCGCTTAGAAACTGAGCACTTCGAAATGAACAGCACTTTAAGATACTTACTCATTAATACTACTACCACCATCATAAATAGTCATTTAATAATTTTTTTTTAGTAACACTATTGTACTTTATTTTTTTTCAAATTGTTTCTTGCTGATTTGCATTGAAATATCTTAATTTAAAGCCACAAATTTCCACTTTAAAATTGCTAATAGTTTTTGTACAGTGCACAAGAAACAAAGCTCGAACAGCAGCTACAACTTTAGCTGTAGAGCTGATGCTGCATTTGCCAGGTTGAGTTGGAGTTGCAGTAACACTGGCGGTGGCACTGGCAGTGGCAGTTGCAGAGTCAGTGTTGCTTGGTTGGCCCATTAGTGGCGCGTAAACAATGCCCAAGGTTGTTGACAATGAGACCCGGGTTGTCATTAAGGCTGACGTAGGCCGCTGACCGCTGACGTGTTAACTGCAGCGAGTCAACTTTTTAATTGGTTTTAAGTCGCAAGTTGATTGCCAAGACAGACGAACGGTCCGACAGCGTAAGATCGAAAGCGCAAGCGAAAGAGAGGCTGAGATTTTTCACAATTTATTCATCTACTTCTTTGGTTTACCACGTTTGCCCCGTTTCGGCTTCTTCTTGAAGGGGCCGAGTCCACGTCGGACCATCGTGCCTCGCCACCAAGCCTGCAACTTGATGGCGCACTGTATGCGATGCAGCTGCAAGTCGATGAGTCGTTGCTCCTCCTCTTTCTTGGCGTTGTACTCGTTAACAAACACCACATGTTGGGCGTTCTCCTCACGATGACGCGCCAGGGACTTAGTTAGCTCCAGTATGCGCAATTCCCAGGCCTCGCTCTCCCGCTCCACTCTCCTCAATTCACTGGCGTAGCGCTGCTGCCAGTCAGTGATGCGTTGCTGCAGATCAGCCCGCTCACGACTGCGAAAGGAGCTGAGCTCCTGACTGACACGTTGCTCTCGGGACAGACGCTGCTTGTAGTCCAAAATGTCCCTCAAATAGGCCCGTTCGCCGTTCTCACCCCAGATTTCTGCCTGACCAACTCGTGCAGCCTCCCAGCGCTCTACCAAACTGTACTCCAGATCATTAACTCGTGACACACACCGCAAATTATACTTGGCATCGGCAATGCGTTCGTCGTAATCTTTTAGCTTGGCCACTCCATCGACTTTTACCTGCTCCAGCTGCACGTGAAGCTGCTTGAGTTCTTCCTTGGATTGCATCAGCTCCTTGGCCGCCACAGACTCTTCGGTGTTGTTACCACTTAATGCTCCGATGGCCAGCTCCACTCGACTGGGCTGTTCCCGCTCCAGCTCCTCCTTTGTCATGTACAACTGTTGCCTTGCTGCTTCGAAGAAAGCACGCAGTGCGTCCATGTCTCGTTCATATTTCAAGGCGTTTAGTACGCACTCATCCAGCTGATCTGCATCCTCTTCCGGTTCCCCCAGCAGCGATTGCAGACGAGGCAATTTCTTCCCTGTGAGCAGTATTCGCTCCGGCACCGCCTTCTGGCCAATTGAGGAGCTGCGCAGTCGTCGCAAGGAGGCAGGCAGCGGCGGCAGTGGTTTTTGCATATTTAAGCGCTGCGAACGCTGTTGCAGAGCCAACTGATCGCCGGCTTCCTTCAGGGCAATGGTCAGTATCATACGTCGCCATTCCGGTGGATCATTCGTATCCGTATTTGACTGATCTGCAGCCTGATCATCAGTTTGACTCTTTTCCTGCTGTTTTTCCTGCTTTAGTGGCTTTTCTTCTTCTTTCTTCAATAACTCCTTACCATCGAGTTCCTTTGGTTGCTCCATTATTGGCTGCTTACAATATCTGCTGCTTCCCTCTACCTACCCTTTCAACCTCTTCTGCTTCTTTCTTTGCTTCTTTATAGCACCTTTCTCTGTCCTTAATCTTCCTACCCTATAATCTTCTTCTTTGACTGCTCCTGCGACTCCACTTATGTCATTTTCTTTGCCTGCTATTTTACCAGTCGATCTGTCAGCTGCTTCACTTGCTCCTAAGACTGCTTCTTAGACAATTCTCTTGCCAACTTCTTGGTCTGCTGCTTCCCAGTGCAACTTGACGTCGAGAACTCTGACATTGCACTGGACTTAAGCTTCGATTTGTATCGCTGTAAAATATTTCATGTTGACACGGCAACTGTTTCTAGGCTAGCAAAAAGGGTGTTGCACTAGCTCTCCTACCCCCCTTTTCTCTCTCTCCTTTCTCTCCTACTTACACTCCGCTAAACACTCTTCTCTCTGCCCCCTCTGTGTGTCTCTCTCAGTCTTTATCGCTGTCTTCTCAGTTTGGCGAAGTGCCAATAAGTAAGCTACGCATTTGCTGCCTTTTGTCCTCGTTTTTAACGTTTACGTGCAAAAATTCGAAACTGCTGCTGCTGTTGCTTTGGCTGTTGCTGGCGCCTTTGCAGGCCAGCAGCTGGCAGAGCAGCAGGAGTCTTCGTTGAATTTATTTGCCAGCTTCTTTATTGCATCCTTTTTATACTCTCTGCAAGAGTATATTGGGTTTGTGCAAATGTATGTAACAGGCAGAAGGAGGCGTGGCAGACCCCATAAAGTATATATATTCTTGATCAGCGTCACAAGCCGAGTCGATATAACCATGTCCGTCTGTCCGTCTGTCCGTCTGTCTGTCCGTCTGTCCGTCTGTCTGTCTGTCTGTCCGTATGAACAAACAGATTTCAGAGATGGTAAGAGCTACAAGTTTGAATTTGGTCTCTATCGACTCGATATTTAGTCAGTCAATACAAGAATCTTTTTTTTTTTCGATGCCACGCCCCATTCGCCCACAATGAGCAAAAAACTAGACATACCTCGGAAAAAATAGATGTTTTCGGTTAATATCTCAGTAACTATGGCACTTAGGAATACCAATTTTGGTACACGTGTTCCTAAAGGACGCATAAATCCAATGACATCAAAAGTTTTGGGCTGCCACGCCCCCTTTTTCCGCAAGAAATAAAAGTAAATTTCAAACTTGCATGCCGTTTTTAAAGCATTTATTCTTATCGTACAGTGTTGTTATTTATGATTCGTTTGAAGACGTATCATGTCAAACTCTCCAGAAAGTTTCATAAGAATCCGACCATAAACAAGAAAGCAATGCAGCAACAAAGATTTTATTCTAAAGCAATGAGCGCGAGAGAGACAGCGCTAGTCGTGCCGACCAATAGTATTCATACACACATATGTATGTGCATACATTTAACGTCAAACGAATTTGTATGTACATACAGACAAACACATGTATGCTTGATTATGCTTATCTTTTTTTTGTTTTAACGTATTCTAATACAAGAACTATCTATTGTAATGTCTGAATACCGATTTAAGTATTATAATTGGGAATAAACGCAGAGAGTATTATACGGTCGGGCGTGTTCGACTGTACTTTTCTTTCTTGTTGCTATTGCGGTTGCTTCTTGCTGGGTTCATTCACATTTAAGCCATCCAACTGGCATGTGTGCATCACATGCTTTCTTCCTCTCTCCCACTATCTTGACCTCTCTTTCTATATGTTTCCTTGTCTTTATAGTCATTTCTCTGTCTGGGCCATCTTTCTCTTTCGCTGCTGGCTTATATGTTTAACCCAATAAGTGCTGCGCTGATTGCAAGTTAAATTATTGGCACCCCAGACGCCAGACCCGCATTACAATTAAATTATCGCATTAACCACAAAACCAGCGCACTGCTGAGTATTGCCCGGCATTGCCCGCCATTTCTTTTCACATTTTTCGCCATTGTACAGCAACAGTGCAAACAAGTGTGGAACTTTGGGAGTATGTGACAAATGAATATCCTTTGAAAAGTAGTAAATACTTTGTTAAGAATATATTTTATAATTTAAACATAATTCAACAGATTCAAAAGGCATAAAAGATATTTTCAAAAGCTTGAAAGTTGTGAAACTTTGTCTTAGTTTAACTGATTTTACTAAGAAATATAACGAAATCGTTAGGTGTTTAACTCTTTTTGTTTTGATTCTACATTTAAGTTAATATATTTTCATACTTGTTTCAATTTTTAGCCACACTACTCACTAATAACTGTGAGTCCACCTCGATTGTAGCTACAACCATTTACCCTGCAGGTCAAACACTACAAAGGGGCAACTGCTGGGGGCCATGGCTATGGAGTCTACGAATGGCATGAAACGCTATGAGAAATTACCGCACACACATATGCACACATGCGCATATACCATATTAATTTAATGTCTGCTACTCTCTCACACACACACACACTCAGGCACACATACAAACACATGTACGTGCTGGACTGCATGTGGCGCGTTTTCGCACTTGGCGAGTGGTTTCGCTGTCAGCGGCCATTATTTTTAATAGACTGCAAAGAAAAAGTTTTCAGTTTTCCACTTCATTGACTGCGAATCGGCAAAAGAAAAAGACGCTTCAGCAGAAGAGGGTCGACTCAACCTCTTCCCCATACCCCTCTCCTGGTTTCAATTCGACCAATTCTCCCTTTTCTGGAGCAAATGGCAGCTAAAATTAAGTGCGCCAAAAAGTATGCTGTGCAGCGACTGATAAGCTGCACACACACACTCACACACATATCTATACAGTTTAAGAGTGTGGCATAAAGCCATACACATAAATTCACATTGACCAAAATTTTGCAGTTCTGCTTTCAACACTCGCTATGCAAATTTTTCACGATTCGCAACTCGCGACAACTCATGAATTATCAAATTTGAAACGCATTCAATGAATATTCAAAAAGAAAAGCGAACTTTGCGCCACAAATTGTTTTTCTTTTCTTTCATTTTTGTCCAACATTACATATAGATATATATAAATATATATAGTACATTCACAGCGCCAAATACTCCCATTATAAAAGAGAAACAAAACTAAAATAAAATCTATCAGTCGACGGCTTTATTCGTTCAATCCATACGAAAAGGCAATTCTAGCATCTGTCTATGTTTTTGCCGTTGTCAGCGACATTTTCGCAATCAAATATTCAGCTTTAGTAATTTTTGGCAGTTATTCCGAGTGGGTATGAGTTTGGCGAGTGGTTTTGGCATGTGCCTGGTGGCTGGTGGCAGGTCGCTAGTGGCATGTGCACTCAAGTCTGCCTTGTTTTAGGTTCAGTTACTCTCGTTTCATGGCAACAACTCAGACGCATGCAGTCACTCATGTCTGTCTATTTTGAAGACTTTTTTGAGTATCTTTCAGTTATTGAAGCCAACACTTTTTTTACTAATCAAACTTTTACAAGTTTTTCGCTCGTAAATTTCAAATTTACTTGCTCTTTAAAACTTGTTGTCTTTTATATCATCTCAATTGCTAAATTGCTTGTAGTCACACCTCCCAATTCGGCACTCAATAAAGGGTATGTACATAATCTATTTAGGGAGGTGCATGAATTACTGTTCTACAAGCAAAACCTTCACGTTACGACCATGCATCACACACACACTCCTATTCCCCCCACACACTCACACACGTTTATAGTTTGCATTAACAGCCGCACTTATATTGCATGCTTCAGTTTGGCCAGCGCAAATAACCAAAAATTGTATATAGCGACCCGCAACCACAACACCGTGACGACAAGGGCTCAGGGAGAGAATAAACTGAGGGGTGGTAGCAGCAACAAGGACAGTAGGACTCTGCAGTGGAGGGAGTAAGGTAGGGAAGGAGGCAGATGCGGAGAGAGGGAGTGGTAGGTCCACTAACCGACGACATTGTCGCGGCATAATGGTGACTGTGTGAATATGTCAGAGTTGTTGTTATTGTTGTCCTCGATGTTATTGTTGTTTTTATCGTTGTTTTTGTTGTCGTTTTTGGTTGTTGTTGTCTGTGGCCGAGGAATGATAGACGCTACCATTAATTCACATTCAGGTGCCGCACGCTTGACTGCCCAACTTTGCTCCAGTATAATATCTAGCTATATATTTATATATGTGGAAATGTGTGTGTGTGTGCTTGTGTGTGGAAACGACATGTGTTTTCACCCAAACCTGACGCTGAATGGCAGCAGAAGCTGCGGTCGCTCGTGCAGGCAAATCTCGTGCAATGCATGACAAATACCTAGACAGAAACGACTACTGTCTCCACTTCTGCTTCCTTTGCCACCCTCTATCCCTCCCCTACTTTTTTTTAAAAAACTTTCCACAAGTGACCCAGTAGCAGGGCGTGTAATTAGTGTCCCGCCTCTTTGTTGAACTGGACAACAACATAGATAATTCATGATGCGCAAAATCGAAAGTTAGTCAGCCGCTCTCAATGCTTGCCACATGCTGTGTGTGGCACAAACACCCAAAAGTAAAAAAGGGCCAAAGCAAAATCAATAAGGGCAGGTCGTCCAACGGTTAAGTTGCCTCGGGGCCAATGCCAAGCAACCACTAAATAAAACAGCGCTAAAGAAATAAGGTAGTCATGACAACAGGGCGACTCAACAAACAAACAGTGAGCACTCATTCAGACACACACAAACAGTCACACACACACACACAGACACACATGCACACACACGTTTTATATTCAAATAAAGTTGCTTTTAAAAATAGCACACATTGTCGCATTCACATTTATTGTATTCCACGGCTCGGCTGTTCGGTGCCACGCAAACTGTGTCAATACACGACTGCAGTTTGCCATTGGCAGTCGGACGAGGACGATCGGTAGAAGCAGAACGAGCAACCGTAGCAGATACAAAGATACAAAAGTCATCTTCAAGATGTATCCACAGGCCGAGCTAGAGAATTACAAGCTGCAAGTGGAGCTACTGCAGGAGAAGCTACAGCGCAGGTGAGTGCTGCTGTTTACATAATAGAGTTGTATACTCGACGTGGAGTTACCCCGCAGTCGGTTGAAGTGTAGAGAGAGTTGGCTCACCTGCAAAAGTACAGTTCTACAAATAGTCTCATAAAAAATACATAAACAAAGTCAACAAAAGCGACATAGAAACAAGGAGTAACTTCCAGAAAAACACTAAATCTTTTAAGTGTTTTAAGATCGAAATTTTTAAGTGATCATAACTACGCAGTTTATGATAAAATTTCCTGTTATTTATGTTATAACCCAAAAATCAAAGTAAAAACTCAAATTTGCCGTTCAAAAATAATTTTTAAATATTTGCAAGCCACAACTTTTAATAGTTATATCAAAGAGGATTTTAATTGATTGATTTTTCTTCGACTACGCATATAGTTAGCACAACTTTATGTTTAGTATAACGCTATAAATAGACAAAGGATTAAGCCTACCACTGCCAGCAATCAATGTTTTGTACTAAGTATAAATAGAATTTATGCAACTTTTAGTACTGCTTAGCACCGGAAGTCTAACTGTTAGTGTTATGGTAAACTTTACTGTTGTGTAAATGCAATTAAACGTTTATGTGCAGTCCAAGTTGACTAGAATTGATCTTAGCACATCGCTGCCTTAGCTCAAAGATTAAGAGATCCAATTAAGATTTCCCAATCACCAAATTCTCTCCCTTTTCCATTATTTCAGTGAGGACAATCGCCAGCAGCTGGAGCACAAACTGGATAAAGTGTTGCAAAAGCGGAATGAACAGTAAGTAACTTCTTTGTACGAAAGATTGAAAGAAATATTACATTCTTATCGCCCAGTGATAAGAGCATGCGACAAAAGAGCCGTCAGAAGTATCAGGAGTTTTTGGACGAGCAGGCAAAACGGAATGAAAGGAACAAGAAACTGGTTCACATGTTGGAACGCATTGATGAACAAACTGCTGCCATGTCACAACGCAGTGAGAGACTCAAAATGATGAAGGTACATGGCTACATGGCCTACAGTTGTTGGAATCTTTAATCAACGTCTCTATATGACTTTTGTTCCACCTTCACAGCTGCAATATCAAATGTACTTTGCTAAATTGGTGCAGCAGCAGACGCTGCGTAGCATTCAGCAGACAGCGACTGCAGGTTGCAGCAACTCCATGCCGATTCCAGTGCTGATACAGCCACAAACGGCAGCAATATCAAATCCAGCAGCAACAGTAGTAGGAGGAGCAGGAGCAGGAGCAACAACTACGATGATTCCAACTCCAGTTGCTGCACAAACGAATCCTAGTCAAGCATTATTGGCAACACCTACGCAGCAATGGGCTTTTGCCACGCCCACACCGATACAGACACAAGCAGGCATGTTATTAGCACCACAGTTTGCACCGCAGCCCGTTTACATGCCCGTGCCGGATTTGTACGGGGGTGGGCAGACTTTGGGCACCTCCAACCTATTCGATCTGCGTGCCACATTGCGCGCCCTGGACAATGAGAATGCCGATTTGCCGGAGCGCATGACGCACTTTGATGCGACTGCACGGGTAGCTGCAGCATCAGCAGCGGCAGCGGCAGCAGCAGGTGAATATCAAGCAGACAGAACAACAACAGCAACAACAATGCCAAATGATAAAAGTGCAAGAGAACTGAGCAGCACATCCTCGACGTTGGCAACATCCTCGTTGACATTTGATAAATTGCCAAAGACGGCAACGTTGACTGAACTGACGTCTGTTGGTGCTGCAGCAACTGTTGGTGGCATCGATGACGTTGGCGGACGACCACAAATGGCGGGGGACAGTTGGGGACAACACCAGCAACAGCAGCAACAACAACCTCAGATGGAGGCAGCAGAGCAGCAGGATACTTGGCCAAATTCACGCGTGACTAAAGTCGAGCATGAAAAATTGCCAAGTTTCGCTGGCCATAATGAGCCTGGCCAAAAGCAGCAGCAACAACAACAACACAATTTCGAAGCATACTTTGGCGAGCTGAAAATCGATGAGCCCTGGCATCCAGCACCAACAACACTGTCAAGAGCTCGCGAACAGTTTGAAGACAAACTGGAGATGAACGTGCGTGGCAGCGTAGGTGGGAATGGCAGTGGAAATGGGTTTGTGAGTGGAATTGGGAGTGGAAGTGGAAGTGGCAATGTAGGTGGAAATTCAGGCATTGGTATCACCAACGATTTGCTAGACGAAGTCAAAGCAAGCCGTGCTGCTTTACAAAAGGCAGCGGCTGCGGTTGATGAGCAGCTGGCAAGAGGTAATCAATTGTCACCAACGACAACAGCAGCAGCAGCGTTGGCAACGGCATCAGCAATGACTACCAACAGCAGTGAGGCAACCACTAAGCCCAGAGTGTCGATTGAGAATATTGAAAATGCCATTTATGGCGAGCGTTTGACAGCAGCCACAGCAGCAGTAGCAGCGACAGCGACAACAGCAGCAGCGGCAGCAACAACAGCAACCTTGGGCTTATTTGAACACGCACCGCAGCAGCAGCAGCAGCCAGAGATCGAAACGGAACAACAGCAACAACATGCATCGCAGCTCGATTACGCACAGTATGATGCCATTAGTTATGGGGACACAGGTGAGCCCAGTTACGCCAGCATCGAGTCCAATCAGCAACAGTTGCCACCGCAACAGCAGCAGCAGCAACATCAGCTACAGTCACTACAGCAGCAGCAGTCAAGTGAGCCGCTTTATACTGAAATCGGAAATCCCACAGACTATCAGCAATATGCAACGGATGCGAATGCGGCAGCAAACGAGGCAGGAACTGTTGCTGCCACCGGTGTTGCAACTGCAGCGGGAGCAGCAGCAGCAGTAGCTGAGAATGTTGCCGATGTTGATGCAACACAGCAGGAGTACTCCAATATGGATTACAGCAACTACGATGCGTCACAATATGCAGCTGGCTATGATCCCAATGCCTACCCAGGCTATATATACGACGAGACAACTGGACAATATATTGCCGATCCCAATGCCACGCAGTATGCCCCAGATGGCAGCTACGCGGCGCAGGACTATGATGCCGGCACAACAAACTATGACTACTACGGCGAGCAGCAGCAACAACAGCAGCACGAACAACAGGAAGTCGCATATCCAATGGCCGAGAACAGCAACAACAACAACAGCAACAGTGAAGCAGCTGAGCCACAGGAAGTGGAGCAAGCAGGCAACGCACCACTTGCACCACCCATTGATGATGCAAAAAGCGAAGCCACTTACTCACCAGCTACTACTATTCCTGCTGTTGCTGGTGCTGCCGCCAAACCTGTCAAGCCCACATCGATACTTTCGACGACAGACAAACAAGCGGCGTCTAATGACGCGCAACAGCAGCAGCAGCAACAACAACAGCAGCAACAAAAGAAGAAGAAGCGCGTTAATTTCGTTGACAGCAGCGAAACGGATGATAGCTCAAGCGCGAAACCAGTCCATGAAGCACCAACACCAACAGCCACAACCAGCAACCAACCAACAACAGCAGCAGGGAGTGTTGGAGGAGTAACAGCAGGGGCAACTCCTGCGACAGGCAGCGAAAGTGACTTCGATTTTTCAACAGGCAGCGAGGCGAAGAATTAGAACAAGCTGAAAACACTTGAGCTCTAATTTGCTGCCATTTGGGTTAACCAAATGGTTGACCAATCCACTCTCCGCTGACCACTGTCTATTCACTGTGACCGCACTCAATTTATGGCCATTGCATTTTTTCCTCATCTTTATCTGCCATCCATTTCCATTTCCTGCTCTACATTCCTTTTTCCATTTCCACTTCCGGTTTGGCAAACATTGGAGTCACATTGGATTTGTTGATGTGCAAGTTTTATAAAAATTATCAATTGTTAGCTGAAACTGAATGGTATTTAAAAAAAGTGAAATATAGAAACAGCGGTTTAAAAATCAACTCATTTGTTTTGTTTTTTACAGAGTTAAATGGTTTGTATAACAAATACACAGCAAAGGAAAACAACCTTTAATTCCAGACTTAAATTAAATTTAAACCATGTAAGAAGTAGTTTAATCCTAAATGAAGAATGCTTAATATGCTTTTAATACATTTTTAAATTGATAAGATCCGATTGAAACAAAAATTTAATGTTGATTTTGGCTTTTTAAATGCTGCAAAATTTTTATAGAATTTTAAATTTTAAATTTGATGATATGTTCTCCAAATTAAAACTTAAAAATCTAACATAAACTTAACTTTGTATGCTTGAAATTTTTTTGTAATTCTCTTTGTTATAAAATATTACAGATTCTCCTTTTTAAAAATCTCCTTTTAGCTACAAAATATAAGATTAAGCGCAGGTATTGTTCGCTGTACTTTAAGTCAAAACAATGTAAATTTTCGCTATGTGCTTCTTTCAATATTTACGCTGCACATACACACAGAGTGCACAATATTGTTAATACTTGACTTTAACGACTGAACAGTGCTTAAAGAAGTGTGTGTGTGTGTGTGTTTAATATCGAATTTCAATAATAAAGTTTTGCAGCTACCAGGCCGTAGATTGTCAGATGTGCAATTGTCAGTTAAATGGGTTGATTGTCTGTCACACAGTCAACCCGCTGACCAAGTTTTCCCGTTGGCAATGATGCTAATTATGTCCGGCGGTTGCAGCACCAACCCACAGCACTCCAATACTTACACATCTACATACATGTATGTTCGACACTTGCAAACACAGCTGACCCGAAAAGGTCAACAAAAGCCAACATAATTGCAATTTTCGCAACTATTAAAAATTAAGCATGTGCGTGTTGATGAAAGAAAAGAACATTATATTAAAAAATGTTAATAATTGCATAAGATTTCCCTGATGCAATACTTGATTTTCCGTAATAATAAAAGTAATTAAAGTAGCCAATTTTTTATTTTTTTTTTCAACTATTCAACCTCTGCCAATTTGCGATCAAAGTTCCGCTTTGGGGAGCGTTCACTGTAGTTTCACTTAGCCAGAGAGCAGCCAGTCCAGACAATGCATCGCAACTCGTTATTATTTTCACTTTTCGATTAACTCGTGAACTGACAGAGCAACTGTTGCTGACATTTTCTCCATCAATTTAAATACGGATGAAAAATTGACATTGTTCATGATGAATCTTCATCATCATCAATAAAATTCCGATGAATTTTACGCTCTCGGTATGAGTAAATTTATTTATTTTAAATTTCGAGTTGTTCCTTTAATTTTTTTCTGCTTTTGGTTTGTTTTTAATTACTCTTCAAGTGCAGTTTAAATGCACTCGGTGTCCATTTGCTAATTTATATTAATTTTTATACAGTGACTCTAATTACTGAACCAAATTATCCAATGTCGATGTCAGGCTCACTGACATTTCATTAGCTGTATCAAACGTCTGTCAATTCCTGCGGTTTTGCTATCAAATATTCAAATGCCATTAATATGAATTAATAATATTACAAAAATCAAACAGGGGAAATTGACACAAACTAATTTAATTTTAATTGAATAGAATACTTTTTTGTGGCACATTAAATATACACCATAAGCTGCCAATATGAACACTCATGATTTCTAAAGGCCTTACAAGTTGTTCAATAATTTCCGACTTCAACATTTTGCTTTTTAATGAGCTCAACATTTGGGAATATAAAAATTGCTAAAGAAAAAAGAACACGATTCGTTGAAAACTTTCTCAACAGAAATTTTCAATTAAATGTTACACCAAAAACCTCAAAGGCAAATTGCAAATAAAAAAAATAAAAAAAAAGAATTAAATGAGCCACAATTAAATGGCCTTAAAATGCAGACAAATTCTCAACGTCGTTTCACATCAAATAAAATAAATTTTCATCGACTCTCGAACTTTTTACCGATTTGCCTAGAGGTTTGAGGGAGGAGACTCGAAAAGGTTTCTAATTCAACCTAAAGACAACAATAAAGAAAAATTCTGGTTTATTTTGCGCTCAATTTACGGCAATGAACACAGCACAGCAAACACTTTTGAAGTTTAATCCGAATAACATGAGATTTTTAATTGATGCAGCTTATGACTTGATTATCTGGGCAATATTGAAATATTTATACCTATATATTGATTTAAAGCCATTATATATCTAGTTTGAGTAATTTAAAAATAAATTGCGAAAGGCAAATCGAATCGGCACGTCACAGGTACAAGGATAAAGGATTACAAATATAACTTCAGCCACAACACGAATAATTGAGTGGCGCTTTGCTTATTTATGCACCCCGGGCAAATGAAAGACAGGCAGAGAAAAAAGCAAACGAATACTCGGAGTGAATACCCATGGGAACGAATACAAACATACGCATCCGAATACTACACATAATCAGTGCTGAAATTCAATTTTGAAATAAAACGCAAATCGAGTAGCGAAATTCGCTTTACTTTCCCGCACGTTTTGGATTGTGGGGTGAATAGGGGACCAAGAGGGATCGAGGGGAGACAAAGGTAAGTTAGTCGTGCCTTCCCATTCTGATAGAGCCTGCTATACAACGAACACTCGTCGAATGTTTCGTGTACTCGGTTGCGAGCGACTTTAGGCAGCCAAAGTCAACAACATTGTGGTACACGCGGCGTATGATTGACATTTATGCAAATGACTCTTTGTTGGCATCGACTACGAGTATGACAATATTTATAAAGCAGAAAGTGCATAAATACAACCCTTTATACATTCCATTACCCATTTACATATGTAAAATCCAAAATTTATACTCGTATATATATGAAATCTATTCTCACATCCAGCGCCATAAGTTAACTTATGTTTCACTTAAAGCTAAATCTCAGCCATGATTCAATTTTGGTTTCCTTGGAAACACGACCGAAAAATATGCTTGCTTTGGATAATTTTAAGAGTGTTTGAACATCGATCCACTTTTGAATTATGGTTTAAGATAGAAATCAACTGAAGTCAACCGTTTTCCATAATGGCATTGATTTAACGCCTGAAAACTTTAAAATTGATTTAAGTTTTCAACACACAATATTTTAAAGACACATTTTAGGGTCTGGCGCTCTTATCGATCCAATAATCATGTCTTTGAGTTACTGTCTTTTGGCGCAATCCACTTCTGAGTTCATATACAATTTCAATTTAGTCCCAACTCGTATGTCGCATTGACATTAACGCTAATTGAAAACATGAAATGCGATATATCGCAGCATAGACAAAGCCCCCGTGAGCGCGTCACACTTGGCGTATACTTAATATCCCTCCCTACACACTAACACTACTCACACACAAGCACGATTAGTGCACGTTCCGTTCAGCTTCAGCCCTTACCTTACCTATTTTGTGCCATTTTCATGGTGAAAAGATAACAAAAGTTTTTGCCATTTTGCCGCGCGACAACACAAGAGTTTTCCTGCGCTTTTCCGCCAACTTATTATTGTTTAAATATTTACACTAGGAATGGCTGCTTGAATGGAAGGCAGCGAGTGAAGAAAAGAGTAAAGGGAGAAAGGGAGGCGCCACTGTTACCGTGTGGAAGGGCGATGTCTTGGCAACATATGCGCGACAAGTTCCCGAGTAATGTGGAGTGGGGAAAAAAGGTGGGAGAAAAGTTAACTTGGCACTCCTTGAGCTTGGGCTTGTGCTCGGGCTTGGGCTTGGCATTGTCACGTAGTTGCCTGGGCACTCGGGTGACTTTAAGTGTTGCTGCCAGGGATATGCATATGAATTCCAAAGCGGTTCATTCAACGGCAGCTGTTATCGCTGTCGCTGTCGCTGTCGCATCCGCAGTCGCTGCCTCAGTCAGCGTCGCAGTTAAACTCACAACTCCGATCTGACGCTTATTGCTTAGTTTGCTATTAGTCCATTTGCCTTTTGTCCTCTGCCATATGCTCTCTTGCTTCTCTCTCTTTCTCTCTACCTCGCCTTGTTCCCTTCCGCCAATTTGTAAATTATGTTGATGATGTCGATGAATGCTGTATGAGTATTTCACATAAACAACACGTCTGTCACGTTTCGCGTTTGTCCGCTGCACAACACGTCCAGTTGAGCTCATGCTCAACTCGATTCTTATACTCTGCATGTACTTCAAGATAGTAGTCATGAACTTATATATAACTAATATTATCAGTCTAACTTTTAATAGTTTCCAAATAAAAAAGATTTAAAACACTTAAAGCATTCACAATTTTGGTAATCACTGCCTCTAATATCTCACTGAATAAATTTCCCAGCATATCTTCGGTTCAATAAACTTCAGCCCAATTTCTGCCGTTTCTTGAACTTTTTGTTACTTATTTTTCTGTGTTTAACTGTCGCAAATGTTGGCAACTGCAATCCAGACACGTGTGACACTTTTACAACTACAACAAACATGGCTAATAACAATGATCATTTTCGTATTCGTGTTTGTAATGTTGCTAAAGTGGTTGCAAATATTTGGCAAGACCATTAGCATAAATCAGTTGTAGCTTAAAATCTACAGCACAAATGCTCACAGTGTGAGAAGAAGACATTTACTGTCAGCTGCATACGTTTTGGCAATCAGAGGAACTAATTTTGCTAATAAGCCGCAGGACAGCAGCAGAAGACTGCGCAGAGACCACCAAAATCGTATCGTAGCCGGAATATTTATCAACTCAGTAGAAGTTGAGGGACAGGAAAGACACAAAAAAAAAAAGGAAGGCAAGCAGCGGCTTCAAAACCCGACTGTTGTGCACCCTGTACTTAATTTGATGCAGTAAAGTTTTCATTTCTACTTTAGCTCAACTTTAATCAAGTTTGAGATACTTTTGTCTAAACAGACGTCTGCTTTTTACATACTCCCTGCACCCCCTTCAGTCTACAGGGTATACAAATGCTCTAAAACCGCCACTTGAGATATGTGAGGGAAATTGATTTCCATTTGAATCAATACTCGTATTCATATTCATATGCAGTACGTGCTTGATGTCTTCGGTTTGCTGGAAAATACTTGAAAATCCCCCTGGCCATTGATATGGGTGCAGGTCCTGTAGACGAATGGGATTCAATCGAAGCATGTTATTCATTTAAATCAAAGCCAAGTGGTCTTGAGCCCCGTAGGAGTCTGTAAGAGTGCCTAAGCCCAATCTAAGGCAGCTAATCTGCATTGTCTTGTTGTAACAATGAAGAGACACATGTCGCATTGTCTTGGGCCTGCCAACCGCAAATGTAACTCGTCCAGCTTCCACACACAGCACAGAGGGACAGACAGGCAGACAGAGGAACAGTGGGACATAGGGACAGACTGAGATGGGTTCCTCTATTGATAATATGCTTAACCACATTATGTGAGTGCGCATGGGGTTTTGTGGAATTTTCACTTTTTATTGTTTAAGCTTTCAGCACAGATTGTATGCCGCATTATTGAAATCCTTTTTCGTGCGCCTTAAACATACTCCCACACACCCAAACACACACATACATTCACTTACATCTATACAATTACTCGACTTCCACACTCCACTTAAGCTTCCATTGTTTTTCAGCTCCTTGGGATTGGATTCCCGCACTTGAATTGCGCAAAACAAAAGCCGTGCTGAGTATTGCAAAGTTATTTGAAAGCATTGATTACGTATCGATGCTCGGCAGCTGAACGTCTAGCCCAAGGAGCGATATCCTCAGCCAAACCAACAGAACCACCCAAAACCACCAACCACCGACAAGCAGAAACCGCCGCTTACAGCATGTCGATTGATATTTCCTACAATTTTCATGGAAAATTTCTGCCGGTATTTGGAATTTAGGCATGAGCTTTTACGCGATAACAAAATGTTTATCGCTTTCTTTTGCTTTCGTTGACTTTCCTACGCCTTAGCCCACTTATCTGATGCTGTTGGCCATACTGAATGGTAAAAGAATTTGTAACACTTATCAATTAAAGGTGCAAGACCTACGCTATATCACTAAATTCAGTTTTAAACTCGTATTACGAACACGCAGCGAGCAATTTGATTTAAAATAGAGCAAAAGGGATTTTGCAACACAATAATGAATGAAAATAGATGACAGATAAATGGATTATATAGATGCTTCATTTCCTTAGAGCTGTCTATAAAAGTGGCTTCACTTTGCTGTAATTTGAATATTAAGTATACGCAAGTGCGTCATAGGAACAGATGGGAAATCAGTTGGGTTTGTTATTGATTACACAGTATTCAACAAAACTGGACATAGCTTAGCTTAATAGAATAGAATAGTTCATGCAGTCCTAAAGGAGTATTCAATTTTTAACACTAATACCTTTTTTGATTTTTAATTATTGAAAAGAAATAACAATTTTGAAAGGCAATTTAGTGAATTTACAGTCAACTACTTTTAGCCAGGTCAACGTACTTAAACAGATTGGCTGCTCAGCTCAACGTGTCAGCATGAAAAATCGTGAAATTTCATTAAGCTTCACGTAATTTTTGTTAATTTGTGCGTTAATTTAATAACATGTGAGTGCTGCTTCTACCGCTGGCCATATGTAGTCACACAAGTGCATATTAAAGTTGTCCATAAACACATATATATATATATATATAAATAAATTTATATTTATGTAAGTATATGTATCGGAGAGGTGATAAGGAAAGAAGAGTAAGAATAGCTTGAAGCGGGATGCATTGCAATTTAACGCGCAATGGCCACGGATATCCGTTTAATGGCCATGAATACATAAATAATAAAAATGTATTTGTTTATTACACGCACACACACGAACACACATTTCAGAAGTCAGCTTACATGCCTTTATGCGAATTTATTTACCTTTGCAAATAAAATATATGGGAAATTTTATTTTGTGTTTTTTACAGAATGCAATTTAAACAATACCCAAGTGTATTTATAATAAGCACAACAAAAGGCAATAATAAAAAACACTATCTGTGTGCGATGTAAAGCGATTGGCTTTTGTGTCAGATTTGCGTGTGCACGTGTGTGTGTGCGTGTTGTGTTGGTTGTGTGAGCACATCCGTTTTCCTGTGGCTTGTTAAAAATTATTTAATTTTATTATAGTTCAATAATTGTTTGTTGCCTGAATGGAAGCGCATGAGGACTGTGCAAATACAAGTGGTATTATCCCAGATCCATGAACAGAAAATACTTTATTCTAGACTGCACTGACACTAATCTCGAGTTTCGTAAATTAAAAATGCCATTGGCCGATGGCCAGCTACATGAGGCCAAGTAACATCTGCATGTGCTCCATTTACACAAAGTGCTTAATCAAGCTGAAAAGAAAAGGACTTGAAAAGGACATAGACTCTCACACACACACACACCCTCCTGCCCACTTACACACACACATCCATTAACACTGAATTCATCCATGAAGTGGAGAAACTAAAGTGAAGTACTTTAAAATTAAAAAGGACACATGATCCTGTCAATGGTGCTGCCGCTAAGTGAAATACCAAACCAGGCAGCCAACGAGAGCATGCGAGATTAGCAGGCGAACTCTAGTTTCTGGAGCGAGGTAACGGAGAATGTTTTCATTTGATTTGGCTTGTCCACGTCCTCATGCATGTTTCCGACCGTTAAAGGATGTAGGTGTGTGTGTGTGTGCAGTTACATATCCCGGCTCTCTCTCTTTGCACTTCACAGTGCACAAGAAGCGCAATTATGTGCACAAACGGGTAAATGAAGAAAGGAAGTGGAATAATTGCTGGCAAACGTATGCAAAAATAATGCAAACCAGGCAAAGCGAAGGAGAGTTGGTAACTGAGACAATGGGGGAGTAAACGGCATTAATGATTACTGAACAATCAAACTGGGTTTTTAGTGTTGCCCGGGAAAAAAAGCAATTGCCTGGAATACTTTTTTTCCAGCTGAAAAATTACATTTGCTATAATATGACAATTGGCTACGAGAATAGTTAAGCATCTTTACACTTTTCTATCAACAAAATTAAATCGACTATAGTGGCGGCGTATACGTAATACACAGAAAAACAACTTTAGAGCCGTTCTGACGGACTGCAGATTAAATTTGGTAATTTCAGTAGATAATACCTACAAGGTATCAAAAGCTATGCTTTTTTGGTGTATGCACCTTGCATTTCTTAAGAAATATATGTGGTTTAAGGACAAGAAAATATATAATTATCAAACGACTTAACATATTGAAGTTATTTATAAATTTATTGGATTCCAATAGGTTCTATATAATAGGTAACCATCGTCGTTCGCTTAACTATCTACACAATTAATCGCATTCGAAGTTAACTAAGCGACAACACGGCGCATACGTAATATTTACGAGCGTACCTTCAGTCTCGTCATGGAGGGTCAACTGCTTGCAACAACTCGTCCATATCTGGAGCTATTTTCGCTGCTCAGTCTTACACCACCGCCAAGCAGCTTTGAGACTATTCATCATCGCACAAAATGGCTACTTTTGATGTTCATCTTTGGTTGCTACAACTGCTGCATCTGTGTGCTGAGTGTCTACGTTTGCTACGTCAACATTATGATACTTGACATGGAAGTTAAGGAACTAGCAGTGGAGGACTTCACCACTGCATTGGGCGTTGCTCAAAAGATCTTTTATATATTCATACTGGTAGCCAATTCGATGCTCATGCTGATCTATTATCGTCGCCTGGGCGACATTTATGCAGAATTATCCGCATTGGAATTGGAAATCGATGGCAACTTTCAGACTTTCGGCAGTCAAAGAATTTCTGCCAAATTTCGAGCTTATCTTTTCAAGCGCATCGGTCTGTGGATCCTATTTGTGGTGTTTACCGTTCCGTACTCTACATATGCTACGTTAACACACTACATGACTTTGCGGGACAAGATTTTTACAGAAATCATAATGATTTTGTTGCAGTTTAAAATCATGGAGTATACACTATTTGTGATTTTGGTACGGAAAATACTGCTACGTCTGCGACACAAACTTATAAATCTACAAAGGGACATAAGGTCGAACAATCAAAGCAGTTTTCTTCAAACCCAGTGTGAAGCCCTCCGAAAGAGTAAACATTTGTTGGCACGCATCTGGAATCTTGTGAATGAATTAGAGACATACTTTTGGCTACCAATGCTGCTTATATTTCTGTACAATGGGTTATGTATTATGCACGTTGTAAATTGGTCCTTCATACTGGCATGGAATCCCGATGATTGTTGCCGTTACGGTAAGCTTAAAAAATAAAAATGTTTTAATTTAACTGAAAATTTAATTTGAAGGGCGCATTGGACATTTGTTCACACTTCTAATCGATCTACTTATACCTTGTTGGATAAGTCACCGCTGCATCGACACTGTAAGTTGATTTTTGGTTAGTAGCTCCATAGTTCACATACTTTTCGGCTTTTAGTACAACAGCTTTGGTCGTGTTCTACGCAATATTCACTGTAGTGTCCTGTTTGTGCCAGAGTCTCTCAAAATGATTCTCATGGAGTACACACTGCAGTTTGAGCACTTGAAACTGCGCTTTTCCTGCGGTCGTTTATTCTATATCAATCTGGAGTATTTCGCAGGCGTATGTTAACTAAATTTTCCAAAGAATATCATGTCTAATTAGTTACATTATTTAATTTACAGATGGTTGTGTCTATTATTAGTTACTTGGTGTTTCTAATACAGTTCAAGCTGCAGGCCAAAAAGGATGTTAAGCAAATCACAAAAGCTTAGCGAAAGCTTTAAGCTCAGCCGTTAACAGTACATTTAATTTAACAGTGAACACCGTGGAGTTTGAATTTCGTATGAAATGAATTTATTTAAACATTTATACTATTATTCTTTCGAGAAACGCAATCGAGACTCAGCAACTGCAACTTCAACAGATCAGTTAATCTTAAACTTAAGTCTTAATTTTAATTTAAGCCATTTTAAACATTTCATGTTTTTCTTGTTGCGGTTAGTTGTACTCAATATTAGTTTGAAGTGTAATTGCGACATTCAGCTTATAATTAATTGCTTACTTAGAAATATATACTAATTATTGCTTATAACCTACTGCTAAATATCTTCCTACCCATAACCCATCAGTGTTACATTTCTTTTGTTATTTTTACACTAGTTACCTATAATACATGTAGTTTAGTTGGATTTTCATACTCGTGAAATGTTCAGTTTCGTATATTTTGTTTGCATTTGGATTTTTGTCATATAACAATCTTCATTCAATCGATAATCACAGACTGTATAACTGGAATAACTTATGCATTGCTATTTATTTGTTAAATATATTTAACTAGATAAAAATTAGCTATTTAAAATGGACATTCGCCCTCTGATAAACAAACCAATTGATCATATTTATAGATGAATCTCAACCATGTGGAAGTTAATTGTTGAAGTATTTTTCTTTTTGTATAAATTTTTTATAATATAAAGATACAATAATGCCGTTGGCAGTTAGATTTACATTTAGTTTAAGGTAAGGCTTCATACACTGATTGATTTGACAGAGTTCATCTCCTTTTGTATTTATGTGTATAGATATTTCCATGTTGGTATAAAAGTAATAACATATTGGAAGGACACTAGTGGTCATACATACAATCATTTCGATTTCTATATGAATATATATAGATATATAGAACATACAAGGTCTTACAGTCTAAACGGATTACCAATAACTTGGACATTCTTATCAAAACAGGCCCAAGTTGTCGTTCATGTAGCTAAGCAGGTAGTACAAATAGATAAATAGACACACTGTAGGCAGGAGATAATTCAGCAGTAGGTTAACTATTATCCCGTCCCATGCTTTCCGTTTTCGAACAGGCCTTTCTTGAAAAAAGACGACAACTGTACAAGAGAGGCTCGGGTCAGACCCGGTCCGCCAGGTCCCTCGTAGATTGGACACTGCGGTATCTTTGAGCAGACAACGAACAGACGTCTCAAATAAAGCTCTAGTAGTCGACGACGATGCTTTGCCACAGGCTCACTGTTTGAAGCAAACAACTCCCGACGTGGAAAGGGCAATGCAGAGATCTAAAACAAAACAGATTTTGAATTTTAAAAATTATACTTTGAGAATTATTTTATTGACCTACCTTAGCACCGTAGCAGTGCTTCATGCACAGATGCAACTCCCTGAAGCGACTATAGCGACGCAATATATTAAGTTTGCCATCTGGTAGTGCAATTCGCACCTCGTACTCGTAGTGTGTCTGTTTACCAGCTCCCCGCATCACAAACGTTGGTATGGTTATGAAATGTTCACCTTCAGCTGCAGCTATTCAAAAAAACCAGTTTAGTTGCAAGTTCCTTGACTTCAAAAATCATTTACTTACGAAACTCTCTCATGGACGGACACGATCTGGTCATACTGGGCGAAAAAATTTGTGAGTTGGACTCATCCATGCTGGTTGGACTCATTGCACTAGAGCGCATAATGGAGTTGCTCATCTGGCCGGCACGTTCCTCTGCACAGCACAAAGCATGGGCTTCCAAGTCCTGAACTGATTGCAACATTTCTTGCTCCAACTGAATATAGCTTCGCTGCAGATCCTGCAGATCGGCAATTTGTTCATCCAGCTCGGCCTTGTTGACGTCCGATTCGAGATTCTTCATTATCAACGCTTTTTGGGCAGCAATTCTGCGACGCTTGGCATGCAGAGGGCAGTAGGCACGTGTGAGGCCCGTGTTTCGACCAATTTCACAGGATGAACAGGAGCCAGTCTCCTCATCGCTGGTTCGCATGTGGTGTCTGTAGTTGCTAGCCCCTCCATTCTGTTGCAATGCCTGACGTGTATCTAAGCAAACACCGCTGTCGCTCATGATAGCCTGTGAACTGAGGGGAACTGAGGTAGTGCCACTTCCACTGCTGGGACCCGCCGTGCAGGTGCGCGAAGCATCCTCGCTGCTGCCTGAGAAGTCATCCTTTGGTGTATCCTCAGCCTCATCTCCGGCCTCACACGAGCAGTTACTAAGCGGTGACTGTTGTCCCTCGGTGATTGTGGGCGACGAGAAGTCGGAGGGGAATGTATCACATGTTTTATACGTGTCCGATCTGGACACATCGTCTATTTCATTAGAGCTCTGCACATTGAGTTGCATGCTCTGCTTTTTAGCTCTAACAGCCTGTGCTTCCCTCTCACTTTCAGCACGCTCCTGACGCAAATGCTCCAGTTCTGCGTGAATTTTCAGCATGGTCTCGTCTACCTCAGCGATTTTATTGGTGCTGGCATTGAGTATGCGTTCCTTCTCTGCTATTTGCTCGTCCAGCCGGCGAATTTCCTCATTCTACAAAATAAATTATTTGATTAACCCAAGTTCGTAATGCATTTTCGGATAAAACTAACATTTCTTCGTACTGTGTCCTTGATGAATTGTGCAGCAAACAAGTCCAGTGAGTCCGACACCTGCAACAGCAGATCGTCGTTTAAGGGAGTTCCCTCTTCAATCTTCATGCCCATCTATAAAATAATTGATTTTATTATGCTAGTTGAATTGACGAATTATTTGAAAAGCATAATGAAAACAACATACTGAAATGAGTAAAATAATAAAGTAAGCAAAACAAACCTCATCAAGTTTGCCACAATCATTTAGTTCCTGCAATTCTTTCGCTACATACTCGGAGAAATCACGTTTCTTAGAGTCGAGCTGTGTTTGAAACGCAGAAATTTGTCTACACACAATGTCGATCTATAACGAAAATGAAACGAACGAAAAACCAATAAAAAACCAAACATCAACGCATACAAAATGATAATTTGGAATGCAAACTGACAAGCATAAGAGTCCAAGACATGCCAAGTATAATTTATGATCAACTCACCTGAACCTTCTCGTTATTCTTTTCCCAAAGTAACATGTCTTTTTGAGCAATCAGCTCCTGCTCTCGACAATTTAATATCTGCATGCTCTCCATTTTCTCGCGCTCTAAATGCTTTCGTTCCTCCATCAGTTTAATTACCTTTGTCTTGTACTGATCGTGCATCTGAACGCGCTCCTGAAAATGATTAAAGTACGTTTAATAAAGTATATGTATTAATATTTTGTTTAATTACAATATTTAGCTGCTTGAGAGCATTCTCTATGGTATCGAGAATCTTTCGATTTTCATCCTGCAGCTCTGGATCATCGCGTGAAGTGGGTCGCTGTGGATAATACTGCCGATCTGAGCGTTTATAAGGCGATGATGTGCTTCCCGTCATAGCGTCCTCGTCAATATCAGGACATGACAATAAATTCTCTCTGGATGAGGTAATCAGTGATAGACGTGACATATCCAACTGTGAGCGATTTAAGTCCTTGCGCAGCTTCTCTGCCTCAGTAGGATTGTTAAAGCGAAAGATATTGGTGCGTCCCAGCAGTATTATGTCGCCCTGCGATATCTGCTTGGGTTCGTCAATAAGATGTGCATTTACCCAGCACTGTGCCTGAGGATAAGGATGCAGCGTGGCCACTCCTCCCTTAACCACAATCCTACAGTGTTGCGGTCGAATGCCATCCCCCACCAGTTCAATGTGGGGTGCCAAATCGGCATCCTCGGTGCCTATGCAGGTTTCACCCTCTTTCAAGCTGTACAGGGTGACGCCTGTCGTCACATCATTGTGTATGCCAATTAAATGTGGTATCTCCGAGTCGAGCACAACACCTACACCCGATTTACGTAGTCCCAGACTCTTCTGCTCCTGCAATATAGACTGAGCGACCTTCCACTTCTCTGTCCATTCCTCGGTGAGCACTTTTTCTTGCGCCTCCTTCTTCTGCAGATCAGCTAAAACCTTGAGAGAAGGCTGCAACGAGTGCTGAAATGACAGAAATAATAATAAATAACAGAAGTAGACATCACAGATTGAAATTCTTACGATATCGCCAGTCAACATAGACTTGAGCTTGTTGATCTCCTCCCTCAGCTCGCGTATTAGCTTCACATTGGCATCTTCATTGACCGTTGGCTTGTTGATAATATTCTTGGCTCGATTCGCATATCTTAACGTACTCAATGTTTCACTATAGTTACAATCAGCTGGCGACAATGCTGCTATCATAATGGTCTTGCTGTTGCCACCCAAACTGTCTTTTAGCAAATAGGTGAGTGTAGAGTCGCGATAGGGAATGTAGAGTACACGCTTCGTAGCGCTGTTTGGAGTTGTTGCCAGGGAGGTGGAGTTATGCATACTCGCAGCACTCGATTGTTCCGCTAATGCTGAGATGACGCTGCCCAACGTTACGAGAGATTTGTTGATGTGGGCGCCTTCCTTTAACCGATCTCCCGTTGCACCCGTTGCATTCGCTCGTTCACTGAAAATTTATACACATATATTAATAATGCTTGGAATCATGATTTCATGCTTCGCTTACGCACCTGCCCGCCAAGTCGACCAAATGGATTTTGGAAACTGTCTCGCTTGGCATGTCATTCATGAAGACGGCCTGCACAAATGTGATTGTGAAGATGGCGTGACTTCTACTGCTCGTATCATTCATGTTAGTACTGGCGGTGGTTCTATGTGCATTACCACGCGCAATGCACTCCTAAAATAGAAACGAGAGAGTAAAGTATCAAAATGTATTCCACTTGGAGCTGGGTAAGACTCACCTGTATCTCCTCAAAGTCAGACACCGCGTGCTGAGAAAGATTCACCACATATGGACCCAATCGCGGATCTTCTCTTACTCGCAACGAATGTCCCGTGTTCTGTACCGCCAGCAGATCCTTGACCTTTTCATTATAAATCTCCAGGTAGCTAGCATGCGTCCGATATCCCGTGCCCGACTCCTTGCCCACACTCATCCTAGTGAAAAGTTCTTCGCAGATGCGGGGTATCAGCCCGGGATTACTTTGAGTTCCCATCATGGTGAACGTCTTGCCAGAACCCGTCTGTCCATAGGCAAAGACGCAGGCATTGTAACCTTTCAACACAAGAAATTATGACATTAATAAACAATTTAATTAAAAAAATTATTAACATAAATAAAGGTTGAGGGTGGAAGCTTGCATAAACTGACTTTGCAACCATGTTGCATGCGAGGCAATTGCATGCAACACGCTTGACAAACGTTAGCCTATATCAACATATGGCATGGCGCAATTGCCGGCAGTTGACTTTTATGTGTAACTTTTAGAACGTGTTTTGCATGTAATTATCGTTTGTCGGGTTAGTTGCGAATATCAAAGGGCAAGGTCAGTTGTCTACTGTAACTGAAGAGTCGTGAAAGCCCAATGAGGTCTTGGGTTCAAACTCTAAGTTGTTCTCAAATTTAAACTGTTACAAGTCTTTATGATATTTAATGCTTGTCATAAACCCTTGAAATTGTATACTTTTCTAATTGGGTTAAGGCATAAATTCATTCCTCAAGGAAAACTAAGCTGAAAGTTCGTAATTTAATAAAAATCGTCTATCAAGTCAAAACGTAGTTAGTAAACTAGAAATTGCTAACAAATCAATAGTAGAAACTACACAAAATACATTAATAATATTATATAACTTATTTCTTCTTAACAAATCTTAGTTTTTCTTAATTTCTAGTTAATATACAACAAAAGTAATTAAATTCTGACGCTTAAAAGTGTTTTTATCTAAGTTCCAACACTTATATTTAAACTAAATAGTTTATCACACGGTAATTATGGTTTTTACTCTGACAAAAGAACATTAATCATATTGTTTTATTTAACTAATAACCATATCCAGCTAAACGGTGAATCAGTTTGTTTAACCACATGCTTGAATTATGGATTAGAGACTTGGTTAAACAACTGTGCAAAAGTCATGGGAGAGGCGAGAGTCATTGCACATCTGTGCATTTGACCCCCGTCTCGACCAGGCTAAAAGCACTTTTACTGTAATTGCAGCTCAAGTGTCAGTCGACAGACAGACAGACAGAAAGGGAGAGTGGAAGGGAGACAGACTGATGAGTCGCATCCAATGGGCGTTAAAGCTCAGCACCTTAGGCAGCTTGTTGTGTTGAGGTTGCTGTCTAGCCAAGAGATGGCTTTAATGGTCCGCCCTCTCGTTTGACGACGTCATCTGAGACCGCACAAGTGGCGCAACATCGTCAACACAGACAACAACAACAGTCGTGCTTAGCCATGTTAGTGACGCTTTTAGCCAGTCAGCAAACTATTCAAAGCCAGACTCTGTGTGTGGACATCACTTGCAGTTTTTGTTTTTATTTTTCATTCGTTTCGTTTCGTTGTATTTTGTTTTGTTTTGTCATTCCCACTCGACCAATCTTGGGCCGGGTAATTTGATATTGAAAGCGTGCCAAGCAGCAATAACAACAACTGACAACAGCAACAGCAGGAACAACAACAACGACTAGTTGTTGCAACTAACAACAAAACAGCTGTTCCATTTCGCTGGCATTTTGCCGTTGCCGTTGCTATTGCTGTTGGTTTTGTTGTTGTGGGCGAAAGTTAGTTTAGTTTGTGTTTTTTTGTTTTATTCGGCATAGTTTTTCGCCAAAAACAATAAAAAGAAATTCGACTTCTGTTACAGTTTTCCGCAAGTGAAAGCGCATGAAATATTACGCACTGTTGGAAAACATCGCCAGGCACGTGACACAATCGTGTCGACAATCAATCAACAACAATCCCTGCACAACAGGGCAATACTTCAGCCGATATCAAGAGAGACTTTCTTCATCTTTCTATTTCTGCTTCTTTCCTCTTTCTGCTAAAATATTACGTAGCCGCACTGTTAGACGGAAATTTGCATGGTTGTTGAGGCGAATTGTTCGAACGAACACGCCAAAAATAAAATGCGAGTAACGCAAACGCTTCTGGGTCTGTTTTATTTTTAAACACGCATTTTATGTAAACATCGAAAAGTCGAAAAAAGTAAAATGAAATCACAGATCACAAAAAAGTGTAAACAATCCATTCGGTAAATGCAGCATATCGACAAACGGCTGCCTGTCCGTCTGTCAATCGGCCAAAGTCAACAAACATCGGGCTAACAAAAGCCAAAGTCATGGCCAAAAAAAATTGTTGGCTTAACTGCGGGCAAAAGCAATTTGTATTTGATTACTATGCCACTTTGACAGCAGCTACGCGTGCGTCAGCCAGTGACGTCATCGTCATCAGTAGCTAAACTAGTAAATTATTAAGAACCTTATTTAAAGACATACATTAAGTGTATCACACGTAATTAAGTGTTGCCTAATCAAAGATAAAATCATAAATTCATATATGAATTTCTCATTTTATTTAAGTTGAGTATAAAAGTTTTATCTGAACTTAAAAATATAAATTATATAAAATAAACAAATTTGACTTTTAGTCACTCACCTTCGTAGGCACAATCAACCACATCGTTGCCCAGATCGCTATACACTTGCTCCTGTGTAGCAAAATGTGAGTCCTCCGCATCGAATGACCAATAGGAATAGTCAAAGGTGAAATCGTGAAAAGCCTCGCGTCCGGCATCGCGAATGGACTGCAAACGAGGCTTAACCAGGCGAGTTTTCTTATTCTGCATTTCCACAATGAGCTGAGCGTCCATATCATTTTCACTGTGGAGAAAAATAGAACGTTGGGAAGACATTAGCATACCCTGTAAACGACCTTGGGCCAAAAACACAATAAACCTAAACTAATTGACATCATGCTGGTGTCGTTCTTGTTTTTGTTTCTCTGTTTTACTGCTTTTCCTTAGGGCCTGCTATTAACTTGGCTAACAGCTCGCAACAACCTGACCATAAATTGTCGCTATTTATAAGCGCTTTGCATGATCTGAAAATGTGTAGTTTGACGCGAGAATCCATACGACTTTGCAGTTTATTTTTCTCTTTTTTTCCTTTTTTTCCTATTCTAGGCGGTCACATGATTTTTCCATGACAAAAACACACAAAAGAATTACCGGTTTGTGGGCAATTATTAAATGAAAACTTGATTGCAACATAAGAAAACGGAAAGCAGAAGACTTGAAAAAGCAAAGAAAAGAAAAGAATGGAAAAGGCAAAGAAATTTCAAGACAAGACTCAGCGGTCAATAAAAACTATGGGAAGGGGTAAAGTGTTACGGGGTTGACTTTGATATTGAGTTCATGGTGCACCCACCGCAGTTGCAAGTGCCACCCAATTCAAAAGACTCGCCATACACTATGAGTCAGTCAATAACCCCGCAGCAGCTGAAGCAGAAGCTTCAACAACTACATCAGATACACTGGGAGTATCTTTTTATTACGATTTCTGTTTAGTTTCTTTATTTCTTTTATCTGCACGCGTCGTCTTGCCCCCATTTGAGGCAACAATTTTAGGTCGTTCCTCTTTGCTCAATGCTCATAGGCTCACGCTCCACTTTCAACACGAGACCGAGTATCTTTCTATATGACTCGGAGTGAATGGGTATAAGTTTGAATTATTCTTCACTCATTTCATTGCGAGTGGTTTTAATTTTTAATCTGTTTGGTTTCGGCTTTGAGCGCTCAGTTGACTCAGATTTTATTGCGCAAATTCCCCTCGACACGTTATCTCAATCTGTGGCACTGATTTGTGCCTCAATTCCAAGCGCAAATACTAACACACACACACACACACGCACACTCTAGCAAACATAAATATAAACAGTGCAGCGAATTCAATTATGACCAAATTTCTGACTCATATTCAAAGAGCGCAAAAAATACTCGAAAAAGAAAACAAAACAAAATAAATGAATGAATCGCTGGCAAAGCAAACAATTCGCAATTCACAATTAATATGGAAGTGACTGCATTTTTTTCAAAAACTCGCGTGTTTATAATATTATGCATAATATTAGTGCATCACACATGCATATGTATGCACACATTTACATCTATTACATCTTTCCATACTTACACAAAGCTACAAAAATTCAAGTCGAACTTTATATAGTATGATTTAAAGCACTTTTCGTATAAGCAAAAGTTATTATATATTGGTGTGATTTTTACTCGAGGCGTGCGCTCTGGCGTGACTACACTGTGTGACAACAGAGGCGTAGAAATAATATTTAATATAACAATATATTAAAAATATAATGTATCTTTTTGTTTTGAAGTTTTTAGAAACGGTCGAGCTCATTGTGATCTATTATTAAAACGGTTTATATAGCTTATATAATGTGAAATATTTGATCATAAATCCAGTCCTCTTTTAGCTTTAAGACTTCTTTACAATTTATCTCAGTGTAGCTTCAAACAATCACAAATATACGGCATTTAAAAAATTTGTATATTGTTTATGACAAAAAAACCTTTATGATTAGATAGTAAAAGCTATCAAGAGGCACATATTCTACTTCAATATTTGTTAGAAAAAGAAACCGAAAAAAAAAAACGAAAGTAGAATTGTTAGATAATAGGCAAAATCTGTTAATAATACTAATGTAATTTCCTGTGCATGGAATAATAAAAGTAACTGCCTGTTTTTTGACAGTGTAGGCCCTTGCGATTAAATGCAAAAATCATTTGCGTTCACGCTAAACAAAACAGCAAAAATGCTTAGTAAAAGGTATTCAAAAATAATTATATTTCCTTGTGTTTGTGTGGGAAACTGGTAGTGAAGCAGATGACCAATGACGTCACTGCAAGTGCATTAGAAAACGAGAGCAAGAGAGACAAAGAAGGGGGTGGAGAGATAGCTCGATTCGCACCTGTAATAACAATTTTTGCATGCACAATTAACACAGCGAAAGGCCATTAAATGGAGAGGAAGAAGAAGACAAGGCAGAACGAGCACCCGAGTTCATTTGTGTTTAAATTTGTTGTTGCTTTAATCGACTGGGAGATGAATGACATCATAAGAAGAGAGAAGAGAGCTTCCATCCATCCTCTTTGCTGACTGTTTCGGGCTTTTGTTCGTTCGCTTTGTCTACACATTTGATGTGTTTGTACGCGGTTTAAGCCAAGTAACTGTGCCAAAAGCCAACATACATAAAAACAACAGATAAAAGAGCGCTTGCTAGACCAGGTAAATAAAACAAAAAAAAAAAAACTTTGTTTAATGCGGTTTTAAGTAGCCGTTGGGCAAACCGAAGAGGGCCATCATGAACGTCAACGTACTGACTGTGTTTGGTTGCTGCCTGTTTTGCTGGCTTGCCCAATTTGTTGGCCAAAAAAAAACAAACGAAAAAGAACTTTGCAACGTCAGCAGCGTAAACAATTTTGTGGTGAATGGATCAAAGAAAAAATTTAACTCTTTTTATGTTTTGTGGAAATGCGCAACAGTTTAATGTACAGACAGCAGTTTAGGGGCGTTTTAACGCCTTATCTCAAGCACAAAATCCAAATTCCAATTGGAAGCATTTGTCCAATTCTAGTTCTAGTTATAATTCTAATATGAATTCAGATTCCAATACAGAACTTGCTTCCACTTACCGCGTGTTGAACGGGCGAACCCGCACAGCAACCTTGAGTGACGACATTTCGGTGGTTGTTACCGCCTTCTACTCCTCCTCCTTCTTTTCTTGTTTTTGTTACTCCTTTGCTATGCGGCACGAGGCGAAGCTATGCAAAGGGGGTGGGTGTGGGGTGCTGGGTATGGGTGTGGATGGTGGGGGCGGCACGATGTACAGTTAGGCGGCCACGTAATTTTGGTTGTTTGTTTGCACCTCACAACAAAAACAACAGAAAAAACACCGCGCGAATGTAACACAGTATTTATTTCGTTACGATATTTTTTCTCTTCGCGTTTTGTAGCTTTGGATTTTATACGTATATGTATTATTGCGCTTTATTGTTATAATTGTTGGCCTTGTTGTTATTTTGTTTTTCCTTTCGTTGTCTTCATGTGCATCATTTCATCGTCCGTCGTCGCACTTAGAGCTCCACTCCGCCAACAACAACAAGGCAAGCACATAATAATATTAATGATTGTACACAATTTTATTCACTTTGCACCTTTCATTGTTTATTGTTGCCCGCAGCAGCACAGCGCAGCGCAGCGCAGCAGAGCAGCAGATGCAAATGCAGCCGCCGTCGCAGTCCAAGCAGTCCAATTCAGTCCACAGCAAAGGCCCTAATTGTGATATGTGTACTGGATTCCGCATGTGTGAGTGTGTGTGTGTGTGTCTGTTTGTGTATTAGTGTCAATTATTGTGTATGTTTTTTGTTGTTCTGTATGCAAATCGACGTAAATAAAAAATAAAACACAAAAGAAAATATCACTTAATTAACACAATTGCGTCCATTTACGCATTACAAACGAATTTTGATTTATTTTTGGCTGGTATTATTGCATTTTGTGCGCGTTCCGATATAGTTAGTTGTAAAGTCTTCTTCTTACTACGCTAAAACACAGTGTTGCACAACATTAACATTAGCAACAGCGACTGTTGTACTCAAAATGGCATGATGTTAACAACAGCTTTAAACTCAAAAAGTAATGTTATTCATACTGGCGGCTGCAATAATACTGGTTTATTAATCTGTAACACTGCTTGATGGCCGTTACACTGCTTGCACCAACGAAAGAAAACTAACTGATTTTCTTGGTATGTTTAAGGCAAGTTTTAACTTTGATTATTAAAGTATATCATTTTTTGTATGAAGCATGTCTTTCTTTCTGCCTTACTCTCTATTATACCCGTTAAACACTAGGTATTAAAAATGTTTAGCAATGCTGTATATTAAATATATATTAATCAGATACATTAATGTTTCCTGTCGAGATAAGTTTAAATTCTGAAATTAAATTTGAGTATTACTGATAAACCAAAATATTTTCACATTAATTGCTTTATTTTTATTCTAGTTTGTTTTTCTGCATTTTGACACTCTGATAAAAAAAACACGCAAGTCATGGAAAATTCCCAGATACATTTAAAAGATACTGGTACATATAATTATTAATAAATTCATTTTTTTACAGGGTATGTCACTGTCTCACACTCCCACAAGCTAGTTCTTGTTTTGGATGTGTGAGCGGACTGCATAGTGCGCAACAAAAGGCCGGAAATTTTCAATTCTGTCGCATGCGTAGCAAATACACTTCAAAAAAAGAAAGAGATACAAACAAAAAAAAAAGTATCTCAAATCTTGTGTAAAGCGTGTAAATGGCGACGCTTAAACCGGCTTAGTCGCTTTTCAGCAACAACAACTACAACCACAACATAGTCAGTCATCATTCAGTCACTTTGTCAAATTCTCATTTAAAACTGAAACAATTTTCGCTTTCAGTTTTCAGTTGCATTTCAAACTCTGCTCAAAGCAGTCGCTTCTGAGACTTATAGAGTGAATTAAGTGAGTAAATTTTAAACTAAAGTGATCCAGAACCAGCTTTGTGCTTAACTAACTTTCTAAATGCTAATTTCGAAAACGGTTTTTACCTTTTGATCCAACTATTTAAAAATAGTTATTAAAAATCAACTCACGCCTTCAGTAATTTGACTTCCTCTCTTTCGAACTCAATTCTGTTTAAAGTTCAACTGAAAATGGTTTTATTACATAAATATAATCAGAGTTCGCTGTGCACAGAATTATAATTTGTTGTAATCAGATACTTTGGTAGACAAAGGAAAATAAATAAAATTCAACAGTAATTCTATAAAAATTAAAGTAACATAAAAACCAAAATAAAATAAAAATACTAAGCTTTTTTCAAACTATATGAGATTTAAAAACAATTTTATTAAATAAATGAAATCAAATAAATAATTAATAGTTAATTCAAGCAAAGTGTTAATCAAAGCAGAACATTTTTAAACTCAATTAATTAATAGCCTTATTAATCTAGTCCTAATATCATAGTTTAACACTGTAGTTGTATTTGCAGACCTTTTCTAAAATATAAAAAACTTAATTTGAATTTTATGACACACTTTACACGTACTCGCTAAAATATCAGAGACATTAAACGGTTGATGATCGTCTGCCCAGCTCAACATACATACCGATAGACAAATTGTCTGTATATATTTATACAAATTATATATACTTAAGTCTAAGCTAGTGAATTTTTAATGAATTTCACGCGTCTAACTGCAAAACGCGTTTATAAAGTCTCGATAAATCGCCGAAGTCCACAGTAATAAACTGAATAATAAGCAGCTTTAATAAAATATCATTAAAATATATACGAGATGTGCTAGAAGGAATTATTATATACTATATATAAGACTGATTTAACAGAGACTTTAAAAGGTTAATTTAAAGAGAGCGTAAAGAACAAGAATTCTTAAATAAAAAAAAATAAAAAATTAAGAATAAAATGAATAATTTATCAGAATATTTAATAAGAGAGGTATTCAATAAATCGTGTAAAGAAGTAATACTAATTTTTAATTTTTATTTTAACAAAAAGAAAAGTTTAATCAAAAGATATTTCCATCTGAAAATGATTAAAAACTTTTAGTTTCATTTACTTAAACTCTGGGCTTGGCCTTGGTCTCAAATTAGCACTTCCCAGTGCGCCCAAATAAGCTTTAGGGAAGTACTACACTTGACTCGACTTGTTGCGACTTGACTGGACTTGCACAGTTATGTTGACATATCGAGTTGTCGCTTTGTTGAGATGTTTTTGTTGTTGTTTAGCCAACAGCTGATGTTGTTGGCGAGTGTAAATGTCTAACAAATAAATAACAAATCGCTACAGTGAGCACACGATATGTGCGCTCATGTGCTTAATAAAGTGCTAATCAAATTGTCTCCAGAACGTCACGGATGCGTCCAATTGAAGAAGCGACCAATTGCACAAATTGTGTTAAAACTCCCTGTCTCTTTCCATCCCATTAACCCCTCTCTGTTCCTCTCTCTCATTTCACTGCTTTCGTTCTCTAGAGACAAATTGTATGCGACACGCATACGAAACTATCAAAGAAATCGTATAGCGTCCATTTGAGATAGCTCGATTAGTCAGCGATCAGTTTGTCAGTCCGTCCGTCAGTCAGTCCGTCAATCTATCCGTCTGTCAGTTGTATATATAACTCAAGTCGAAGGCATCGCTAGCTCAGTTGCCGTTTGTCGTCGCTCAGTTGTGCTTTAAGCTTCAGATACTCAGATACATTTTGTGTCTACGCCCGTGTAGTGCCAGCAGCTAATTAACTTCAAGACAAAGTTACAAAAAAAGACATCATATTTGTGCTGTAAGTGAGTGAACTTAATATTCATCGTCACATAACGAGCAGATACATTTAAGTTATCAAAAGATACTTCTGTTGTCTCGCAACTTTGAAGTAGAAGTGCAAGTGAATTCGACTTTAGACCCACGAGTCAAGTGTCAATCTAGCTAATGACATGTAAAGTATCTCACAGATACACGCCAAACCACAATCTTTGCTTCGTTTTCTTGTTTTTTATCTACAAACAGTTTGAAGTTTTTTAAGTCAAGGTCAATCTTTCGCCTCAACCGGTTTGCGGTTTGCTGACCACTTGTGGTTTGGGCCAAGTTTTGGCAATTTTGAAGTCAATAATAATTGAACATTTACTTACAGATACAAAATGGGCAATTATACAACGATTTTGCTGATCTGCGCCGCAATTCTCGGACTCGCCAGGGCCACAGATGTGAAGCCATGCCCCCAATGTAAGTGCCAGCCAGACTTGTTAACTGATATACTTAGCACTAACTGTAACTGCCACCTGCAGCCAAATCACGGGCTCTGACTGCCGCTGACGTCACGATCTCCAACTGCCCCAAAAACAAGTGCATTCTGAAACGCAACACGGAGGCGAGCATCACAATGAAGCTGAAACCGGAGCGAGACTTTAACGAGCTGACATCGGATATACAGGGTATCATATTGGATGTACCACTGCCCTTCCCAGGGTATTACGGCACCAGTGCCTGTCCGCATATCTACGACGAGTCGGGCCAAAACAAAGTCGGCTGCCCGCTGAAAGCCGGCCAGACTTATACCTACAAGAATAGCTTTAAGATACTTCCGGTGTATCCCACGGTCAGTCTGGAGATACATTGGGGACTGGGCGATAAGCAGGGCGATGCTGCCTGCTTCCAAATACCCGCCAAAATCAAGGCTTAAATCGGTTATAAGTTTCATAATTTTATTGTGTTAGCATTAAAATAGTTAAGAGTAACAATTAGTTAAGTTTTTTTTTATTTTTTATATGTAGAAATTGTTGAAAAGTTGAAACAACTGTGTGGCAATATTGCGGCATCCAGCCAGTGACGCAATATTGTGCTTGCAACATATATATATATAATATTAAAATACAAATACATATATATATATATATTTTAAATATACAAATACTTGAATTTGTTAGCAAACAAAAAGTCAAAACAACAAACGATAAATAAATTTTATATATATTTAAATAAATGTAAATCTTTTATTATATTTTATATATATGTGTGTATATATACTGTATGTGCTATATGTAGGTAGATGTATCTTTTATTCTGTTACTGCTCGCTGGCCAATGCGGCGTATGCGCTACTTTGGGGTTTTAATTGGACCAGAACATGCAATGCAGATCACTCGGAATGATGGCATAAATATCGTTTAATTATTCTCGTTTTCGTTTCGATTCGTTTCGTTGTGTGTGTAGATGTGTGTGTGTGTGTGTAGTTGGTGTGCGTGTGTATCTTTTGTTTTGCACTTAGCATTTGCGGGTCAAAGTTCACTTTTGGAGTTCAAAGAAATCGCCAATTGGCAGCTGCTGCTGCTGCTGCTGCTGCTGTTGTTGTTCGTCTCGTTGTTGTTGTTGTTCTGCCTCCGCCATTGCCTGCTGCAGTCTGCGCCAACTGTCGGCTGCATCGGTGGCATCGAATTGACGCTGCAACTGCCTCAACTGATAGCGATGCTGTCGCAGAATTTTCCTCCATTTGCCGCCTTCCTTGTTCGCTTCCCCCTCGACACCCCTCGGCGGTGACAAGGCCGAACCACCAATCAGTGGAATTTCAGTGAGTTTATTGTTGTTGTTGTTGCTGTCGTCTTCAATAAAGTTGGCATTGTTGTTGCTGAGAAGCTGATCGGTTAGGTTATCGGTGTAGGGAGTAGCCTGTGTGGAAAGTCAAGGAATGAAAAGGAAATTAGAATAGCAATAACAACCGAAGATAATTCAACTTTTGGAGGAAGTTTTCAAAAATTTATAATAATAAATAGATTTAAGTTAGGGAAGCTCATTAAGTTTGGCTTCTCCGTTTATTTCAAGCACATAAATGTACCGGAAATGAGACATAAAATTGCATTTCTAGAATAAACACAGAACTTTGCGCTTCCTTAAATATTTGCCAACTCAGGCCATAAATTTCTCGCACAAACGGCGCAAATTAATTCAATTTGGTTAAACCATTGATATAGTTATAGTCGTGTATCTGATATACATGCGAACTATGCTTGGATAAGATTAAATTAATCGCGGTGATTTATGTGAAATACAATTGGGTTAATTGATATGAGAGCTTACCTGTTTGGCTGGAACTGCAGCTCGATTGCCCGAACGCTTGCCATGGGCTGTAAATAAAAATAAATACAAAGGAAAATTTAAAAGAAAATTGTGTAAGAAAGAGAGTACCGCACTTACCGCCCCAACAGGAGTGTCCATATTCCAAGCAGGAGCCTGAATCAGAAAAATGGCAAGAAAATTCATATTAGTTAACAAATTTAGAAACAAATCATCATCAAGCTGAAGAGTTAAGTCATTGTCGGAAAATTTATGTGTGGAAAAGCTCATGCTGTGCAGGTAAAGCTGGAAAGGGGTAGGAAAATGTGGCTTAAAATGTCAAACAGCGGGGCAAATGTCGTGGCTTAAAAAGTTAAAGGTTTCATGGCCTGTAACCTTTAAAATATATGTGCCATTACCTAAGAGGAAGAGGGAGAGGGGGAGTAAGAGGGACAGGTAATAAGTGAGCAGCTGAGTAATGCGCTGAAAAGTACTCAGGTGTGGCGAAAGTGCGTGCTTAACACAATGTATCTGGCGTGTGTTATGAACCATTATGCAATGTCCTTGGATGCTGCAGCTAGCATTGTGTTGGCCAACGAAACTAATCGTACAAATGGATGATGGCCAAAAGCAGCCCTCAACACAATAGACTTGGCCATCACACAGTTGGCTCACATGTCAGCACAAGGTGTCAAAAAGTCAACACTCAAGCAGATGGGTATTCAGAGCATAATGGCACAGCATCTCCAGGCAACAGGCAGCAGGCAGAAGTCATGCAACATTGCTACAGTGGAACAGTGGCACAGTGGGCCAGTGTCACATGTGTGTGCTGCACTTCAGTGTTGGTAAGACCTTTGCATAAGCTGCTACAGTGATAAAAATAAATGCTCTATCACGTGGTTGTTGAACAACAAATTGACTCTATCTATCGACTCGACATAACTGAACTTGTGCTGTTGCTAACGTTCCCTTATCCGCCACACCTTCCTTTTTCCCCCCCTCTACTAACATATGTTGAATGTGTAATCATTTGTCAATTACTTAAACCATGGATTAATTGCGGTTGACGGGCCATCAGAGATAGCCAGTCTCACATTGAGTGGGCTATCATTAGACGGCTAAAGAGGACTTCTTTGAAGCCTCTAATTAACATGCCCTTCCCCTTCCATCCTAAGCCCATTCCATACTCTACTGTGGTGTCAACCCGTGACGTTGTTGTTGACCCTCTCTGGACTAATGTCTGCTCTCCATTTTATTTTTATAGCCCTACACAAAACGTGGCACATTAAAGTGGAAACTGTTGCGCCATCAGACTATAAACTTTATTTTTAATTGTCCTCCCTGCAAACCTCAACAATTACACCTCAATCTAGCCAATATAAATTCATTAGCTTTTTACCTAGCCTTTTTTTTAAAGAAATTTATTGTGTGCTTTCGTCGGGGGAATCACAGCGCAATTAAAATGATTTTGGAGTCGCCAAACTGGCTAACTTCGAGTCATTTTGAATTTAATAAAAGTGATCTTTAAGTAATAAAATGTTAATATTTTTGAACTTATTAAAAGTGTAGATACATTTTATATTTTAAAAAAAATCAATGTTATTCCTTGTTCTCTGTTTTCTTTGTCATAAATCAACCTGAACCTAACCCAATCCATTGATCTATTTTTTATCTGCAATTTACTTCAAAGGCAAATGCCGGCAATAATTACAAACTTAACTGGAACAACTATTGTTCAGTCCTACGGCAACTATCTCTATTTAGTGTGTGTTTGTGTTGTTGTTGTGGGTGGTTAAGCATAACCCGAACTAAGCCACAAACACCCACAACTGCAATTGTGGTGTCAATTGGACGCTTGCAGGCGGCACAGCTTGAGTGGTTCACACGTTTTTACGCTGTGTCAGCAAAACGCTCTGCTTTTACTTCTTCTACTTCTTGCTACTCATTGTTGTTGTTGTTGTTGTTGTAGTGTTTCCCACTTAGTTGTTGTTGCTGGTTGGATTAATTTACGACTGCAATTAAAATCATTGGGGCATTTTGTCTGACAATCGAGCCAGGTGACAACAGAACGTAACCAAATTTGGGCCAGACCAAAGATCAACAGGAAAATGTGCATAAAATAGATAATGCGTATTACAATTTGCAATAACAACAGCTTCGAATAAGGTAGTTCAAGCACGATATGGCCCACATTGATACGGTAATACGGTAAGCGGAATAGGGATACGTGTTCAATATCACGGGGAATTCTTAGAAGGAATTTTAATGACGCATTTTGGTGATTGGCAGTTTCGCCATTTTTATTATTTTCTGATGCATACTTTTGGGCTGCTTGTGAAATTCGTTATCATGTGGGAAAGCCTATGATAATTGAATAGTTGCTTAATAAATACGTTAAAAGAATAGCGGGTTTTTGTTGACAGTTTTATAAATAAATTAATGGATATAGGTGCCTTTAAATAAATATAGTTTGAAACTATTTTGATGCATACTTTTAGGATGGAGAAAAAATGATACTTCAAACTTTGAAGTTCAAAGTTTAGAGCTAAATCAAAATATTAAACTATAATAAATTGGGAACAATCTTTCAATGCAATCTATTCCCTTAACTAATCTTTCCAGGATTAAAAATGTAAATGTGATCCCTAAAACTTTGTTGAAATTAAAAGGAAAGGTAAATATTATAAATTTATATATAATTCAGAAATAGATCGAGTTGGAACTAAAATTAAAATTTAATCGTGCCTAAAAACTGCAAAAAAAATAATTTTATTACTTAAAATTAATTATCAATAAGAAGCATTAAATAAGTTTATTAACATAAGTTTTTCCAGAACATATTTCCAACTAAGTAATTGATTAGTTTAAAAAATATATATCTCTAAGCAAAAAACCAATTTGTATTTTAAAAATGATAGAAAATTCAAGAAAATCTGTTATAAAGTGAATAAAGTACGAAGCAACTTAAACCGGTGACTCAACTTAAAACACAAATACTTCAAAGCATGTGTAATTAAATTAGCATATCTGATTAAAGTTTTCATTCATAATTTGCACATTTAGTAGAATATTAGCATACATTTTGCTATTAACATTTCCTAATTAATTACGCAGAAGTTTTAATTATTGTTTACCTGTCACGAGTGTAAAGAGCACCACAAATGCCAAAATAGTCCAGTTAAATTTATAGTACCACATTTTCAACAAGATCTTTAGACTTTTCTTTTACAACAACCGACTGAACGTAACAATTTTTAAGAAAATTCCTTTTTGCTTTAACAAAACTTTGCCAGCTGATGCAGTTGCCACTGAAGTTGGTGCAAGAAAAACTGAACGTTGAACGTTGGTATTAAACTGCGTTGAGTTTAGAAACACTTTTTGAATTGCCAACAAAATGCGGCTGACTTGCGGCTTTTATAGCTAGACTGCAGGCTAGCACAGCCGTTAAGGCCCCCAAAAGATAACGGGGCAGCCAATACGAGAGCGAACGAAGCGAGATACGAAAACGCCAACGCACGAAGCGAAAGCCACCAATGAAAAGCGAGTATTAAAATCCCACACTGTCTACAAAAAGGGGTGTGGGATGATGTGGGGAAGTTATGAAATCAGAAGACAACTTGTTGCAACTACAGCTTGGAGCATGTTGCAAAGGAAAACAAGGAAAACACACGGTAAATTTTTATGCTCTTTAAAGAAAAAACGCAAACTGAACAATTGTTTATTCTGGTTTCTCTAACAGCTTAATCGCTAAGTATTTAGTATGTGTTTAGAGTAGTGTCTTTTTAGCTACCAAATGGAACATTTCATCATTTAGTTTCGAACGCAAGTGTGTAATTATGTTGCTTGTGGTAATGGTGGGTGGGTGGGTGGTGGTGGTGGTGGTAGTTATAGCTGAAGTGGTGGTGGTAGTGGAAGTGGAGGTTCTATTTGTAGTGTTTGCAGCTCCGATATGTGTACATGAAGTGCAGTACATATATATTTGTATATGCCTATCCGTGTGTATGTGTGCGAGTGTATCCTGTTGTCGTTGTCGTTGTTGTGGCTAATTTTCTACTCCAGTTTGGCCAAAATGTCGCTTTCGCGGAACAGCACGTACTCGCGTTTGTCATCCATGTCGACCTTGGTGCCACCGTATTTGGGCAGCAGTACACGATCGCCTTCCTTGACGGCCACGGGCAAGTGTCCAGCTCCAGCAGGATTGCGGGCACCGGGTCCAACGGCAACCACCACGCCCTGCATCTCCTTGGGCATAGAATCCTCTGGGAGGAGTATGCCCCCAGCTGTTGTGGTCTTCACCTCGGCACGCATGATCAGAATGCGATCCAGCATCGGCAGCACCTTCTTGATGACGCTCGACATGGTCCTACACGAGGTCAAACTGTACGTTTTCGAAATCAACATGATCGCAGTAAAATAAAATTTTTAAATCTGTTTTACGAAATTTTAAACTATGTACTATTTTTTTTTTTTAATTATTTGTTTTTTGTGTGTGTTTAAGAGTTTGGGGATTTAAAGACCGTTTTGCTCGATTGCCAGAAGCAAACTAAATTGTGTGTGAGTATAAGAAATTATAGCTATTTTTTTTTCGTGTCAGGCCTACTAGATTTCTTAAATTATTTGCTGCCATTTTACAGCCAACTTAGATTTGGGTTCACTCTAAAAGTTTTTCACTTTCACAGCTTTCACTTGGATTCAGCCACATGCTTTAAAGAACTTTGCGGTAACTAAAAGTATGCGAGTATAGGTGTGTTGGTGAGTGTATTCTTTAAGACACTGTAGCTAAAAGGAGACAAGGGGTGTACTAGGTATGTGTCTGTCTATCTTTCTAAGTGAACACCTTACTCTTTCAGTCCTTAAGAAATGGTATGGAAGTAATTGAGTATGAAAGCTAATTATTTTGTATATGTTCTATTTGATGTGTCCTAACTAAATCTGAGTAGGATCATACAACTATATCATGTAGCTCCAATGGGATTAAATAGTAGAAAATGAGTGATGTGTATGGAAAACTATTGTGTTTATTTAAAGTTATAAATTAATCATTAAAACTGCCTTTAGACAGTCTAGAACGAACCAGTGATATATAAAGTTTTAAATTAAAACAGGGTCTTTTTCAGTTAGCTCGCTTGTCTTAAACTTCTCCCAGCAGTTTTCTCTGCGTGTAGCACATTTCTTGGCGTTAATGCGCTTGTTTTGATGAAATTCCCACGCTTCAAGCGTCAGCGCCACCTGTTGGCAATGCCACCAACTAACTATTATGTGCATGTGTGTGTTCTTGACTGTATGCGTGTCTATGCGCTGTGCACTGTGTGTGTGTGTTTCCTGTTTGGCTTCTTGTTTTAACGTTTGGCTGTGAGTCGCTTTTTGCCGCACTTGCAAACAGTTAATTCCCCAACAATTTTTTTCCGCTCATTTCATTTTTTTTATGCTCTGTTGTTGCTGTCGTTCTCCTTTATGTTGCTGTTGTTGTTGCTTTTGTTGTTATTTCCCGACTCGCTCGTAAATCAAAATATTTCACATTTTCTACGTCATTTTGCGGGCGGCTTTCTGTCAGTGGGTGTGTCTGTATACGACAGTAAATGAGCTTGTCTGTGTGTGAGTGTATGTGTGTGTATTTTTTGTATGTCTGTGTGCATTATTTCTTTTTGCTAGCCTTTATTTTTGCGGTATTATTCCATTGGCTTTTTGGTTTTTGCGAGTTGAACGTGACGTACATGGAAACTTTTTATGCAGCGAATATAATAATAATACTCTATGAAAATGGCTTCTAGAAGGATATAGGTAATGTGTGAAAAGGTTTGTAACAGGCACAAGCAGCAGTACAATAGATTATAAAGATCATCTAACTGAACCAACGAATGGTACTAAAAGACCCTCAGTTAAAAAGGAAGTGTATTGAAATGTTAGTTTAAGAAATGTTATAGAAAAAAAAGTTAAGTTTTGCTGTTATGTGGAGGAATAACTATATTTAAGCAGGCAGCGGATACAGTTTTAGTTGACACTGTCCAAATGCAACTTTATTCTTGTAGCAACCTACGAAAGACCTAAAGGAAATATTTTCTTTGGAAACAAATGTTTATTTCGTAGTAAACACCACTTTTGAACATGAATAAATAAACATAAAGCTAAGTATATTTTTGTTATGTTGGTATATTAACAAAAGAAGAAACTTACGGCTTCAGTTTGACTGAAAATGCTAAAAATATAGCATGCTTCTAGGGGCAAAGTGAAAGCTTGTCAATAATTGACTTATTTACACACAATGCGGTCACTCTAATACTACAAACCTGTTCACGCCAAACTGAGAAAAGTATAAGCTATAGTATTTAAGAGTATTTTTCAGTCTATAGCCCTCGTCGCACTTACACACATTGTTTGAAAAACATTTTTTTGGAGTTTATGGTGTTTACGGCATGCTGCGCTTTGGAATCCACATATCAGACTGACGCATTTATCTAGAATTTATGAGGACAGTGTAGAAATACACGCACTTTCCTACGTAAGCAAAAATACCATGATAATATATATTTGAATGCAGCTGAAATGGGTGTGAATTCAATCACACCTGCAACAACAGTGTATGAGGGGGTGTGTGTGGATGTCAGGCGTGTGTACTTGGATTTTGTCTTGCTCACTTTACCCTTTTTGCTGATTGCATTTTCATATTAAATGCATTTCCGACTCTTTGCGACACTTTCTCCCACATTACTCATACGCCCAATGTGCAGTGCTTTTTCCTTGACCTTGGCAGATTATGGGGTCTAAGACAGTAACGGGGAATGGCTTCATTAACATATTATTTGTGCATGCAAGCGACGTACACTTTTCCATTCCGGGTGCCAAATCGAAATCGATAAAATTTTGTTTATACGCATTAAGTTGAATCAAAATTACATTTGTCACTTTAATGCCGCTGAAATCTTAAAGAGCTAAAAATAATCAACTTGCAGAAGCCTTAGCAATGAACAACACAATAATCATACTCAATGAATTACTTAACATAGTTGTACAAATAAAATAACTACCAAGCAAAAGCTTCGCTTCCGACTTATCACGCAGCTGAACCTTGCCCCGGGTCAGTTATAGAATTTCCCAGCAGCAGTTACCGCACAGTTTCCACTCAGTTTGCCAGTTGATGTTTATAAGAATAGCAATAACTTTTAGCTTACTAACTCAATGAAATGGTTTGGTTTTAGAGTTGAGTACTCGTAATAACATAAAAAATGTTATGATATTAATTATTGCAAATGTTATTGTTCTGCTAGAATAGTAATCAAATGTTAATAAATAAACTATACTGCATGCTTGATTAACCGACATTTTTTCAACACAGTAAGCACTCGTGAAGGTGAACTATTAAACCAAATACAGAGTAATTTATTTTAATGATTTAATTAAAACAACAAAATTAAAATTAACTCTTTTGTTTAATGTTTGAAACTTTATTTTCATTATGTAAAATACAAAAAATAAAAACAACTTTAAGCTTATTAATTTTTAAATTAAACAAATCACAGTTTTCATTGGCGCTAGGTGCAATTATCGAATGACTACTGTATGTGGAGCGTGTATAATTTTAATGAAATTAGTACAAGGAATTTGTCCACTGCTTGATTAATTTATTAAGCCAATTTAGTAATTATAAAAGAACGCTGCTGGTTTAATTTTATGCGCCGTAAACTATTAAAATTATATGTAAACTGTAGAAAACAGTTATAAATATATAATATACTGTTGATGTGAGATACTGAAGACTAGTTTAACAATTCAATGATTAAGTTACTAAATATTAAATGCGTGATTGCATTGCCTTTGACATAAATAACAATAATTGTAAATAAACAAAGCTAAAAACTTGTACTAAAAGGCTTTGGTAGCAGCAGAGAGCAAAGAAAAAATATGAGAAAAATAACTTATTGATAAACAATCGAGAGGAAAACAGTAAACTGCACAGATTGGCGACAAATTCGCGGCACTAGATAAATATCGATAATAGGATTCTATTCAAAAGACTATAATTAGTAGCATTGTGAATTGCAAACAGCAAATTACAAATTACGAAACCAGCTGCGACTTCGATTGCAGCAGTCGTTCGTTGAGAGCAGTCTACGGAGACGGAGAACGAGAACGAAAACGAGAAAGAGAACGTATAATCAATGGCATGGAATATTACTCATACGACTCGTGGCACAAACCTGCATTATTGTCTGCTTCGATTCATTTGATTCGCGTTGCGTTTGCGTTGATGAGTTGAGTGTTGCCGTCCGACGCAACCGATGAGATGCTAAATTATGCCGCGAATTCAACGATCCTTTGGTGTACTTCTTACCCAACAGCACAGCCTGTAAGAAAGTTGGAATTACAAAACAATTTAAGCCAAACTTTTAGAAATAGTACTCACTTTGAAAGCCTCTCGAAATTTGTTGCTCATGAGGTTGTACAGCAGCGGATTAATACAGGTGGAGAGATAATAGAGCACACCCGAAATGTATGTCATCACCGTGTAAAGCAGCTCATGATGATCATGCAACTTGGCCTCTTGGGCGGTCGCATAAATGGCAATCAGACGCTGTGCATGGAATGGTGCCCAACACAGAAAGAAGCAGATGACAACGGCGACTATAAAAACGACAAGATAAATAAACAAACAATTGTACGATAATACTAATAACATTCAGTTACAGACACTCGCCATGCGATTGTATCACACTTTTTTTGTTGTGTGAGTTCTTTTTTCTCTCATTTATTTTGTGTGCTTTTTTTTTTTGGGACACACGCGCTCTTCATAAATGTCAGACGCTATAAATTGGCCAGTGAATGGCTGATTAAATGCGCCATCGTTGTCAAACCCCTCGCTGGGTTAACTTAATAGCAGGGTATTAGGTTGCTTGAGTAAACTAATAGCTGGGCCAAATTTTAGCATTTAACCGAAGAAGAGTAATATATACTATTATAAAGATGGTTAACTCTGTATGGTGGATTGATTATAAATACATAAAAAGTCAATGTTAGCAATATAAAATTAGACAAGTAATTTGATGTGCATAAAATGGTTATTTTGGTCGAGAGACGCTCTCTTATTTTTATGCTCCTTAAAATAGTACAAAATATTTGCTACTTCCAAATGTTTGCTCAAAATATTAGCAAAATTTTATTTGCTGTTCTAATTACTTTACCAAATAAGGAGCAATTAGTTTCCGTAGTGTAAAGACATATCAATTAAATTTACTACAAACAGAAATCTGATCTAAGCGAACTACAACAAATATTTGCTTAGTTTAATAACCGTTTTAGGTAGGTTAAAACTGCAAATTTCAAGGGGTAAAGTTGTGACTTGAAACCAAAAAGTATGAGAGCGTATGTCTAGCCAAAAACAGCGAGTTTTTCTTTTAATATACTAACTTTGTTTGTCTCCTAATTTTACATCAATTTATAAAATCTTGACTCTTTCTTAAATTAAACTTACCCAACATTCTAAGCACACGTCGCGTGCCATAATGATTGAGACGTCCGCGCACAGAGCTCAGCTGGGGACCAGTAAGGGAGCCGCTACCCGCATAGCGATAGAGTATTGTGTCACTTGGAGCTTTCTTTATTTTCATCGTCACCTTCTGCGATCTGTCCTCACTAGCCGCTGCCCCACCTCCAATCACATTGGAGCGATAGAGATGCAAGCCAATGCAGATGTAGAGCACCAGAATAATCGACATGGGAGCAAAGAAGAAGATGAACGTGGACAGCTGAAACGAGTGTTGTATAATAACGCGAACCACAACACACTTCTGAACGCCCTCATAGCTGTTGATGCCGAACTGAGCAGCCTGTGGTATGGCGGTAATCACAGCCAAAGTCCAGATAAGAATAATGATGCGAATCGCACGACTTAGTTTACTCATGGCCTGGCCCAGAAACGGATGACAAATGGCCATGTAGCGTTCCACGGTGAAGGCCGTTATGGTCAAGACGGTGGCATTCGCAGAGGTTTCGGCCAACAGCCCACGACCAATGCAAAAGTATTCACCAAAGACATACGGGTACTTGGACCAAATGAAGTACATTTCCTGTGGCACACCCGATAGCAGGAGCATAAAGTCCGATATGGCCAGGGAGAAGAGATAGTAGTTGGTAGCCGTGTGCATGGAACGATTCTTTTTGATGACAATGCAGGTGCTGATGTTGCCAACGACGCCGGTGAGAAAGATGAGGCAATAGACGATCGTGACGGGTATTACGATGGCCAGCGGATCACGTTGAGCGCCAAGCACTAACACTACAGCACTTTGATTAAAAACATCCAAAGATGCCGCTGCTGACGTCGGCGTTGGCGACATGACGCGTCTTAAAGTTACTTGTTTTTGGACTTTTTGTTTTTATTTTTCGCGGTTTCTTAAAAGTTTGTTAACTTTTTAGCGTTTTGTTTATATTTTTTCAAAATTTCCACTTGATTAAAATTTGAATTCCGATACCGCTACGCCGTTTATCCGGCAATGTCTCCTCTTATGCTAATTATTATAATTTGTTGTCACGACCGACGACCGACGACCGAATAAAAAGCAACAGCCGTCGCATTCCCGGAGACATAAAGCTCGAGAGAGATTCAACTTGTCTCTAGCACGCAACATATATTAGCGAATATTCTTAGAGACGAGGTCGACCCACCTGGAGACGCACCTGTGACAGTCTGCCGTCTACGCGGAGACGTGTACCTGTTTGTACCTGCAACTGTCAAATCTAATTTTGGACCAAAACACAGCCAAAAAGTTCTGCCAACTTTTAACTTAACTTCTAACTGTCAATTTGTCTGCAGAACTCGCGAGCCGAAACCGAATCAAAATCAGAAAACAAACCGATTTTCAATCTGAATCCGAACCGTTCGCTTGCTCGCTCTAAACCTATCTGATAAGCAGCTGCGCTACAATTCCATTCAGATTTCTATCTACAGTGAGTGCGACATGTCGCTGCCTCGGTCGCAGTCGCAGTTGCGGTCGCCGTTACCGTTGCCGTCGCTGCTACTGCCAGCGTCTCTGCGGTCAGTCATGTGCATGCTCATAAGTATTTCGCTCTCAGCTTGAATTTGTTGCTGTTTTTTCTGTATTTTTGTTGTTGTTTTTTTTGGTTTTTTTTTGCTTTTTTCGGCTCACAGCGTAAAAACGCAGCCCCGCGAGCCAACAATAACAACAAGCCAATAATGAAACCTCGCATTCGAGACTAACAAAATAAAAATAAAACCAGCAAAATAAGTTTTTCGCTACGCGAATGCGTTTTGTCTTTTTGGTTGCTATCCCCCTACAAGACCCCACTTCCTCTTCCACTTCTCCCTCCTCCACCCCCTTTCACAGCCATACTACACTCCTTCCACTCGTCATGCTCGCCGCTGATGAGTGACATTTTCCCTGGCCCGTCATATATTCATTCATTTATTTTATTTCGTTTAGCGCCACACTAACTAACTCGCCAGCCCCTGCGCTCCGTCGCCTCTGCCCCGCCCTCATTGGTGTCAAAGTGCGTGCGCTGCCTTTGAAATAATCGCAGACGACAGTGCAGTTAGAGCTTAGCTATAAAGTAGCTGGTTTTGGCTATTTTATTGTTACTTAGATTCATACATTTAAGGAATTTTTTGGAGTTTAACTTTTATGTAATTTAGTGCTTAAAAAAAATTGAATTTGGGCTTAAAAAAATGTCTTTTAGAACAAGCACAACTAAACCTTGCTGCTGTACTAAAAATATGAATTTAAAGTCGCTACGAGAAGTACATACTGATAACCCTAAGCTCCCAAATTTAAATTTATAATTTTTGTAGATTTAATAATTTTGTAAACTATTTTTAGCTATTTGGCAAATCAATTAGGTTTGGTTAGCGGGCTCAGAAATCTGCGCAACACTGTCACATGTAAGCACACGTTCTCACACGCTGTCACACACACTAACACACACTCAGTTGCTGGTCCAGTGTGTGCTTCCCCTACCCCAAGTGTTTGTTTATCTAAAGCTTCGACGTTTGTGCTTTTGCAGGCGGGCTTTTAAAAGCTCTGCTCAACTAAGTGCAACCGTGTCGTTTTGTCAGTTAATAAATCGCATCTTCAATGATTTACTAGTGATGTAAGTGCCCTACAGATTACAGTTAGCCAAAGTACTTGAATTTTATTTGCCACGTTTATGCCATGAAAATCACGATAATTTATGATTAAACCTAATACAGTATCTATAAGATACTTCGGTACATATTTTCCAAATTTGCCTATCTTTTTAAAGTATTATTAAATTAAAACACTTTTAATTGTGCGACATCAATATTATTAAATTTTATTTGAAAAGTCGAGTGTCAGCTTAAAGTCAACTTAACAGATATTGAATCATTATGCATTAAAACATATGAACGGAAGTAAATTGTGAATATATTTTGAATATTTCACATAGCGTATTGTAAACTTAGGTAATTAAATATATCCTTAAAACACTGGACTCTTTTTCAACCAGCCATTACCGGCTCCATTAAACGGATGCTCATTTTAAGTTTTTAGACAAGTTATATGGGAAGAACCAATCATATAAAACTTGAAACTCTTCAACATTAGTTGGAGTTCTTAGCTGGGTTAAGATTTATTGATTAGCATATTATATATCTTATTATTAAATTGGATATCCCCGATATACATTTATAAAAAATAAACCAAAATATCTTATTTCATAGCAGCCTCCATCAGAAATCAAATTTCATTAATTTTTTATAGTGTATCGTAAATTGTAAAATACATTCATCAGATACATTTATAGACATCTATATATTGTTGGTTACTAAAATATTAAAATTCAGTTCTCAAATCCTTTCTAACGATTTCTGTAAAAACTCGCAGACTTTTGTGGAATTGAGAACTTATCTGATTTGGTTATTTGAGTATCTTATATGTGTAAATACTTGTAGATATGGCCAAATCTCGGGCAATTACTAAGCATAAACATGAAGTTTGGCATCGATTATAATAAATCTATATATGTATGCATTCATTTGTTTATAAAAGATATTGAGTAAACTCGTTAAGACATTTAACATTTATATTTCATATCTATGTATATATTCTTGTAAATATTATAAGTATTTCAGCAGTTAATGCTTTTGTTTACTGGAAACTCAAGTTTCAAATATCTCCGATTTTTTAAATGTTTCAAACTCACAATCATAGTCTTAGTCAAGCTCGTTTTGTTGTCTTGTGTAGTCTAGTTTATGCTTGGTTTTTGTCTCTACAGATTCCACCTTAATCACATCATTAAAGATTAACTATTCATTTTAAATATGGATAAGATACTTTAAATGTTTGGTTATATGTAAGAAGGAGGTAATTTTAAGTACATTGACATGTATTTTCTATTTGGCATGTATTTGTATTATTGTTTGAGTTGAAAACCTTAGGTTGGTTGTGCTAATTTATGGCTAGACAAGGTTCAAACTAAAAATATGCTAAGTAGTATAAATAATTCTATGATTTCACCTCAGTTTTGACCAGAGTTTCTCCACATTTCCACTTCTTATAGCCACTAAAATTATTTGGTAAATGTAAATAATTTATGGACTTATTTCTTATTAGATACGTAGTGTAAATAATAAATAGATTCGATCGTATTGCACTGCTCCCGATCCTTTAGACTCTTTTAGCTTATCTTTATACTTTTCTAATCTCTTATTCCTTCTTTGCTATTGATCGTTCTCCGTCTTCTACTCCTTATCCTTTATCCTCCCCTGCTCCAGCTTATACAACAATTTCGATTATCTCGGGTTCGTCCTCGTCGTCAGTTCCCCAGCCTTCGTGGGGATTGTTCTCGTCTAGTCAGTGAACCTGTCTCTCCTGCTATAACACCACCTGCTTCAATTCAGGCAACTTCTCCGACAGAATCTTTTGGGCAGCCACCATGTCAAGATCATCAAAGCCGCAGACTATTAGCTCTCTTAAATTCTTAGCTTTATCTGCAATGTGCTGGAATGCTTGCAGGGTCAGATCACAACAGTTGCTAACGTTGAAAGATCGCAATCGCTTGAGATTGGTGATAACAATACGCACTGCCTCATCGTCCAGCAATGTGCAGCTGGCCAGCGAAATCATTTCGAGGGCAGGACAATTAATGCTAACTGCCTCAAAGCCCTCCATGTCCAGCCGATTGCAGAAGTCCAAGTGGAGACCCAGTAGCTCTGGTAGATGCAGTGCCTCGATGGCCAAGCTATTCGTGACATTGCGACATCCTCGTATGTGGAGATGCCGCAGACCACGCAGACGAGTAATGGGATATGGATGCTCGCCAAAGCCCAAGAAACCGCTGTCCGTAATCTTGGAGCAGTAATCAATCCGGAGGACACGCAGCAAAATCTGATGCTGAAAGATCGTGGCTAAAGTTTTGTCCGTAGTCGCCTGACGACAGTTGTCTAGACTGATCTTCCGAAGATTGGGTAAACGTTCGAGCATTGTGCAAATGGATTCCTCGTCAATGGAGCTTACATCCTCCAGATAAAGTTCTTGCAGTGTGGTGTTTATCTCCGAAGTGAGACCCTCGACCAATCCCTGTCCGGTTATAGCCCTACAATAGGCCATGGTCAGGACCTGGAGACAGCCGCTCATCTGTCGCAATGCCTGGACACAGCGCACATCCAGCTGGACGCAAAACATGACATCTATGGATCGGAGTGTTTTATGCCACTTGCTGGCAATGAGTATCAACATTTCGTTGGTCAGCGATAGCATTCCAGTAAGATCCAGTTGCTCAATCTGTGCACTTTCCGGTATGGATTCCAAAATATCCTCGAGCAGCACCAGATGACAGTTCCCGGAGAGCTTCAAGGTGCGCAGATTGTCCATCAGCTCAAAGGCCAAGCACCAATCGTAGGTATCGATGCCAGGTGAACAACTGAAGAAAATATCCAGCGTCTCCAAGGTCGGCGCATGATCGTAGAGCACCTCCAGCAATGCATCCTCGTTGGTGCGTCGATACTCGAATTGTAGGTGACGCAAACGCACCTTATTCTCCACACGACGCAGTTGCATAAGCATTAGCAGCTTCAAGGACGAATCCAAGCTGACGCCATCGCACTCAAAACCGGTAAGGTGACGAAACTGCTTCAGATTGATGCCATCGACGGACATGCAAACCTCCTCCAGAAAATTGGTTGTGGCTATTTTCAAAATCCTTAGATTGGGTAGTTTTCCATTCATGTTGCGGAACACAGGTGAGTGACGCACCTGCATGTCCCCCACCTTTTTGCCCACCAGCTTCAGAAACTGCTCCAATTCGCGACTTTGTGTCAAGTCACGCAACTCGACGCATTCAAAGTTAAGATACGAAATTCCTCGCTCCACATGTGACTTCATTTCCTTGAGATTATCCTTGGTGACCACCACTTTGCCCTTGTTGACGAAACAGCGTCGATTGACCAAATCCCGACAACGCCAGGACACCAAACGCAGTTGCTGCAGGTCCAAGTAGGACAAATACGACATGATCTCAATCCACAGATCATTGGGCAGTACTTCGATATGGTTGCCACTCAGCGACGTTCTGTCTTCTTCAGCTGTGGCCGCCGACTCCATCTCCAAATCTTGTTTAGACTCCTGTAAAGGTATACACGTAGTTAAAAGTTAGTTCATCCCTTTGATTCAACAAGTAAATACATACGCTTTAAATATATGTATACAACTCCACTAGAGCTTTCGGGCTTACATTCTATACAATTTTCCACGCTTTTCTGCGTATATATTAACTATTTTTAGATACACCTAAAAGCCTCGCTTCTGGGAATTCAGCTGTTACCCAGGCAAGCACAACTTATAACGAATTTGTTGGAACTTTTGCGCTGCACTCGAGCCCGGATATTTGCAACCCCGTAAACCAGCTGCAGGAGACCCAAACTGCAGACATACCACCCAGCCACAGACCCCTCTCCAACCCCCTGGATGCAGTAACAGCAGTACAAGTAGCTGAACCTGTATATGAGTGTTAGATCGAGTAAATGGGCAAACTAAATCGAGTTAACATGAAATATACTTAAATCTGTCACACTTGCAATAAAAAATTTTAAGATACAAAGCATTTATTTTTACATTTCAGTTAAACTATTAAAAATTTCATATCATTTGTAATGGTAACTACCCAATATTAAGCCTTTTGTTGATAGGGTATTTGCTGTGCCTACCCCAATACACAGGTGATAAGATTTTCCCGGGAAACAGCCCTTACATCTACCGTTGCAGCGGGCAACATTGACATTGTTTACTACAATACATAGACACTGAGCTGAGCATAGATACAAACACACCCACACCTGTTTTTAAACGCACACAACACCCACACAGATGCAGTGCCCAGCTAGACAAGAGCTCTTCCACTTACCTGGGACTCAATGCACCGATTAAGGAAGGTGATTCTGCCCCGATCACGACGTTCAGCTCCGTTTCTGGATAAGTTATTTCCCATACAGACGTTTAATATATTATCATTGAATGTTTCTTTAATAAATAAAATTTACTTCCTGCATTTGCAGCACCCTCAAATTACGCACTTTTATATGCTGTTTTTAAACTCTTTCCACACTATTCACCTTATCAATTTGTGCTTTGATAACACTGATTGTTCGATTTGATGCTTGGTTTTCTCACTATTTATGTTTTTTCACTCATAAATGATTAAATTCAATTTAAATTCTTATTCGACAGCAACCTGTGCTCACAGTTCGAGTTACAAATTCCAAGTACCAATGGTAGGGAAAATTGAAGCAGACCACGCACAGGGCACACAGCTGTGTATCTAATAACGAAAAATCAAGCTGTCAGATACATTTGTGCAACTTCATAGATAAATTTTCCCTAGCAACGCATGCTCTCGTGCTCTCAGCAGTGCGCTCTCTCTTTCCCGCGCACGCATCATACTCCCCGTAAATGCACTCTCCCTCGTCCTCTCTCGCTCTTGCGCTCTTACTCTCAGCTCAGTTGTGCGCTCTCGCGTTGTTTATGTTTGTTGTTGCTGACCCACTTCCAAAAAAAAAAAACGACAACGTAAAAAAACAACACTAAAGTTCTGTTGCCAGCAGTGACCTTAGTTTCGTTGCGTAGGAAGTGTTAACGACGCAAACTGTTTGAAGTGTGTGAAGGGCTGACAAACAGCAAACACAAATTATACGATTATGTTACGCATAATTGCGTCAATAAATTTTAAGCTATAAAATTGCGCTAATCGCATTTTGCACAAACACTTTATTTAGGCACCGTGACATTAAACCCAAAGTTTATAAATGTTCGAACTGCACGTAATCTTTATTTACTTACCTTTAATAATAGTAAACACTAAATGTTAATCAATTTTATACAATTTGACAAATCCCAAAATTTTATTGCTGGCGCTCACTTAATATTCACTTTTGCTTGTAACGGTTAACGCAGCCAACTTAACAGATTTTTTTTTTGGAGCGTTGCCAGACTGTAGACAGCAAATATTATGGGTATTCTATAAATATACTTGGACTATTTCTTGATTTGAAAAACTAAATGGATTTTTTTTCTCTAATTGCATAAATTTATGCAGCAGTCCACGCTGGTGACCAAAACAAACCCAAAGAAAATCCATTATTGCGGTTCCATTGGGCCAAGCATTTATTTAAGATATGTACTCCGAATTAAGATATGTAAGTGTAACTGTAAATGTTGAGCCTTTGAGCATCCCTCTAATCCTATGCTAATCCTTTACAAACTATACCTGAGCAACTCGAGCAGAGTTGGCGCTGCCGCCTCTAAGGATGCGTCTGCTTGCCCAGACGCAGCGACGGACGGCGCATACCAGTGGCAGCAACCGCTGTGGACAAGCGAGGCAGGCGGGGATTGACGGGCGGACCCATTAGGCGGTCCGGACCCTCTGACGTTATGTGCTCACCCTGACCCTCGATGTGCGGCAATGGCGAGGCGGGAGACCACTCTGAGCTCGAGCTAGAACCGGGTGAGTCGGAGCTACAAAAAGGGGGTGTAAATTACTGCCTTTGGTGTTGGAAGATCAGACAGCTGACCTACCCAGCTGTGTAGATGGGCGGCAGCTTCTTCTCGTAGTTGCTGGTGCTGGGCGTAACGACGCCCGCATGTATCTCCTGCTGGTAGAGACCGTACAGCTCTCGCAGCTCATCCGGCAGCTCCACGTTGCCTTCCTCGATAAGGCGACGCTGCGAGCTGATGATGTCCTCGCATAGTCGTCGCTGCCGCTCTGCTCGCAGCAGCTGCAGATCTCGACGCCGTAGCTCGGCCTGGCGTGCCAACCGTTCCGCCTGCAGCGAGACCTTGTCCGCCTCCAGCTCGTGGACGCGGCAGAGCAGCGCGAGCAGTTCGCGCTCCTCATCGCTGGTGATGCGTTCGGGAAGCTCCTGTAAAAGAAACGTAGGATAAGCTTTGGTTTGTTTGAGGGGGAGTTCTGGCTATTACATCCTCTAATTTCACGCCCTTCTGACGACACAGTTCCAATTCGTGCTCTGTGTTCTCACGAATTTCCTTGTAGCGTCGCGTCTCCTTCTCAATGGCCGCCAGTTCTCCCCAGGCATTCTTCAGTGCTACAGATCCCTCCGACTCCAGATCTGTTTGGGTAGAGTGGAAAATTAAATGGTTAAAAAAGATAAAGTCGAAAAAGCCGACTTTTTAGGACCCTGTACTCATTCCGGAGTTAATATCACATAATCCTCTTGAGTACAGGGTCTAATAAAAACTCTAAGGAGCAGATAGGCTCCCTCTACCCACCGTCTTCTCCAGGAGCATCGTAGAGCTTGCCAGTGCGTCCTTGCCAGTGGGAGATGATCATGTGCTGACGCTCCGCGTCCAGTTCCAATCCAAGCAGGTGACTCTCCGCCTCAAGCAGTTTGCGCCGTAGCTTCATCTGCTGCTTGAAGGTCAAGACGATCTGTTCCCGTAGATAACGCAGCTCGGTTCTTCGCTGTTCGTTCAGCTCCTCGCTAGCTGGCTGCTGACCTGTCGCGGCTGTCGCTGTAGACGACGCGGCTGCCGCCGCCGCTGCTGCTGCTGCAGCTGCAGCTGCTCCGCTGCGAGGACGATCGGTAAGCATCTTGGTGCGCAGGCGGGTGACTTCGTCCCGCAGCTCGGAGACCAGGCTCTGGTAGTGCTTGGTGGGAAAGTTCTTGAATTCATCGACGTAGACGGAGCTCTGTAGCTTGGTGGTGATGCTATTAGCTCGATCTGCATAGACCAGTGTGTTCTTGGTCTCATCCCGGTGCTTGCTTTCCGGCGCCACGTGGGCAATCATTACCGTCTTGCAGCGTCCACTTAAAGCCTCCTTGAGCAATCGCGTGAGCTTCGAGTCCCTGTAGTTCACATAGCGGGCGCCACCCGAGAGCGCATTGATGCAGTTGCCTAGGGCGAGCAGACTTCTATTGATGTGAGCGCCCTCCTGCAATCGCTTGCCACGATTCTTCGTCTTCTTGGCCCTCTCCGAGCCGGCTAAATCGGTAAGGAAGAGTCGTCCCTGCTTGGTGCCTAGGGGTGTTCGGGTCTGCACTGTGATGCTGAGCAGGGCGTGGCTACGCGAAGATGTCTGATTGGCGGCCGTAGGTTCCATGGTTCGAGCTTTGTTACCCTTGAGAAGGAGACTGACCACCTCCTTCCGACTTGATGTGGTGATTTCGGAGAGTCCCGCAACTGTGATGCGTTGTCCCCGATGATCCTCCCGCAGTTCGAGTGGCCCGCCCGGATTCAGCAGATCCCGAATTAGTTCGTTGTAGATTTCCAGATACGAGATGGAAACCTTGCAGGCACTATCTGCGCCCGCGGCCTCAATGTACCCAAATATGTCCTCGATGGCGCGTACCATCAATCCGATATCCTGATTACTTACATCCGGTTCATGTCCTGCGGACGTGCCAGGTCCACGATCTCCTGTCGAAGGTTTTTTGCGCGGCACAGGACCCAGCATGGTATGTGTCTTACCAGAGCCCGTGGCTCCGTAGGCGAACACCGCCGCATTGTAGCCATTGAGGACATCCCGCACAAGCGGAGCTGTCGTTGTCCTGTAGACCTGTTCCTGGGTATCATTCTCCTTGAAGACGTGATCGTAGGAGTACTTCCGGGGTCGACTCTTGCCTCCATCGTCGTAAAGCAGGGAACCAGCTGAGATGACCTCGATGCAGCGTTCAGTGGCCTCTAAACTCGGACGCACACGCACTGCCACCTAAAAAGGGTCAAATCCCTTTAAATTGGCTCAAAGCAAACAAAGCACTTGGGACTTACCACCAAACGCTCCTCCTGCGCTGGCTGAGCGGTACCGAGTTGACGGCCTTGGGAGGAGGTGCTTCCTCCGCTGCTGCCCGACCAGCTGCTGGCCCCAGCACTGGCTGCCATCTTGATGCCTTGATCGGTTCAGATGTCCTTCGAGGTGATGGCTTAGCCTAGTCGACAAACGACGAACGACACAAACAAATGATTACAAATGGTGTCAATTTGTTGTCAACAATCGTAAAAATGTCATTAAGTGGGCGTGTCACTGCCGCCCCCCATTGATTCAGTGTTAAGTCCCATCTTAATGGATTGTAAACTTTCGCGCCAAGGTCTTCGCCGGCATTAACATGACTTGGCTAATGCGCTATAGGGCCACTAAGTCCTGTGGGCCTTGTTTACGAGCTAAGCTGGCCTATGTTGGCGTGTTTTTCACTTCAAACCGTGAACTTGAATAACTTGACGTGTTGCTGCGTGTCTTCGCATGCAAATCAATGGGACCCCGAAAAAACCCTTCCAAGAAGTTGGTATTCCCAAAACCCTATCCCAATCGGGGCTGTAACTTATTCAAATGCTATTCAACTCGTGTCCTTGAAACTAAATTTGTATACCCGCCTCTGTTGTGAAATCTTAACTATGTTCACCTATATAAATACAATCCTCTATACTATAAAAATAATGCTATAAAACTATCAAGGAAATAAAAGAAAATGGTCTTTAACTTAGCGAAAAAATTAATCAAAATTATTTTTAAACAGTTCTACAAATTTACCGTTAGTTGGCTTAAACAATTAAAGTTTACTTAGAGAATTTGAAAAATAAGTTCCAGGAATTTCTACTTTACTTTTCCAGCCTTTTGTCGAAACTTCACTGCCTAATTTAAAATTCTTTTAATTCAAATACTTAGTTACTTTATCAGATCTTATGGTTGACAGTTTCAAATGATATTTTTATCTTTTGACAGAGTGAAAACCCGCCAATTCACTCACCTCCCAAACACTTGACACTTCACACCTGTTTACTCAATTAAACCCACCCCAACTGTTTAATTTCCTTAAAAGGGAATCAATTATAAATCGTGCAGTCAGCGCAGTTAACTTGTTGGGCAAACAGTAACAGTAAAAGCCATGAATAATTTAGTTTGTTTTAGCCTTCGTATCAAAAACATGTCATTTTCATACGTGACACAAATTACAGGAATCAAACAGACAAAGTTCCACTACAAATTACAGAAAAGAACAAATATAAGTAGCTGTAAACATACTTCCTTGAGTACCTCTATATACAGGTGTGGACACATACTTTTGTAGCCAACTTTAATCAATTTGGCATTAAAATCGATTTGGGGGACTCAAATTCTACTAAAAAGCGACAATTTTTTTTAAGTTTTGTTGTTTGTTTTGCCTCGCTCCCTCCGCCTCTCTCACCCTCCCTCTCTCTCCCATTCGCTATATTTTTGTGTTTTTGTGGCTTATTGAATTTGTGTAAATTGCCAAGAGACACGACAAACCCGGAGTTCATTGCTGTCCGGCTAAAGTGCGGCAATGGCACCCGTGTCTTTGCCTTTATGGCCAACTCGTTGTTAACGCTTTAATATTGTGTGGAATGCCGCATTTTGATTTGTTTTTCCCCTAACCAACTGCCTCTTCCCTTCAACTCCCATTCCACCCTTCATAACCACCCCTTTCAGCCATAAAACAGCCGCTGTGGTCAGACAGAGATTATGTAGTTTGAGTTTGATTTGATTCATAGTGGAGCTAATTAGTAGCCGGTGTGTACACACCAAACTAATGGTGTGTCCGTTTGTGTGTGCCTCCAATGAGCATTCCTTTTCGAAAGCCATAATTTTTCACTTTTAGCCCATTTTCATAACGATACGTGCGGACAAAACGTGTTCAGATTACATTTATTTGGCCTAAACCACTCAGTCGACCAATTTGCATGAGAATTGTCAGTAAAAAAACGGAATTTTCTTTATTTTATTTACTCTGATTTGGAAAAAGTAATACTAAAAAAAATAATGTTTATGGCTAAATTATGCAATTCAATTAGGTTTTACCCAGATAAAGTTTCAGATTTGGGCTCTGAAGAGTTCCTGTAAATGAAAGCTGATTAATCAGTTATGATTAAATATAGCATAAGCTATGAAAGTTGATAGTCATTTATTTAATTGAATTTTTCTGTGGAATACTTTTAGAGGAGACAAAAAGGAGTTAATTAATGATAGAAACTGATCTATCGAGCAGGAAAAAATCTATGTAATTAAGTACAGATTTAGACCCAAACTAAAAGTAAAAGGCTAACAATTCCGTCTTTAAACCAATCCATTAAATTTGGTAATGCACTGTGATTAAATATATATTCATCGTCCTTTGGGAATAAATGTATAGAGAAAAAGCTTCACTTATTACCAAAAGTACTCCACTTTCGTTAGTTTTTATCCCCGTAAAACAAAACAAAACCAAACAAAATAAAGTCCACTCTAGTAATTATATGTTGACAGTGGATGGAAACGAAGGGGAAGTGTGATTGATGGTCAACAGTGGCGGTGAACAGTTAATTACTGCAGCGAAGTCCTCCTTGCGTTCGTCTGGCTATTTATAGAACTCATCAAATGGCATGAGCAAGCGTAATCATATACTTAGTAATAACTGTACGCATACTGCTGCCACTCACTATGATGCTTGCTAAAGGGATTTTCCACGCCAAAAATTGACGTCACTTTTTTGCACAGTGTAGTGTAAACTTTCAACCTTCAAGTTGGTCAATTAGCGGTGTTGCCGCAATTAAAAACTCCGGAATAAGCGATACAAAGGAGGTGTGCGTGCTGCAATCTCAAGAACTTGGCCCGTACTTTAAGTGGGCCAACTTCTCCGCATTGTTTACATTAGCTACCAAAGTTTTCGCATATTTCGCACAATTCAAAACAAAATGGCGGCGTTGGCCCCAATCGCAACATGAATCGAATACAGGCAGTAAAACTGTCAAATACCCTGTAGTCAGGCTAGTTTATGTTAATGAGTTTACTAAGCAGCTGTACTGTAAAGCAAGTGTACAGCTTTTGTCAAAACGAAAGAGGGGGGCAGAGATACGACTTTGTAGATTGCATGTGTGATTTGTGGAGCAAACTCACTGCGCTGTCTATCTATGCATGCTTGCCGGTGTGTGTGTGCGTGTGTGTTAGTTTGTGCAAGCAGTGGAGAGCGAGCAAAGGAGAAGACAACAGACTGCACTGATTGGCTGTGTCTAAGCAAGCGCCAAACAGCATCCACAATGCGCTCTACGATTAGCATGGAGTCCACTGCGTTGAGAGCTTGAATTTAGCATCCACAGCTGGCAGCAGATGTCCGTTAAATATGAATTTAGATTTTAAAAGAAATTCATTTATAGTTACACTTTATCGAACTATTTTAAGTAAAAATACGCTTAGTAAATTCTTAAATCCACTTTTAAAGCTCTTGATTTCGTGATTCCTATGCTCCGCTCCAAGTTCTATTCCCTTTATAGAGGGTAGAATAATATAATATTTTTTAGTTAAACTCAAAGTAAGCGGTGATGATTGTCACGATAAGCCCACCAAGTAGGTCAATTATATGCGGAACCCGCAAAGAAGGAACCCGTCAAACCAAAAATAATTCATAACTAAAAAAACATGGCAGAAAAAGTCCCAAACTTTTCATCGATTAGATGTACACATAAAAACATTGCAACTTTTGGCCATTTCGGTTAGGAAAAGTTTTCAGCACCTCTGCAAAATTCCGCACTTTGGAAATTGTTGTCAAATACTTTCGCAGCCGCAATCGTATGGTGGGAAAAGTAGGAAAACTTTGGCGGAAAACCCGCTATAAACCGAACCGTACGCGAGGACTGACTGAATTAAACTGAACGGCGAGTCGGAAATATTGGACTCTGGTCTGCCCCATTCTGGTCAGAACGAATGAAATTATATAGGCATAGTCTAGAGTTGGGAGCTCCCAAATGGGCGGTGACCCAAACTAGTGCTGTGCTGTGGTGTTTGTTGTGTTGTGGCTCAATCAATTTCTTAGTTCTCATTGTTGTTGTTCAACATTCTCTTTTTTTTTCCTCGTTTTTTTCGAATTGTTGAAATGCTAATGCGCCATTTTGCATACATTTCGTTGGCCAGGCGTTGGCCAGTGCGGGCCCTGGTAGTGTGTTAGTACAGTTATTGGCTCGCACTTGGTAACCCCCACAGCTTAACCACATAGCTGCTAGGACTATCACTTAAATATTCAAATTGCTCGAAAATCTATTAGTTGACACTCTAGTAACTAGCTATAAACTAGTATTACTATTTATTAGTAGATATGTTATGGAATCGAAGCTTTTGAATCGACCCTCGGTGGTCGTGTTAACATTTATTTTATGCAAATCATTCGCCATGACACAGTGGAACCTGGCTCAAGAAGTGGAAGCATTTCCGCTACTTTTCATTCCACATCGATCAATAGTGTTGGCATTTTAGCTACTTTATGGCTATGTTTGTTAGCTTTAAATGACAAAGGATTGAAAGGGTTTTCTAAATGGAGTTGACTTTCAATCTAGCTGTTTTCAGATAAAAAACCTTTTTTTAAAAAAACTAAAAGATGAATTTAAAAAAAGTTTTATAATTATTTTATCTCTAGTTTACTGTTTAAATCTGTTTTTTGTATCATTTTTATACAAAAGCTCAAAACATCTATTATTAACCTAATTTTTACATTTTTTTTAAAGCTTTTTCTGGCTACTTCTGCGCACCAATCTAGCTACTTGAACCCTCCTGCTCACAAGTCTAGCCAAATTGTTTGATTATACATTTTGTAACCAAAAAAGCTCCACATATCAGCACGAAAGAGTTAATTTCCGAATCAAAGACCTACCCAACAACGATGTGGGAGTCCCCCTATTAATCGCGCACGACATTGAATTGGAATAAACGTACATATATCTGGATGAGCTCAGAATTGAATTTCGTTTTTGATTGATTGATAGATTTGAGCGCGAGTTCGACGAGTGTTGGCATTTGTAAATATTTCATAGGTAGCACCCACAAAAAAGGGGCAAATGGAAAAAGAACTCTCATTCGTGGTTCGTGCCACATCGCTTTGGGGGCATGCGTCACTCAAAAATGTGCATTCCAAGGACCTAAATTTGCATACTCAGGTCGTGTCAAAATTTAAATAAATGATTTTCTAAGAATTTCATGTCCGGCACGAAAGGTCACTCGATGGCCAAAATTACATGATCAGAAACAGAAAACAGTTTAAAAAGCGGCTGTTGAAAATGGAAATTTTTTTTTGTTTTTTTATTAGCTATTATACCATATAATGCATGTGATTGTGTAATAATATTTTTGTTTTTGTATAGTATAAGTAGTATATTTAATAAATTTGATTTGATTTTCTCTTTGTTGTAATTTCACTTTAACTAAATATTTAGTATGCATATTGTAAAATAATGTGTAATTAAATTCTGCATATAAAAAACGCAATACCAACTGGCCAATACTTAAGGCTAACTGAAATTTGTATAACCTACGACACGGCGAGGGCGGGGCTGGGGGTGAGTGGGGCGGTTTGGGCGTGGCAAGCGCAGTATAAACAAAACTGGCAAATATTTAAACACGTCGCGAGCGAGGAGTTTGTAGGCGGAGGAAGGGGGTGCGGGTCCCAATTCGTCTATGTCAGTTTACTATGTAGGTCATATATCTATGTACGACTGCTATAAATTGTTCGTTGTGTTTTCTTCTTCTCATTTTTGGGCTATTTTTGGCTATCAAGTTATTTGTTTAATTACTAGTTTATTTGAAAAGTAGCAAAGTGTTTAGATAAATGCAGCGATTGATCAATCCGTCAATCATAGCTGGAGATAGGACCATCTGTGAGTGTGTGTGAGTTTACTGACAATTACTTTATATATTCAACTATATGCTAAACATGGAATACTTTCTCGAGCGTGGCTGTGGCTTTAGTTCTGATTGTTGTTGTTGTTTTAGTTGTATATAATTAACAATATGCTCAAATTGTTATCGTCTTATTGCTGTTAATTCCATTTGGCAGGCAGTGCTTATACACAAGGCTCAACATAATTGCCAGGGAACAGACCAGTTACACCATCCATGACGCCCTCCCACCAGCCATCGTCGTTCTTCTTGAGCACATACAGCACCGAGCTTTCCTGGAAGCTCAGCTCATCGTCCTTGTCGGCGTAGTAATCGTAAATAGCCACCACTTTAAGAAATAATAGTTAGTAAAACTAATCAACTTTTATAGTTAACCATTTGTTACCCTTTTCTATGTAGTTCTTGGGTACCCAACCGGGCAAGTTCTGATCCTCGGGCACAATGGGTGCCAGCTGTGGCCCCGTCGAGGTGCGAGGACGTCCAAAGTCCTGGTGTTCATCCTCTGGCGGCGGCGGTGGCGGCAATGGCGGCGATTGCGACCCAGGACGTGCAAAGTTCAAGCTGAAATGATTCCTACACAAAAAGAGGAGGGAAATCGTGTTATAAATTTAATTTGTTTACTTTACATGCAGGCAATTTACCTATTGGGATTCCTGAGCGGAAGCAGTAATGAACAGAGAGTACGACATGAGTTATGCACAGTTATATACACAGGTAAAACAGTGACAAACAAATGATGGAATCAGTAACTTACCTGTTGATATTGCGTCCCAACGTGTGCATGCCGATGTGACTCTGCTCCGTCATCTCGTGCTGCGAGACGGTCAGCGGCGAGGGAGGCGCTGCTAAGATTAGAGTAGACCCAGTTTGTTAGTCCAACAATAAGTGGAGTCATGGCAAATGGCTTAACTTACGTGGCATGCTGCTCCTGTCGTCGTATGTGGTTGGCGGCGGTGGTGGCAGCGATTGCATCATGCCTGCCGACGGCAGATTCACATGTGTGGCAATTTGCTGGCTTGGAGGCATGGGCAGTGCACTGTAGCCGGCGGCACGCTCATTACCGGCAGCTCCTCCGCCCGTGGTGGTGGTAGTTGTTGACGAGGCCGTTGACATGCGCTTGGGATGCCCAATGGGATAGTTGGGTGCATAGTGCGAAGGCACTTGCGGTGGATTCACCACTGGCGGTGTGCGATACTCTCGAGAACTCTTGCCCAGTGTTCCGGTATTGCTGACCGATTTGCCCAGTGTACCCGTATTGCCGGCACGCGACATTTGCGGCGGTGTTGGTGGCTTTGTGGTGGGAGGTGGACCCACCGAAGGCGGCACCAAAGATTGCACTGATCCATGACTCGAGCCACGATGCTTCTGACGCACCACATGCTGTGCTGATGAGTTAATGCCATGACCAATCTCATCCAGCATGGAGTAATCAATGGGCTTGCGCACATACTTAATAGGCTTCTCGGGATTGATGGGAGCTACAATCTTGAACTGGCGAGAGCTCACCTTGTTGGCCGTCAGCACGCCAATCTCCCTGCACATAAATTATTATAATTTTATACATGAGTTATGCTGTTCCGGTTGACTTACCGCCTGGCCACCTTCTCCTTGTGTATATGCACCGTCTGGGCAATATGATTCATTTGCGACTCCATTTCGCTGAGCTGCTGGGCCTGCAAATCCAACAGCTGCATGTAGCTGTAGGCTAGCGTGTTAATCTGATACGCTACACTGGCCAAGGATTGGGTGGTATAGTTCTTGGTTGCCTCCAGGGCCGCCTTCTTGTTGTCCGCGCGATAGTACGTGTCCTCGCAGTAGTCGGCCACTCGCTCAAGATTCGTGTAGCTATCGCGGAGGCTCTGGCGGCCATCGGGAATTTCGGTGCGTATCAAAGATGCTAGTTCGTCCATTATGTTGTCACTGGCCATTGGGGCTTCGGTTAACATGGGTATGGATGCTGCAAATAAATAAGTGCACACATTTCTCTATCATTTCAATTTCTCTTTTCATGTTGCACTCGAACGGAAGTAAACATTCATGGTAGGGCGGAGTCAAACGCTGACGCTGACGTCGACAGCGAACAAGACTGCGAAGCTGGCAGCGCTATACTGATTAGTAATTAGACAGTTTGCTGTTTGAGGCTTTTCACGCAAGTGTGCGTATCTGTTTTATGTGCACTCACTTGATTTACTACCCGCTTGCACTTGAAATATATTTATATGTGGTTTGGATCGCGTTAAATGCAATAAAATGCAGTTTCTGTTTTACATTGTACAGACGTGAAAAGAACGCAGAGTATGTCACAGTGCTGGGAAACACGCTAATACTGCACGAACAGTTTGGTCACATTGCAACTATTTAGTGCTGCCAGAGGCTAAAGAATTTGCCTGCAAAACGTAAACAAAACCGCAGTGCTGCCAGAGTGTTTAAAATAGTAAGAGCTGGCACCTCTTTTCTTTTGTGAGTAATACATTTTTTTCGCCGATTAGGATTTAGTATATAGTGCTACACTTTAGTTAATCATGTCGCATCAAACTGGCATCAAGGGTAAGCTTAAAAGCGGAGAACAACGGTAACAATTTAATTAATCGCTTTCACCATTGACAGCCAACGAGCAGTTAGCAAAAATTTTTGGAAAGGCCAAAAATGGAAAAATACGTGTGATAAAAGTATCAATTGAAAATGGTGAGTGAAATATGCATACACACAGATTTAGATATGAAGTGTGAATGTGTATTAGTGCGTGAGTGTGTGTGTGTATATATACGAATACTTATGCGCGCTGATAACTAACAATGCTTCCGTTAAATGTTTCGCCCGCGCAGAACAGCTCAGCTGCAGCGCCACAGCTGATGTGAAAAAGGACTGGGAACGCGACTACGACAAATTGCTGAGTCCGCTTTTTGAGGAGAATGTACCGTGTTATATATTGTATCGTCTGGATGCCAAAATACCGCTGGGATATGGTTGGCTACTGATCAGCTGGACACCAGACACGGCCAGTATTCGACAGAAAATGGTTTATGCATCGACAAAAGCAACGCTCAAGACGGACTTCGGTACGGCTTACATCACAGAGGAGCTTCACGCCACTACCTTGGAGGAGACCACTTTGGAGGGCTACAAAAAGCATAAGCGTGAGTTTGCTGCGCCGGCGCCGTTAACAACACGCGAAGAGGAGATTCAGGAGCTGCGTAAAACGGAGGTGCGCACCGAGATATCCACTGAGACACGTCACCAGACTCTGGGCGGCATATCTTGTCCGTTGACTGATGCCACGCGTGCGGCTGTGGAGGACTTGTTGCGTGGCAACTACGATTATTTGCAGTTCCGCATTAGTCTGGAGGAAGAACGCATACATGTCTCCCATGCTGCCAAGGTGGCACTCGGTGATCTACCGAAACAGGTGCCCGAGGATCATGCGCGCTATCATCTGTATCTGTTCAAGCATACGCACGAGGGCGACTACTTAGAGTCCTTTGTTTTCATATACTCAATGCCAGGATACTCTTGTTCAGTGCGTGAGCGCATGATGTACTCCAGCTGCAAGAATCCCTTTCTTGAACAACTTTCTGCTCTTGGAGTGGATGTAGCAAAGAAGGTGAGTGTAAGTAATAATTCTTTAAAGATCACAGAACTTATTTGGTTCCTCTTACAGCTTGAAATTGATAGTGGCAATGAGCTAACCGAGGATTACCTACAGGATGAACTGCATCCGAAGAAGATATTGCATCGACCAGCATTTGCCAAGCCAAAGGGCCCACCGAATCGCGGAGCAAAGCGTCTCACGCGTCCTTCCAACGAAGACGAAGTCTGAATCCCATCGAGTGAACTTTATTTAAATTTCCCCTTTTTGTTTCCTATCAAAAGCATTTAATTTATTATGTCGATTAGATTCGAGTGCTCCATGTTCATGTCCTTCGTAAAGTGTGTCTGTTTACCGAGTCATATCTGTATCCTTAGGTGCCCTAAGCATAAACTGAAACAACGCATAGCAAACAGCCAATTTGGGCTTCCTTAATTGTATTCTTGTCTGTAGTACTTTTAATGGACATTATTGCAATTTATTATTATTTAAATAAAACTCAACTAATTTTAAAATATTTCAACATACAAAACCTAGTTAAAGTTTACTTGACCGAATCGAGTGTGATCTTCTCGCCAACGCGATCGTCGTGAGCTGTGAAAAGTGGTGGAGCATCTTTCTTCGCCTCATTCCGGAACGCTTGCTGGATAGTGTCATCTCGCTGCACTCGCCATTTGTACTGCCAGTAACGCACTTCTTCCATGGAGGTGCCCGACGCCTTCATCAGGAGCAAAGAAGCCACGCCAGCAACGCCACCCATGAAACCACCAATGATGCCTCCAGCTGCTAGGCCTCGGAGGCCCAAATTCATTTTGTAGGCGGCTCCTGTGAGGGCACCGGCGGCTAAGTACTCATAAATCGAGGATTTACCGCGATAAACAGATATGCAGGTGATGATGCCGCTTTTGAAGGAGATAAATAGTTAGAATACTGCATAGAAAGCTTAGAGACACACACTTACAAGTAGGAGGTAGTGAATAGACCCACACGCCAGCCCCATTTAAAGCCGCCTTTGGCGAAGTTCACGGTAAACTGATCCTGCATCTTTTTCTGTAATGGAACATGAGTTTTAGTTGGATAATTTTAAAGGTTCTTAGGAGTTCTTACCTTAGCATCTAAATGGGATTTGAAAGCCGTGGCTTGATTATTCTCCATGAAGTTCATGTAGCTGACTCGTGATTGTGTAACACCTCCATAGATGGCTCCCACAAGAAATCCCAGAAAACCTGCCTGGTATATGGAGTTCACTTCAGAGGATATGCTGCCAAACTCACTAAGTAAACATTTGTTTATAATTAATAAGGGTGACATATTGAGACCACTGAAACAGGCACATACTCCACTGTAAACATTTGTTTTATGCGCTCCATGCCGGTTTCTTCTGGTCCCTTCCGCTCCAGAAAAGATTTGTAAGTTTTACTATCCTTGTCAACAATATCATCGGCCTTGCTGTCGAGGCCTGGCAGAATGCCGGCAATAAGAAACCGCCCACCTTTCGTTAAGAACCTCATTACAAGTCCAGCGTTAAATAACAAATAAAACAAGAAGAAAACATGCGACCAGATAAACAGCTGACGATAGTTCCTTTCGATAGATCAATATGAACATATCGATAGTAAGCTTTATTTAAAACAAAGTTGGTTATCCTGTTTATACAAAAGTTGTGTAAATTTTTAATTAATTTGAATTAAAGCGTGTTTTGTTCATACTACATAATGTGGCATGCAAAGTCTTCATGCCGCGCAGAGTGCCACGAAAAGTGTTAAAATCATTCAAGCTTGAAAATGCTAAACTCAATTTCATTTCTTAAGTACGTGTACAGTATGCATGCGACCAGTAAACCATAACATGAATGAAAATATATGTATGCATTACTTGTTTAATTTGCTCATTAGACTATGATACCAAATAAAGCTATTTATGTATATGACTTGCTTGCGTGCGTGTGCACACTGATCGTGAAATCCAAACGATAATAAATTTTTGCATCGATAACAAATGTATCGTATCGATACATCGAAGCAGCGCAATGTTTATTTTCGCACATCACTATTCCCAACGAAAACGCCGCACTCGCGTTGTTGCGGAATTTTTTGTGGGAATTTCACCAGATTTTAGTTGTTATAACAAGTGTAAAAAGTTATAATAGTTGTAACGCACACCTCGTGCGTTAAAGCTAATTGGCCAACATGTTGTACGACAACGATGAAGGTAAGAAAACATTGTTACCAAAATTGCAACGCACGCTGTGTGCCAAAAAAAAGTAACATGGCGGCCGGAGCGCTGGCGTTCTTCAAGGCATAAAACTAAATTTAAACGAATGTATTTGCAGAAATGTACGAGGAGGAGAATGCGGAGGAGATCTCCCACGAGTTGTGGCAGGAAGCCTGTTGGATTGTGATCAACGCATACTTCGATGAAAAGGGTCTGGTGCGTCAGCAGTTGGACAGTTTCGACGAGTTCATTCAGATGTCAGTGCAGCGTATTGTGGAGGATTCCCCTGCCATAGAACTGCAAGCAGAGGCACAGCATACTTCCGGAGAGGTGGAAACGCCTCCGCGTTTTTCCCTGAAATTCGAACAGATTTACCTGTCCAAGCCAACACATTGGGAGAAGGACGGTTCGCCCAGTCCTATGATGCCGAACGAGGCGCGTCTGAGAAATCTCACCTACTCGGCGCCACTTTACGTGGATATTACAAAGACAAAGAACGTTGAGGGCCTGGATCCCGTTGAGACGCAGCATCAGAAAACTTTTATTGGCAAAATTCCCATCATGTTGAGGTCCACATACTGCCTGCTTTCCCAGCTAACTGATCGTGATTTGACGGAGTTAAACGAGTGCCCATTGGATCCCGGTGGTTATTTCATCATTAACGGTTCAGAAAAGGTTCTCATCGCTCAGGAGAAGATGGCCACAAACACAGTATACGTGTTCAGCATGAAGGACGGCAAATATGCCTTTAAGACGGAAATTCGTTCCTGTCTGGAGCACAGTTCGCGTCCCACCTCGACGCTCTGGGTAAACATGATGGCCCGTGGTTCCCAGAATATAAAGAAATCTGCTATTGGTCAACGCATCATCGCAATCCTGCCGTATATCAAACAGGAGATACCCATTATGATTGTATTTCGTGCTTTGGGCTTCGTGGCCGATCGCGATATCCTGGAACACATTATCTACGACTTTGACGATCCAGAAATGATGGAGATGGTAAAGCCTTCATTGGACGAGGCTTTTGTCGTGCAGGAGCAGAATGTGGCGCTGAATTTCATTGGTGCTCGCGGTGCACGACCCGGCGTCACTAAGGACAAACGTATTAAGTACGCCAAGGAAATTCTTCAGAAGGAAATGTTGCCACATGTGGGTGTCTCTGACTTCTGTGAGACAAAGAAGGCCTATTTCCTGGGCTACATGGTACATCGATTGCTTCTGGCTTCTCTGGGCCGACGTGAGCTCGACGATCGTGATCACTATGGCAACAAACGTTTGGATTTGGCTGGCCCATTGCTGGCCTTCTTGTTCCGTGGTCTCTTCAAGAACTTGATGAAAGAGGTGCGAATGTATACGCAAAAGTTCATTGATCGCGGTAAGGATTTCAATCTGGAATTGGCCATCAAGACAAACATCATTACTGATGGTCTGCGCTACTCGCTGGCCACTGGCAATTGGGGAGATCAGAAGAAGGCTCATCAGGCTCGTGCCGGTGTCTCTCAGGTGTTGAATCGCCTCACATTTGCCTCAACCTTATCCCATTTGCGTCGCGTCAACTCGCCCATTGGACGCGATGGAAAGTTGGCCAAGCCTCGTCAGCTGCACAACACACTGTGGGGCATGTTGTGTCCTGCAGAGACTCCTGAGGGCGCTGCCGTCGGTTTGGTCAAGAACTTGGCACTGATGGCTTACATCTCCGTGGGTTCACAGCCATCGCCCATTTTGGAGTTCTTGGAGGAGTGGTCCATGGAGAATCTGGAGGAGATTGCTCCCTCTGCTATCGCGGACGCAACTAAAATCTTTGTCAACGGCTGCTGGGTTGGCATCCATCGTGATCCGGAGCAATTGATGGCCACATTACGTAAACTGCGTCGTCAGATGGATATCATTGTGTCTGAGGTGTCCATGATTCGTGACATTCGTGATCGTGAGATCAGAATCTATACGGATGCTGGACGTATCTGCCGACCGCTGCTGATTGTGGAGAATGGCACGCTGCTCTTGAAGAAAACTCACGTGGAAATGTTAAAAGAGCGCGACTACAATAACTACAGCTGGCAAGTGCTGGTGGCCTCGGGAGTCGTTGAGTATATCGACACGCTGGAGGAGGAGACAGTGATGATTGCCATGTCACCCTATGATCTCAAGCAGGACAAGGATTATGCCTACTGTACAACGTACACTCACTGTGAGATTCATCCGGCTATGATATTGGGCGTCTGTGCCTCCATTATACCTTTCCCCGATCATAACCAGAGTCCACGTAATACCTATCAAAGCGCTATGGGTAAGAGGAAAAGTTAATTTTATTTATTTTATTTTATCTCCAGTACTTATGATATTTCTTCCCATTTTCTAGGTAAACAAGCTATGGGCGTCTACATAACCAATTTCCACGTACGGATGGACACACTGGCCCATGTGCTGTACTATCCCATGAAGCCACTGGTTACCACACGTTCCATGGAGTATCTGCGTTTCCGAGAGCTACCCGCTGGCATTAACTCGATTGTGGCCATTTTGTGTTACACTGGATACAATCAGGAGGATTCTGTCATTCTTAACGCCTCCGCTGTGGAGCGTGGCTTCTTCCGATCTGTGTTCTATCGTTCATACAAGGATTCGGAGAACAAGCGTGTCGGTGATCAGGAGGAGAACTTTGAGAAACCACATCGTGGCACCTGCCAAGGCATGCGAAATGCTCATTATGACAAACTGGATGACGATGGCATCATTGCACCTGGCATACGTGTCTCTGGAGACGATGTGGTCATTGGCAAGACTATAACACTGCCCGAAAACGAGGATGAGTTGGACAGCAACACAAAGCGCTTTGCCAAGCGAGATGCTTCCACATTCTTGCGTAACTCTGAGACGGGTATTGTAGATCAGGTGATGCTGACACTAAACAGCGAAGGCTACAAGTTCTGCAAGATTCGTGTGCGTTCTGTGCGCATACCGCAAATTGGCGACAAATTCGCCTCCCGTCACGGACAGAAGGGTACGTGCGGTATTCAGTATCGACAGGAGGACATGCCCTTCACGTGCGAGGGCCTGGCTCCTGACATTATCATCAATCCCCACGCTATTCCATCTCGTATGACAATTGGCCATTTGATCGAGTGTCTGCAGGGCAAATTGGGTTCCAATAAGGGAGAAATTGGTGATGCAACTCCATTCAACGATGCCGTCAACGTACAGAAGATTTCTACCTTCCTGCAGGAATACGGCTATCATCTGCGTGGCAATGAAATCATGTACAACGGACACACGGGACGCAAGATTAATGCCCAGGTGAGCAGTACACAAATTTGTAAGGGAGACTAAGTATACTTAAACCTATTAATTTGTTTCTTCAGGTGTTCCTTGGCCCTACCTATTATCAGCGTCTTAAGCACATGGTGGACGACAAAATCCATTCGCGTGCCCGTGGTCCCGTGCAGATCCTTGTGCGACAACCTATGGAGGGCAGAGCTCGCGATGGTGGCCTGCGTTTCGGTGAAATGGAGCGTGATTGTCAGATCTCTCACGGCGCAGCACAGTTTCTGCGTGAGCGTTTGTTTGAGGTCTCCGATCCGTATCGCGTGCATATCTGCAATTTCTGCGGCTTGATTGCCATTGCCAATTTGAGGAACAACACGTTCGAGTGCAAGGGCTGCAAGAATAAGACGCAAATATCGCAGGTGCGTTTGCCGTATGCGGCCAAATTGCTCTTCCAGGAGCTCATGTCCATGAATATCGCACCACGACTCATGGTCAACTAAATCCTCTTAATCTTCGTATTGTAAGCAACATTTTTACAGACGCTTTGTGCGCTCTCAATTAGTAGGTAATTAATTAAAGATTTACACAATTGTGACAGAAAAACAAACAACGCGGCATTTCTACTTTGTAAAGCCCTTTGTCCATTGTCTTCTAATCTGCGTGTGCTGTAAAGTGGAACAAATGTCTGTGCGGAATTTTAAACTTTGCAGACGTGAAATGTCAAGCAAATTGGTAAGTTTAACGAAAGTTGATTGTGGTTTCGCAGGTAACTCTAATGGCTCATACAAAGTTGGGGATTCAAAAATTTGAATTACTCTTAACACTTGTAAGTAAAATTCCCCCAGTGAATGACATATTTATTTTTTGGATTAACTGATTAACAAATTCCCCGCTTTTATGCAAATGAACTCATTAGGAATTTAATTAGTGACGCATTTTAAAATGTTTGCTTAAATTTGTTGCAGAATTCCCCTTTTGTAGGGTATTTACACTTCGACTTTAAGTTTCTTTGCGGGTTTCTTATCTTTTGTTTCTCTCTGCGCTTTTGTGACTATCATGTTTTTTTTCGACGTAACTTTTGGCTCGCGGTCGCTCAGTGACAAAAGGGATTAGTTTTCTGTTGTTGTTGTTGTTGTTATGTTGGAGAGCTAGAGCTGGAAGATGGAGCTTTGACTCGGCTTTGGTTGTAGCTACCAATTGACTGACAGTTATTAATTGCGGCTTGACGTGAACTCGGCGTCAAATGCGTAAAATTGTTACCAAAGAAAAGAAGAAATTCGCGTTCTTTTTTTTGCGCAGATTCTGATGCTGTCGCCGTCACTGGCGTTGACTTTGCTGCTGTTGCCGCCCATTTCTTATTCCCATTTGATGACCGTCAGTTACTTTGTTTTCCATACTTGAGCTGGCATGTAAATTGTCACTCACAGCTTCGTTTGATAAAATGAGAAATAAACGCAGCACTTAAACAACTTTTGAGGTATTTATTTATAGCTTCTTACACATAAACTTAAACAACTTTTCTGCATCGTTAAAAGTGCAGCTCTTTCTGACTTCGCTTCCCTGTTACTTCTCATCATTCCGGAACACACTAATTGCATAGAACTCCGGCAGTCGATACACCTTGAGACGCTCGTGACTGAACTGTCCATTGGCACGTGCTTTCACAAAGAAAATATCCTTGAAGCTCAGCTCCTTGTGGCTTTTTTGCTTCTCCTTTTCCAGTCGCTGCTGCTTTGGGCGATAGCCATTTAATTTGCCCTGCAGCAGCTTGACAAAGATGATATCCCGTTCTCCATCTCTGTCCAGGTTTCGTGCCTGGTATAACATTTCCGGTGGTTCTGGGTAGATTAACAGCGGCTCAATGGGCAACACTTCGCTGGGGGACGTTGGATACGCTATGAGATTATCATCATAACGAGGAGCTGCTTCTATGGTGTGTATCCTTAAACTGAGGCATATGCAGAGCCAGAGTAATACATGGAGCTGTAAAGGGATTAATACAGAATTTTATAAAGGTTTTAAAGAAGGGTTTAGGGGTTTTTTTAAGATCAAAAAAATAAATTATTTAACAGAAAACTAACTGAAAGTTGGTCGATCTTTGGGAAAGACAAATTTTAAAATATTTCCTTACGATCTTTCAATCACTGAATTCTGATTTTTCAGCTCATGATCAGATAAATTAATTTTCTTTAAAAACTCTCACTTAAAAATTCGCAAACCTATTTCCCAGATCAAAGATCTATTTAATTTTTAACTGAACGATTTATAACTCAATAATTTTTTGACAGGTTTAATTTACTTAAACTCCTCTGGTTTAATTTGTTAAGTTATATTTATATTTATGCGATCATGTTTGTTTCTATGAATAGATCTTTAATTTTGTAGTAGTTGATTTTGGTCACTTGTTAACCTGGTTCCCATTTCGTAATTACCGTTTTGAATTTTGTCAGTGACATTTTGTGTTTGATAAATCGCAAAGCAAATGGGATTCTATAAATTAAGCCGCTTTGGTGGCACGCAAGTTAACGCTTTTCGGCCAAAAATATAACCGACCGAATGTCAACAATATCGAACTGTTGAGTGCGAAGCTTTGACAAGATTGTGCGCGTTACGATCAAGATTGTGCGAGTCGTTTCGCGAGTTGGAGGCGGCTGCGTTGACTACCGAGCGCAGACTGGCGCGCGACAAGGCCAGGTTACTTCATTTACCAAGCTCAGAGCTCTGAGCCAAGACAGAGTCAAAGTCTGGCCGGCAAAGGCAGCGACGTCGGCGTTGGCATCGACGACAACGCGAGCGTCAAACTGTAAATTGAAGGTAAGTAACTAAGGTGGGGCATAGAGACCGGCACAGGAGTCGTCGGCATGTTCAAAAAACAATAATATTTTTGTATTATTATTAGCATTAGTATTGGCCATAAGGTTTGTGTCTTCATTGCTGCCATTAATCGAGCACTAGGTCGTAGTAGATGCTGCTGATGCGCCGTGTCAGGCGCAGGGTCAATGTTGTCAAGAATTTATCAATCAGCTAATCACATCAACTTATCGACCTTAGCTCCATTCGGCCGCTTACAGCTATAAATAACAATAACAACTAGTAATAATTTTATGCTCTTACGCGCAATGATGTCAAATTTATTATTAACAACCCAAATAAAAGAGGAGAGTAGAGAAAACAAGAAAGAAAAGTACAGTCGAACACGCCCGACCGTATAATACTCTCTGCGTTTATTCCCAATTATAATACTTAAATCGGTATTCAGACATTACAATAGATAGTTCTTGTATTAGAATACGTTAAAACAAAAAACAGATAAGCATAATCAAGCATACATGTGTTTGTCTGTATGTACATACAAATTCGTTTGACGTTAAATGTATGCACATACATATGTGTGTATGAATACTATTGGTCGGCACGACTAGCGCTGTCTCTCTCGCGCTCATTGCTTTAGAATAAAATCTTTGTTGCTGCATTGCTTTCTTGTTTATGGTCGGATTCTTATGAAACTTTCTGGAGAGTTTGACATGATACGTCTTCAAACGAATCATAAATAACAACACTGTACGATGAGAATAAATGCTTTAAAAACGGCATGCAAGTTTGAAATTTACTTTTATTTCTTGCGGAAAAAGGGGGCGTGGCAGCCCAAAACTTTTGATGTCATTGGATTTATGCGGCCTTTAGGAACACGTGTACCAAAATTGGTATTCCTAAGTGCCATAGTTACTGAGATATTAACCGAAAACATCTATTTTTTCCGAGGTATGTCTAGTTTTTTGCTCATTGTGGGCGAATGGGGCGTGGCATCGAAAAAAAAAAAGATTCTTGTATTGACTGACTAAATATCGAGTCGATAGAGACCAAATTCGAACTTGTAGCTCTTACCATCTCTGAAATCTGTGTGTTCATACGGACGGACAGACGGACAGACGGTCAGACGGTCAGACGGACAGACGGTCAGACGGACAGACGGACAGACGGACATGGCTATATCGACTCGGCTTGTGATTCTGATCAAGAATATATATACTTTATGGGGTCTGCCACGCCTCCTTCTGCCTGTTACATACATTTGCACAAACCCAATATACTCTTGCAGAGAGTATAAAAAGAATTCGAATGGCAAGAGATAAATGTAGAAATGTTTAATTAGCAAATATTTGCAATGTGCTGAAAGATCGTCTGAGTGTCCATTTTGTCTATTGTCTCTGGGTAAATTATGATAACATTTCTATGTTTGTTGTTTTTTTTTTTCAATCGTGTTTTTACGATTATTATTAGCCCGAATGAATGGCTACTGTGAATGGCACTGAAGAGTTTGGCTAATTGCAATTGAAGATGCCGAGGGTTCTGTGAATATTGCAAATGATTTTTGCATAAGTAAATACATAAACGATTGTTAAATAATCAACTGTTAATTCAAAAACTACTTAACTGCACACTAAACTTAGCTTGCATTAATCATACGCACTGTATGCGCAAATGTTTTCGAGAACTTTCTCGTGGCAATTATTTATGATTTGTGCAGTTATTTATTCAAAACTTAAGCACTTGACACATTAATTATACGCAGTGTTAACAAGAAAAGTAAATATGGGAAAACAAAGATTTAAGTCATCTTTAATGATGTTTATCGAGAGTCATAGGAAGCCTTTCATCGCTAACAAGACGTGGGCCAAAGAAAAGCATCAGATATAAAATTGGTAATTGAAGTGGCAAGACAAAAGCAAACACAACAGTTTGAGGGCCAGTGGCAAGCACAACACGCAAGGCCACAAGCGAAATTTAATCGCTTTAAATGTGAAATTATTTTGAAATAAATAAACAAACTCAATTGGGCAGCACATCACATAATCATAATCAAACAAACGAAACCAAAACAACAACAGTTGTCGCATTTTTGATTTCGACTTTCCGCGCGATTCGAGTATCAAATCGTGTTTGATTAATTGCACCGCATCTCTCACCTGGGGCACCACCTGAGTTTTTGTGGGTGCTCTTCTCCTACCCATTAAGTTGTGCTTTCGTTTCAAACTCAGTTTCATTCTATTCGCTATTCACCACTCAACACTTGTACTTTTTATTTTATTTTTTATTGGTTCTTCGATTCAGAAACAGAAACAGAAGCAGACGCACTTAATGAGGCTCATTCGTATGCTAGCGGAGAATCGCGTGAAAGGTGAATACTTATGTATCACAAATTGGTCTCAATCGAACTCGGAGACGGACTCCGAGGCGGACTCGCACTTGGACTCTGACGGACGTTCGTCTTAAGACTTGCTTCTGTTTTTTTGCTGAGCGACAAAAAAGTGAAAGCCTTTCGGTGGCGCCAGCTTTAGACAGCATTTTGGGATTTACGTGCCTCGAAGAGTGATAAGCTCGCGGAATAACAAAATTTGCAAATTTGTTGCTTAGTTTAAGATATGAATAAACACATAGATATTTGAATTGATGTCATATTTTTGTTATGTTTTTAATTATTGCGCAATAATCAAATAACTTTATTTTGGTGGAGACAGTAATGGACTGGGTAGTAAATTACCATAGAAAAGGATGATTTTAAAACTTATCATCCTTTATCAAGAGACTTTCTTGAGCTTAAAATGTAAATATATGAAATATATGAATATATATATTTCAAGATATTTTTATATACGAGTAAAAAAAAGGTTATCCAAACGAAAATCGGACAACAGATTCTCAAAATAATGGTTTTAAGACATATTATCTTACAGTGCCCAAAATTTCTGCCATTTCAATATCCTAAAATGGATATAATGTCAACACTGCCAGGAATATGACTCTCTCTTTCTCGAAACACAAAGCATTGCATGCATTTAGGCATGTCTTTTACAGACAATTAATATCGCAGCTTTAAAGTATGCTTTACATATTGGGAAATTTATTCAGCAAGCGCACATCAATTAAGTAGAAATTAAAATGATGGCATAATTTTGTCCACATATTTATTTCATATACCCTGTAGTTTAAGTCGTCTCCAAATTACACGATATACTTTTAAGAGAAACAAAATTCATGTCACAATGAATGATAACATGACAAAGATAATGGTGTAATATGTGGAATATTTTTCGAATTGCTAAAACTGATCAAAAATTATATTATTTGCTATAATAAACACTATTGTTTGTTAAAACTAATAATATTACTGTCTAGCCAGTCGCAATTTATGATAAGATTTGCGAGTTTGTTTCACCAGATACAAGTAGAATGAAAACAGATTAACTGTTGTATTGTTATGAATAGATTGTGAAATTGTTAAATGTTTGCCAAAGAAAAAGTGAAAGAAGAATTTTCAAATTGATTGCCAAAAATAAAAGAAGATTTTACTGAATTTTTGTTTGGCTTTTATTTCGGTGTGCGTCAAGCAGTCTGGCTGGAAATTCTGGTTATCCGAATGTCAGTTTTTCTTGGCTTTTATTTATTTGGGCTTACTTTCATTGCCGTCTACAATGTGCGCAATTAAAGCGGCATTTTGCCCACATTTTCAAATGCAGATGCAAATACTTATATATGGCTATATGTATACTAATATATAGCTATTTTGAACTGGCTGCGATTTGATTTATGCATCATTAAGTCACGCCAATTGCTCGTTTGGGGCGCGAGTTTGTCTGTAAAATGTGAAATGTGTGTGAGTGTATGTCTGTGTGTGTGCGGAGGGGAAATGTGGAACGGGGAGGAGCTGTCTCTGGGTTTTCTTTATTTTATTGGTATAATTCCTACACACTGACACACGACACTGGCCGCTGGCTTTAGGCCAAACGATCGGCATACCAGATTGTTCCCAAAAAACTATTGGCTCCAAGCTGCGTTGTGGCCAGATGCGTTTTAACTTGTTAATTCTTTGGCTTGAGCATCCGCTGAGAATGTGGTAGTGGCCGCAAGTGGGTCAACTTCGATTGCGTTCACTTTTCCTGCTTACTTTTACTGTCAACTAAACGTGCTGCCATCAGTTCACTGACACAAACAACAACAGCAACAACAACTGTGGCAAAAGCAAAAGTTGCACCTGATTCTGTAATAAGAATTGCAGACGATCAACTGCTCACAGCGGGGCAGTGCCAACAGCCAGGGCCAAGTCGGCTCTTTTAGCCATGGCCGGTGACTGGCAAAAGAAGTTTGTGAAAGTGGTTATTGCCTCCCAAGGAGTCGCGCCACATTTGGCCACATATCAGCCAGATGATGTGTCGTCAACGAGCTGCGATTGCAAGAGATGAATCTTTGGTTAGATAGCAGTTGGCTTTGATTTTCTCCTTTAAATCGTGTCTGTTGGCCATTTGTGTTTTAGTTCAATTTTCACTTTTTGCCAGTTAATCAATCAATTGCTATCAATACAATCAATGTCAGAGCACACTTTCCTGTCTCTGTCATTGCTAGTCTCTAATTATTTTGTATCATGCATATTATATAAGAATTAATCTACTGCAGCACTTGCAACCCAAAACTATAACAAACAAAACATTAATGCTGCATGAAATTACTTTATTGTTACGTTGCAGCATCCGTTGCACCATTGCGGAAGCATCAACGTGAGATATGAGCCACAATTCAGCCAACGATCGGATTGAATAGATTATAATTAAATCAGAAAGGAAAAAAGAGCGAAAAGGGCATGCAACAAGCGACCTGCAACTTGCAACAGCGGAAATCTACAAGTCAAAGATTTTTATCTATAAGTTTTGGACCCTTGCAAGTTCACGAACAACGTGAAGTTTCTTTTGGACTCGGGGAAAATTAGAATGGAAAGGGACTTAACCCAATTGGGAAAGCCATTTCATAAATTAAGTATTTAAGCTCTCGAGTATTTAAGTGTATACTTTAAGCGATAAGTTGTGGGTTATTTATTAACTTTATAACTCAAATATTTGTTCCTATTTTTTTTACTTTAAGCAATTTCAGAAATTCATTTTTATGAACTGTGTTTCATGTGTTTAACGACTTAATAACGTCCGTTGTTCATTCATCATTTTGTTTTTTGTTTTTTTATTTAATGACAGATTGATATAATTATTGTTTCCACAAGTTGATAGATTAAAGCTTAGTCTAGCCAAAGATCAGAGATCAAAGCACTTATCTTCTCCATAGTAATTTGAATAAAATAAATATTAAAGATAAACAAATTGTGCGTCTAATTGTAGTTCTCGCTATAGTCGAACAGTATGTCCGACTTCTGGGAATTCTGCTTGTCTCGTAGACCACGAAAAAAGCATTTTAGTTTCACCGAAGCTTCAGTGTGCACGTCCTTGTGATGTCCCCACCAGGATCTGCCTCTGTGGCAGTGTCCATGCTTCTCCTGGGGAATTAGCTCCCAGTGCATGCCGTTCAGTTGCACATGATGGTGATGGTGGTGATGATGATGGTGGTGTTGCTGCTGCTGCTGTTGCTGTGATTTCCACCAGCGTCCACAATGTTTTTCCTGCTGGCTGCTCTTGGCCGCTGCAATAGTTTCTTCGTTTTTAGGGCAAACCATTTTGAATTGTTGTTTTTAGTATATAAACTAGTTGATTAATTGCTTTAGTTAGCGCTGATCGGAACGTTTCAACGTTAGAACTTCTACTGTGTTGTTGGAGCGAGCAGCGAACGTTTAAATACTCAACGTTTGTCTGATAACATGGCTCAGATAGTGGTGTAATAGCCGCTATATACACTAACCTGGGCCAATATGACATCATGCGAAATCAGTTTGTTGCGCAGTTTCAATTTTTGATATTTGCTTATAGTCAATTATTTATTTAGATGTCTAAAAATAGCTTTATTTAGCTACTGTGTTCACACTAGTGCCGAAAGCTTAAGCCGTTATCACTTTAGGCACTATAAAACTACTCATCGCTTGACACACTAAATTTAAATGGGTTTCTGTGTCTGTAATACACTCTTTTAAAAACACTAATTAATTAATTGCAATGCTTACATTTTTATGCCAATATTTTTACCATTTATTGTTAGTTTTTTATTGTGGCTGCCACTTGTTGCACTGTCATGCAGACAACTCGAATTTATCCATATAATAATAATTACTTTTGCTCAATATTTGTGTTAAAATTTTATGATTATTGCAAAACTTTTCCGAGAAAGAGAAATCGCCAATTGGCGAGGGGAAAATCCAACAACAACAACAACAGATGCAACGCATATTGACTGAATGAATGCAGCTTATAGATATGTCAATGTTTTTCTGTTTTTGTTTTTGTTTTTGTTATCTTTGCTGCCACTAACTAAGTCGAGTAGTTGCGTATAATTGTTGTTTACTGTAGCTGTTGACGCGTTGGTGAAATGCGCGCGAATATGAAATACAATTTGGGAAAAAAGAAGATGCAAAAAAAAAAAAAAGGAAAATACAGGAAAATGAAAATGAGAGAAAAATAAAGCATGTGTTTTATTTTTCTTTGACAATTTAACGAGTTTGGTTAATCAAAAAGCTAATTACTTGATTTGGTAAGCGATTTCCACACACAAGCGCCAGACAGTAACTATTGACTACACACACTCACACAAACACGTTAACACACATTAACACACACTTAGTTGCTCTGTTTTAGTGTTGTTTAACAATTTCACATAAATACTCGTATTTACCGAGTTTTAGTTTTTGTTGCAGTCAGTGAAATGCGTTGGCGAAAAGTGAAATGCGTTTTAGAAAGGAAAAGGAATCACTCTCGCGGGCAGAAATACAGGGAGAGAGTGAGAGAGAGAGAGAGAGAGAGAGAGAGAGTGGGGGTGAGAGGGAAGTCCCACTGAAACTTAAACTGAGCCTGTGAAAATCTTCGCACAATTAACGCCAACCTTGACTCAGTAGCACGTTTATTATGCCAAGTACCTGTAGTATTACCTGTACTTTGCACGTCTTTCCACTACTTACCCTAAGCTGCCCACCCCTACTCCCTCCACTCACTGCTCCACTGATTTTGGCCATAGGCTGATTACCAAAATGTGTTTATTTGTACGTTTTATGGGCTTATCTATGGCGAAACTTAACGCCCTGTTAATCCAACTAAATGCAAATGCAAATGGCACTGCGGCAACCCTGGCGCAAATAAGTGATACTCTTTCTCTCTCTGTCTCCCTCTTTTCTTCTCTTGGTAAGACTTTGATTTAATTGTTTTACAGCTTCAATTGCGCACGATTAACGCGTAAATAACACGTGAAAATTTTGCAATTTTCCGGCAAGGTTGTCGCACTTGATATAGTATTTTCGGTCTGAGACTGAGTTTCCGAGGCTATGCATCTGGCCAAGACAGTGGCCAAGACTGCGGCTGACAATGAGCGTTAATCAGTTGATGGAAATCTCTTTGTTGATGGGAGTTTACCACTTACTTTTGTTTTGGCATTAGTTTTATGCAAAACACCTGCCATGTTCGTTATGATTTCCCCTTTTCCCCTTCGCTCACCTGGTCTAGGGAGTTGTTGGCCAAATTAAGCTGGCTAGCAAAATGGCAATTAAGACTAATTGGTTTGTTTGACTCTCGGTCTGTCTCGTGATCGGAAGTGCAGCCCACAACATAAGGTAAGTAGCAGGGTAAGTAGTAAGAGTTTTTCATATTGTTGTTTATATTTTTGCATAAAAGTCGTTAAATATTTCCCAAAGTTGTATCGTAACTTTTAAACAAAACCTTTCGCCAATCGGTACTTAAATCGCTGTTGAAAATACCCTCCATAAAAAAGTAATCAATTAATTATATTCGATAATAATTGCCGTTGATTATGGCCAACTTCAGTAGCCAAAAAACCGCGCACACTAACCCAAATACCAGAGGCTGCCACGCGTTGGCTTTAGCTTGGCTCCGACTTGGCTTCAGCTTTTGGTTTTAACTTGGCTTCAACTTGGTTTTACCTCTGACAGCGTTTCCATCTTCGGACCATCATCGCATCGCAGTTAAGATTAAAGTAACCATCGACAAATGGCAAAACCAAGCAGCTGCAAATAGCTTGCACTTTGTGCTCAAATTTCTAAATGAAAAACTCGCTAAAAAAATAGGCAAAGAAAACTTAAGTGCTGCCATTTACATACCCTGTATTTATTGATTATAGGTAATGGAGTCGGTTACCTAAAAAAAGTTATGTGATCTTCAAGTGTATTCATCTTTTCGAACGACAGATCATAGAAATAATAATTTGACATACATAAAGTATAAACGCCTGTAATGAATAAAAATTGCATATGAAATCATAATTATTTAAACAATTATATTTTATTAAGTTGCTAAAAGTGCTTTAGCTGAAGGTCACTCTAAAAGTTTGCAATGTTTTCTTTTTTAAAAGCTTGCAATATTTAATATTTATTTGTTTTAGTTACTTTTACACAATTTAGTTCATTATTTATTTATTTTACTGAGTTTAACACACTTTGGTGTAATAAATGTTTGCAATGTTTATTATTTATTTTAGTTACTTGACTTTGCACAATCGGACTTCCCTTTAACTCTGTCACTCCACGGTATAAAAACAAACAAACAAGCTCCATTAGTTGCTCGTAAGTATTTTTGGCGCGCTCATTTCAAATTGGTTGTTCGGGCGCAGCGACATCTGTGCGATGGCTGCAACTACAACAACAAGAGAATAATAGCAACAAGTGGCGCGACTGCGCTGTTGGCAGCGCGCTCTCTCTGCACATGTTGCGCAGCCGCTGGCGTGGCGCTCTCACTCTCTCTCTCTCTCTGTGCGTCTCTTCGGCTGCTGTCGTTGCTTTGCTCTGCCGGGTGCCAAAGCCCATGGCACGCTACCTATTGGCAGTTTTTCGGTCATGACATTCGTTCAGTCTGCATTTGACTTTCGGTTCGTTCGGTTGCGTCGCGACGCATTTCGTTTCTGATTATTTTGTTTTGCGGCTGCGCAGATCGTTGAGTGAAAGATTCGGCTGCATTTTCGTGAGCGTTGACAGTTGTTGTTGTCGCTGCTTCTGCTGCTGTGGGCGCGTGCGCAGAGTGCGCGGTGCATGTGAACGGTAAATTGTGGTTTTGTGAATGAGAAGAGAAAGAGAGTGAGAGAAGTAAAGAAAAAAGTGCGCGACCGTGACAAGAATTTCTATGCTTTTGCATTGGCATTTGCCACAAATGTTTGAAAAGTTAATGAAGTGCAAAAATGTTTGTTGTCGCTGTAGCTGTCTCTTAACTTGCTGTTGCCTTTAAATTGCTGTGAACGCTTTGATTTGCGGTTGTTGTGCCTGACCCTGACCTCGGCCCAAGCACTAGCTGCAGCACTGGTAATCAACTCCTTGGCTGCCAGGTGAAAACAGCCACGGATTAGACGCTTTACAAGAACGAATTGTAAGTATTTGGTAAATAATTCCACAAATTCCAAACGCTACAGAAATTTCTCCTCAAACTCGTCGTCTGCCCAAACGAATTGACACCCGTGTAGTGTTGTGTTAATTTATGCGCATAAACTCAGTTTCCCACAACTCGCAACTCTCGATTAGCTCTTAGGGCGCGTCCAATTAGCAGCGCAACTTGAGTTGCCCATTAAAAAGTAAAAATAGAAATATAAAAAATTGTAAAAAGATTGAGATATTATACAAAGATGCGCTTGTGTCTTGGAATCTGTCAGTCTATTCTAATTGAATGAAATTAACCCACTTTCGGACGCTGTAAAAAAGAGGTTTGTGTAAAATTGTAGCGGTCTTTGTCTTATTTTCATAATAATTGCCCCATCGCCCTGCCTTTTGAGCCAAGAAGTCGCCAAAGAAGTGAGGCTAATATGAATAAGATTGCCGAAGTAGCCAAGAAGACAGCTGCCAAATTATAATGAGCCCCAAGCCGTAACCCAGTCTTGGCTAAGAAATTAGGTAGAACCTTAGCTCGAGGTTATGACTTGTTTGTCTGTTTATGTGTCCGTCTGTCCGTCTGCCCGTCTTTCTGTCTGTTCCTGTTTTTGGGCAACACCTCCGGCCAAAAAAGCTAGACGCTTTGTCTTAAATCAATCAATATGCTTAACCAAATATGCTATAGATTTTGGCCCGATACAACAACGGTTAAGACGTCTTTTGTGGCCCAAATTGAGAGCGCCAAGTTATGCTTTTTTGGCTATGCTAAATTTTAGCTGCTCTGCTGTTCTGTTTGTTGTACTTTAACAATAAATAAATTTTGCGTAGCGTTTCGCATTGTCTTCTGACCCAATTTTGGGGTCAAGTTGTAGCTAACGTTGATTTACGATGTTAGCGGTAGTTTTGGATGCTTTGTTGTTGTTGTAGCTTTTCATTAAAAATATATTGTAGCAGCTAAAGCTTTTTTTTTTTGGCAGTGTGGCTTCGCTAATTGCAACAGGTGCTGGGTCTGGCGCTCAATTCTACAGATTCTAAATAATAATAAAAATCTTAATGGCAAACGCACGCCAGTCTCAGTTTGAGCCCGGGTTTGGGCCACAATTTCGAGCTCGTTATAAAGCTGCTCTCGATTGCATGTAAAAAGTGCTTTTGGCTAAGGCAATTAGTAGTTTGTTGGCCCGAAAGAACCAACAGACACAGCTCGTATCATGAAAGCTCTGCTCATAACCAATTCTTGTAATAATATTCGTTACAAAAGGCTAAGAAAAAAGCTGAAGAAAATGAGTTATGTTTGTGTTTAGCTTGAACAACAAATCATTTCACATTTCCACACGACAGCAGCGGGTTCATTAACTTCTAACTTCGAGTCCGAAGTGTAACTAAAAGCATAACATACGATAGCGAATAGACCGCAGAATTCAGCACTACTTGGCTTCCGTTCTCAGCCCAGACATTGTCACCAGTCAGCAGTCAGCAGTTACCAGTCACCACTCATCAGCTAAGCCAGACTTATATAACCAGCCAGATCTTGGCTCAAACCCAGCTAGCCATCTTGTGGCTCAACGAAGCGCGAACTGCGCACCGATCTCAAGTGTCATGTTATTGCTGTTGTTGCTGTTGTTTCTGTCGCTTTTCACCGCATCTTTCAATTTGTCGACCTGCCACATGTGGCATAATTGTATTGTAAACGTAGCGCCCTTTTCTTTTTGACCCTACCACCTCGTGTGTTGTTGTGCGTGTGTATCTTTAAATCTGTTTGCTTTTAACGGTTTGTTTTCCTTGTTGTTCTGCTGGCCCCGAGGAAGTTGAATATGCATGAGCTCAGCACAAAATCCCACACACACACACACACACACACACCCAGTGATCGCTGTTTGTGTGTTTATCTTGTGGATTTGCTGGTCGTCATGTTTTGGGCCAACTCTGCTGAGTGGTGAAAGAGCAAACAAATCCTTGGCAGACATTTGGCAACACGTTGGCTAAAATAGTTGTATCTTTTGTTTGGTTCCCATGATTCCCCGTTGAGTGTCTCATAATTAATTATAATTATGGCTTAAATAGTTTTTTATTATTAATATCTCGAGATAGACACTAAACTAGCCCATTAAATTCAGTTCTCACAACCAAACACACCCAGAACTAACGGCTCTTGCGGCTATTGCCAAAGCGCATTTAGAACGAAACCAAACAAGTTGGGAGTGTGGAGTGCGGAGAGGGGTGACTTCAATTAAGGCGTTTACCTGTCCGTTAAGCCAACTGCCATACAAGTAATGCACGGGGCCTGAACTCTGTTGGGTGGGTCACTTACAGCACCTGAACCACCGCTGCGCTTGGCTGCCTTTTTATGTACAAAACTATGCATCTTGTAGTCTCCAACAACAGTCAAACATTTAATGTTTAATTCTTGGTAACACAAAACATATTTCTGCTCCCCTTTCTTTCCCCTTTCCCCCTCTTTGTGGAACTCCCCCGTGTCTTAGCTCCAATTCCACAATGTTTTTAGTTCAGCTTCAGCGCATTGGCTCTCGAATTCCATGTAAATGCAGCTTCAACAGGTGGAGAAATGTTTTAAAACAAGAACAGAAAGCAAGAAAAATTGTTTTAAACGGTGTCTGCTCTAAAAGATACTTGGCAGTATCTCCAGGTATTAAAGTTCATTAAATATTATAAAGAAGTGGCTAGAAAATTTATACAGATGTGCCAGTTTGAGAAACTCTACGGAAACTCTATTTATTTTGTAATCAATGCAGAAAGGGCTCGTGTTTTAAAATTAGAAAATACCATTGGTCCCACCTTTGTAAAGTTTCGGATTTTAACATTTCATGTTGTCTTAAATTTATGCTAATTCCTGTCAAATTCACTAATAGCTGTCAAATATTTATCCATAAAGAAACAGAAATTTGAATCTTTTTCATTCATTTTTAGAAATATGTAAATAAGAAACCCAATGAAATTTTAGTAACTGCTCACCAGAGTCTAAGAGTTTTTCCATTCAGCCAATTTGATTTCTTTATTGTGATTTACAATCTTAGACAACTAGTTTATAAATTTCTTTAATGTTCAATGTTTTGAGAACTGAGTCGTGGTTTCGTCAAAACAAATAAATTATACATTTTAATTAAAATTTTAATTGGTTTCAGTGATTAATTAGTAAGCTTAAGTTACATACTTTCTGCGGTTACTCTAACTTTAAGGTCTCATAAAGTAAGTATTCCAAGGTTTTTGATTTATTTGCAATTTTTTAAATGTTTATTACGATCAATACTGTATGTTATTCCCTTAAAGAATAGATACTTTGTTCAAAAGTATGCCAAAATAATTTACTAACTAAAAGTATCTCAAAAATGTTAATCATAAAATACTTCAACTAGGGTTGCCACCTCTTGTGACTGTATTGTTCAAGTTTTCCTAGTTGTCATTTTTGCAATGGCATAAAAAACTCCCACAATAAATGTATCTTTTGGTGTTTGCTTTGCAATCACATTCACAAGTCACATGTGTGAGTACTTATGTGAGTAGGTAAAATATGTATCTACATTACACTTCCTCTGCCACTCAACTGTGTGTGTGTGTGTTGTGATTATGCGTGAGGCCTTAACTTATGATAAATTATGGGATCAGCCTTGTTGTGGTGAAAGTGGCAATTGTTTTCGAATTCTTACCCAGAGACAGATTTCATATTTGTTTTTAACAATTGTTGCCTTGGCGATTCCATTTACATTTTGATTTGGTTTTCCATTTGCAGTGCCAGTAATTAAACTACGCATAGATCGAGTCCCTGAGATTGTCGACGCCTTCCACGTGCACGCTCTGCCATCGCTAGCGTCATCATCATCGTTAGCGCTATCGCTGTAGCTATCGCCATCTTTCTTTGCCAAAAATGGAGCCACCGTTGTTGTAAGCACACGCAGCTAGACGCAGTTGCTCTCATCCATAGCATCCACATCCACATTTGTACAAACGACGCATCTGCATCCGCATTCGACCATAATCCATCAATCATAGCGTACATATACAACTGACACAGACTGTAATCCTCCTTGGATTGCCTTCGACAGGAAACAATTGCTGCTGAAGAACCATCAGGACGCCATTTACCAAACCCACTCGCACTTTCAGTGCCAATCTCTGTCCCAATCCGTCTGTGTGCCTATGGCGGACAGTCGGGAGCGCATTCGTGGTCCATCGCGAGATGGCCGCGAGTTCCTGACGAGTCCTCGCCAGGTACTGCGTCGCCTTATGCTGCTCTCGGAGGGACGACAGTACCGGGAGGCGGCAGGAGTTGTCGGTCGTTTGGGTCCTTCAGTGCTGCACTCGGTGATTGCAGAGCTGCCCATTGATCTGCTGCTGGAGCACTTGCCACACAGCGCCTATCTGCTGGAATCCTTCTACACAAGGTAGGAGATGCACTGAAAAAAATGACGCGGTCTTTTACAGTCTATACCTTCTGTATAAGATTTTATCTAAACCTTTTCTCCGCTTACCTTCTCGTCCCTTCAGATTGACCACTCTGAACAGCACACCCAAACCAGATGTGCCCAGCGAGACGGTAGCCTGGCATCTGGTGCGTGTCTTTGCCAATCCCCACGAGTCTGGTTTGAGGCAGCGCTGCTCCAAACTTCTGCACGCCCTGGCACAATACGAACCAGGACTGCGACAGACGCTGAGGGAACGTCGTAGGAGCTTCGACAATGCCGTCCAAGGATTGGGAGTTCATGGTCTGACCACAGATGTTTCGGGTCAGCTGATATCGTTGCATGTGGCACTCAAGACGGAGCTGCAGCGCCATGTGGACACCTACAAGATGGCCATACACAAACTGGAGGAGCTGAGCATGGTGACGGTTAATCAGGATCCCGCCCACTCCTCCCATCAGCGTCTGCTGGCCATTAACTATGGTGACATACAGCAGCGTCTGATCGACAACAAGACACTGCTGACCATGCTGGATAAACCGGCTCTAAAGCAGCTCTACACTCTGGTCGAGAACCTGAGCACACGCGTGGAGAACGACAAGGATGTGTTGTCCTGTGTGGGTCAAGTGAAGCGTCTCGATCCCCAGGCTCATATCGAGAAACGTCCTGCTGCCGGTCTCCTCATGAATTTCTCAAGAGGCTGTGAGGTAGTGCTCCACATGATGGGACCTGAGAGCTTGCCCCCCAGCCCAGTGGCAGTCAACAAAGCCACGGCTAATGGCAGTAACAGCAGCTGCAGCGATGGTTATCACTCCGACGATTCCGCCAGTGAGGACGGCAGGTAAGAAGAAGCAGCAGCAGCTGGAGATGAAGTGGTAGAAGTTGAAGCTGATGCTCTAAAGATCAAAGACCTGTTTTCTCTTCGAGCTGCCACTTGACATGGTTCAATTGTGCTGTCACCCACACACACATACCACACCACACACACACACACACCTTACACGCTCACACTAGAACACACTCTCGCTTATTACCTACGCTTTCATCTCTTTGATCCACAGCGAAATGGTGTCACACTATCGAAATCTCTATATTGAGAATCGAGCGGATGCTTTGGAGGCACTGGACAGTTTGCCACAATTGAAACATGTGCACAGTCTGAAGGCCAAAATACTCTTCTCCATGATTGTGGTGAGTTCGCAAGCGGAAGCCCTGTAATTGTATGATAGAGAAAAGAAAACTACTTATAAATCGTAATACAGAAAAACTGAGTCTGTTAATCGACTGATAGTTAGGCTGTAAAAAATCGGAAAATAATCAGAAGTATGATTAGGTCTTTACTTTTGATCGGAATAATACGATTTTAAGACTGTAAGAAATCAGGAAGTTATTCACAAATGGTCCCGCCTATAGCTTAACCGAGTATAGGAACTAGACATTAATCAGGTATTTTAAAATATTTTATAATTACTTAAATTAAATATTTCAATTGCGTTATTCCCCTGAAGAGCTGGGAGCGTAAAAAGATAAGTTAATTAAACCCAACTAATGTTTATCCCACACCTACCACCTATTACAGGGTATTGCTACGCACTGCTTTCATAACTTAAACGCTCCACTTAAATTTTAAAGTTGATTTTAATTTTAAATTGTTATTAATTACATTGCTCATAAATTGTGGATAGGATGCAGCTAGAGGGCAGTAAGGAGATAACTCCAGTGTAGTTGAAACTGAAATTGTTATAGGAAAATATCAATTTAAGCAGCGAAACTGATTGAGATCGAGGCTTTGATTAAATGGCATAGAAGAAAGTAAAAAGTGTCGCCTTCGGGTGTCAACAGATTACGTTGGCGAACTGGAACTGGAACTGGAGTTGAAGCTGAAGCTAGAGATGAATAACTTTCGATGAATAGCAGAAGAAGAAGCTAAAAAAAAACAAGTGAAAAGATGAATGACATTGGCAATTGGTTAGATCAGCTGGCTTAAAGTCAAAGATTCGTCTTGAGTTTGGATGGGGCTGGGTTGATTTGAGTTGATTGGCGCCGTGGGCAGTTATTGAAGCTTTGCTAATGATTGGCATATTTCATACCTTCATCACACTCTCTCTATTCCTCTCTTTAGCTTTCTTTTCGCCTGTGCCACGGCATGCGGGAGCGCAAAGTGTTGGAGGTGCGCCGTGTGCTCAACTGCGCCCTCGACAGCAGCGGTGAGACGAGTCTCGCTCTGGATCGCTCCGTACGTCATCATTTGCATGAGACAATCGATAGTTTTCCCCTGGGGGAGATTGAGCGTTCGGTGTTTAATCAGGTGCTGTCCACGCTGCACGAGTATCCCTGCCTGGAGGCGTGTCCTCCATTGACGCACTTCGTCAGCGCCTGCGTAAGACTCGCCTGGCGCATGATCAACCAGAAGGCGCCCTATTATCTCGACACCGATTTCAATCTGGGTAAAACACACACACTTTACATTTAGTTATTTATTTACTTATTTAATTTTAATTCACATTTTTGTTAGGTTTCTTGCGTCCGGAGAAACATGAACGTCATCCACAATCGGATCGCCGCTCGGATCTGATCAAGTCTTTCCTTTGGCCAGCGCTCATGCAGAACAATCAGTGCGTCTTCAAAGCCATTGTGGCCACCTAAGAATGCCTTATTTCTAGCCCTAAGCCAAACAATTTGTACATAATTTATCTTACACTTGTAACCAATAAAACGATAACCTAAACCGAATGGGCTGTTAAAAGGGAAACTGCTCTGAAACCAGTGTACTATCCCCAGCTATGCGCAACTAATGGGCTTCAGTAGTATACTCTGACTGCGCTGCTTGTTGGTGCAGAGCAGCGCGTGCTGTGCGTAGAACTCGATGATGTCGCGCGGGGAGGGAAAGTGACGTTCGTGTGGCTTCAATTGTCCGATGCCATAGCGTTGCCTGCCATCGATTTGACGCACAAACAGATGATAGTAGTGATTGTCCGCATAAATGCTCACAATGTACTTGATGCAGTGATCCGTGGCCTTGAAGGGACGCACCAGACACGCCCCATCCTCGCGATCGCTCAACATGCGCTCTGCCATGCCCCGATCCACGGTGAAGTAATAAGGTTCGGTTTCAATGTTTCGCTCTTCGATCTCCGTGTAGTTTGCCTCGGAGTCTTCTGCAAAGAGTGAGTGATAAGACTCTCTCTGTTTCTCGCTCTGCCTCTTTTAGAACTTACCAACAATGACATAATCATGTTGTGATCGCTGCTGATCGTCATCAGTGAACGTTTGAACTGAAACCCGTTCGTCTACATCGACGTCGACGTCACTCGTCTGCTGTCGATAGTCGCCACAACAACTACAGCAGCGCTGTCGATAGCAGCTGCAGGGCTGCTCCGTCAGTCTGTCGTAGAGTCGCGCAAATAAATTCTGCAGCACAGTCCAATAGACACGTGCACACCAGCACATGATCACGTCTTGTTTGGTACCAAACCTCAGCTGATTTGCCAAATTTAGCTATATCCAATTCGAGTTTAGTTCCGAGTTCTAATTCTAGCTCTTTACCGTTACCATTCCGAAACATGTTTCTCGATCGCGCGACTCTGTAGACTGAGCGAGCGCCAAAAGTCTCGGAGCACAGAGACGGCTACCGTCTACGTCTGGCGGGAAGCTCCAGTGCCTATTAATTAAAATGTGCTTAATGCGCAGCTCAGTTGGCGTTCGTGGCTCACCCTCAGACTGAATGTGTGTGTGTGTGAATAATGACCATATGTAAATATCATATAGATATGATATACAAATATATTAAATACATATATATACCCTGTAATCAGTTAATTATGCCAAACGGAGTGGTTTGTATAGAAGACTAGTTGGAATCACATCTTTTAAACTATATACACTCTCACAATATTATTCAAGCATAATAGTTTTGAGGTAAATAAATGGTATAAGAGTTTTGAGCTTGGATCTTTCGTTAAGATACTCCTACAGGGTATTGCTAAGTCGGCCACATTGCTCTCCGCAGCCATTTGGGGTGGAGCACGGCTGCATTTTTCTGTTTTTGTTGTGGTCCTCGCTGTTTTCATTGCTTTTCGCTTTTGCTGCTGGTAACACGATATGGAAAAAACTGTCGCAGTTTTGTGAAGCGCAGCCAAGTGCAGATTAACCCGACTTCGGGTGCAGTTCGTTTCCCACAAGTTGCGACTGTTTGTAAACAATTTCCACGCTCGAAATGTGTTTCCCCAGCCAGTACACATGCACATTCCCAAAACCCTTGCTTTCAGTCTAACCCCAACACAGTCCCATCCTCACACCAAACCGTTTCTTGCTCCCTTCTTGGTTTAATAATAAGTTCTTAAGTTACGTAGACACTCGCAGATCGCATTTCTCTTGATTATTCGCTGTCTATGAGAGACACACTGGAGCCAGGTGGTTGCGATTTACACAAGTTAAAATGGTAAAGGGGTAACATCATGAAATTTGACGAAATATTAAGAACATTTTAAAGTTCGCACTTCAATTAAATATTAGTTTCGATCAATGCCAGCTAATGTCCAGATTTCAAAAAGGTATGATTTTTAAAGATCTCACGTCGTTTGGCGGAGCTATGAACACTTAACGCTAATTTCTAATACAGTAGAAGCTAAACAGTCCAATTGGTTTTGACAACAACCTTTAACAAAGACACACACCTTAATATGCCAATCAGCTTCTGTCAGCAGTAATAATTGAACTGCTTGTTAAATACTCACTTTTATACACATATCTAGCCTAGACATATACCCTTAACCTTAACCGGTACAAAGCACAAAGCTCTCTAGTGTAGACACCAATCATTAGCTAAAAAATACACCATGCTACTCGAGCTTTTCGTTACTTCTAATACCAATCACCTTCTGTCAGCAGTAATAATCGAACTGCTTGCTAAATGCTCACTCTTATACGTATATCTAGCCAAGACTTATACCCTTAACATTAACCAGTGAAAAGCACAAAGCTTTCTAGTGTAGACACCAATCATTAGCTAAGAAATACACCATGCTTTTCGTTACTTTTAATTTAGCTGGCGCACAACTGTTTGGGTTTTAAGAAACATTTGAAAATTTCGAGAAGCCACTTTTCGACGGAAAAAGGGCGTGCCAATAGCAGGCAATTGGCACGGAAAAACGTTAACATTCCTGAGCAGCAATAACATAAACGACTTTTAAGATGCATTTCGCAAATTCCAAAGTCAAAGTCAGAACACAAGCCAAACCCAAAATGGGTTATCGATACCGCACAGGGAGATACTAAGGAAACTCTACAAGTCTGTCACGTGCGTCAATCGTCCATAAATTGATGTTTCTATAAACAAATATGTTTACGTACAGTATATATATGAAGCATTAATAATAACAATGCGATTTAATACGAGATCGTGCACAGTGGCAAGTGCTGTGAGTTCAATTAATATGCGACAAACCATTTTGATTGAGCTGCTAACAAGCTATTGCCGACAGAGGCAACAGAAGCGACACAGCGGACACTGGCGGTACCCTCGGTCGACGTCAACGTCGACGTCGGTCGTAAAGCAACAAAATGGCACAAATTGATTTTGGCCATATTCATAGACCATTTGATTGAGCTATGAACGATTGCTGCGTGCAGTTGGTCACATTCCAAGCTGATGGCCCATTTCAGGGTCTAGGTAACAAAACGAGGAAGTGCCACTGTTGGGGACACATTTGATCTGTATCAGTCACAACAATACCATGGATGCCACTCACAGGGTAATCAATTTCAATAAGTCCGTCTGTCGATGCTGATTGAAAGTGCCGCCAATTCTTGCGGTCGCTTCCAATAATTTAAATGTCAAAGAACTTTGACAAAATACCGAATTTTCAAATTTTGTTTCTTTTCTCTTTTATATCTAAATTAACAGTAACTGTATTGATCTTGATGTATATTTTTGGCTGCTCACATGTCGTTCAAAATGTAAGCGATAGAGAGATTTACAACGGTCCAAAAATAAACGGGGAACAGTATGGCGTATACTTAATATGAATACTACGATTTTTGCGGTTCATTTTTATGTGCCACTAAAAAGGCGAATACAATAAACATTCATATTCATTCGCACATTTGGCGATTTTTTCGGCTTTTCTTTTTATTCAGGCAGCCATAGAACAACCGCCACGAAACTCACCACTCGAAAACACGCACACACATGCACACACACGCGATGGGATACTCAACATGCGAAAGACAAAGCAGCAACGGGACTGGCAAAGAGAGTAATGTGCAAGTGACAATGGAGATTGGTATGGATTGTGGGTCTGTGGGGGATTCTCGCCTGCCCGAATCCAGTCGAATCCGCGTTGAGTCGTGTCGTATCGTGTTGGGTCGTGTCGTAGCGTGTCGAGAAGCCGCTGCGCAACAGTCGTCAGTCGTCACCGCAGTCGCAGCCGTAGGGAGCGCTATCGTCAACCTCCATACACGTATGTACACACACACACACACACACTCGCACACACACTTAGAAATTTGCTATCCGGCAATAACGCCGTATCCCAGCGAATTGTTTGCGCATTTTGCCATCGAGCGTTGGGCAGCGCGGATGAATTTCGCAGCAGGCGCGAATGTGCCAACCAAATAAATAAATAAAACAAAATTAAATAATAATAACTACACAAAAAACAACAAAATAAAGAAACTAATAAAAAACAAGTAAGAAATGATAATAAAAATTTGTTCAACTCAAATAAAGCGACTCGTAAAACTAAACAACAATAAAATAAATTCAAATCCATATCCAATTTCCTCTGAATTTTCAAGTGTGAATACGAATCGGTTGAAGTATTCAGAAATCTATATGTAAATTTGTCAATGAATCGCCAAAAATTGAAACTGAAGTTTTCCATCAAAATTTAATTGTCCGCGAAGCGAAGCAAATCGACTAACCAAAAGTGTCAATTGAATTAGCGCGCCAATATCGAGCGTCAATCGAATCGAAGTATAGGATTAAACCAACACAGACGCAACAGGTGCCAGTCTCCACCCCCTTTAATGCTCTCACTAAATTTACGCTAATTAGAAGCCAAAGTAAAAATACAAATCAGCTTCCAAATCTCTCCCAACAAAACCGGAAGCTAAAACGAACGTGAATTTTGTGATTAAGTGCATACGCCAAACAGTTGAAATATTAAAATATATATTAAAAGTGAAACAACTACGAGGAAATTCGCATAAGTTACAGGTACTAAATTTAATATTTGTTTAAACAATTTGTGATCAGTTTATGAGTGTTCTAATTGTTAATTTGTCAAAACCGAATCCGGATTCAACTTGTTGCTTCCGCCTTAAGTGAATAATTGAAATTTTACAGCTAAAAGGGCTGGTAAACTGATTAAAATTAATCACAAACGGATAACACTGACATGACTGTTAATTTGCCACATTAGTGGACTTACGGTTAATATTTGAATACATAAAACATATGCTCTGCTCAAACAAGCAACTGTTCAAAGAATCAATAAAAAGTGTGCCCAAGAGGGAAAGGAGAAAGAAGAGGGTAGGGGGCCTAGAGGGGTTGTGGGTAGTATAGTAATATTATGCTTAATGTAAATATTTATATTCGAGTCACCTGTTGCTGACCTGTTGCACGTTTTTGTGCTGTTTGCTCAGCTCTGCTCAGCTCAGTTCACGCTGCTTTTGCCACTTAGTTGATTTTTGATAAATTAATAATGTTGCTAATTGCTAATTGCCGCTTCCGTTCGTACAATCGAGCGCTTCGTCAGCTCGTGCGTTCTACTTGTATCAAAAACAATGCATCTGTCGTGAGCTCATTGAATCAACTTTGAAATGAAAACAAAAATAAACTTAGTAGGCTACGAGAGGCTAAAGGAAATCAAAAATGAAAATTTTGAACTCACCTGTTTGCCCAACAAGGCCAAGTGCACGCTACACGCTACACGCTGCCGTTGCTCATACGCTCCGTGTGCAAAGAACAAATTGCGACACGCTTAGGGAAGATTAAGTAGTAGCAGCGGAAAGGAGAGTAGAGGGGATAGCAGCATCAGCAAAAGATCATCTCCCGCGGTTTTTGCTGAATTATGGCAAAAACTGTTTGCATATCTCAAAACAAATGGAGCAAATGCAATTCATATTGCAAATCATCTTGAAATGCGGCAACCTGGGAAACTGCTCGTTCAATCAGTCAGTCCATCCATCTGTACAGCTGTCCATCTGTCCAACTATCCATATGTACACATAGCTATATCCATGTAGAACCAAACAGATGCATTCGCTGCCCTCTGTAACCGCAATTCACATGTTCACATATGTAACATATGCACATTGCGGTCGAAGGGGATGATGACATTTCGCAATCGTCTTTTGTTGATTGCGCCTTTGTGTATAAATTAATTAAATTAAAAGTTTCCGGTTAAGCCTCCCAAATGCCGAACGTGCTCCAAGTCACTCACTGAGACATAACTGTCCACACACACGCATATTACTTGCATTTTTATAGTCATAAATGCAGATGCAGTTACCTAAGTGTCCTAAGCGTTTCAGCTGAAGGCCAGTGCACTCCCTTTTTTATGCAAATATTGAGTGGAGTACCCTTATCATTTATGTAAAGAAAAACTGTGTGCATTATACTTAAAAAAACATAGTTTATTACATGTATGCAAAGTATGACACATGTGGTACTTATTTATTTATCAATACTTGCATTATTTATTTTTGTACTTCCAAGAATTTTCTAAAATTCGATCAATACCAGCCAAGCTATGACAAATTCTTTTCTTAATCTATTTAAAGTGTTCTTTATTTTCTTTCTTTCTTCATATTTCCTGCAGTCTGATTAAGTGCAGCTTTAATATACATTATAGTAACTAAAATTAGTCGTGTGGTTGTGGTGTTTCTGAAGAAAATAGTAAGCTACTTTCCAATAAGTAGCTTTCTAGTCATAAATTAATTTGATCAAACTATAAATTTCTGTAAAAACCACTTTAAATTTATATTTATTAATATATATTTATAATTATATTTATCTACCTTTTTAAACCACTTTAAATGTATTAATATTTATATATCGACTTCCGTCTTGCGTTCTAATGAGTTTTATTTTAAGCAACTGCGAAATGCCAATGGCTTTAATGCTCATTTGATTTTGGGCCTGGCAATCTGTGTGTGCAACGGTGCGTATGCGCAACGCAAATATCGTTAGATGTTATTTAAAGCGTCTGCAGATACAAAAGTATCTACACCCGCAGCTATTTAGCAACAACATTTTGGCTTATTTACAAAAAGTCAAAACAAATTTCGTCAAACGGCAAAAACGGACAATCGATTGCGATAGAGATTTGAGTTTGCAGAAAATTTGTTTATTTGTTTGCTTTTACCACAACATATTTGCTGTTTGTTTGCCGAGTGAACAAGTCTGATTTGGTTATGATTATTTGAATTAAAAGTAAGTCACGAAGCCGTAAACAGTCCCAGATTTTAGCAAGTCCGCCATTGGCAAACAAAAAACGCACAGGCGGAGGAAAAACAAAAACAAAATCAAAGGCAATTTTAATACCAAAATCTGAGCAAAGTTTTGGCCACTTCAATTAACACTCAATTAGAAATTAAATACAACGCTAATTGTAATGGCAAATTGGTGCGCGTAATAATTTATTGCTGGCCTGAAAGTGTCACAGATTTATACGCATGTGCCACACCCAGCTAACCCCACCGCCCCTTTGTTCGCGCTGCTGTTTGCAATTAATGTGCAGTTGACCTTCGGGTTAACTAAAGATCCAGTGTCAATATTTTGACAGCTACGTAGAGGGGAAGGGAAAACCGATGGGGGGAGGGCACAGACGGTTCAGGCATATGATGGATGCCATGAAAATCCCAATGGATTACGCTACCTCTCTCTCTCTCTCTCTCTCTCTCCTACATACTTCTGCTGAGGGCGGTGGCATTAACATGGGCGTGGCGCACCTAATGTTGACAGCACTTGGTCACTTTAATGGCACCCTTTACGACGGCTTGCAGCAGACTTCTTCTGTGGCATGACACACACTCACACCCGTATAAACACACACACGCATTTGCGAACATGTGACCTTTGCTCCACCCGCTAAACAACAACAAACATTTTATTTACATTCCATTTTACTTTGACACCTTTAAAGTGCCCACTTTAAGCTCTCGCCTTAATATTTGTTTAATCATTTATTAGAAAATAATTCCCCGAATTTATAGCTACACATAATAATAGCACACTTTTTACATAAATTCACTCACATTTTAGCGTCAGTTCATTTTAAATTTTGTGCCATTTATTTTTACTCACGCACATGCATTAAATTTTCATTGATCAGCATTGAAATTGTTATTGGTATTGGCAATGGAATTGAGTCTCGGACCATCCATTCACCCACTCGTGTGGCCACTGGACTCTAGTTTAACTCATAACTTTCCATTTGCCGCTGAGCCTCGCATAAACTTTCATAATAATGTTGCAAGTCTTTGGACGTTGCAGCGTTTGCTGCTGGGATTAGTGTGGCAACAACTTACTGTGTGTGTGTGAATGTGTGTATTTGTAGGGTGTGCGTGTGCGTGTGTCTGTAAACAAAAGTGGATTACACGTGTGTATTTGTTTCTCATGCCGATTCTTGATTAAAATATTACAAAAATAAAATTGCAAGGTCAACATGCTGTAGCTGTAGCTGTAACTGTAGGGGCTGTAGTGGGCGTGGTCAATGTCAACGGCACATCATTTGGCACATTTGAGTCGCAGTTTCTTATTTTGGCAACTATTTGGTGACACAACCACACAACCACACACCCACTGTACCTCACACTCACTCTGCCCACTATGCCCACTGTATCTCTGTTGTTGTTTTTCCACTCGTGCCGCTGACTGAGCTAAACAAATTCAATGTACTGTGTGGAAATTTGACATTAAGTTTTCTCAGTGCACACGTTGCACATTCATTCAGTTTGCCTGGCCGAGTTAATTGCTTGCCCCACACTGTGGCAATCAGTTAGTCTCGCCAGTCAGTCAATCAGTCTGTCCACCAGTCTATCAGTTCATTGGTCCACCATTCTATCAGTCCATCAGTCAGTTGCGATTTGTCTGCTGGTTTAATTAAACTTGCGCATCAGTTTCTTTGTAGCTTCTTCTATTATTATGTTCATTGTTGTAAATGTGTAGAAATAAATCATAAGCTTCCACTTATTATTATTCATATGATAGATTCACTGAAGCGTTTAATGTGTTAATTTCTATTTTAAATAATAACAAATTGTAGCAACTTTGAGTTTATTCTAAACTGATGACTCACAAGTTCTACTGAGAGTGGAGCCAAAAGAGCGCTCAAAACAGCTGAGCTTAAATTTTGGTTGTGCTGTGCTGTGCTGCTATCACCTCATCGCCATGGCGTACCTGAACAGCTGCACGTCGTCTCGGGCAATCCTTGGCTACCACGTCACAGAATTGTCAAAGAGGAAACAACCAAAGAGAATAAAAAAATGTAGAAAGATATAAAAAACATTAAATGAAATGTCATTTTAATAATAATTTAATTTTTTATTGTCTACTGTTTTATTGTGGCTGTGGTTGTGTGCTGCCTTTGCTGGCATTTGCTGCTTATATAAATAAATAAACCTATGGCTCTGGTGACCATTTAAATGCAAATTCCGCCTCAATTTGTTGCCAAACTGCAGGTAATCAAATGTGTTTAATGGCTTTGGGTCCCACACTCTGGACAACTGGGATTGTTGTTAGCTGTACCTGTACAGGTGGCACTGGCTTACAGTGGGTAGTCTGAGTCTGGTCCGAGTCAAGGTCGGCACACACCCCTTTCACCGCTCCAGCACGCAGCCTGCATAAATATTCCACTTTGTGCATCTCTCTATGCGAATCACATCCGCCGGAAATGAGCAACTAGAAATTATTTTGCTATTAAGCTACCAAAAATAAAAAGTATCTACCATTTCTCACTGTGTACGCGGTGCTCTAAGACAGGGCAACTGATTAAGTTTCAACAAAGTGCGCCACTTGTTGAAATGGTTTTAGTTTTAACAACAGTCCCTGAAGGACACACTTATCCTGAGGATGCCTTGCCCATGGTCAGGAGGTCACGTAATTGTGACGCCGCGCCGTTAATGAAGCACATCAAGAGTCCCCTACTCCATACACAACATTAGCCCCCCTTTCTCTCCCCCTCTTCGTTTTCCCCCTCCATTCACGCTCCCTTCTCCAGTTACAAGTTACAACAATTGGCGAAAAGCCGCTTTTGGGCATTGTAATTAAATTTAACTGCCAGGCAAACGCTCATTTGAAAGCCATTGACTTATGACAGCCACAAACTGTCAGCAGACACTGTACACAAACATTTCAATATGGTCAGGCATGAAATTTCAATGGCTTAAATTCAGATTTAATCAAGCGCGTGTAGTTGGTGAACTGTGTTAAGAGTAACTAGGAACTTGTGTTAGATTTTAAGGCACAAACTTTAGGGAATACTTGATTACTCTTTAAACTTGTATTTTCCACCTACATCAAATCACTTTCCCTAATTTACCAACAACTCACCCTTGATGAACACACTCTTTCGGTTATTGCTTAATTTGCCCAGCCAAACATAAAACTTACTCGCAGATCATTTGCCGTAGAAGGAGTGTAGTTTTGTGGCTAATAAATGAACGTGCTTAAATCATTCTTACACTCGGCTAGAACACAGTTGTAAAACGTCGAGAAATTTACGAGCTGTCAGGATAAAAAGTGCAAAATCTACATTAGCTGACAGCAAAGTCTACTAAGCTGACTTGTCAGCAGAGGATTTCCATGTGGTTCCGAAACGGAGATGGACTCGGAGTCGGGAAAAGTCTCCTAACGCATTTTCACGTATGTGGACAGAGGCTGTCTAGGATAAACTGCTGCGCAAATAGGCAAGGAATGGCTAAAAGAGATGGGGTAAGGGCCTTTGGCGGGAAACTGGCAACTGTAACGAGATGCGTGTCATTGCGCCAAAATCAACAAAAAATGCAAACGATGTGTGCGCTGTCGTCGCACTGGGTCTGTGTCCAATTGGATGTGGGTGCGACTGTGTGTGTGTGTGTCACCTTCTCATACAGTATTTGGCCTTTTTGGACCAAGGGTAACTGTCAACTTGTGTATGTGTGTGTGTGTGTGTGTTTTCAGGGCAATGAATGTCAACGAAAGGCCAATCACATTGGAAACAAAATAAAAGAAAGGGGAGGAATTTGCTGTAAGACAAGCAAACATCAATAGAATCTTTATTAGTTTGGTAAATATTTGCTTGGTTTTTCACTTGGTTTTTATGCTCTGCTTGTTTCTTTCGTCGTTATCCCTTTAAAGTGCTGTCCGAGCACAGCAAAACAGTCGCCCAAACAGCGCTTCTTATGCAAAGTCACAAAACTTTGGAGCGTGTCCTTGGCAGCGGACTTTTTAAGCACTTTTAAAGCCGAAAAGATTTCCGTATACATATATACTTTTGGGCTGGGAACATGATGGATTTAGTTGGTGACTTTTTGACTCTTCGAGCGTAAGCCGAATTCAATCAGAGCAGCTTTTAATGGGGTCATAGCTGGGCTCTGCAATTACACAACAAGAAAACTCACAAAAAGCAGCAGCAACAACAACAACAGCGACAAGTAGAACAGTAAAAACGACGAGAGGTTTCTTTGTGTGCGGCTTTATGGTTTCCAAAGAGCTTCATGTGAAAGTAGTTGAAGCATAGAATATTACTCATACGCACCACAGTCCAGGGAGCTGTGAACACTGAGCAGAGACATCTGCCCCAAGGGAGATTTCCAAATATTATGAAATTCATTCATATGCCACATGTGGTGGTAGGTATTAGGCACACGCCATTGTGTGTGTGAATGCGTGTGTCTGTCAAGCTGTTTGATTGATTTCAAGTCGAGTATTATGCCAAAGATGGCTTCACTACAAAACTAATCAATTCACTGTACTCTGTTTTATTCTTTCTTCTATGAATTCTGCATATGAATTGCAAATTAGTCGCATTTACATGTCAAACATATCACATAGTGAAAGAGGGAAGGTGTGGGGAGTTGCAGATAGGAGTAACTGCAGGGAAAATGGCGAAGAGCATAGAAAATAGCTTGCGGTTGATAACAAATTCATAACATTTAATTACGTACAATTTACTTATATGTTTACACCAAAGCTGATAACGAACTCTACTTGTTGTTGTTGTAATTGGTGTTGTTGTGGTGGTGGTTGTGGTTGTACTTGTTGCTGGTCTGTCAGCCGTCCAAGCAAGCAATTGAGATATGTGAACAATTGATGAGCAATTGCTGATAGCAAAAAGGACAACGTACAACAAATCAACAATTGTCAAAGTGGAGGCAAGCACACTGAGCGAAAAAGAGTGCGAGTGAATTGGAATTCATTTTATGATACGCTTATCATTCATAAATAGATTGAATCGAAATCATTTTTATGTTAGAAACAAAAATAAATAATTGTTTCTAGAGTTTATCGATTTCAAAATGAATTGATTTATTTATTGCTGCTCAGTTTTTCTCTCTGTGTAAAAAAGGCATGAACAGAGTGGAGTGCAGCCCTGGCTACCTTTGCCAATTGCCGAAATTATCACAGGCACATGTTGTTTGCTTTGTTGTCCGCTGGTTACTCACTGGTCTTTGCCCTGTTGCGCATATTTATCTAATGCCAGCAGACGCCGCTCCCCACCCCTTCTGCTCTTTCCCTCCCAATCTGCCCCTACTTCGCCCCTGTTGCTTCGTTTATTTGCCCGACTTGACATGGGAAACGCGTCATATGGGCCACAGCACATGCCGTTGCAAAAGGGGCGGGGCTTGGAGGGACTGGGGAAGGACTAGCTACTTGAATGATGGGATAGTCCAAAGTAAACGTTATACACGTCATTTAGTCGAAACAACTCCATCTCTCCAACTGCAGTTCCAGTTACAATTGCGTAGTTTTTTTGGCTTTGCAGTTTAGTTTCCCTTTTTGCCAGTTGCAACATCCTCACGTGATGCAAACATGTAAATACCCGCAGTATGTTCAAATATAGACGAATAATACGAACACTTCCGATATTGATAATACATGTGTAGTTTCTGATTAACTGATAAGAGCTATTTGATCTTTTTGCTGTCAATTCGAAGAGAATTTTATTTGTTTGGATTACGACAGCACTTTCATTCAGTCATGATACGAATATTCGGATAGTTCATCGATTATTCATGGGAATTGGGTTTTAAAACTCATTAAATCCACTGCACTCAATAAAAGCTCACTTAAACCAAAGATAAATTCGATTTCCATCTAAACAATTTGCCAGCAAACAGCTGCAATTAATTAATTACAATTCATTGCTTTTCTTTTGCCATTTCTCCAAGGAAAGGCTGGTCAACTTAATACCCTTTTGGAAGGAAAAATAAATTGGAAAGGCACGTTTCTATTTTTGTTTGCATTTTTGAAGCAGTTTATGCCAGTAAAATAATATTTGTATATTAAAAAGTATATTAAACTGTCTTAAAGGGTAACGTCTAGTCATGAATTTTTAACTTGAGAGTTCTTAGCTGCTTTTTCAATTTAAAAAGAATTAATGATGCCAGCCAATGACATAGCAAAAGCAGGGCAAAAACACTATGTAGCTGTGTACCTGACTAGCATACTTACAGGTACAAACTTAAAAGTAGTTGAATTTGGAATATGAGCAAAAAGTAAGACAAAGACTGGAGTTTTTTCTATTTCATAGAATTTTGAACGGTAATAAATTGCCAACAGTGTATGAGTAAAGAATATTAACAACATGTTTAATATGAAATAAAAAGTTGGCAGTTAAAATATACATTTATTTGGCCAATTAATGTCAGATTTAAGTATTTTTATTTAAGTGTTCATAAAATATTTAATTGAGACATTAATTGGCATGAGCGTATTGAGAGTTATGTTCGATCGAAAACTTTTCAACAGTTTACGAGCTTTAAATGCCAAAAAGAAGAAAATATTTTGCTAACATTAAAGCTACTAAAAATAGAATTTTCATTGCAAAACACTTAAGAAACTTTTGCTTAGAAATCTTCTAGGAAATGTCGAATTTATTAAGCAGAACAACATTGAATGTTGACTGCTCATTACACTTGACATGGGATTTTACTGTAATAGGCTTAAGGAAAACTTTTTAATGACTTCCTTTCTAATAAGTTAAAGCTAGCGGATTATTAGCTGAAAGTCTACATTCAGGCTAACTGGGAAGACTGAGCTATGCCTGGAAATACTGTTAAAGTTGTTAAACACTCGACAAATAACGGGAATCATTTCCATAACTGAAAGTAGTTCGCTTTGTGGCGTATGGCAGTGAAGGGAAGTTCAAGCGTGCAGGTTCCCATCTAGAAAGCAAGCGTTGAGCAAGCAGAATGCATTAAGATAAAATGCAGTCAGTTGAGAACACATTTTGAATGCTTGCCAAAAAGTACAAAAAATTGGAATTCGATAAGAAGCAAGGCCAAAACGTGTTAAGAGCCATTTTGCGCTGATTTTGACAGTTGGGAAGAGGATGTTGAATGTTGTTGAAACTTGCTGCTAGGGCCACTCATGACACATGACAATGTTATTTTTCTCTACTAACTTTATGCTAGAAGGAAAAGAGCGAAAAGATAAACCCAGTTGTGCTTGAAAGGGGTATGCACATGGGGCGTATGAGTTATGTGTGTTACGCATACGCAGCGTGGGCAACCAGCCTTGAGAAAGCATAAGGTCACACACACTAACACACGCACACACACACTGGGGACCAACAGAAGGAATTGATTTGCCACTCACGTAACGCAATCACATGCATAGTGCGTTGTGTCCTAGGCAGCAATTTTAATTATGCTTGTCATTCAAAGCGTTTCATATTGCATATCAAATGACTTCAAACAAATCAAAACTTGACGTTTGATGTTTGCTTTCATGCTCCTCTACTGGTGCATTGAACCGATAAACTGAGCCACTGAAGCACCGAGTTACCGACAACTTTTTAAAAATTTCTCGCACGCAATTTTAATAAAGTGTAAATACAAGGTTCAAGGCGCTAATTGTATTAGCCAAAAATGAATAAAGTCAATACAGACAGCACCAAAAAATGCTAACAAACGGCAATTTGTTGATTGTGCTTACGGCTTTTAAGTGAAATACAAACGTGAATTCCAAACTAGAAATGGGAAAGTGAATGAAAATGGGAAATTGGATTACCAATTCCAGAAACATTTTAGAACACAGAAGCAACAGTGGCAACAGAAGCAACTCCTTGGCTGTTAGTGTAAATGCCTTTCAAAATGAATTAATTAGACAAAAGCCAATTACGCAAAACGACTTACGACTAAATGACCGACATTCGCACGCAACCAGCTGCGTTCCCAAAGGGATCGAAGGGGATTGGGAAGGATGGGTAGGAGGATTGGGGGTAGCAGACGCACAGAGTTCAGGGTTGATTTGGCCAAAGACCAAAATAATGTATTCCAAAGACCAATAAATGAACAGCAATCGTCTATGACATGTCCGGTGGTCCCTAAGAGCAGCGTTAATTTGACAAGCCTTTCTCCCAAACGACAACAGAGCAACAGCGACAGAGACAGAGAGACAAAGAGACATTCAGTGAGAAAGTCCACTTAAAGTGTCGCTCAACCGATGATGAAGTGTGACTTGCTCTGTGTGTGTGTGAGTGTTTGTGTGTGTGGCAGTTACCACAAAATTCACTTAACTGCCGCATACGTGCGCTGATAAATCACCCCTCAGTACGATGAAGCCAATTAAATGGAAAACATTTTCATGCCGCGAAAATTGCTGTCATCATTTGATTGATGCCAAGTCAGAGTTCGCCTAGGAATGTTGGCCAAAGTCAAAAGTGCAGTTTTCACGCCTTTTGCGCCGCTAAGAACTTGCTGCCACAATTGACTGCAACTTGCCACACGCTTGACTCGTGGCACTTTCATGCTCAGCTTACGGTAAACAAGTCGTTGCCTCAGCAGTCACAGACAGAAAAGTGGTGGGCCAAACACAACACCAAACAGATATAACTGTAAAGATAGTGGCTAAATAGTCAATTTGTTGTTGTATATTTTTAGACAGCGACTCGTGCGCTTATCGACTTTGAGCGGCGACTAGTGTATTTTTGGCAAGTATTTATCAATTTATTGCACTAAAAAATTGCCACAATTACTCATGGGTGTGTGTGGTGTACGTGTGTGTGTTGTGTGTTGTGTTTCATGTAAACGTGCCGAACAATGATTAATTTTCCTTTTATTGTTTTTCCCTTTTGCTCTGTTTTCACTGTGTTTTTCAGCAGCAGCAGCTACAACAAAATGGCTCGTGTGTGAAGGACACGTTGTTGCTGTGGGACCACACGGCGTACGGCAACATGGCGTATACGCAATGTGCACTTGCTACATGTGTTATTTATGCTCGTTGGAAGTCAATTAACATTACGCATCACAACACCTGATAATTGAAACCACTTCAAACCAATTCAATTTAAATTAGTCAATTCGATCTTTGTTCAGCTTGTGCAAAGATCACTGCACTCTGTAAAATGTCCGAGTTTCGATTTTTCTCGTACAGCGATTATGCATACACAGCCAAAGGTTCGCCGAATGTGATAACTCTACCAATCTCACGGTATGTCGAAGAAAAACAAAAGTCACCAGATGATTCCGATATCGAGTTGAACATTCCATACACCGTTTTTGAGGTGCTCGTTGCTCTCTTCAGCATCATTGGCAACTTGATGGTTATCATTGTGTTTCGACGTGAAAGGAAACTGCGACGTCGTACCAACTACTATATCGTATCATTAGCCTTGGCTGACTTACTGGTCGGATGCTTGGGTATTCCCTTTGCCATATTGGCGTCCATTGGATTGCCAAGGAATCTACCTGCCTGCCTTTTCACCGTCTCACTTCTTGTTGTGCTTTGCACTATATCTATATTCTGCCTGGTCGCTGTCTCCGTGGATCGCTACTGGGCCATTCTCTATCCGATGGCCTATTCCCGCAATGTCCGCACTCGCACCGCCATTGGTAAGTACACTTCCGCCGGAAGTTTGCTGTAACTTGGACAAAGCATTCCATTTTGCATTGTTTTGTGTTTTTTGAAACAAACAAAGTAGAGTCCTTTGAACAAAGTATTGCTTACGGCCAACTAATCAGCATATGGCTCATTGTGCATTGTTCTGACTTAAAGTCTGCTCATATTAAACTTTCAGCTTTGCGGTAGAAATTAAGTCACAAAGAGCTTGACTTTGTTATAAAATATGCCTGGGGGAATACAATTTTAAAGCATATTATCTTTACTTTGCAGACATGTGCATCATTTGTTTATTTGAAGTGTGGAAAAAATATATGAAATACATTAAAAATTAAATGAAAGGAAATATGATGGAATTAAAAAAAATGCAAAATTTTGGAGCCCCGCAAGTTCTAAAAAAAACGATTTTCACATTAGCATTACTTAGAAACTGACAGAGCTACCGTGATCAAATTTGGTTAGCCAATAATTTTTTACCAAAACAGAATAATGTTTCTGCTTAATCCCTTAGTTTCGTCTTGCTTCCAAGTGCTATTGGTTTTCTTAGAAAAAAAGTTCATTGAATTCAAGTTAATTTCTTTCCCTCTACCTTAAAGTATATTTGAAACATAAACGCTCTCTCTTCCAGGCGCGAAAAGCAATTAAAACGTGCTTTTGGCCACATAAAATTTTAGCCAAGCATTGGTGAGGTAGGCAATGGGCCATAAAAATAAAAAAGAAGAAACAAAAGAAACTTGGTAGATGGCTTAAGTGATTTTGGATGGCGTGTGCGTCATTCGGGTGGTAGTGTCGGTGGTGCTAGTGGTTCAGTGTGGTTCAATGTACTGTCAGGAGATGCAAAGCCAAACAATATCATGCCACAGACTGCTACAAGTGCAACAAATTTGTAATTCTCATTAGCATTTCGCCATTGACAGTCAGTCAGTTGAGTCATGGTAGCCAAAGGGAGTGAAATTGTGACGTCAGCATGTCAAGGACCAAGAATATGTGTTGCATAGGGCTTCCGTCAGTTTAATGCTAATCCAAAACGTTCATCCCTCTTTCATGCTGCAGTCATCATCTCCGTGTGCTGGGTAGCTGGAACAATTGTGGGCTTACTCCCGCTTCTTGGCTGGCATGCAAATGTTGAACAGGACGCGAAGTGCCTCTTTGTAGAGGTGATGGACTATGATTATCTGGTCTTTCTATACTTTGCCACCATCATAACGCCGGCACTGCTCATGCTGGGCTTCTACACGCACATCTATCGGGTGATTATCAAACAGGTGCGACAGATTGTGACCATGAATCCAGCATCGGATTTAAGTCGTCGCTCCTCAACGGCTCAAATGCAGGTGACTACTCCGGGTCGACCTGGACACACAGGTACCATGCTGCGTGTGCTGGGAGCGGCACGTAAGCGGGACGTGAAGGCCACGCAGAATCTTTCGATTATAGTGCTATTCTTCATGATCTGCTGGATTCCATTGTACACGATCAACTGCATCAAGGCCTTCTGTCCGGATTGTTATATACCACCGAAGTGGACGTTCTTTAGCATCATTCTGTCGCACTTGAACTCGGCTGTGAATCCTGTGCTCTATGCTTACCATCTCAAGGACTTTCGACAGGCTCTGAAGAACCTCATGCTGAAGCTAATGGGCGTGGACATTGATCAGCAGGCGGAGGCCATTCACCGCTTCTCTCTGGCAAGTCAGCATCGTCTTCAGTCCATGGACTCCAATATGCGCTCTACGCAGCCGCGCATGTATGTGGGTGAGTGTGAGTGCGCGTCGTCTTTTTGTATTCTCCTGGCAAATGGTTGGCTAATGATCCTCAAATTCCTCTCTAGATTCACCCATTTGGCTGCGGCAACAGCAGGAGGCACTGAAGAACTCACAGCTGCTGCCAAAGTGCGGTGTACTCAGTCCTTGTGTGAACAACATCAATCAAACGGTAGCTGCTGCCGTCGCCGTCACCACGGACATTGAGCGGGATATGTGGAACATTGTAGAGGCCTCCAGCGGTGCGGAGCTAGGCGAGATTAGCTACGAGTTTCCCAGTGGCGGAAAGCAGGAAAGCGATCACGACAGCAGCATCTCCGTCTCGGCGCCGGCCACAGCGCAATCACCACAGCAACAGCCACAGCAGCGCTGCGATAGCGCCTTTTCCTATGACAACCAGAGTTTCTCCACCGAACCAGATGATGGCAATAGTTTACCCGAGGACGTGGAGTACGAGGATGTCTTTGTGCCGCCTAGTAACAACTACACTGGCGTGGATCCCGTAGAGTTGCGTCGCTCACTGGCCTGTGTCATGCGGGAGAAGCTGCGCTCCGATGACACCGACTACTACAGCCAGCAACGCATGCCTGAGGACAGTGAACAGCCTGAGGGACTGGAGCATGCCGTCGAGCTGCGTCGGAAGCTGCCACAGCTTCATTCCTGCTCCACTCGCACATCGCCCAGCAATGGTTCACTGCCGCATCAGTTGCGCACCAAGTTGCTGTCGGGTAACTCCAGCAGCGACCACTGTCTGCCTCAACCACACGGTGGTGCCACCAATCCGGTCTATGTCATCGATGGCGTTGTGAATCCTTTGTCACCGGGTCACAAGCCCAAGTACCGCAAGTCCACGGCGCTGACGCGTAACTCGCGCAAGAAAAGTCGCAGCTGCTCCTGCACTGGCGAGCAGAAGCTAACGAGTCCAGTGGACACAGCTGTTGCCACGGAGCAGCAGAACAGTAATCTCAGAGTTGTGCACTCGGAGCATGAACACTTCTTTAGTCCTTTGAGGTCGGTGGGTAACTTCATGCAGCATTCCAATTTGTTCAATCTCTTCCAGCCACATGCCTCAAGCTCCTCCGAGCCCAAGGCCACGGCGGAGTCGTCTGCCTCAGCTCCTGCTGTGCCGGCAATGGCGACTTTGGCGCCACCTTCTCGACTGACCATCGATGCACTGACCTCGACATCGGCTTCGTCCTCGTCGTCCCTAGTCGCTGCCAGCATTGAGAGTTGACCGCAGGTCAAACTAACTTCCAATCCTCCCAGTCCACCTACTCCTTCTCAAGCGGCAGGCAAACTCTAGGCAAAAATACTCGCAAGTCAAAGCTTTTATCGTTTAAGTTCATCCGAGTTCATCTGAGCACTGGAAACTGGAAATGGGAAACGGAAAGCGGAAAAACTTAAGATCGCAGTTCCAGTTGAATTGAGCGATTTATACGCATTTATTTTCCATTTAATTACATGTATTAACTAGTTATAACTAAAGCCTAACTTAAAATCAATTTTAAGTAATTTAATGCTTTTTGTGCATACTCGTATTTCCAAAACAACAAAAGAAAAGAAATGAAAATTATGTATGTGAATCGCTTAGAACGTTTTTTGGGTGTTATACGATAGTCCTAAAAATGAATGTGTATTTATCAGAGTATACTTGGAACGTCTGTGAAAACCAAAATATTGTATATGTATGTTAATGTACTATATATGTATATGTTTATGTGTAGTTTAAATGTATAGTTGAAGATCAATTAAAATAAATAAATGATAAAATACTAAAATTAAAGGAACCCTTTTTGAACCCTTTTTGGAACTGATAGTTGCCTTGCAATCCTGTAAAATTTTAAATACAGAGTCCAATTAAGATCTGATATCTTGATCTTATTGGTTCAGGATCAAAATTGAAGACATGGCGTCTGGATCTAGTATCTTCATTGGTTTTGAGTGCTTTTCTTTGGCACTACATTTTATTAGTCTTATAATTTTTGCGTGTAAAGTCTGGAAACACTGAACTGGAAAAGTAATTTAGAGAAAAACACAGTTCAAATAGTATCTTAAAAAAAATATCTTTAAGAGTATAACTGTTGAGTATTTCTATATATTAAGCGACTAAATAATCCTTACAAAAATACCTGTTTGGTATATTTTAGCACATAATGCCTGGAAAGCTTGGAACTATGGAAAAACAGCTGTTATATTCCAACGAGCTTTTGAAAGCTTGCAACCTTACAACGAGTTCTTGTCTTTGCTAAATGGAACGATTTGAACCGAAATGGCTGAACTTATGAAATAATATTTTTAAAACCCCAGCAAGCTATAAAAAATTATTTTTAGAAATGTTTTTACAATCAAAAATACCAAGATATTTTACAGAAAAAATGATTTTGGGTTCGACAAGCGTATGTTGCATTTGGGGAAGAAACAGTCAGCTCAATCATAGAGTATATACAAAGCAGTTCGCGGGTAAAAGGGTATCAAATGAACACAAGTTCATCATGGACAACTACCAAAGTCCACGAGATGTGACGCTGGGTGCGTTGAAAAGCGTTGTGTCGGAAGCTTTGTTGGGCAAATTCACAGCTGTTTTTCCAAAGCTTTTCAAGTGCCAATGGAAGACATATGAAGGTCAGAAGAAGGTTAGTTAGTACATCAGTAGATTACATTTGAGGTGGGTGTGTTTTTTTGTTACGCTGCCGCTACTAAATTTTTTGCGGCGCTTTATCAATCAAAACTTTGGAATTACTTATCAAAATTGTTGAACAACGATTTTAAACTTTTACTACTTTTACTACTTTGATCTCATTTAGTTTTTTGCAAATTTCGCTGAATCCGGGTGCAACATGACTGGCCGTAAGTTTTGCGTTGGTGGTAACTGGAAGATGAATGGTGACCAGAAGACCATTGCCGACATCTGCAAGACCCTCACCGATGCCTCCCTCGATCCTAACACCGAGGTGGTTATCGGCTGCCCAGCCATCTACCTGATGTACGCTCGCAATCTGCTGCCCTGCAGCATCGGCGTTGCCGGCCAGAATGCCTACAAGGTGGCCAAGGGCGCCTTCACCGGCGAAATCTCACCGGCCATGTTGAAGGACATTGGTGCCGACTGGGTGATCCTGGGACACTCGGAGCGTCGTGCCATCTTCAATGAGTCCGACGATCTGATTGCCGAGAAGGCTGAGCACGCTCTGGCCGAGGGCCTCAAGGTCATTGCCTGCATTGGTGAGACTCTCGAGGAACGCGAGTCGGGCAAGACCAACGAGGTCGTCGCCCGCCAGATGTGCGCCTATGCCAAAAAGGTGCGCGACTGGACTAACGTGGTGGTGGCCTACGAGCCCGTCTGGGCTATTGGCACCGGCAAGACAGCCACTCCCGATCAGGTGAGTCTTTATTTCGAGTAATTGGTTAGAGTTCCGAGTACTAAAAAATTTTCCTTTCCTAGGCCCAAGAGGTTCACGCCTTCCTGAGGAAATGGTTGGTTGAGAACATCTCCAAGGAGGTCTCTGATTCTCTGCGCATCCAATATGGCGGCTCTGTGACCGCTGCCAATGCCAAGGAGCTGGCCAAGAAGCCCGACATCGATGGCTTCCTGGTCGGTGGTGCCTCCCTGAAGCCAGAGTTTGTTGACATCATCAATGCCCGCAAGTAAAAACTGGCGCTGGACGTCAACTGATTTGGGTTTGAAGAGCAGCTCCAAAACTGCCCAAAAACCAAGGAAAAAAAAGAGGAGAAAGAAGAACTTGTTACCCGGATAGGAAACTTATTGCATTAAGCGCACATTTAAATTTGTTGTCTAACGATTAGCGAAAGCAACTCGATGTTAGTTATCGAATGTAATTCTAAATTCTATGTCTCCAAAAAGTCGCTGTTCATTTCATTAATTATTTAACATTTTGGCAATTTTTAAACATTTGTTATAGACAGTGAATGATTCTCGCGGAATTATTAGAATTACACTCATTATAATCAACATTTTGGACGCTAAGATCACAAAATAAATGTTATTATTATAAACAAAGTGACGACCTTATTTTGATTTTGAAAAATGTATTTGATTTCTAGTTAACTTAGTAAGCTGAACCGTTAACTCGTGTCAGTATTTTTCACATTTTTTTATACTTATATCATAGCTAGAGTTGGCAATTCAGTTTCTTCGCATTTTAAACACACACAACGCTTTTATAGCTACAAATTTTACATGATTTAAATTCTCGAATTTTATTTTTACAAAATTGTAAAGACATTGAAAATTGCGAAAAAGTCGTGTTTATAGAAACCGAATTAAAGTTTACAAAGACTTTTAATCCAGTCTTTATAGTGATAGTGATAGTGTTAGTGATAGTGATATTATATATATTTACAGATATTGATATTAGTTAGTATGGAACCCTTAAAACAGAATTATTCCTTCGATGCTATTGTGTTGAAGGTCAACATTCAAGAATCGCCCCAAGAAGAGGATGGTCAAGAAGTGGATCGCACATACAGTCTTCGACTTTATGATGATTTTATCGATATACCCCCGGATCGTGTCTTAACCAACTACTTTTCAAGCAAACCGTTGTCAGAATTTGTCTCGAGTCCCTGTGATCTCATCGGCTCTCTCAGCAACAGGGGCATCTGTGTCACAGTCTATGACAATGGCGAGGTTGTGGGCACAGGTACTGCAAAGTTCTCGAATGCCGTGCTGCGCATGCTCACGGATCAGACATTCAAAACCAACGAGAAGCTCTCGGTGGAACTCAAAAAGGGTAAAAAAAGCGTCGGCACTATGGAGTTAAATATCAAAATAAGCTCCGCGGATCCCGATTTGGAGTAAGTTATTCATTCGTTTACTTTCGGGGATAACTATAGAAACTCCTCCACCCTCAGCACACGTTTGAAACAATTTGGTTGCTATGATATTTGCCGGCCTTTGGACAAGTCGACTAATCCACGTGACGTCATCTTTACGCTGGGTCGTTCCGGCAGATGTGCAGCAACCACTTGCATAACCGACGAGCGGTTGATGGTTCACGCTGGAGCACCCTTCAGCTGCATTCATGCGAAGGCTAGTAAATCTGCCCCTGAGTGTGGGTGCTTCATCAAAGGCGTCAAACCGCCACCAGACCTGGATCAAAGTAAAGAACGGGAACGTAAGCTGCTCAAAAAGCTGCTGGTGGATCTGGATATTGATCGAGAACATATACCCACACCACCCTCGGGATACGGAATGGCTCGCACTCCGAAGTGCAAGTGTCTCAAGGCGAAGGACAGCGCCAGCAGCTCGTTTTCTCCCATAGAAATGTGGTCGGATGACGATCTGAGCGAGGACGATAATGGGGATGAAGACGGAGAAGGGGTCGGTGAAGTAGAAATTGAGGGAGAAGACCCAGGTGAGCTTCTACCACATCAAATAAAGGAATTGGATCAGTGTCGCAAGCGTGCTTTGGGAGTGTGTCCTCCGTTGGGTGCCCCAGCACTCATGAGCACCAAGTACAAGCCTCCCACACTCTGTCCCTTGTGCAATGCAAACATTACATGGCTACCCAAGATTGCAGCCTGTCCCTACTGCGGCTACAAGCGCCTAGACTTGGAACAGCCCAGCGAGGAGCCCTTCGATGAGACAACCACGGCAGCGGAGGTTTTGCGAAATCATTTTCTGCAGACCCGTTTGCTTAACGACCAAGACAGCCAGCGGAAGCTCTCTTCGTGTGCCATTGGCGATGGTTCGGAGCAACCCCTGCCCAAAACACTGCCCAAGGAATGCACCTGCGGCTCGGGCAGAATTTGCACTCGTTGTCGCATACGAGAACTCTGCGAGCAGTTGTTTAAGATGAATGGGAAGACGAAGTCACCAACCTCGCTCCAGGCATCTCCTCAGCCCTCTATCAAGGCGCTGAAGAAGAAGACATCGACAGCTTCCCAGAGGCGAGAACAACTGGTGAATATCTTTACCGAAATGCGAGATAATTACAGCAGTAAGAGACCGTGCAGTGAGTTCGAAATGAATGGCACGGAGAAACAGGGAAAGTCTCGTGGTAGAGGAGCCAAAGCTAACGATGCAGGCAAAAAGAGGAAAAGTAAGACCCGAAAAGCCAAACGACGTCCACGCTCCAAGCGGTGAGTTTCTGAACTAATCAGCTCAAAGTAGTAAACCAATTTAAATTTCCATTTAGCTATACATTTCTCGTGCGCAAGGAACCGGTTAGGCAGAGGTCCACACATCTCTGTTGCACTAAGGACAGTGGACGAGTTCCTTGCAACATGGGCTGGATGTGGACAGCCAGTGACTTGGCGCGCCACAAGTGCTGGAAGCCCGGAGCAATCGCCAAGCCCATTCGAGAGCTCATGGCCTATTTTCTAAACGACTATCCCGTTGATGTGATGAGCACTTCGCGCAGACACTGTGGTCGTCGCGGAAAGGGCAAGGACAAGGACAAATCAGTCGCGGAACAGGAGAAGCTTGTGCAGCATCCTACGTTGCATATCAAAAAGAAGCACGACGAGTATACGATCACCTTGAGACCTCTCAAGGATCCCAAGACCCTACAGCTAGCTGCCAATCCCTATGCGAACATGAAGCCTGTGGTATTTCGCATTGTCAAGGATCCCGTTGAGTCGGGAAAGCGCGAGATGAAGATCAGTCTGAAGGAAAGTGGTTTTCCCGTCTGCACTTGCAATCAGCCCATTGCCAATTGCTTCTGTCGTTCTCACGTTGACAAGATAATCGTTGAGCATGAGGTTAAAAAATTATCCGAGGAACGTGGCTGGAATGACATTTCCGAATCGTTCGTGTTCAACGATCTCTCCGAGAGCGACAGTGAGAATGAACTGGACTTTGGAGTTACCCCACCGGCGGGAGTGATAAAGCCCGAAAGGCTTAATCAACCCGATAAGGTTAACACCGAGACCCAGTATGACGCCAATGATTGGGCCATGCCCACAATGTTTCCCCATCCGCCCAGTGCGCTTGTACAGTACGGCGGTTGTGTTGTGGGCGAGCGCAGCGGCAGATTCCCCTGGATTATGGGCAAGGGTAATGTGCATCAAGAGCCAAAGCCGGCGAAGAAAATCAACAAACCCCCGAATGCCAAGAAGTCGTCGAAGAAGGGCAGACAAAAGGGTGGCTATGATGACGTCAAACGCAATTGGCACAAATCGAATCAGATGAATGATACCTCAATTGTCTACGACAACGGACCACTACGGTGACAAAATAAAAATCTACAAAAACATCTATAAAAATTTTAAGTAATTGTGAAAAAATTCCAAAAATCTATGTATGACAAAATGTTAACTAAGATATAATAAATATTTCATTCACCTACAAAAATTAAGCGCACTAATTATTTTGGCAAAAAGATGGTTAGGATTTACCCCTTTCGTTTCGCCTCTAGAATTTTAGCTATCAAAGTAGTCGGCGTTTTAGACATTCACTTTCCTATCAAGTATGCCTTGACTTTTGTCTAGATTTTCTATTCATTGATGGCAATCGATTTTAATGTTTTAATCATACTCTATTGAAATTTCAGGGCGATAGCTTCCAGGCTCTAGCATATATAAATTTGTAGCTGTGAAATTATTTGTGTTTTTCCTTGATTAAAAACTAGTTCGTAATCCAAATTATTTTATTGGTAACAAAAAAGTATAAATAAATAAGTTTTCGAACGGTTTTCAATATGTCGAAAGCACCCTGTTGTTGGGCATCAAATGAATTGAGCAGAGACAAGAAGGATTACATGCGATGCTCAACGCGACAGAATCCGCAGCCGTGTGGCGATGAGAAGGGCAAGAAGGGCAAGGATAAGGGCAAGGACAATGTCTGCTGCTCAACGGCATTTCGCATGCAAATGGCCAAAGAAGCCGCCAATGAGGAGAACGAAGATTTGCAATGCGGTCCATCGAAGGGCAAGAAAAAGCAATCCATGAAGGATTATTACCGCTGCTTCACAGCGAACATGATCTGCATGAAACTCTATATGCCCGGACGGGACTTTGATACTCCCGAACACTGGAAGATCACCGCGAACATTTGTCGCGGCTGTAAACCGGTGATGTGTGCCAATCGCATTAATGTTAACTCTTTGCCCGCTGAGCCGAGCGCTAAATTCTCCATGCTAGCCGAATGCCTGGAGAAGGAGCTGAACGAGGGCATCTCTGTGTCCGTCACATACCAGAAGAAAGAGATCGGTAAGTGGAACGATCTTATGTTATTCACTTGATTCCATTTAATATGTGCTCATTTAGGGCGTGGCTGTTTCGTCCCACCCGAGTCTGTCATCCTACGCATGACGAATACCCTTCAGGAAGTCGTTTATACCGCCAACGTAGAGCTGACCTGCAAGGGCTGTACCGTGGGCACATGCACACTACGGCTCTCGATGCACATGCAGTGTCAGAACCTCGATGCGTAAGTACGCTCCTCTCCCTCTCCTATCCTCTTCTCTCTGCTCTGCTCAGCACAGCTCTGCTCTGCTGGAGCCTGGAGACAACTAGAGCCCATAGAGCACACCCTGAAATTCAATAGAGTAATGGAAATGGACACGGAACTTTGCAGCTCGGACAATGACGACGATGACGATGCTATTGGGGGCATGATGGGCCTCAGTACACAGAGTGGTACCTCAACCACGGATCCTTGTCTGGGTTTCGTTAGCCTCGAGGATCCCTCTGGCGATTCCACCTGCTTCCAAAAGAGTTCCACTCATACCCTGACGAGAAAAAGAGCCGGAGCTGAGGTAAGTCCAACTTATGGATTTCCCCACAGGGTTAACGATCTTCGCATTGCAGCCAAGCAAAAAACTGATTGACATGGCTGGTCCCTACTCAGTGTACGGGTTTGAGAATGCCAATAATACCGGTTGCCTGGAAATAAAGGCATCCCAAGGCCCCGGAGGACAGTTCTCGTTTACCTCACATTTAGGCAGCGGGAATGTCAATCGCGTGTGTCCGCAGATGCCGCCACCGAAGCTAAAGCAAATGGGGATGAAGCGGGGACGAGAGTGTCCAGTCTGTCACGAGGATGTCTCCTGGTTGCCACAGATCTCGGCCTGTCCACAGTGTGGCTACAAGCCACTACCCGAATTTGAAGAGAAGGAATACAATGAGAAGGCCACGGCCAAGGATATACTCGTTGAATTCTTCGATTCTTTGGGCGCTGATCACAATAGTACTGAACAGGGAACCGCAAACACCTGCCCCCCGACCTGTGATCAACAGACTGAACCCAAGGCATCGGAGAACTTTGAAACCATTGTGCAAGACTACAAAGCTCTCAAGCAGAGCATTCGGAAGTGCAAGTCAGCACAGACGTGTCCCACAAACACTTCAAAGACCACGCAGAAATCGGGTGCTCCCAATTTGGTCAATGTCTTTACTGAGCTACGGAATCTGTTTCAATCCAGTGACTCCGAGGGCAACAAGAAGATTAAGCTCAAAGAGATCTGCGATGAAGCTTGTAAGCTGGCGAAGACCACCAGGAGACGTGGTGGTGATGCTAAAACAGACAGTTCCTGTGGCGTTCTGAAGATGCGCAAACGTCATCCAAAGCGAGCCAAGGCGGCTGTAAAGTCGAGACTCTACACACCAGTGGATCCAATCGAGCATCGCAAGCAGGGACATGTCCACTGTCGTTCGGATGACCAGAAGGTGCCCGCTCACATGGGTTGGCTGTGGACCCAGAGTCCACTGGCCCAAAAACCGGGCTGGCGTCCAGGGGCCATACGTCGCTCCATACGCGAGCTGATGAGCTACTTCCTCAAGGACTTTCCCGTGGATAGCATACCCATTTCCAAGTACATGTCCTACCACAAGCAAAAGCAACGACCCGGTACCGATAACGATGAGAGACAGGAGGATCTGGTGCAGGTGCCAACGCTGCACATTGAGAAGAAGAACGATGAGTATCTGATCACTCTGCGACCTCTTAAGGATGCGGAGACACTCCAACGTGCAGCGAATCCCTATGCCAACATGAAGCCCGTGCAGTTCCGCATCGTTAAGAATCCGGCACTGAAACAAATGCGCGAAATGAAGCGTTGCCTCAAGAACATGGGATTCAGCAAGTGCAAGTGCCACAAGCCGGTGATGGAGTGCTACTGCCGCAGCTTCATCGACAAGAAGCAATTGGTCGAGGAGGTGCAGAGGCAGTGCGCCAAGCGTCAGATGCCGACCTGTGAGAACGATCTGGTGCTCTCTGACACCAGCGACAGTGAGGCAGAGTTTGACTTTGGTGTGACGCCCCCAGCAGGTCTTATGCGTCCCGAGCGTCTCAAGGTCACGAATATAACGCACACCGAGACGCAGTACAACGAGAACGACTGGGCCATGCCCACAATGTATCCCCATCCGCCCAACGCCCAGGTGCAGTACGGTGGATGTGTGGTGGGCGAACGTCAAGGCAAATTCAATTGGATATTCGGCAAGGGATTCGTGCATCGCAAGCCAAAACCACCCAAGATGCGTAATCCGCCCAAGAAGAAGCCAAAGCGACCCTTCCCCGGCGCTCCTATGCCCCGTCAAAAAGGCGGTGCCGCTCCCGAAGTCAAGGAACGTCCAAAGTTCTTTAAGCGACGCGACTATCATCTGGCCGCCCCATTGCACATCGATCGCCTGCATCGTTTAAGTCGCGCCGCTCATCCACCTACGGCGCTGCAGTTTCAGCGTTCGTTGGAATCCGAGTCGAAAAAGGTTCAATTCGATACCAGTCAGAATGAAAATTTCATCGTATAGTCATGCAAAATTATGGTATTTTAATTTTACAGTTTTAATTAAACATTCAGAGAAATCTAGTTTCGAGCAAAAACATAAAATAAAGATGTGTGTCCATTTCCACTTTTATAATCGTTTGGAGGTTTTTATTTATTTAAGATGTTGACGGATTTGTCAACGGATTCGACGGATTTGTGCAATGGAAATTAAAGGAAATAATTGTACGATCCTGACCAAATTTGGTGACGATAGCCATAATAATGATAAATAATTTGTGGTTATTTGGTTGAAATGAATCTACTAATACTACAGGTCTTCTTGCAAACCGACTATTTCCGACAGATTTGTCCTATGGGAGCTATAGGATAAAGCTGTCCGATCTGTATCAAACTTGGTGGGAACAACATCAATGGTACCATCCACATAATGTGTGAGAGTAGTTACGATAGCACTAGTCGTTTCCCAGTTATGGTTGTATAAACATTTACTGAGGCGGTAGGCCTGACATATAGCCGGACTATGATTTCAAAATTGGAGTCTCTAGGTCTCATAGTCTGACTTTTATGGTAAACATTTTCATTTTACATTTCACGAAAATGCACAACTATTCTACTTCTTACACAAAGTTTCAATTAAAGCCCAAAAATATTTCGCTGCTCTTAAACTCCCGTATAACTTGCTTGCCAAACTTGGTGAAATTCTTCGGCTCTTTAAATGTTATAAATATAGTATTATAAAAATAATTTATTCACATACATTACCTGTTCGCTGACCTTGTCTTTAAATCAACAGTGGTAAATAACTGTTTTATTTGCAGACTTCTTTCTATTGCCTCATTTTCATAGCTTGCACAAATGTTTGTTTATAAAAATTGTTTGTTTATCTAACCTTTGTCGCTTTGTAGGCGCTGGCAAGACGATGATATAACAGCAGTAGCTACTGCAACCGTTAAGTACTTGCAATTTGTTGGCTTGTCATACATTGTAGCGTTTTTCCAAGCAATAAATAAATAATTTAGTCGTCTTTCGTTGCGCTCTGTTGCATCCACAAACTGTTTTGCCGTTGATCCAAATGCAGAGCTGACGATATGCGCTTTCCATCAAAGTATTTTCTTCAATTTCAACACAAGCTGTCGATTATTTGCTCAGTCCTTTGCGAAATTCGCGAATTTTTCTTTTGCAAATTTGCATGTCACCTTCCAATCAATCTTTAAGCATTTCCTACAAATTCCTCTTTTCTCGAATCAAAAATTTTTTAGTTGTCATCACAAAGTGCTCAAACCTCACTCAACTCGACGATTCAGTTTTAATGATTGTCGAATCGGTATCTTGATCGCAGACGCATGAGGCATGAAATTCATAAGGTACCGCTTAGTAGAATGCACTGGGAGAAATTTGGCTACAGTTGTTTGTTTACTCAGCTAAAAGATATAAACAAAATTCTTACTCGTTTTCAAGATAGGTTTTTAGCAGTTTTTTTTTTTTATTTTTAGTTAACATTTGTGGACTAAATAATGTGATAATTATTTCATGCATAGAAAATAGGAGTATTCACAAAATAATTTAAAAAATTTATATATTTTTCTATACCATTTTAAAATGCATATACCCATGAGTTTATTTATTATTTAACCCTGAAAATTTTAAGTCTTTTATTATAAATTTTAGTTTCTTACTAGAGAAAAGAAATACAGTTACTACCAAATTTTTGCAGTGCATTTATGACTCTACAAAGAGTAGCTCTCTTATATGTTTTGCGATCAGACGCATACGAACCACTCAGCGAGCAGCACGCCCTCAAAATGTGGCACAGCAGCTGGCCCAATTCAATCCACAATTTGGTAATACTTTTTGTGGTTTTGCTGTACAGCTGTGAGAAGAGCAAGGCGAACGATAGTACCAGCATCAACTACAGTGATGACTACTACAACAGCAACTACAGTGCAAGCACGAAACAATTACGTTTTCAAGACTTTGAGCCAAGGCAACAAGTAACACGATTGGCCAAAGATGCACCAGATGCAGAGGACACTGGACGCGAGGGACGTGGCTTCCATTTCAATGCCAGCGGTGAGGATGTCAATGTGGAACTGGAATTCATTGTGCCCTTTGTTAGAGTGCCGGTGAGACGCAGCATGAAACTAGCTCGCGATGCTCTGATGAGTGTTTTAAACCTACATAAGGGTGCACTACTCAACACGGTGGTCATTGTGGCCTCGGGTGCCGTCATAGCCGGCATAGTACGTCTGGTATTGGCACCCATCGTGTTCACCTCGTTGGCTAATAACTATGGCGGCTACAGTGCCAAGGAGTATGAGGAGCCGGTGCAGAGCAGCAGTAGAAGCAGTGAGTACACAGTAAATACTCCTACTCCGTTCGACTTTTCGGGAATACTCTTCATCTTAAAGGGTTCAGCTTAGTTTTTAGCCAGTGATTCCCATTCAATTCTTCGTCCCATCTTTCACTTTCAGTGCGCAGTCTTACACAAGTAATAGAATCACAGCTGGACGAGCACAACATTGATGTCTCGGTTTGTGCACAGCGTGCCATCTGCCAGTACTTGCAACACAATGAGGCACAGCTACAGCGCCTGGATGCGGGTCTTACACTACCAAATGCTGCCAAAGTCATTCATCTGTTGGCCAAGTAAGTGATTTATATTAAGCTCATTATGCTTTTTACCAAGCTCCCTTTCTTTAGCTCTCGTTGGACTCAGTCGCTGCTCAATGGCACCGCTGTCTTCAGTGCCATCGATGTGGCACGCAACAGCCACAACTGTAACCACATTTACCGCAGCTGCAGTTGGCCGCAGCTTCAAAGTGGCAGCTTTTACAACTCTTGGCCAAATGCTTTGCAGTTCTTCAATGAACTTTTGTTTGTTTGAAAATTTAGTTGTATTTTATTTATTTGTTTTGTATATTTAATAGAAAACATAATAAATTTGTGTTAACAAAGATTTTGGTATGAGTTCCACTTAATGTTGAATGTTCCTTTGATTCCATTATTAAATAAATATAAGTATATGTAAGCTAAAAGTACCTGTTCACTCTATAACAATAATAAACTATATTTAATAAAAACAAGAAAATAAAATGTTGTTTAAATTAAATTTTTTTAAATTTGGGTGTCGGTTTTTGTGATAATTTTTGCAACTTCATATCATAATGCAGTTTAAATCCCGATTCTTCCTTCTCAAGTTATTTAGCTCTCATTTAAATCAATCTTAACTTATATATCAATAAACAAAACTCATTCATCAACTAATTTTCTAAAACTAAAGTATCTATTACTCTCATAAACCTTTTTAATAACAAGATTAAATTAAGAAATATCCATTCCTGTTTTCTTTGGATAACAAAGCAAAAACATAAGTCTCATTCCAAAAACGAACAAATCGTTTGACACCTCTGCATTATGTGTATTATGTCACGCATGCGCAACGGTTGAAGCAAACGGTAACAAAGTGGAAGACGCCACATGCCACATGCCACAAATTATCACAGCCAAGAGGCAACCAAGCGAGGTGAGTGACAATTTTTCATAGACATACGTAACTAACCAAGTTCCAGATTATTGGAATGGGTTTCAAAACTGTGGCAACTACAGACGACTGCAGACCTCAAGGCGGAAGCATGAAGCTCACAATTGAATTGCTCTTAATCCTGATAAATTGTTCGCTGATTTGGGCAATTAAGTCAACTTCTTCCCCATCTTCAACAAGGCAAAACAACAATCAGGGGTTTAGACTTATATCCTTTGATACTGTTGACAAGGATATTGCCATTGGACTGGATTATCTGCTGCCCTTTTTAAAGGTGCCCGTCAAACGAAAGCGCAACGAAGCACCCAAGGTAAGTAGCTGGAAATAATTAAGGTATAAATGAATTTTTTATTAGTTCACATTGTAAAGTGTTAAAAATGGATAAATTAGAAAAGTATGAATTAAACAGTGTGTGTCTGTGTTAGGAAGGATCGTCCGTAATAAAGATTTAAGTCATTAACTTGAATTTCGTTGATGTTAAATTTAAAATCTAAGATAAAGTAAAACTCAAGCTCCGAACAACCACTAATCTTTATTATTAATTTAATTACCTTTTAAATATATGTCAAACCAATCTCGTTTTATTTGTCTCCCTTCTCTTCTTTAACAGCCCCTAGTTATTGTCAATTCGGCTGCTATACTCAGTTGTGGTTTAGTGGCTGCAGGTGGAATTGTGGCTGGTCACTTGATCAGAAGCATGGGACTGGAGACTATTGTACCCGAAGGCAAAACAGAAAAGCCCAATGAACACAAACGCAGTTTGTCCGATGAGGAGCCAAGTTTTCTGCAGATTTTCGACAACTTTAAATTAGTTTATCGCAATGAGAGTGGCGAGCGTGTGGGTAAGTCTGTAAAATAATAATATTTCCATATATAATACTTAATTCAAAATGTAGAGACCGGTTTAAGCAGTCTTATGGACACCATTGAGCATGGCTTTCTAGACAAGGACATTGATCTAGCCGCCTGTCTGCTCAAATCTCTTTGTACACTTACTCACAAGGCAGCTAGGAATGTGCGCAGTGGTCAAGCCTCGGACTTAGAGCTGCTGCTGGATGGTGCCTCCAATTGGTCCTGGCTATTGTCCTGGTTGGAACAATCAGCACTGCGAGAAGCTCTGGAAGCAGGCAGATTGGCAGCACCACACTACTGTAGTGCCAAGTATCCTCGCTGCAAGTGGACAGCCCCCGATGAGGAAATACTTGAATTTGTGCATAACAATGTGCAGTTTAATTAGGCTAAACTTAAAATAAATTATTTATTTTTAGATGCTCCCTTTTCCTCCTTCTTCCTTCAGTAGATCCTTGAGCCCAGAGTCCTGTTCTAAAAAGTCCCCTTTCCTTCCCTTCCCCAAATAAGAGCATAAGTTTCTTCATGGCGTCATGAAACGAATTATAAATTTATTCATCAATATTATAAGCAGAACATAAATTTTGAAAGAACATTGAACAAAATTAGAGTTTGAATCGAAAAGTACATTAATAAATCGAATCCTAACTAAACAGAAGATGCTTTGTGAATGATGCGTCCTTCCTACAACTAAAAGCTAATTTTACATTTTTCAAAACAGATTACAAGAACAAAAAAATCTATTCAATCTATTGATATTTGTAGTAAGTTGTGAAAAGCAAAAAAAATTAATGGATAACATAGAAAAAACTCAACTGAAAATTGACACAAATCTTTAACATAATTACGAAATATTATTATTTAAATGTTATGTTATGTGGTATCGTTTGAAAACTTTAAACTTAAAACTAAGTTATTTTAATAAGATTTCCATTTTTTTTTTTGTTGTATTTTTTTTTAAATTTTGTCGAACATTTTGAAAATTTGTTTGTTGTTCACAGTAAATATTTGCGACTCATCCGTCACCAGAAATATTAAGCCTTTAAGCCAGAACTATGAAGTATGTTATGGTTTTTTGTTTTTTTTTTTTTATTTTCTTTTTTTATAGATAAGTTTTTAAAATGTTTGAATTTTAATTTTTCTCTCAACTTTGTTTTTGCATGTAGAAACATTAAGACTAAATTACATACTCGTGTATTCATCTGTTCTAGGCAGTTAAAGTTGCTACAAAAACTATTCAAAATATGTTGAACTTCTTCCTGTTTTCAAATGTATCTGTGTATCGTCTGTTTGTATATCTTTTTTTTTCTTCATTTTTTTTATATTTTTTATAAATTTTACGCAAGGCTCAAAAATCAATCTTTTGGTTATGCTTTTTCATTAATTTCTAACATAAATTTTACCAAAAACAAAATTTAAACTCAAAGACCGGAGCCAGAAAATGCCTACGTAAAAAATGCAGCATGAATTTTCCGAAAGGTGTGTATATATGTGTGTGGATTTTTTGTGTGTGTAATTGTGTGAGTGCTTAGGCTATTTCCGGCCAGCCCAGCACAGTCTCCAGCTGACTACCAGTCAACTCGATGTCACTCATGTTGTAGTCGGCGGTGCAGAGCTCCTTCCACAATGGATGATGCTGCAGTGGGTTGCTGCTGTCCATGAAGGATATCGAGGATTTACGACTTTGTCCATTGCTGACAATTGTCAGCTGCTCACCCTCCAGCTGCTCCAGCTCCTGCTCATCGCTATCTGCCTCAAGTGGCGGCGGCACTGAGGCCAGTGGTGATGAAACTGCCTCACTCTGTTCGTGGTGCTCACTATTGTTGTGCTGTTCCACCACGCTGTTGTCATCGATGCCACTGTCACTGGACGCATCCGTGTCACAGAGAGTCAGTGCCGGTGGCATGGAGTCATCCAACGAAGCCACCGAACTGGCATCTCCATCGCCACAGTTCGGACTCTGAAAGACCGGGGACAACTGCAGACTAGTGCCACTAATCAATGGGTTGTGGCGATAGTTCCGCAGCACCGAAGCTGTCGATGTATGACAATGCAGTGGCATGGCATACTTGGACACATCTTCCAGACCATAGCCTGTGGTCATGGCCTGCTCCATGGAGTTGTCATCAATAATCATGGGCTCAGCCGCATCCAACTGTTTAAGGGGGAAATGCAGAAAAAAGAAAATAAAACAAAGTTAAATTATTAAATGTTTTAGGTAATATTATTTTGAAATAAAAAAAGTATTTTTTTTTTAAAGAAGCAGCTGGCAGTCCTTAAAAAGTCCGAGTTTTAAATGGATTCTTTCTGAAATAGTCTTGTAGTCTTTTAAACGGATCGTTTTCTACTACTTAAATTGTAGTCTAATAAATGGATCGATTTGTTTTTCTTAAACATTAAGCTTAACTTAAATTAACGTAATTTCATAACAATTAAATTAAATTTAAATTACACAATTTATAGCTTAATTATGCTAGATGCAATCTAAAAGTGCCAGCTCACAATCAGCTCGTTAAAATCCAACACAAAATGCTCATTCACATTCATAGCGTGAATCGGACAATTAAAAAAACCAAAGAAGCAGCCAAAAACGGAGACCTGATAAACAGGGAGAAAGCCAGAGAGAGAGACAGTGAAAGATACTTGAAATCAGGCAAGAACCCACAGCACAGCAACAATTTTACAGCCAACCTAATCCAGTTTGAAACACAGCCAAGATTTGGGTCTAAGCCAGATATTTAAAGTCAAACGGCCCCGGAGAGACGTGGATGGATAGAGGGGGCAGGGAGGCCGAAAAGAGGCGGGAAACCAACACTTGAGTCCATCAAAATGTCGAGCCGAAGGAGAAAGACACAGCAGCTTGCTATAAATCATATTTTAATGATGGCTCCAGTCGGAATTCGTTACACTTATCCTTGTTGTACACCCTGTAATAGAATACGGCAATGTGGGTGAGTTTTGGCCCCAACCAAAGACGGCGACGACGCTAAAGGAATATGATTATGATACACAAAGGAATTCTCAGAACGCCACCGCAAATCAGGCACATATCAATCTCTCTCACAGTGAAAGTTAAGGCAGCAAAGCTTTTGCCAAATTTACAATAATGAGCATAATCGACTAAGGATAATGATGATGTACTGTACTGTTCTTGTGGTCAAAGTTCAAGTGCAGTTTATTGAACCATTGTTTGGCATCATTTAACTATTTGCAATGCTTTCACAGCTAGCGCTAATTGCTGCAGTTCATCATCAATGGAACGGAGTGGAATAGAATGGAAAGCGAAAGTGAAAGTGCTGTAAATTGATCGATGTGCAAATAAACCAGAGACGTTTTGGGAATGGGAACAGTAGAGAAGCTGACAGTGTTAGGGGGCGTGGCTATCACTAGGGGGCAACAATTTTGCGTCACATCAGCAGGACAGCAATCTGTGTCCTTTGGCGACACATTAACAGCTGCTGCTCAAAAGATGCGTTCGATACACTGTCCGCTAGCGATGGCAGCGTGAGTTGTGCGTGACTAACCAAACATTATCATATATAGAGAGGGGAATACACAGAGTTCTGCGCAGTCTTGATATTTTGCATAAAAAATTAAAGGGATTTGGCTAAAGTAGAGTATCTGGAAGAAGCCCTGTAAGGCAGTTGAAAACAAGGAAAAAAAAAATATTTTTTGGCCAGATTCTAATCAGTGCCTGTTGCTTATATTTCAAAAGAACTAAGGAAGTTTTTGACTCGTCAAGGAATCAATATGACATACTGATATTCATCCACCTCTTACAGTCTCTGCGATCTTACGTTTCCTTTTTTGGAGACCACAAACTGTAGCCACCGCTTCTCCTTATCAAATACACGGTTTAATGTTATCCCACACACTACCATCTCCAGCAGATACACATATTATTGTCGCTAGGCACGCGCCATATGCCTCAAGGCACAAGGCTCCCCACAAATCTCCCCGCAATTCTCACCGCACTCCGCACCTTCACTGGCACCGACAACATGAATGCCAAATGTATTGTACGTAATAGCTTTATTGTTTGATATATTGTTTGGCTTACATTCATAAGCATCAATATCGACTAGAACTTGGCCAATCGGCATAATATGCCAAAATAATAAATTATTGAAGCCTTACTTACAATAATTGTTAAAGTATCCTTTGGGAGTTGCCATTTTCATTCTGTTCGAGCATAGATGATGTTTGCAAAGCTTTGCAGCTCTTTAAAGTTGATTTAATTGGTTTTCAGTTTCATTTTCATTTCGGTCTCGTTATTTTATTGTAGACGGTTCATTGGCATTACGTGCCAATGCGAAATGAGTCACTTGGGCTGCTCTTGGCCTTTAACTGCACAGCAGCACACAAAGTAATTAAAGTTGAAACTTTTATGCGCACAAATTGTGGAAATGGGACACAACATTTTGTTGGCCTACATCTTCAAAAAGTTCATTTTCTTGCCTGCTTTAAATTTTGTTGAGCACAGAAGGTGTTTGACTTTTGGCACTTACGTTGCGTAATTTGTGTGTGACACACCGAAAGCTCCTGGGAAAGGCTCTGAACGTTCTGGAAATTGATTTTGTCACTGGTAGATATTCAATTTGTTGTTGTTGCTCAAAAGGATTGTGAAGACATGCTTATTGGCATCAAGAGCAATCAAAGAGGACATGGCGTATACGTAATGCGAATTGTTTCAGTCTCAACTTAAGACAAATTAAATTTTTTGTCACTGACGACAAGAATATTTAAAGTTATTTGAGTTTCCAAACAGACACATACACATTGGCACACACGCACACACACCCACTCACACCCACACACACCCTCCTTTGTTATCTTTGTGTGTGCTTAGCATACTCAAGTTGCTTTGTAAGACCAAAATAAATAGTCAGAACAAGTTGTTTCGGCTTCCCTTTGATAAGACGCTGGTTTGGTAGACAAGTAGAAAAATCTAGAGCGTAGCGGAGGCAAAGCTGAGGCAAAAGTTGAGGCAACTTGATTAGGCTCAATGGCAGTCAGGCAGCAGCCATTTATACCAATCAAAGATTTTTATAAATGGCCTCACTTCATCTGGACACTCATTGTAGGCGTGGCAATAGAAAAGTGAACGAGATTAATCAAGTTTCAGCTGCTCAATAAACATGCTGGCAGGCAAACACCTCCCACTTTTCCCCCTGTGCCAACATAATATTTATGCACATAAATCGAGAGCAGAGAAATGGAATCCATCGTTGCGAAACTATCTATATACCCCAAAGGAAACACAAAATTGACTAGTTAAGAATATTTTTTGTAGCAGGATTTGAGTTTTTGATCGTTTTTGCTGGCGTTGCTTCTTTATCTTTTTTTTCTTGGTTTTATTTTTGCTAAAATATTTATTAAAAGTTTATTAAAATACTTTCATAATCAATATCCATAATATACATGTCGTATTATTGATGTTTAATTACTATTTCGGCGTATATGTGTATATTTATGTATGTGTATGTATTTGTGTATATACTTAGTACATAGTATAATATTGCATACTTTGCGGCGTTTATAACTATATATAATTATTATATATATATTTAATTTGCATTTTGCTGCTTGTATAATCCATTTATTGGAGTCAAATTCAAGGCTAGTTAAATTTATGCTACATTTCTCTTCATTTTCATTTGCATTTCCATATTCATTATCATTTTTGTATAAAATTTGACTTAGTTGGAGGTATTCTCTGGTTTCTTGTTGTTGTTGTCTAACAGAAAAAAACGAAAATAAAAAACAGGAGTAAGGAGTACAGACATTTGATGCTCTTACAGACAATTTGTTTGCTGATTAAATAAGTTGATGTATCCTCTCGGAAGTGGGCCACAAATTTGCTACTTTAAGCTGCTTATGAGGCCGGGAAGCCCAAATAATTGTTGGCCCTTTTCTTTTTATGTTTTTTTTTGTGTGTGTGTGTGAAAATTTGTTGGCTACGCAAATAAAACTAATGCCGCATGAAAATTGCTGGCCATTTGCTTATGCGACGCGTCAACACTTTGACAAATGAGCTGCAATTTAAAAAGCGAGAATTGTAGGAAAAATGTGATGGAAACTGGGTCAGCCCAAGTTCAGCACACACACTATTTTAATGTGTGTGTTGAACCTGTTGATAACTTTACATAATTTACACACAATTAATCAAAGCAGCCAGCAAACGGACAAACGGGCGTATGAGTAACATTTGTTCAAAGCAAAATGTACTTCAAATTGAGTCACTGAAATCGCAGTTGATTGGCTTCGAACGGCGAGAGAGAGATAGAATAAGACTGAGCAAAAGAGAGAGCAAACAAAATTGACTTTCTCATGGTTGGCTATTAATCAAAGAACTGGCAACTTGGCCCAAATCAATTGCAGCGGACTTAAAGTGCTTTGTCAGCCTGTCTCTCGACTTGAGTTATGATGAGTCAACAAATTGGCCAAAAGGGATATGTGTGTATGTGTGGGGTAAGTCAGAAGTGGTAACATGTCTGTACTTATTATTATTGTATGCTGTATCTATATATTCTCATATAAATATGTGTATAAGTATTTATTTATCAATTTGCTAGCCAAAAATTGCAGCTAATTTTGTTCAGAATCTTCAAATACATTCCAAAAATTTTGCTATAATTTAGTTAGTTAGTTTATGTTTGACAATTGAGTTAGATTTATGTTATTTGTTTGTTTTAGTTTGTCTGAAAAGCATTTTCTGAGGTATTTGCTACGGCTGATACGATATTTATACTCGCACTCGAGTATTTAATATATAATGCTATAAAAATTACACAACATTTAGTTTAGTTTTACGTTACTTGCGCTAGTTTAAGTTTAGTTTAGGTTTTAGTTTAAGGTTTAGTTTTAGATTTTAGTTAAGATTGCTATGCTTGGGTTTTTGCTTTACTATAAATGCGAGTCACATACAACAAGATTTTTATTTATTTTTGGGGAGGTAGTAGTAAAAAACATTATTTGTATTCGTTTCTGGCTATTCAAAATGGTCGCACAACATTCACTATAATGTGTATTCAACTATCCAAAAGATTGTATTTACGTTTACTTTAATTTTTTGTATTTTGTAGATTTTAGTTAAATAATTTAATACTTTTCATATATGTATGTATTGTTATGTACTTGTATTTGTATGCATGTATATGTATTTGTTATACACGAGGTATATAATTGTTGAGTGCGGAGTGGTGAACTCACGCACACACACAGAGAGAATGTACTTATGCATGTACTGAGGTATATGTGGTATATTTGTTGTAATTGTATGTACTTTCTGTTCGTTCTCGATCTTGTCGTTCACTCGCTCGGAACTGCACTCGTCCAAGTGGCACTCGCTCGAGTTGTACTCGACTCGAATTGCACTCGCTCGATTTGCACTACGTCTCGATAAAGCTAATAACGTCTCATTCCATTTCCGTTTCCATTGCCGCTTCTCGTTCTCATTCCCATTGTCTCATACATAACGTGAAAATACTTCAACTAAATCTTATACAAGTAGATTTTTTATGTATGAATGCATGGAGTATATGTACGAGTAGTCGCTATTATTAATGCTAAACAAATTTGACTTGATTTTGAATTTTGTTTTTATGTTTATGCACGTATTTTATGTGTTAGTCGCTATCCTTTAGTTCTTATTATTACAAATATTTAATATAGTTTAGTTAAAGCCACATCGATAATTTTTTTAGGGGTTTCTCTAGTCGATTTTTAGGCAAAATGCAATTGCAAAAAGTATGCCTGGTGTTTTGCTTCAAGTTCCTTTTCCTTTTCTTCTATATACACACACACACACTTCTACAATGTTTTCTTAACTTTATGTATATTGTTAGTTAGTTATTTTATAGGCTTTGTTTTTCTTTTTTGTATAATATATTAAATTTTGAGAGTTTTTGGCTCGCAGTCTTTTCGGGCTATAATTATTTTCATTATTTTCATCTTGCACCATTTTGCAATCAGTTTTTTGGGGTTTTTCTGACATTCTAAATGATTATCAAGGAAATACTCTTTAATTGTCCTGGTATTTGTCTAGTTACGATAATTCTCATTAGCTTAATATTAACGATTAGGGTTAGGATATTTAATTAGTGAGGATTGCTTTTCAATTTTCTGTCTTCTATGCTAACAATTAAATTTCCTATGCAGCACACGTTGTAAGAACACGCTTTGGTTTCAGTTTGAGTTTGAGTGCGTTTTTTGAGACTCTTTTTTCGCTGTTTTAAGAGGTAGTTACGGTCCTTTGACTGCCATAAACGCGAGGTAGTTACGGTTCAGTTATTTCTTTCTTTTTGGCATCAGCAACAATATTTGAACTATTTATGTGAATTTTCCTAGAGTTTTTGCGAGTCTACGTAGCCAACGATCCAAGAAGAACGGAAAAATAAAACAAATAAAGTAAAATGAATCTCAGAGGCAAATGATAATAATAATGTGCGCACAAAAGTAGGCAGCACTTTTTGCCCAGCTACTTAGGACTTTCATTCCGTCCCAAATGTAATGCAAATTTCGTAAGAGCCTGGCCAAAACGAAAACATGTTGCAGCAATCGTTGACATTTACAGGACGTGGGCAAGTGAAATAAACAGAAACTTCCTGGAGAAGGCTAACAGACAGACAGGCACGGGAAGCTACTGCGTCAGCCTATAAATGAGCACGGCTCGTGTTGGCCATAAAATGAAGGCCCAAAGAGAGAGAGAGAGAGAGCGAGACACAGATAAGAGAGCGTGCAAGAGAGAGCATTGAGAGGGCCAAAGTTGAGAGCGCGTCAGCTGTGCGCTCTGCGTTAAGAGTGAAAGTTAAAAGGAAAGTGAAAGCGTTTTGGGCACAGGAAAGACAAAACAACTCAAAAGATAGAGACACACACAAACACACACAAGGAAAAATGATAGGTACGAGGTGTAAAATCAATACGAAATACTGCCACGTGCTGTCTTTAAGCCCTCTAACTCCATTAAACAGGCAATAATAAAAATGCTAATGTTGTAGGGATATGAAATCGAATCCTCATAAACCTGACACCAGCCAGTGTCAATAGACACAAGCGTCGAGAGAATAGAGAAAAATCCGTTGCATACCTGCAGGCGCACATTCGATTTTAAAACCCAAATAGAATTGTTTATCAAACGAAACGATTGTGCAGAGGGTGTATACGTTTCTTGCGTGTGAATATATGTCGTCTGTGTATTTATGATACGCCTCCTCTTAGGGTCGTGCTGTTGGGTGCTGCTTTTGGCCGGTTCAGGTGGCGTTAACGAAAATGTGCGTTAGACACGCAACTCGCACACAAAGTTTAATTAAAGTCACAATGAAAAATTTGTTAGGCAGCGCGCAACACCACCACCCTCACCACAATACGGCACCAATGCACGCTATGTGGGTCAGTATTTATGTAAAATCAATAATGCTTTAAACCAAAAAACCAAAGAAATCAAACAAAATAAAATTGTGTATCATTTTTTTGTTTTAAATTTTTCAAAAAACTTAAAATTAGTTAAAACACCGTTGTTGCTGTTGTTTCTTAGAGGCGTGACTAAGCTGGGCATCGGCATTGTATTGATATTTGTTCGTAAAATTCTCAACTGATTTGAGTTGTGAAACATTAAACAGTGCTTGCCATTCGTACTCGCATCTTGTTAACTTTTAGCTTCTCTGTTATGTGACTGAGCTGCGCTGCACAAGGAAACGCCTAGAAGAACACGTAATTCTCTTACGTGTTTTCCGTTGTAACTGCTAATATTTTTTTCCCTATTTATAAATTTATAGCTATTTATGTATATGTATATATGTTTTAGTACTCGTTAATCTCTGTCTACAGTTTAGATTGTTTCGACTTTTGACATTCATTAATTTTAGCTAGTTAATAATTTGTTTATTTTACTTTCAAATTTTTATTATTTTTAGTAGTTGTAGTTGTTTTTTGTTTGCTTTTGTACCATCAGCGCTCGAATTTCAATAATTTGTTACTTTCTCATTTCACAATTGTTTACAATTTACAGGGTATTCTCATCGTCTCTCATTAAATAATCAAACCGAATTCGAATGAAAAAAACGCTGTCGACTTTTTCGAATTTCTCAACAAATTTCTCACATTAATTTTCTGCTTAACAAATACATTTAATTCGCACTCTTTACAGCTGGCGCTGGCTTCTGGCTCAGTCGAAATGCTTACACATTTAACAAATTGAAGAAATCAAGTGAACTTTTAGTTAATAATCTTAAAAACAAATAATGCTATCACAGTAAACGAAACAAAACAAAACAAACAAAATATATATATATAACAATATATATATATTTCTTTAACTAAATTGTTATGTTTTTCAACTAAATTTTAGTTTTTAAGTTTCTCTCGACAATTTTATTGCTGTTGTGATGCTTCTGGTAGTCACTGTAGTAGCCCAAAACGCTCGACTTAGTTAAACTATTAGCTAGCATTTATTATTACAATTAGATTTATGCATATGTACAACAAATTAATTATTATTGCTCAACAAAATATAATAACAACTGTCTTAAAAAGAAATCAACAACGAAAAAAAAAACTAGAATAATAAAAGAAATAAAAATAAAAGTGATTAAAGTAAAAAAATGAAATTAAAATCGCTACAAACTGAGAGTCTTAAATGTAGAGTTTTTTTTTCAATGATGCATTAAAATGACGACGTCACACTATTTTAAATAGTCTACAAATTTATAATTTTAAAGTCTGTCACTTAAACGTCTAGTGCCTAAACATACAGCTAACACTATAAGGTAGATATAACTCTAAATATATATGTATGACTTTATAACTATAACTAGGACTAAGATACGACTACAGTGTAACTATGACTATGTTCTGTGACTAACTGCTCGGCACACGCAGTTTAGTTAGTAACATAGTTTTAGGCTAGTTTTTTTTTTTGGGATTAGGAGATAGGTGTGGGGCTTGGAGGGCTGAAGGGAGGCTCTATAAAATCGATCCATTTACAAGTACAAATTGTAGAAATGGGTTTGTCCGTTGTCATCAATTAAGCTAATTGATTGCAGTAAAGTCAAAAGTAGTTTCTTTAAGTGTAGCGTAGTGTAATGTAGTTTTGTTGTTTTCCTTTTGGTTTTCTTGTTTTTTATTTTTTGTTATTTTGTTGTTTGTTTCTTGTTTTTTGTGGCAGGTGAGGCATTTTGGCAACTGCCTTTAGACCTTGGCCAGCTGCTTCTTTGGCCGCATTGGCACAATGCAATAACCGGCACTTACATCACGTCCACTGACTAATAGATTCTTTAGCACCGAATTGGACTGTTGTTGTTGCTGCTGCTGATGTTGCTGCTGTTGTTTCTGCTGCTTGGCTTCTGCTGCAGACCAACGTTCGCTGTTCGACTGTCGCTTTGTTGCCTGCTGCGTCTGCTGCTGCTGTTGTTGCTGCTGCTGTTCCTTGCCCATCAGTTGTTGCAACAATTGCGGTGATTGCACCACCTCAACGGTCATGGTACCGCTCTTTAAACGCTTCGACTCCACTGCATTTCCAGCAGATGCGGAGTTGCTCAAGTGTCGCTTATTGCCATGTTGCTGCTGCAACACATTTGCCTTAGTTGCTGCTGGCGTGCTGTTGTTGCTGCTCTTGCTCTCAATGAGACGTATGGTTGCCTTGGTGTTGAGTGGGCCAAGGGTTGTGCCATTTAGAAGCCTCATTGCTGGCAATTTGCCTGGCAGTAACAATTCCTGCAGCTGCTCCTCTGGCTGCTGTTGCTGCTGCTGCTGTTGTTGTGGTTGCAATAATGTTTTGTTGTTTTGTATGGTTATCAATGGCACTGCATTTAATACAATGTTTTGTTGCTGTTGATCTTGCAAAAGTTGTTGCTGCTGTTGCTGCAACAGATGCAATGTTGTCACTTTGCTGGGCGCTGGCGACACAGCTGGACTTGCCGCTGCCTCACCAACATTCATTTGCAACAAATCATTCCAACAATCCAAATTTGTGGCTAAGGGAGGAGTAGATATACAAGAGAAATAAAGATTAAAAGTTAATCACAAAATAAAATTATTGAAATATGCAGCAAAATTTTTTAATTCTTCTGTTATTTATCAATGCTTTTTTTTTTTGGCATTTAATCTCGCGTTTTTTCACACATAATTTATGTCACTGTACAGATACAAACATACACACACAGATGCGCAAACAAACACACTCTTAATTTATTGTTGTATGATATTGTGCGTGTTGTTGCTGCTCAAACGAACAGACGAGCAATTAATTCCTTTGCCCATGACATTGATGCTAATTTAAAACAATAATATTTGGCTCGGGGCACAAAAACCAAACATTTCTAGCCAAAAAGCATAATAGATATAGCTACAGATACAGATACAGATACTTCTACAGTGTGACAAGTGGAAAAAGTGGACTCCACGAGCAGCTGTCGAAATTGCCAAACAAAAAGCGACAAAGACAGACAGTTGCCGACCTCAAAGCTTCCCTATCTCCACTCCCCTCACTTCCTATTACAGGCATCAATCAAAGTTGCCGCACTGTGACATGTGTCAAAGGTAAAAAGAGGCGTGTCACGCTCAGGATGTGTGAAAATTACACATAATTAACTCAAGAGCAGAAGCAATAACAACAACTGTTGCTGCTCTTTAGATTGGTAATTGTGGCAACAATTCGTAATAAATAGTTGAGATTTTTTTTTTTGGAGACCCGCATCAATTAACTCCCACTTCTCTCGTTGTCAACTTTTCTCGAAAAAATGCCAAATAATTGTGGAAATTTTTCTTATATTTTCATCTATTTTTACACACACACAAACACATCATATTATGAGTGTATGTGTGTATGCTCAAGCATTTTCATTTTCTTTTCCACTGCCTCTGATTCTATTTATAATCCCGCATATCTATATACACAAATTTTTAGGCCTCTCCAACCAAATGCAGTAAATATGAAAAACAAAACAACCAAAAAGAAACTTGTCACCGGTCTGTGGAAAATGTGGAAAATGCCTCTCCTGCTGTTGTATGCGTATGTGTGTGTGTGGCAACATAATTAGCTGGGACAGGCTGTCTGTCGTCGTGGCCAGCACTGGGGTAGATCTATCTATCGATACCTCATGGCAATCCATCCATAATTTATGAACACTTTGGCTGTATCTATATTCGTATTGGTGTTGGGAAAAGTAGCTGTGGGTGGGGTGGGTGTCTAAACGTATTGTATTTGAATAAACTTTTTGTAATATCTGTATTCGTATCTGTGGTAGTATCTGTAACTCTTTAATGCGCTGCGAGAGTATTTACTTCTTGTCATCAGAATCTATACAGCTCAGTCTCGCAAACGGTATGTTTTCTTGCTTCTATAGTTGTATAACTATACACAAATGTATTCAGGCTTCTTCTACAAGTTTAAAATCCACTGAATTTGTACATAAGTCCTTCTATTTCTCAAACTTTGTTTCTGCTTTCATCTTTCATATGTATCTTTCTTTCTTAGCGCATCACTCGGCATCTCTTGTACCAATTAAAATGTTTTTATCACAATAAAATCATAATTGTATCTGTGTATGTATCTTTAACTGCACCACCACTTTCAAACTTTTATCTAAATCTGCCTCTCTGTTAACTTTACCGTTTCTTATCAAACTCGTGTTTATTTTTAGCCGCACTTTTAACACTTTGCTGCACATTTCAGTAATAATTTCGCACACTTTTCACTCATACTTACAATCTTTGCTGTAGTCATTCTCAAATGCTTCCTCAATGGAATGACATAAACTCGCTGCCAATGACACATCATATTTCTCCTTTTTGCACTCTATGCTAAGACTCAGCTGATCCTGCTGCTCCTGTTGCTGCTGCTGTTGTTGCTGCTGCTGCATTTGTTGCAAATGTTGCTGGCGTTGTTGTTGCTGCTGCTGTTGTTCCAATTGCTGCAGACGTTGCTGCTGTTCCTCCACCTGCAACTGCAACTCCTGCTCAAATTGGAATCTGCGTATGTCGCTGATCACCTGCTGTTGCTGCTGATCTTGTTGCTCCTGCTGATTTTGCTGTTGCAGGCGATCATCGCCCAGAATAGAGAGCGTTCCATTGCCAGTGCCGCAAAGCAGAGCAGCCAATTCACTGGCGCCAGTTGTCGACACACTCGATTGTTGTTGCTGCTGATGTTGGTGTTGCTGCTGCTGGTGATGTTGCTGCTGTTGCACAGGCGACGGCGACAGCGATGAAACTGTCGAGGCGGGCGATGAACAAAGCGAACTGGAAAAGTGTTGCTGCTGCTGTTGTTGTTGCTGCTGTTGCATTGATTGCTGATAGCTGCCGTATGGCTGCTGCTGTTTAAACTGTGGCAACTGTTGCTGCATGGCATCAATGTCCTTGGTGACCAAACCGGCATGCAAATCCACAGCCGGGCACCACATGAGATCTCTCTCCGTCAGAAGGGGCATGTCATCGCCCATGGGAATATAGGGAGCACGCATGCCATAATCCACATAGGAATAATCATCCTCCTGAGTCAACGAATTCGGACTACACAGCGAGGGCAGGCTGCTAACCTCGGGACTCTGTAAATAACACACAAATTAGTACATGTTGTTGTTGGGTGTACCAGCAATCTTACCTTGGCTGTGATACTGGGCGAATGCAGATGCTGTGAGCAATTTGTATCATTTGATTCATCGCGATAATTGAAAAGCGGATCAATGTTGCTGCTGCTATTGCTGTTGTCCTGATGCTGATGACTGTTATTGTTGTTGTTGCTGCTGTTGTTGCTATTGTTGCTGTTGTTGTTACTGTTAGTTCTGCTGCCTGTGCCACTCACAGTGGTCGCTGTGCTGCTATTTAGGCTGTGACGCGTGCTGTTGTTGTTGTAGCTGTTGCTGTTGTTGCTGCTACTATTGCTGCCATTGTAGTGCTGTGCACTCGCCGTTGTCGAGCAGGTTGTGGCATCCAATGAGATCTCATCAGGCAGAAAGCAAGTACCCATAAGGCCCACAATCATCTCCCCAAAGGCCGTCATCTCATCCGACTGTATGGGAAAATGATGGGACAAATCATCCGGTTCCTCTTTCAGCACTGCAAAAAGAGAAAAGTTCATTACTAACAATGTTATTGTTTAAAAGTGGTTTGTATAAGTAGACCCTGTATCTAACAAAGTAGAGTGAGTGTAGTGGCGTTGTGCTTAAAAGGGAGATAAATTCTAAGATTAAATACCTGCTTATTAGCAGTCTAAACTAAAATAAACAGGGTTTCTGAAAGTCGATTTGAATCTTCTCTTCTTTTACTTCTCTGCTAGTTATCCCGAAGTTTGTGGTGCCAACTTGTGCAGTTGTTGAAAGGTGTCAAAACTTAGTGCTAAGTGCAAACGTCGCCTAAAAACTCGCTGTTAATTAATGCCGCAAGTCAAGACAAGTCAACTCAAGTCATCAGACCCTTAGAGACGACACATGAGTTTGAAGACTGGAGACTGGCGCCTCTCTTCTATGTTGTTGCCCAAAATTTCATTTTCTTCAATTGACAGCTTTCAATTGAGACTAATTGAAGTTTTTTTCTGTTTTCGGTTGCTTCTTCCTCTTATTTTTTGGGTGAATTAGTTGATTTATGTGCTACAATTGCTGACGACTGTTAGAAATCAAGCTATGATTTTAATGGACTCTTATTATTTTGTTTGCTTTTAAGCATCGGAAAAGTTTCGAATCAGCTGAAACCCCTGACGTATTACCTGCATATAAATGCACCCGACCTGAGAACCCTAATCAGAGTCAAGGCCCCATGATCGCAAAAGGTGCCTAGCATCTGCTTATCGCTATCCCAATCAATTTCGACTCGCGTCACGACAAACTAAATCATAGTACACTATACTACACTATAAATACCCCCTATACCCCCTATATATGCATATAGACGATGTGTTTTTAAGGGTGCGCCTCTAAAAACCGGTATAAAGTAGCACAGGTAGCATGAGTGCATCAAAACAAATACTATATGGAATAGTATAGACTATAATACTTGGTTTCATAAGTACACCACTATATATATATGCCTCTTTCTATATATTTTTGGTATCTGCTCATCGGCAACTATGTAACAGTCGCTTTTATAGCCTTTTTCTAGGCCTATTCAGTTGGTGTTAATCGTTGTGCAGTTCACTGATGCACTTCTAGTGCCATATCTGTCAACAACATTATCTTATCAATAGTTGTTCAAGTTCTCTGCACACAATAATTGCAATCACTTTATGAGCACCTATTTAAAATATTTTTTTACACTTGGCTCTCAACGATGACGACAGTAAAATGTGTGAAAACTTCGGAAAAACACTAAATAAACTATATTTTGTTAAACTGATTATTAAATTGCTGAAGTGGAAACTTTTAAAAATAACCAAGTGACTATTGGTGGTAATCTAAACAGTTTTGATTGAGATTACAGAAAAAGTATATAATTTTTTGGGTAAAAATTGTATCAAGGCAGAATAAAAAAAAATATCTAAACCTAGAAGATATTATAAATTTCACAGCTTAAAAAAAATAAATACATCCCAAAATATTTTTTAATTCATTAAAAATGAAACCACAGATTTTAAACACTGTCTAACTAAGCATAAATAATTAATAATAAATGGTTTTCCATATAATAATAAAATAATACGCTACGCTTAATAAAATCATAAATATTTAAATGCACCTTTCAAGTTGCTCTATTAGTTTTTCCCGTATTAAACTTAGTTATTGCACTGCAGAGCTATAAACTATACAAAAAGCTGAGGGCTTTAGCGATCCAAGCGATTTGTTGCACTTTTCTAGCACTTGTGTATGGTTTAAATAGTACTCACAGAGGCTATCTCGCTTCCGCATACTGCTTTTCAGCTGCGGCACAAACAAATTAATTAACAATGCAAACACACACATAAGTACACACACACACACCCATAGAGTTACCCCTGCCTCTTGGCCAGTACCACTTGTAATTATGGCACACAAGTGCTACTCGGGAAAAACTGAGCGCAAAAAAATAAACTAAAAAGGTAAAATAAAAGTAGAGATATGGCAGAAAATGGAAACAAAAAACAAGAAAAACAAACACATGATAATAGAATGCCATGCGATGCGATGCGATCTCTTCCTTCTGTAGAGGCCCAAAGCTTCAAGTGCCATTTGTATTATAAGTGTATTATTTTTTTTTTTTTGTCAGTTTACTAGATTTTTACGACTAGTGTAAAGTGCAAGGCCAAAAAAAGTGCGAAAAATGCAACTAATTTCAAAGTGGAGAATGGGCAGTTTACAAGGTAATTAGCTCAACAAAATGTGCTCGTTAACTGAGTGTTGTTGCATCTCAAGCATCAGAACAGATCAAACCGAGTTGCTTTTGACCAGGCCTACAACATGACTGCTGTTGCAGCTGCACTTGAGCCACATTCAGTGTGCACTTGAAATACTTTTCGAAAGTTTTTTGTAACTAGAATTTAGAACAAAAAGCCACAAAGTGAATACAACGCGTGACTTGGCGACGGCTGTCAACAGTTCGAGAGGAGACACTCGACACAGTTTTCAATTTAAATTGTATAAATCATAATGATCATTATGATTAACAAGAGCATTATGGCGTAGTTTCTCCTCTTGTGGCATCCCAGAAAAACAAAACGGACACAAGTACTTAAAAGAACTGGGAAACCAAAACCAAACAAAACAAAACCAGACTAAAGATTACGCTCTGAATTCTTTTGACTACACAATCAACTTGGTGTCTGGCTTTTCTGCTATCAGTTGCCAAACAAGAAAAGCATTAATTTGATTAGATGAAACTCGTGGAACTCGTTAACTCAAATATGTCAGATTATTACAGCACAAAATTGCTAATTAAAAATATGCGGAAAATTTTGATCACATTATTGTGTGTTTAGAAGCTTATTAAGTTTGTAAAAATCAACAATTCAACGGAAAATTACTTAAAACTAAAAAGAAGACGGCGAAAAAGTCTCACAATTGATTGCATAACATTTGATTTAGTCATCGAATGATCGCGAGACAAATTAAAACGCTATAACTGGCAATACTATTCAGTTATTTAAAACGAAAATAAATATAATAAGTGTTTCCCTGTTTATTTACGTTCCACTAAAACGAAAATAAATATAGACAATTCTCACTAAAAAAAACAACAACAGCAGAGAAGAGAGCTGAAAAAAGACTGAAGTAGCAAAATGTCAACAGAAAATAAGGAAAAGAAACCAATTGTCGAACAGTTTCCAACCGAACTGCAGCAGACTTTAAAAATACACGCGCCAACCCCAAAAAGTAAAAAAAAAAATTGAGATGGAAAAAATAGAATAAAGAAGGGAAATAATTTTCGAAATAGGTGGCTCATCTGCTGGTAAATTATTGGAAGGGGGATATATGCTAATGCTGGCTCTTAAATGTGTGTGGGAGTACAGCTGGTCGGGGGTGGTGCTGGCGACACATGTCTCCGCATGATCCATGGCCATAGAACCTTGGCACACGCGCCAATTTTGGACAGTCCGAAGACGACGACACAGGCACACATCACTTAACATATTAATTGGCTCAACAAAATATTCATAGCAGAAAATCTGGCGACAAATGCAACAAATACAAAAACCAGAGAGCAAAACAATTATATTGTTGTGGCCAATGCGGCGTATGCGCAATGATATGTAATTATGACACAAGCAAACACATAAAATAACTAGGAAAACAAACTGCTAAGCCGGCAAATCTAAAAGTAACCTACTAACTATAATATATATACTTATTATGTGATTAACTAAATATCAGTCGGTCGTTCGTTTGTTCGTGTTGCTGCACTTTGTTTACAACAAATTGTTTTATGTTTTTGTTTTTATTTTTTAGCTATACAAATAAATTGTTGGATTTGCGTAAATTGCGGCCAAATGGAACGCTGATAAGCCGAGTGATTGATCAACTGATTGACTGAGTGACTGGCTGACTGACTGTTGGGCTGACTGATTGACTAATTGAACTGACGCTCAAATGTTGCGACAATGCGTCAAATCACATCAAATTTACGGCGCACGTCATTCGCTGTGATTATTTTAGTTAGTTGTTGTTGACTATTACATTATAAACAGGCACGACTTACAGCAAAACCCCGACAGGCATTATGAATGTGCATACTTTATAAACATTCCACACTATATATACCCTATACTATATGCTATATAGAAATCTATAATATAGATAATGCATATACTTTGGATTAGTTTTATCGCCCCTGTATACTAGCTGCCTGATACCCTGGATTATTGATAACAGCTAAAAAATTGTTTATTATTTATCTTTCACTTTGGTTAAAGGCTTCACTTTTAGCTTTAGTTTACCTATTATTAAAAGAAAAACTAATGTTTTTGATTGTAAATCAACTGAAGGCAATTTTCCTATATCAGCAATTAGTTTGACCACAAAAACAATTAAGAGATTAGGAGCAAAATGTACTTCAAAGTATAACAAATTGCGCGAATGTTTGAGTTTAGATAAATATAGGAATTTATATATGAAAAGCAATTTCCGCAAGGGTTTTAAATTGTGCAACAAATAAATTATACTGTTTCAAAATATTTACAGACTTTTCTGAAGAGAAAATTGAAAATCTTATCATTTTATTGGTATACCTTTTCTACAAATTTTGTACTAGTAATCTACTTGATAAATATGCATATATTTTAGCTATTTCCCACCTTTATAAATCTATAAAATAAAAATATTTTTCTCAATACGTTTCTATTTATAAGAAAGTTACTATCACTGACCTATTGCATTGCCCTAATCACTGGAACTTGTTGAATTTTGAACTGCGCTTATCTACAAGCTGACAGCTGGCACTACACTGCACTACAAAATAAGGTTAAGAACACCTTTACGCTGCCTAAACTCACTCTGTACTAGTTTTGTATTAAGTTTAAGACTAGTTGAATACTTGATTTAGTTACTTACTTGTTGAACCTCTACCATCATCAGCAAATAATAAGAAATCTTTATTCATATCTTGTGCTTGTTGCTGTTGTTGTTGGTGTTGCTGCTGTGTTTGTGGTTGTTGTTGTTGCTGATTGCTGGATGATAGAATTGCAGCCGTTGCTGTTGTTGTTGGTGGCAAAGTTTGCGATGCAACAGCTGCAGCTGCAGCAACGTTTATTGATGAATTTCGTTTGTTGTTAACAGCAATACCGTTAGTTGCTGTTGTTGTTGTTGTTGTTAGTGAGGGCGGTGTTGGTGTTGGGCGTATTAGTGAGGCGGTCACCGATTTCGGGCGTTTCTCTTCGAGACGCAGCAAGTTGTTGTTGTTGTTGTTGTTAGTGTTGCTGTTGCTAAACAATTGAGCGGTGATGGTGCGCGGTCCAGGAGAAATGTTTTCACGTTTTATAAACAATTCTTTCTGCAATTGTTGTTCTGCTAATTTGTTGTTGTTATTGTTGCTGTTGTTTAGAATTGCGGTGGTTGAGGTGTTGCTTGGTGGGTTATATTCAGCAGCAGTTGCAGTTATTGTTGCTGTTGGTTTGGTTGTGGTTGCTTCTGTTGCTGTTGTTGCTTCGTTTGCAGTCTCAATCACTTGGGATTTTTCAATCAATTCTAAAGTTGTTGGTATTTCTGTTGCTGTTCTGTCAGAAACTTTTTTCTCAGTTGTTTCGATTTCAATGTTGTTGTTACTTTCGTTGTTTGTTTGTTGTTGCTGTTCCTGCGGTTGCTGTTGCTGTTCCTGTTGCTGTTGCTCACTTGCCGCCGTTTGTTGTGCAAGTGAATAAATCTCATGTTTGTTCTCAAGATTACTGCAAAAAGTGATGCACAAAACGCGATTCGCATTGATAATCAGAAACTAACAACATTTCAAGAGAATTTCTTTCTCTTTTCACACTTTTCTATTTGTTCCTATTTTTTTAAAAATTTATTTAAATTGCACTCGTTTGTTACACCACAGACCGAAAAACAAAACGCGCGAATTTCGTAATATTTTGATTTGATTTTTTTTATATAAATATATATGCAAATTCATATACAATATGAGGAATAATTTTAGTAAATTGTGTTAGTAATAGTACTTAATTATAATAAATTTATTGTTCATAGCTTTTAATGAGTCTTGAGCTGTCGCGGAGAATATTTTTTTTGAACTTTTCTTGACAAACTTTAAACGAGAACTAATTGCAACCCAAATAATAATTCGCTGATGTTTTACTGTCCCACATTTCCTGCCTCCCTCCCTATAACCGATTTGGTCTTATCAATATCCACGCAAAGACAAGACGACGACGACTACGAGTGATAAGAAAAGCTTTTGGTGGGTGTGTCTGGCGGTAGCAGAGCTATTGATAAGCCCTTATACATCATGGCAACAAAATCGGAATCAGTCTATATATACGTGTTTACTATATATCAAATAGATTCTCGTTCATGCATACTCCACGCCCGTGACTGAAGCTGCAGGAGAGCATGAAATTCAAGTGTTCCCTGTGTGTTCCGACGTAGTCGCCGTAGTCGTCGTCATCATCATCAGGCGTTGTCGACGTCTTTCCTGCCCGGCCGACCCGCTCTTGATAAGATAGTGCGGAACAATCGGCCGACTCAGCTATATGCTGTGTACATGCATTAAGCACGTGAAGTGTCCGTGAATGTTCCGTGACAGAGTCGTGGAATTGGAATACCCCGAATGTCTCGGTGTTTGAGATAAAACTTGATAAGTCTTGGGCTTGATAAGCCGCTAAACAAATAGAGTTGAACTGTATCTGATTATTTGTGTTGTTATTATTTTCCTGTGGCGTCTTTTCGAGTGTATGAAAAAAGTTAGATTTATAATTCAAAGTCAACGATGACAAAAAGCACAAACAAAAAGCAAATAATACATTTTGGGGGCTCGTCTCTCTGGTGAAATAGGAATATCAGGTACTGCGACATTGAAGGTTTCTGGAAGCACTCGAAAACCCATTGAACAAGTGACCAGCCCACTTAGATAGTGGACTGTAGAGGGTTTCCAATGTCATATTAGGGTTATGACAGTGGAAAAGTTTTGAAGACTCAATGAAATTGTTAAAAATGTGAATGAGGCAGACAAAAATGCCGGAAGGTAATCAAATGGGGAGAGTATAAAATATGACAAAAATAGCAACAAAAGAAACAAAAAAAACGGCAAACAAGTAAACTGAATAGAACCAAACAGAACACACTTAAATAATTGCTTCATTTGTTGTTATTTCCTTTTGTGAGCTCGCCAGTTGCAGCCGGTTAGAACCCAAACTAAGCTTACATCATTCTAATTAACTTGCCAAACAACAAAAATGACAAAAACAACAAAAATATAACACAAATTGTAGACAATAATAAAAGTTGTACCTATCAATTGAAATATAACTTTAATGCGGCATGCGAGCATTTAACTTTAATGTTTGCCAACCCTTTTGAGCTTTTAATTGAAGCTTTGAAGCTGTGACGAAAGCGTCACCTCAAAGCACCGCTGATAAGACGCAAGCGAGAGAGCTTCAACTCTTGAACTTTGTGTAACTCAGGTCTGAGTCAAAGTCGAGACGGAGTAGAAATTGATCGCGTGATTCGTTTGCGTTTTCGTTATTACTCTCTTTCAACCTCTCCGTCTCTTTGGCAGACAAATACTTGTGTAAATACACGCACATGCACACACATTTGTGCACTCTCAAGTAAAGCCACACTCAGCAGCACACTTTTGTGCTTGTGCATAAAAATTAATTATGAACTGACATAAGAGAGAGCAAACGAGTGAGAGTAGAAGAAAAGGTGTGGAGCGTGAGAGTGCGACTAAAACAGCAATGGGGGTAAAGTGTAAATAGCTTTAACAACAATAACAAAAATAACGTTTTGTAAATTACTTTCAGACACATTAGTAATGCATTGTCAATTGACAATTGAATATCCTAAACACATACTTAGCATTTATCGATATGTAGATTTGTGTATATGAATGGAAAGAAGTTGATTCAACTGTAAACTAAATGAAATCAATAAATTTATTGTGTAACAAACTGAATCGCATAAAGCGAAATACACAGAGGCAAGGAGACAATCAGGGAAAGAGACACCGACATATATACAGATAGAAAGAGAGAGAGCGTGTAAAAGACAAAAAAAAAAACACGAAGAATAAAACAAATGAATTCTGTCAGACTGATGCTGAATTCTGATGCTCTTATGCCTCCACTTGTGTTGGTGTGTTGTTGGCGTCGCTGCCTCTGTCGCTGCTGTTGATTTCAATTGCAGAGCAATAACGGAGCAGCAGCATCATGTGAAACTCAACTCAACGTAAAATAGCAGTAATTGCTTTTGACGAACCTTTTTTTTTTGCTTAAGTGTATGAACGTATAAGAGCGAGTGAGCTAGTGCACTAGTATGCGTGTGTGTGCGCACATAAAAGGCAATGTGTATTAAATTGAATGAAAATAAAAAGCAGTAGGCAAAAGAGGCAGCTATATACTATATACTACATTCATAGTATATAATAGAAGCTGAATTAAGTTTGACTATATAAACAGCGGATAACAAGCAAACATGACACGCGTGTTTTAGCCACAACATACACACTCATACACATACACACTCAAGTTGTGTAATCAGCCTATGTGTGGGTGTGTTTATGTATGCGTTATATTATGATTTTTTGTTGCATACTAGCAGAAAAGAATCGCATTCAACGATTGTTCATAATTGTAATGTGAATGCTAATTAAGCCGCAATTCAATTAGTTTTCATCAACAAATTAACTCGCTCAGCATTTTTATGTAATGCGAATGCAAATGCAAATGCACACAGGAAAAAACGAAATGCCAAATAACCAAAATAAATAAAAGTACAAAAAAAATTGAAACGCCGCCGCTTTGCAGTGAGATTTGCAATGTGTGTGCGTGTGTGTGCACTGAGAGAGTAAAAACGAGAGTGCGATAGGCGTACAGAGAGAGAAAGAGTGTAGGAGAGAGCGAGAGAGAGTGGGCAGCCAAAGAGACAGACAGATCGTGCGTTTCGCTGTGGGGGTCGGTCGACGCCAACGCTAACGTCAGCGTCAACTGTGCGACGACTAAATCGCAGATTGCAATAAAACGTTGTCGTTGTTCTTGTTCTTATTATTGTTGTTGTTTTTGCGCTTGCAACTGACGCGCTGCCGCTGCTGCTGCACTGCCACTGCGGCTGCAGCTGCAGCATTTTGTTTGTAGGTTAGGTGCGAGTGTTGTGTAAAACATTTTGGCTCGTCACTTGTAATTGTTTATTAATTAATATGCATTGCTTTATGATCAGTTTTTTGTTGTTGTTTTTTTTTTTTCTTTAATTTGTTTTCGTTTTTCTTTGCCGCGTGTAACAAACGTGAGCACTTTAAACTTTATTTTGTTAACAATTTCTTCAAAATATTTTTTCAGTCTCTTGTTTTGAAAGTTGAACAAATTTTGATAATCTTTTTGACACACGCACACCCAAACATACGCTACACATGTATACGTATATGAATATGTATAGGAGTGGTTGTATGTGTTTGTTTGTCGTTGTCAAATTCACGCATAATAAAAGTTTATTTTTGTCAAAAATATATTTATTTTCTCATCTGCCTAGTATTGGTGACTTTATATATATTTGTATGTGTGCATGTATTTTTATACATAGTACTTAATTAAATTTTGTATATTTTTTATGGAGCATAAAAACTTTTATTTCGCCTTAACGCCAACGACAAACACAAAATTCTAAAAACAATTAATTTTTTTTCTTTTCGTTTTCATTTTTCTCGTTTCGCATTTTATGTAATTAATTTTGTCTTTTTTTCGTTTTTTGTAATTTTTTTCGCATTACCTTTAAGCCATTTCGCTTTTAATTATATGAATTTCGTTAATTATTTTGTGTTCCAGCGATGTTAAACAACGGAAATGCAATAGGTAAAAGTTTAAACTTTAAAGTGTTTTGTTTTAATTTTTAGTTATTTTATTTACATTAGAGAAGCCAGCGAAAGTTGCCAATTCTTGACTTTATTTCATTTATTGCTTTTTACGTTTTACTCTTTACTCTTTAAGTTTTGCATTTGCTTTTGATATTGAAATTCGGTGTTATTTGTTTGCACAAGTTTAGACGAAGTTAAACAAAATAAAAACAAATTCGGCGATTTATCAGCATAAACAATTGAAGATTGCGTATAGTTTGGAGAAATAGTTTAATAGTTTTACTTTTATTTAGGAGTTTGTTTTGTTAAACACTTTTTGGTTTTGATGTTGGCAAAAAGTTGCCGAGTCCAGTTTCAAGTATTTAGATTTAATAAGTTAAGAAGTGCACACGGAAAAACTCGAGCGCCAGACAGCTCTGCTTGCTGCTTGCACAAACGACGACGTACCAGAGACGAATGAGTGGAATGCCAGCGCAGCTGAAAGCTTGTAGCTGCTGTATGGCGGCGCCGTCGACAGCCTGCGCCTGCGACAGACTCAAAGAGAGAGCGCAACGCTTCTGTTCTGAGTGCCGACAAACAAACTCAGTAAACGGAAAGCACTCAAAAGAGCAAGCCTTAGAGTCGGCGCCGGCGCATGCAAATTGAGTGAAAATTTTACGCTATCAGTTTGAGTCATTCGGCAAACGAGCACAAACTGGTCGCTTTGGAAAAAAGTAGGTACTCGCTATTTTTCGTTTCTTTTTTTTTATATTTTGTTATTGTTTGCTTGCCAAACAAAATGTGCCCTGTCACTGTACTTTGTTGTTTTGATGTTGCTCTCTTCTGACTTGCTTTTCATTTTGCATTCGCATTCGCGGCTACTCAATTTGCATGCTTCAGCAATTGAGAGCTTTACGCTAATTGTTCGCTGTTTTTGGACAAACCTAGCGATAAAGCCAAAAAAAAAAAAAAAAAAATACTCAGAGAAAAAGACATTCGTACGCCTACTGGACTGAACTATGTGCCGAGTGCGGGTCCTAATCTAACTGTAAACCTGAACTATGCAACGGCGCTGATAACGTGATAAGGCGGCAAAGCGGCAATACATGTTTTATTTAAAACAATTCCGCTTTCGAGCGACTCGCTTGAGTGCTTTTTGGTTAGCAGCTGCTAAAGCGCCAAAAATTATGCCACAAAACTGGAAAGAGAAACATTAGGAGAGAGCGAGCGACCGAGTCATAAACACAAATCAACTTTAAAAGCCACAAACATAATTTACAACCAAGCAACTTATTGGTCTTCTAATTTCCACTGCACATCGATGCGAGTGTTGAAGTGGGTATGTGTGTGTGTGGGGGTGTAGTGGTGGGGGGTGTGGTAAGACCATCTTTAGATGAACATGAAAACAAATAGTATGAGCCGCCGTTGCCGAAGCTACGCAATTTCCAAACAGACATTCGCTAATTTCGCCATAAAACTAAAGCCATTGCGTGATGGGCATAAAAGGGACACACAGATGCACGCACACACCCATACTCAAACGGACATAAGCATATTCACTAATACAAGGCAGGCTGACAGCCCAGCAGTAATTTAATGAAGGAAAAACCATACAGAACTCTGTGAAAGGTTTGCAGAAAAGAACTTATTTTTTTTAATACTAAAAAAAATAAAATGTATTTGTATATAAGTTAAAATGCTTTTAATTTCTGGAGATAATTATTTTATATATTTATAAATCAACATTTTATAAAAAGTTTAAGTTTATATAAATTTAATAAACTTAATATGTCTTTTATTATGCCCCTAATTTTCTGTACGCTTTAAATTTTTTATAGTTTACTTTTAACTATAAAACTTAATACATTTTGCAGCTGGGTCGTCAAACGAGAGTCACGTGAAATATTCCTTATGGGCTATGCGTGAGTGTGTCTGTGTATGTGGGTGGGGAAAACTCTGAAAAGCATTTGAAGCATTTGATGGGCTGCCTTGAAAATGTAATAAACTGTCAATGCGTGTGCTCTTGTGTGTGTGTGTGTGCGTGTGTTTGTGAGTGAAAATGGAAAATATATGTGAACACTTCTCACTTTCGACTGCAATTTCAACAGAAAATTTTACGTAACGCTGATGAAATTTTCATAATCTTTAGCAGTTTTGAAAAGGTCGTCAGTTAGTTAAAGTAACCATGGAGGTGTGTCGCAGGCAGCAACCTAAAGCACTTCTTTACACACTTCAGGCTGATGAAATGAAAAACAGTTGAAAAAAAACTGCTGTTGAAAACATTCCGATGTCAAACTTTGCCAAATTGTTTCAAATTTCTCACTGCAGGCAAAAGAAGAGTGAAATAAAAAAAATGAAATTAAGAAAATAAATTAATAAATAAACAAATGGCCAACACTCGAATAAAATCAAAATGTTTATGCAGTTTCTCGTCTGACGGAGACAAAAATAAATACGATTTATTATGCACAGCGATCAGTTCAGAAAAGCCAAAAAGTTAGACAAACATTTTTATAATTTAATAAACAAATACAAAGAAAATTCTGTTGAATTCCAAAAGTGGCAGCAACGCCAATAGAAATGCTAATTCCGGTATTAACTGATTAAACTTGCCCAGCATTAATTAGTATAAACAATTGATTTGTATTAGCCAAACTTTTGCTTCAAGTTGATTAAAAAACAAACTTGAAATGACAACAGCATCAAAATTTTAATAAAAAATGAATTAACGACGAGTTAATATGTTTTATAAAAAAAAAAATCAATTCGCTTAAAATAACAAAAAAAAAAAGCACAACTATATACTCTTCAAAGATATAGCAAGTAAAAGCACCTTTGGTCGGACAGCCACGGTTTCAGTATTTTTTTTCCGCTTAAAAGAACGGGTCTTGTATGAAAATCATGTAACTTGGGAGTTAAAAATTCGTCCGGCTAATGAAGCTGTCCATCTGTAGTTAATAAAGACATCGACTTTTGGTCCAGAAATGTATTATTCCCTATCATCTAATATTATTTAAAAAACATTCCTTAAAACGTGTCACAAAATGTTTCAAAAAACCAGTCTACCCTTAGAGTAATTGCATCAAAATACCGTTTGAAATGTTTGCAATACAAATACGTTGATAAAAAACCCGGTTATCAGCGCTTGTCAGCACAAACATTAAGCAATTGTCTGACAGTGCAAAAAAGTAATGCGATAAAAATAAATACAAACTGTGCCAACAACACACAAACGATCTTTGCAAACAATTCTGCTTTATATATATTTTATATATATATAAATTTGTATATTTGTGAGTATAAAGACAAGCAACGCATCTTTGGCTGGAATTTTGAGCAGCAGCGACAGAAAATTTCATCAATATACACCCCTTTTTCAACATGCTCACGCTGGAGAATGTGAGGGGGTTTTCCTTCACTTTTTTTTCTTTTGTTTTATTTTTGGTTTGGCAACCAATTTTCCAGACGCAAGCGAACATATAATTCTCACCGCAGACGAACATTTAAATGTGTTGCAATTCACTTAACACATTCACAGCAAGAACAACAACGGGAACAACAACAACTGACAACACAATGCAAATCAACTGTCGGACTTCAATCACCTTAAAAGCTTGCACCCAAAAATCTAAGGCAGAGAGAGAGAGAGAGAGATAGAGAGAGAGATAAAGAGAGACGAAGGGAGATGTAGGAGAAGACAGAGAAATATAGGAAGAATTTTAAATATGACAAGGGGTGTAAAAATCATATTATTTGCTACCAGTGTGTCCATTCTAATAAGTTTAAAGCTAGATTCGACTTTTTAATAGCATAGTCTATTAAAAAACTAGCTATATTTAGTTATAAAGAAAGTCAGCTTTAAAATTTTGTAAGAAACTAAAAAAATCTTAAAGTTATTTCGCGCTCATGATAAATTCCATTGAAATATATTATTTTATTTTAGAAATTTAAACTTTATTTAACTACTTCAAATTATATTACTTCTTAAACTAGCCATTTTATGCCAATAAATTCAGACAACTCTTCCCACAGCTGCGAATTATAACAGCCAAATGATTGAGAGTGTGTGTATGTGTGTGTGTGTGTGTGTTTTTTGACGTGTGTACTTATTTGTATGTTTCAATTATCGCAGTTCACATTACTCGCACTCTATCTCCGCCCTCTCTTTCCCTCTCGGTCTATCTCTGCCCGCTACTCTCTTAACTTTTTGTCATGTCATGCGGCGTCAGCGTTGCCTTCTGAGAGACGAGCCCCCAAAAAATAACGAAAAAAGGCAAATCAAATAGTTAAACAGTCAACACGATTTAAAATAAAATTTGACTAATAGTAACAAAAAAAATTACAAAACATTTAAAAATCATAAACACTCGGCAATAAAATTAATTCAAAGTTTACTAAAACTTATAGGCAGCTCTTATAAAACTGTACTAAAAATAAAATACTTTTCTGCTAATTTACTTTTTATTAACATTTCTTAAATGTATTTTTAACTTCAAAATTAAATGTAAACTGGTTTCTAAATTTAAAAAAAAAACATTCCGACCTATTCCAGACAGTTTAATTGTGCTGATGAAATTCTAGACAATTGAATGAAATTTATACTAATGCCAAAAATATTTAGTTAATCATTTCACAAGTAGTTTACGGCTGGAAAAATTGTGAATGCTATCAAAGAGCTGAGATTAATCATCGGTTGAAGTTCGCGCTCTGAATATTAAGTTAGTTCCATATAATTTACTGGTATTATTAAGTACTTGAAAGGTTTTGGAACCCAACCTTATTCAGTTCAGTTTACGTGAGTTTACTGCCATTTATGGTCGGAACTTGCAGTTGCATGCCAATCGTTCGATCTGCCCACATTGTCCTATATTAAGCCAAATGCAATTGAGTTAGCAAAACAATTTGCGCAGTGGCAAATCGAGTTTAGTTCACGCCCCTCTCCACCTGCCCCCTTTTGGTTGGCATTTGCCATTCTATTTAGACAGAGAGGAATATTTCATAAGTTCCGCTTACAATTGCGATGCATTGTTGTTGTTGTTGTTGCCACGTAATTTGCCAAATAATTTGCGAAATTTCTGTGAGTAACGTGAAAAACTCACAAATCACGTCATCCACCCAAAGGCCGCGGCATAAAAACTACAAAAACAACTGAGTTACCAAGTGTAAAAACCAAAAGTAGTTGCCGTCTCTTTCACGCTATGTCGCTGTCTCTTCTTCTTCTGTCTGTCTATGCTATGGTCTACGTGCGTATTGGCCAGTTTACCCTGTCAAATGAGTTAAGATCAACGCAGTTCCAATTAAAAGCGCTAGTTGCATTACAATTGAGTGACAAAGGTACACACACACACACAGACAGCGAGTGTTTATAAATAAAACTCAAGAGAGCAGCAGCAGGCGAACAGCTTCAAAACAGAGAGCGAGTCACGCATCTCTCTTGCTCTTCTCTCTCATTCGCTTTGTTTGTGCGCGTACGAAGCTGACGATCGATTGTGTGATCGGCTGACAGACCTGAATGTGATCAAAATGTGTGCCGGCCGGCATCTGTTGCGACTGCGGTTGTTCTTGTAGCTGCTTGTGTTCGTGTTTGTGTTGTTGCTGTGGCTGGAACTGGTTTTCACTTGGCGAACAACAAAAAAACAAAGCCAACCAACGGGCAGCACCACTGATTTGGCAATGTACACTCGTAGCACACACGCTCAAACACACGCAGCACAACATATGATAAGCAAAACAAAGGCGCAGACAGACGCTAAAATTGCAGAACAAATGTTGAGGCCGCAATGTAAATCAACTAAGAAATACCCTGGAAAAACTTTAAAAAGCTTTAGAAAAATGTATTTCAGTAAAAGCTCTATTCACGGACAGCTCCCGCAGGCTGACATCTCTCGTAGCCTGACGAATTTTACAGTCCCAAGAGCATAATTTTCGTACAAAAACAGTTTTCCAAAAATTTAGCTAAGAAAATTTCTCTATATTTTTTGATGATTTTATCAGAAAGCCCCACAACTTTTAATAAGAATAGTTTGTAAGATATTTTGAAAAGCTTTCACTATGTTAGGAAGTTTTTTTTACTGAATTATGACTGCTCAAAATCAGTTTACAGGGTATTTAACCGAACATCAGCCACAGCTTAGCGATTTGATGCCCAAAAAATCAAGTTTCTCAAAACGAAAGCAAAAAAGAAAACAAGGGAGAACAACAACACGAGGAAAAATGATGATGATGAGATATTGAGAGAGTTTGTGTATTTGGCCTTTTAGCTGGTTTTTGGCAGTATTTGTGATACAAATGTCAGGCCAAAAAGGGGCTGGTATATATAGTGTATACACACATATATAAATGATACTGTTTCTTGTGTGTGCTTGTCGAGAGACAGGATTTTGCCCTGTCCAACATATAACATATATACATATAGATATTGTATCTCAACATGAGCATAACACCTAATTTGACGCCTCGCATGATAAATGATCCAACAATAAGCCACATATCAAATGGCTTAAAGACTTTTGGCCCTAACAGGTGCCTCGCGTCTGAGCCGCGAAGCATGCCAAACGTTTGAGCAGTGAATCGATGCTGATTAAGGATTAGAAAGACAAACAATAAAAAACAAATACTTGACTGATTGATGGACATCAAATCAAGTGATTAAAATTGAGATACTATTTCACTTGGCCATAAAGATACTTTTGAAGCGTTGTAAGTGGAAACTGTCATAATTTTAATTGAGTATTAATTACAGCTTACTTCAAGTGTGTATCTGAAAAGTGTATAATGTATCTTTAAGTGTTTGGTGAGTATCTAAAGTATATTTAGCGTATCTATGAGGTGTTTTATCTATACCTATGTATTGAAAAATAGCTCACAATTGATTGAATGATATCTTTTCTACATTCCTGCACTGCAATCCTATAGTAACACAAACAAATGCGACTTAGATTGTTGAGCGTGTCTAATGTGTATCTCGAATGCCTTGCGTATCATTTTGCGGCTTCTGTGTGTATCTTTCGGTAGCAAGCTAACGCCCTTTGCCAGCTACATCTCTTTGTAGATACATTTATAGTATTTAGTTAAGCACCAAGCAATAAAAATCCATAAAAGTCGAAGGCAAACACAGTCGAACAGGCGTTCAGCACATGCACCTTCAGCAAGAAATCATGTTGGTAGCGATAAATTATATCAAACACACACAGATACACACACGCAAACATACACAGGCAAAGTCACAGCGTTGAGATAGTTTGCAGTGTGTGAATCCAACAATGGAAGTATCTAATTATTTGCACATTTGTTGACATGACCAAAAGCAAAGCTAGAACAAACAAAAGTTAGTGAAAGGAGTGTGACTGACTAGGAAATACCCTGTAGAGTTAGGTGATAGATTATGATAGACAATTTTGTCTTTTGTTCACAGGGTATTCCTATTTGTTTCACTGCCATTCTAGCTAAAAGATTAACCTGCTCCATATCAATTTAAAATAATTTCAGTCAAAGCCCACAAATAATTCATTTTTAGCACTCGGAGATGCTGTAATTGCCTCTATTATGAGCCGACAAAAAAATACTCAAATTCGACAAATTAGTATCATAATGAAACGCTTAATTAAAATAACAAGCTCGCCTACAACAACAACAAACAGTTGACAGCTGACACGCAACAAGAAGAGCAAGAAGAAGAGATAGAGGATTATTAACAATGAAGTCGCTTACATTTAAATTTAGAATATTAACAAACATTGTTGGGACTCGTGTTATGATTGATGATGGATGTGTCTAACTCCCACTGTCACTCCCACATCCCCTTGACTTTAATGACACTCGGAGCACTGAATTATTAATAATGAAAAGAAAAATTGTAACAATTGAAACGCAGTACAGGAAATTAACGTCATCATCAGTTAGCCAGGCCAACAACTTTCGGTCAAAGGAAAAAGGAAAAGAAACAAAGTCATCAACTGACTGACAGTTGATTTTTGGGAAACTGGTTTCGCTTTTGGTTTAGTTGGTTTATTTGGTTTAGTTGCTTCATTGATTGTTTTTGTTCTGTTTCGTTTTCATTTCGAGCCAAAATGTGAATTAATATTAAAGTATTTGGGCTATTTGCACAAGCCAAAACAACAACAAAGCCAAAAGTAGCCATCAAATAATTACCAAGCGACACGCAATGTCCAACGAAAATAAAAAAAAAATTTTGTTCGCTCTGTTGGCTCACGCTTTATGGTGCCTTTTTTTATGAGTGGGTGTGGCATGAATCCACAATCGAATTGGTCGCTTCACTGACTTATCATTTAAGCCATCTTTTCAAAATATACAGAGGAATAAAAAAAATGAGTAAACAAGAAAACAAAGTAGACAAAAGACAGACGGCTTTCTGATGGCCTTAGCTGATTTTGAAGTCTACTTTGGGGCGCAGGAACACGCAATTTAAGGATCTTCTTTACTGACATCAACATAAACATTTAATGCTCGCAAATAAATAACAAATGTAAAAGAATGTATGACAAAATAGTAGGCTAGTTAATACCCTGTAAGAGTGGGAATGTAAAAACTCGGAGCACTTTTGAGCTCTTTATCAGTTTATATGTAAAATTGATTTTTAATTAAACATATTGGCTCTTTCCTCTCTTTATTTCTATTTATAATTCAGTTAACATTTCTTGTCCCAAACGTGGCTTAAACTTTTGGCCAATTGGCATATACTTTTTTATAGCTCTACCCAAACCCACAAGCACAGCTGACAGTGCGTGTCCCGCACGTGTGAAGATAGACAGCAAAAAAAATGGAAAAAAATATATGAGAAAAAATGCCAAAAATTTGTTTGATTTATGCGCAAGTCGCTTCAAAAAACAACACAAATCCAGTACGAAATATTAATAAATTCGCAGACAAATTGAAAAGATAACAAGGCCAAACCAGAAGGAAGGCAATAAACAATAGAAATGAGAAAAATCAGTGGGAAAAAAACTTAAATTGTTGCTCAAGGATCAACATAAATGTGTCCAATGTCCAGTGTCCTGCAAATGACACGCACATATGTGTTTAAGTTCTTGGAATGGACATGAGAGACATCAACTTATTGTCAGTCGAATTTGATTTGGGACACACAAGTCACTCAAGAAAATGTGTCTCTTGCTGTTTGGAGAAAGGTCCTTCCTGACGCTAACCCCCCTTCATTCGCAGCGGCTGTTTGGTCATTTATACAATTTCAAACTGAAAATAAAATCAACAGCAAAATTCAACAAAAAAAATAGATATCCCCACGTGCTCAAATATTTCTACCGCATGTGACTTAATATACTATTATTATTTTTGTGTTTTCGGCATTACTGGAAAATTTTCATGACACGCGTGACTGCGAACTAGTGTGGGCGACAGGGAGAGAGAGCAAGCTAGACACTTGCTGACTCTCTCAGTTGTTTCATCATTTCTACAGCAGCAATAAAATCAATCTATATGCATACAATGACAAAAATTCATGTGACTTAAATACTCAAAATGCCAAAGAGTTGAACAAGGCGACTCTCCAAATACCCTAACGATAGAATATTTCGTATCTATACTAGATTTAACAAGCCAAAACAAACTACAGTTCATTCAGTGTCTCCTCTTTTTCTATGGCATCTCATACTATAATAAATTTGACATAAACCTCATACGAATTCCGTTTAATTTTTCGTGCTTTTCTGGTCTTTTATGTAAACAAGTTTTATTGAATTGAACGAGCAAAAGATTGGCTAGCTCACCGCGCACTATTAAAGCTTCGAAGAATATATCTATATACTCTTATATATATCAGATATAAAAGAAATTATTAAAAGTAAATATATGTCAATGAAAATGGCGTGGGACAAAACTTTGTCACATGTTGCAAGCCAAAGGAAAAGTCAAAAAAACAAAAACAAAACAACTAAAACTGTAAGCGAAACAAATATGAAATTAAGCAGAAAAACTCAAGTGGGAAAAAAAGAAAAATCTCAAGATTTATGCGTTGCCTTTTTTATGCTCGTGGTTTGTCGAGCATTTTTTATTTTCACAAGTTTTTTTTTTTGGTTTTATTTTTTATTTCTGTCGCCCGATGCTAAGTGCCAAATTATCATTAATAAAAATAGCTTAATCGTATACGAAATTCTTGTTTATATTTTTTGTCACTTTCGCTCTTTTTTGTAAACTTTGCTAATACTATATTTTAATATTTTTTTCCTGTTTCTGAAACTGTTTTCAAATAAATATTTTCAGCGCCTGCTCTTGAATTGTCAAAGAGGCCTTGGCATTGCTCCAGCTCACGTAGGCCTCACTGGCCAATTGACTAACTGACAAAGTGATTAATTGACTAATTGACCAACTGACAGTATGACCATTAAAACCTTGAAAAAATTGTAAAGGTAACCCAAGGTTTATTACGAGTTTCTAATCAAATTAATTTTCATTACTGTATCTTCTTTTGGAAAGTTAAAGTATTTTATTTAAAATTATGTTTATTTATATACTTTTATTACACTTGCTATTTTTAAATAACAAATACTAAGCTGTTTCTATTACTGTCTCATAAATAAATTCATTTTTATTCGACAATTCTTGAAATTTTGTGTTTTTCAAATGTTTTCTTAATCCCAGCAAATAGTTTATGACACTGACTAACTACTATATTAAAATAATACTGTATATACATATTTTTGATCGTTATAACAATCAATGTTAACATACATAAATATAAGCCTTGTTCATTATAACGTTGTTTCACTGTGTTTACGCCGCTTATGTCAACATTTGTGGAAGAAAAACCAATAGCTTTATTTTTTTATGTCTGGTTGGCGTGTTTTGTTTTTCCTTTTTACCTACTCGGTTTTTCCTGCTGCCCAGACTTTTCTTCCGACTTGTAGTCACTTTGGAGCCACGCACATTTTCAGTTTAATAACTCTCTTCTGTTTTGTTATGTTGTGTTGTGTACTGTTCTGTCTTCTTGCGTAATTTGCAATTACGACGAAAAGTTTTTGTTGCCAGGAAAACTATTAACTGAAGCTACAGCTTCAAGCTGCTTCTGGCCGATAAGATAAAATAAAATAAAAAAGGCAAAAGGGATAATGCGCCAAATTGTAGATGAAATAAAAGAGAAAACAAACATTGATATAAGAAATCAGCGGCACATCGACAAAGCCGTTAAGAGGGGCAAACAAAAAAAATTCACTTCCGGCCAGAACTTCCCCAACTAAAAGGGAAGGCAGACGAAAATGAAGAGCAGAAGGAGAGGAAAAGGAAAAAAAGGCAAAGATAAATGCAATCTCTGACTTCAAATAACTGTTATGTGGCGTACACGTGCCTACTCACACCGCACTCACCACCCTCTCACTCTGTACACACACAGGCAGCCAACAGCTGCCAAAGGGCACAAACACACAGGTGTCGCCTGGCTCAGCTCAGCTGTTCGGCTGTTCGCATTGGCATGCAAAGGCGCAGATACAAACAAAAATTTGTTACCCAGGCCCAAAAGAGTCACCATGAGCCCGGGCAGCTGCCCCACTTACACTCAATTGAGCGAATGAGTGTGCAGCCTACTTTTAGGCTCAACGAGCAAAAACAAAACGACAGTCACTAAGAGAGAGCACAGAAGAGCGACAGTAGAAGAGAGCGTGTCTAAGCAGAGCATGCGGCCTATGCGAGACCTTGAACTCGAATAATTCTTTATTTTTTTTTTTGTGTCGCTTAACTTTCGCTTTTGGCGTACGCCTTACGCCTGTTTCTGTTATGTAATGCAGGAAGACCGCGAGAGCGACAGAGAGAGCCAACGATTGAGCATTTAGGCTGTGCAAATGAGCAGAAACTTTCGCTTTCAGCAGTCAACGACACGACACTGCCTACACACACCCGCTCAGAGAGTCAGTGTGAGAGAGAGAGTGCTGCAAAAAGTGTGAGCGTTTGTGGGAAGCGTAAATTTAAAGCTCTCATTTCTGTTGTAATACAGAAAAACGCCAAAAATTTCGTGCGACGCAATATTTGCAAAGCAATAAAACATATGATTCAATGCTTTTGTTGTGCTTTTGTATCGAAATACTATGACAAGAAGATTGAATTTCTGTTTGTAACATGGAAATTTGAAATGGATTTGTTTTGAGTAGAGGCAATTGTGCTCACCTCTTGAGGCAACGCCCGCCTGACCCAAAGAAACACGGAAATACAAAAAAAATGAGCGGCTAAATTGCGTGGCGTATATTTATAGCCATATAGTGGGTAGGCAGAGGGGGCTAAAAAGGCCAACAGGCGCCTAAAAATATGCTGTATTGCGCCGTGCTGTGTGTTCCCCTGCGACATTTACGAATTGAGCGATAAAGTCATAAACGCGAGTTTTCCAACCCATAGAAATAATGTTGATAATTTTTAAGTAGAGTTTTTTCTGCTTTTGTTTGCTCAGCAACTTTAAAAAGAGGAGCAACTTGGACTACACAAATAAAATGAATTTTGTTTCCTTCTTCCTTCGTCTTTTTTGGCTACAATTGCGCAACAAAATAGCGAATGCCTGTGGCGTCCAGGTACACACGCCCACTCACACAACAGGCACAAAATGACTTCCTTCTACTGGTATCTTGGCCAACTCAAGTTGGCCTTTTACCCACCATTGCTTTTTACCTTTTGCCTACGCTTCGTTTCATTTCTTTTACTTTTTAAGTGTCAATTACATTGACGTTTATTCAAATATGCGTCGCCAGGATATTTTGACATAATATACAAACATATATACCAATATATATCTAAGTATGTACATCTATATAGCTATATAAGCATGTGCGTGATATTTCCCGTTGCCGTTCTGACTGTGCGTGCAAAAGAGTCCTCAAGTTGAGTTGTGATTTTGCAGAGGATTTATCGGGTTTTATTGTGCGTATCCCAAAAAGACCTTGGCATTTTACCACAGATATGTTAATATTTTCCGCCCACATCTAGAGTGTGTGTGGGTTAAGGAAACGGGCTGATTCCATAAACTTTTAAGGCTCGCTTAAAGAGCCCAGCAGAACCCAATCAAATTATGAACTTGCACTCGACACTCAACTGGGAAGCTGTGAATCTGGAAAACTCAACTCAGCTGGAGACTTCACACTCAGCTTCAAGTTTTGTAATTTCCTTTTGTACACACACTCTGTGCTCTCTCTCTCTTTCTATCTCCCTATCTCTTTGCAGGGTTACACAATGTACACGCCTTTTAATATCCCATTTTAATATAGAATAACAACGCTTAAATATATTTGTTTTACATTACGAGTGAAACGCATAAATTGCGTAAAAACAATGCGTTCATTTTGTATTATTTTATATGACACACGCAGACATAAAATATTCTCCATTGTCATTTTTCATGTTTTCCATGTGCAATGCGCGTTTTGCGTTCGCTTTATGACCCAAAAGACATCACTCCCTAATTCCCAATCTTGTTTTCTAGCCAACTGGAAAAGCTGCGCTATCAGCGTCCGCAACAAGCCAATCAAAATGCAATTTCCGTTCATAAAAAGCACATCACATTTGGGTTTGCTTTCCTGTCCCTCACTTTTTGTGTAGAATAAAGGTGTACAGGTAAAATAGCACAGATCTATCTAATTCCCATTTAACTCTTCTTCATTTCAAGCACTTTTGATATACATTTTGACAACATTTGTGTACCAAAAACGATTTTTGTTTTAAATTCTTATAAGCATTTTCTTATTTTTGGCTAGAAGTTTTGTTACTGCATTTTAAATGCCACCAATTTATATTTTTGGCACATATTTTGTTGCACTTCCTAAATCACAGAGTCTCTGCTCGTCTAACAGACCCGGTCTAGCTGGAAATTCTTGTTATTCAAAGCAGTTTGTTGTTATTCACGTCTAATCAAAATGCAAACAAGCTGATTTGCTTGAATGCTACAGTGCTGCTCAGCTGTTGTTGCACACGCCGTCTATGAATTTGTCATTTTCGTTTGACTGCTAAGCGAATTACGCGCCCACCCATTATGTGTTACGTATACGCACCGTTTGAGTGTTACTCGGTCTGTCTGTCAGTCAGTCATTTCTCTGTTGTCGACCGACGGCTGTCACAATGTTGGCACAAGTTCATCAAAATAGAATCAGCTGCGTCTCCTGATAAAGCAAACATTTAAGTACATACACATAAATATACACTCGTACCCACAAGTGACATTGTCGCCTAAAAGGCTGCTACATTATGAATGCGACAACAAACACAGCCTGATGCCTGTGCGTGATTCGTGAGTGCGTAGGTGTGAGTGAGAGAAAGGACAGACACACATTGAGTCAATTTTGTAGTCTAAAATTGAAATACTTTAATGAGCAAGAAAAGTTTCATTTTGGAGCACTATAATATAGTTATGTGCGTGACTCACGCGTGACCTTAGCCCATGCACATCACAAATGCCGATAACCGACGACCACAATGAACTGAGGGACAAAATACACGTGGCACAAATGAAATTCCGACAGGAAAAGCAAAACTTTTGGGCACGAAACGCTCGAGGAAACACTTTTTGTGAGTATGAAAGAGAAGTCCAAAGAGAGAGAAAGGAAGAGAGAGCTATCGTGAGAGAGCGGGTAATGGGACGAGCGTGAGAGGTGATGACTGAAAGCCTGTCCAACTCGTTTGACTCTAATTCGTAGGCTCACACGTGTGTAAAATGCTTATGCCGACTTTGGTAAATAAAGCAAAATGGCAGCCACAGGCAGTGCTGCCAATTTAGCTGATTTATAGCCAGATATAGTAAGTTATATTTGTGAATACCGAATGAAGTAAGAAATGAAGCTAGTACGTAGTACTTTAAAATGTTCGAAAAATATCTAGAACTAGTTTTAAGCGTTGACAATTATTTGGGAATATTTATTTTATTTCCTTAGTAATTTATGTTATTTTAGCCCATTAACCTCTGTCAACACTTGCCACAAACAAGCAGCATTTATAATAAACTCACAAATCACTCTCGCTCTCACCCTCTCTCTTACAACAACACATTCACAGCAGCTATAAATGAGTTACTTGTACATATTTACTGTTAATTATGCTGACGTCAGAGTTTTGACGTCTAATCGTCAGCGTCCTTTCGCGCCTCTGACGTCGCACCGGAAAAGTAGCCGCATTTCCTACTCCTTCAAGCTCTCTTCTGCCCCTTCCTCTTTCCTTCACATATTTGAACATGTACATAATAAACATGGTCAGTTATGTTAAGTCAAAACACTCATTCACTTAGTACTATTAATAATTTACTTTGAATACCAATTTCAATGGCCTGGTCACACATAATACGCATACGCCACGTCGCCACAGCTCCAGCGAGAGCTGTTCTAAAATCCAACTGTATGTGAGAAATCCATTTAGATATGGTTAATAATAGTTGTAGTTAGATAAAGACAAAACTTGATTTTATTTTTAGATTTAATGGCTAGTCTGATAAGGCAATGTTTTGGCTTTTAACGCAGCGATTTGATAACGTTTTCTGATAAAAGAAATCATTGATCATAGACCTCTGTTTGAGTTTCTGTACCCTTTCTATGCTTTACAAAACAAAGAAGGAATTTATTAGCAATAGTTTACAAAAGAAACTGCGTTTATGTTTACTTGGAAATGTTAACTTTCTTTTTGATTGCCCGTCTCGATGCCTAATGATTCCCTAGTGCGTTAGTTAACAAACAACCCTCGTAGATATAAATTCTAGGTAGGAGTTGCATGTGCTGCTGTGCTGAGTACGTGACCAGATAAGCCTATTAGAACATTTGTGGTCCTTTTCGTCTAGTTGCCAAATCATATTGCATGCGATTCGACAAGTTATCCCAGCATGGCTTGATGTAGGCTTCCCAGGCTTCTCGGGCTTCCCAGGCTTCTTAGCCTTCTCTTCATTTCCTTTTCTCTTTTTGGGTAATTGTGTGGCCATAAATCTTAAGACTGCGCGTATTTTGGCTTATTGCTCTAATCCCCAGTTATTTCGACATCAAATTAAACAGACAACAAGCAGCTAAGGGCGTTAACAACAACAACAAAAAACCTGTGACTGCGTGTGTGTGTCTCTCTAAACAAAAATCGATTTATTTGAAAGAGCGCACACGAAAAATAAAAAAAAACGAAGGCAATTAAGGTCAATACTGTGTTGTTGTCCTTTGATGGGTCGTAACTACCTCAACTTTTTCAATTTGCTTTTTGTGCTCTTGGCCACGTTAAACAACTGACCAAAGTTATCGCTTGGAAAGGAAACGAAGTAAGCCCCCGCTTCAGTTCCCTTCCCTCCTTCCACACTACAAGCAAACAGGATACAGGAATCGTGGAGTTTTTTCTTCCCGATTTTTTATCACGACACAGAGGACATTTCCTCAATGCCACAAGCGATAAAAAATTCAAATAGCACAAATACAAAAAACAAACCCTAACCCAAAAAAAAAAAAAAAAAGAGTACAAATAAAAAAGTGAAACATAAGAAACAAAAATTTTACTTTTATTTCTGCTACTGTTTCTTGGGCCTAAAAGCGGCGACAACACAATTTTGTGCAATGAAGGATAACAGAAAAGGATAAAACACGCTGACCAAGGCTTGATTGAATTCTACACACACACACACACGTTACGTTGTGTTGCGCATACGCCATGCTGTACAAGAACAAGAGCATGTTCTTTGCGGTCTTCGGGAGAAGGTTCGGACTGCGGCGTAATTAACAAAATTTATATATGTACGTGTGTATGTGTCTGGCAGGGAAACCAACTCTTTTATTTAATTAAATGGATTTCCCTTTTACAGTTTATGGCCAAGACGACAATAAAAGATCATTTTTATTACCCAAAATTATGTAATAATATTTCTTTTTAGCAGAATTGTTTCTTTTGTTTGTTGTTGAGTCTTTAATTTATTGTTTTAATTTTTAGTCTTGCTGCTTGCCACAAAATTGCCGCCTGCTGACGCTGCCAACAACATTAAGACTTGTTTTTTTCCTACTTTGTGTTTTTGGGAGTGAGAGCTCTGAAAACTTTTGCTAAAAGTGTTAAGAACTCGTGTAAATTCCATTAAAAAAAAGTTTACTAAACCTACTTCTCCCGTTTCACAGCCAAATGCGATAAATCAAGAACAACAACAGCAAGGAGCCCTTACAGCAACAATCGCAATTAAAGGCGACTGTTAGCCGAGGAAAAATTATGCAACACGCGCTATAAATATGCAAATTCTGTAGCCTTGCTGAACTAATCAATGTTAATTAGCTCGCCTGACAATTTTCTCGAGCCCAAGACTGAGTCTAAGGCTGAGTCTGAGCCTTTCTTTACGTATATTATATGCATAATTTGCGGCTTTAAGCGAAAAGCGGTTCGCTCGCTTGTTATTTTATAATTAGATTCATAGAAAATAAACAAGGAAAGGCAAAAGAACTTTTGAAGACGATGTAAATTTGTCGACTTAAGACTAAATCTAAATATGCTGTTGGCCTTGACTCAATGGCTAATTTGCCCCGCAGCTTAAAGCAATACAAATACCATATTTTCACATATCAAACGGCATGAAAGTAAATAAATAAAATAATATTGGATGCTACCTGCAAGTAATAAAATCAAACAGATAGAAAATCTAACCCGCAGCACTTAACCTATCCCAATCAAATGCCAAATTAATTGAAAACTTTTACACACACACTCTCAATTTCAGTCTGTCGTTTGAACAGCAATGTTGATTGAATCAACCACAAAAAATAAAAGAAATAAATAAAAAAGATAAAAAAGTGTAACCACAATGGCACGTGTTCATCATTCCAAAATAAAATTATTTTTTGGGCAGAAAAACAGCATGACATCAACTTATGCAGCAATTAAAAACAAATTTTACCTTTTTTTTTAGCAGACGACAAAGGAAAAAAAATAGAAACACGACTCAAAACGGAAGTCGTGCCAACAATGCACAAATATTTGCTCATTTACGCTTAATTTAAGTTAATAAAATCAAATTATTTAGTGATTACTTACGCGCAGTGCTGAAAAGGTATAGAACAGGTGGGGGAACAGTTTGGAATTGGGTATTGATTTGAACGGGGAGAAAGGGAAAATGTTGTTGGGTTTATTGTTTAAATAAGCACAGATAAGTTCTCTATATTTAGATCTTTATGAAGATTCCTTTTAACGAAAGGATATTAAGGCAGCTTATGGCCACGCGTTTCTGCGACTTGAAAAGGCGTTTCACAAACAGACGCATTAACAATTGCGAATCCTGATTGCGTATACGCCGTGTAGGAGTGTAAACGAATTTTCTGTCGAATGTGGGGCGACAAATATTTAAAAGAAGAATAAGCATAAAGGACGGAATAAGAAGAAGTAGAGCATAAAGTGTATGGAAAGAAAGACAGATTAGCAAATCAAATCAAATCAATTCTGATGACTGCGGCCTGCCGTTGACTGACTGACACAATTATTTGAAAAACTTTTTGCATGAAACGCAGGCGGAAAATGCTCTGTGTGCGTCATTGTGAAAAGCTAGGACCCGTTCGCTTTGCCTCCCGTCACCATTTGCAGTTCAATGAAGCGACGTCGGAAGCTGCTTTCAATTGGATTTTTGCTTGAGTTGAAAAATTTGTGCGGATGGGGAAGAAGTAGGACTGGGAATGTTAGGAAAAAAAAAGGCTGTTTAAATATTTTCAACGGGAAATTAAATTCGCTTGATTAATAATAAATTGCGGCAACAAATTACCGTCTTCATCAGCATTTAATTAAAAGATAAAAAAGGAGAGAAATGCTGAAATTATAAGACAGCATTCTACCCGCATGTAATGAGCAAATATTTGGCATTGTTTTCCTACTGCTACCAGCTCAATTTTGACTCATTAAAAGACAAGTATATAAACTTGTTTAGACTCAAATATATATACACTTTTTTATATAGGTTAGTAGTAGTATTGTAAACGAGTCGACTTACCTAATGACATAGTTAACGCAGACAACACTTTGCGGCTTCAACTTATCGTAGACAATCGTCGCTTGAGTCACGATCCAACAGAAACCACCGCATTTTCCAAGAAAACGATAGCGGCAGGTTTCCCCCTGTCCCTTGCTCAACACTGTAAATAATCAATTGAAATGAGATTTCATTAGTTTATGTGTATTACCAAAATGTAAGTATACAAATTTAACTTTAGACTTGACAAACAAATCAAATTACGTAACAAATTGCGAATGGAAGTAATAAAAAATAATAATAATAACAGTCATAACAATTGAAACTGTTTTGCGGTTTATTAGAGATGTGAACTTTTGTTTTCATTCAATTTGAACAAAGTTAAGAATGTTAAAAAGGGAAAACTGATGTTATTACTTTTGTGTGTAAATAAAAATTAAATGTTTAAGTTGCTAAAAAAGGTTCTCAATCCCCTTGACAATTAAATTTCTAATCTTAACTAAGGGAACTTTAGATTTTAATTGAGAGCAGAACTTATGAAATAACTGATGTTATCGTCAAGAATGGTTTCTGATTCGGAATTCATTTAACCATCCCTAGTTTGAAAATCTTTTGCAAAAATGTCGTCAAGTATCAAATGACGGTGTCAAATGCGTTCAAGCATAAAAATTAAATAATAATAGGAACCACAGACGCCACAGACTCTCTCACCACCCTCAGCACCAGCACAATCCTCTCTGAGCTCCACTAAATACGCTTGTGAGACACAATTTCGCTTGCTTTTGTGGTTTTATTGCTTAATTTGATTGTGTTGCCCACATGCTTATACGTACAGGGTATAACAAACGAGCGCGTGTTGTTGCCAAGTGATTTGCGTCAACTTCGAGTCGATTTTAATTAAAACCGCCCAAAATCAAATTTAATCAATACATTTAGATATTATAGCTCAGAGTCTTTTGGCTTAGAAAAAGTCTACGCATTACGCATACCTACTTTATATGTATAAAGATCTTTATGTAGCTGTGTGAAGGACACTTTTTCTTGACTGTAAGCTTAATAAAAATTTAATGCGCTCCGCACAACAAAGACATAAAAACGCACGTGGCATGTTTTTGATGAAAATTCATAACCTGCTGAGTCTGTACTTCAAACATAGAACGACTTTTTTCTTTCTCTGGGATAAAGCAATTGAAATTCATGGTACTTGATACGCTTTCATACTGCCGGGCAGTCAAATTTATGTCTTGTTGTCCTTTTATTGGCCAACTTTCAATGACCAACTCACATAATTGCCAAAAGCCTAATTACAGGCGCAGGTGCACAGCAGTACACACGAACTTATAGCCAAATTAGCTAACCAAAAATCAGCATAAAGTAGCTAAAATCTAGAAAAATAAAAAAATTGAAGCGTTGCTGGCTTTTTGACATTTTAAATAGCATTTAGATAGACAAACTGTGCATTAAGAGTGTTATTTATCTCAATCTCGTACACTGTGTGTGTGTGTGTTGGTGTGTGTGAGTGTATGTGTTGGTGTGTGTGAGTGTGTGTGCACTCAGTCATTCATTCAGTTAATTTAAAATCATCAGCAGAAAATTAGTTTTTCTATTGTGCCAGCGCTTTTGCTGAGGCTTAGTGGCCGCTTGTTAATTTCTGTTGGAAAGTTTGGCACAGGGCACAGTGGAGCAAATTCTATTTGAAATATGTTAAAACATGAACTTTAAAGAATTAACTGAACTAATTATGAAGTGAGATATTATTAGAAATGGTTTATATCAATTTATTACAAAATATATTTCCTCAAAAAGTAAATAATATACAAAAAATAATTAAGAAAACTACAATTATTATGAAAGTATAAACCTAAAGTAAAAATCAATTGAAATCCAGCAAACTGTTTTTACACCTAACTAACTACCACCACCCAAAATTCTTTCTGATTCTTAACTTTTACATCATTGTTTGCTTACCAATTAACCCTTGTCCAATTTAAAAACATTACTATTAATATTTACGTTGTTCAGCACTTCTAACAAGCCGTAAAAGTGTTTCAAGAATTTAGTTGAAAAATCAGTATGCTACTTCAAAGACAAATGTGTCTGCTATTTGGCTTGTTTTTGCCAACTTTGGCCACTTATCGTGAATTTTACGACATTGAGTTTGTAGTTAACTTAACCAAACATTTATTTGTGAAACATCAGCTCGAGACTTCAGTCACTTTTTCCAAGGAACGCGAACTACAAAAATCTGCAGATCCTCAACTCATTGTACGTTCGTTGGAACGCACATTAATGGAAGATTTGGGAATACCACTACTAATACGCAGTCATCAAAACAACATATCAATGAAGGAAATCCTTACAAGACACACATTAATTCTTGCTTTTATCGATAACATGACACCTGAGCAGGAACCTCTATTGGAAATAATCGATAAAACTTTAAATAATCGTCACGGTCAACGTGTTCTCTTCATGATCAAGCGTTTGCTAACGATTCCACCAACTCAAGAGCAAATGCAACAACTTTTTAAATGGTGTTGGCAGAGGAATTTTATTAATGTTGTCCTTAGTTTCCAATGGGTAACATTTTATAATAATAACATGGAGGTGAGAAATGAACTCTTTACGTATACACCTTTTCCCAAATTGAAATTGTTCAACGTAACCAAATATGGTGCCAATTATAATTGGCCACTGCCAGATCTCAGTAATGTAAAGGGTTATCAATTTTATGTGCCCGTTTTTCAGGACGCTCTGTCTGTTTTTCAGGTTAGCAAGTGAAAAGAATTTAAGTTTTAAAGTACAAAATTCGATACAAAATTCTTAAAAACTTTCTTTCAGTTACCAAACGGCCACCTTTCTGGAAATATGGGACTTCTTTTTTCTGCTTACATCACACATATCAAAGGCCGACTTCAGGTGCTTCCCACACCCGATGTAAACAGGCACAATTACCACGCACACACACTCCTGGCAGCAGCTAGAAATGAGATCGATTTAGGTGTACATTTCTACACTAAAATGACACTAAATTCCGATCTAGTCGATGGCATATCAACGAGTTTTACGACCAAAACCTGCCTTATTGTGCCCTGGCAACGTTACATTACTATGGACAAAATATTGAGGAAAACGAGTCATCTGATAAGAATTTGGTTAATTGTGCTGTTGATCTCAATGACACTGGGATGGCATATTTGTATGCGAGATGGAGGAAGAGGTTTCACGTATTCTATTTCCATTTTTTTAATGCAATCATTGGACAGTCGAGTATTTCAAAGATTTATTACTCCCTACAAGTATATTCATGTGACCACACTTATCTGCAGCTTTTTTATTTGGAACATAAGGACCGCTGTCATGGCAGCGATGCTTAGCACAACAAATTATGAGCCTCAAATTCGTAATGCTGATGATTTTCTACAAACTCCACTGAGGATTATGCTCACAGAAACTCAAGTTTCGATGTATTTTGATCGCAATTTATTACCAAACAAGCTGAGAACTCGTTTTGTTGTGGTAAATGCTTCAACTTTGGAGCTACATTTAAACAATCTAGACACCAGCTATGCCTACCTAGTAACAAGTGAGTTTTGGAAAATTATCGAGTTTCAACAGGAACCACTTAATAGACCACTGTTTGAACATAGAAGTCAAAAACTTTGCACTCCAAAATTTGTCAAATATATTCCCATGCAACGCAATTCGCCATTTGAACGACATTTCTCATTTTTCTACAATTCTTTACATCGTTTTGGTTTTATGAAAAAATGGCTTGCTCTTAGCGCTTTGCAGGCACGAGAAATGGGATTGTGGAAAATGCATCAAAGTGATTTTCAATCATTGCAATATGTAACACTTGGAGATTTTCTTTTGCCACTAAAGGTCTATTTAATTATAAATTGTGTCAACATTTTATGCTTACTTTGCGAGATTCTGTGGAAGCATCGCGATCAATGGATCAGCAGAAGATGGAGAATAATGTTCAATCAATGACTTAAATTTTGGATTAACGAATAATTTTATTTTAGTTCATAGAGTTAATTTATAAGAAACACACATAAGAAAATTAAATAAAAAATAAATAATTAACCACTGTGCAAGTTTTATTTTGGTTTTAGTCTACTATATAATTACAGCTCATTAATAAATTAACATCAAGTTGGCGCTTTCGTGTTACAACATGTGGCATATGTGGCACATGGTTTACACAACTATGAGCACAAATTTATATACACTACATGCTTAATATATAGCTGCTATGTCAGAGTTCTCTGCGACTGCTCTTTGGGATTATGTATCACGATGCACAAAAGTATGCAACACAAAATTGTGCTGCAGAATATTCCGAACACGCGACGTCTGAGTTGGCAACGAGCAAAGAGTACAAAGAGGAGTAAAGAAGAGCAGCAAGAGCTCAGACGATTTACCAGTGTTTATGGAATTAGCAGAGTGCAGCTTTGAAAGTTGCTGTTGCATTTCGCCATGAACTTGATTTGCCCTTAGTCAAGGACTTTCCTCCAGCCATTGCACACAAACACAAAAAAATAAAGGCGTTGGCGTCATTCAACCTTCAAGGCAAAAATATGAAAATATCTACGCGCAAGCTAAGATCATTTATCTTGCATTTTTCGAAACATTCCGGGAAGCAGTCGGTGAATTTATGAACACGTAGCTGCACATTTGGCAAAAATGCGTGCGTTCGTTCGTACGTCCGTCTGTTTGCAGACAAGAAGCAGCCATTTGTACAAATAAGCAAACAGCAAAAGTTCATTCCGCATTGAGATTGAGATTGGTATTGGGATTGAGATGAATGCAAGGCAATGGCAAAGGCAAAGAGGCAGGCAAGACAAACATTCAAACCGCATTCAAGGTTATGTATCAAAGTTGAACAAATATAAATAGCATCAAGCAGCAGGTTGCAAGGATGCAAGAATACAAGGATGCAGACATGCTCGAGTACACGACTAAATCCTTGAAGCAACATAATACTAAATCATCGTCAATGCATCGAGCGAAAAGCAAACTGACCACAACACAGGAGCAAAAGCACATCCTGACAATGGCAGTTAGCCAGTCGCTAGTTTCCTTTCATTTGATTGCCCTGCTATAAGTAGGTGTGCGAGTGTTGTTTGTGTTGTCTGTGCGAGTTTTACTGCTGGCCAGAGCCTGGCCAAGAGACGTTGGCCAAATCGCATTGGCACAAGTGGATAAGGAAATAAATGTTTGGCTTGTGCGCAAGGATGTGCGCATAAATCAAGGATTTGTTTGCGGATTGTTTTCTCGGCCAGCTCACATTCCCTTCAACTATCTCTGGCTCCCTCTATCACTATTACTCCCCCTCACAAAAAGGTAGTTGACTCGACTTCTCAAGCAACAACAACAAAATGTCTCAGTTGCCATTGACCTTTTTCTGGTTTTTACTGCTCGCAGTGCCACACGACGTATACGTAATCTTTTTTAATTGAATTAAGCCGTGACATAAGCCAAGCTGAAAATGTATCTTAAAGCGCTCAACAAATTTAAAGTTTTACTTCGTGCTCGTATTTCTGTCTAAGCACAATTTATGCAAATTGTCACACACAGGCATACTCGCACACACAGCAAAAGCAACTCAATTGCAGCTTATTGAAAAGCGTCTTCATCGTGTACATAACCGTCAGTCGAGCGTTAAATTGCATTCACTTGAACTTCAACTACACCTTCGCTTTGTTGTTGTGTTTGTTGTTGGCCAAGGCCCAAGTGGAATCCGTGCAAATCATTGTGGCTCAGCAACTTGCCAACGACATGAAAGGGTTTTTGCTCTTTTCGTCCATAATGCCAACTTACGACTTTGAACCGAAAGCGCAGGGATTTGTGTGCGCCTGCATCAACAACATGGCCAAATCGCAGGTCTCTTTCATCGCCTTTAAGCCCAGAGTCATAACTCAAAATGTTGTCAATACACAAAGGTTTCATTACGGCCATAATGGACATAAATTGACTAATGGCTATCAGGGTTATGGCCATTAAATGTATGAAATACTTTACTCTCCATTTTATATGCTTTAAAAAGCGAATTTTGTTTTGATCAAACGAAACGAACAATTTTATTTTCAAGCTGATAAAGGATTGAAATTAATTGGGGAATGCTCGACTGCATAAAGCCCAGTTTTAAATAATATTATTCGGTAAATAGTATTAAGACTAGACTTTAGGCAGTAATTTAGAACTGTTTCTGTCTTCAATTTAACTACCTGTATTGTAGTTATAATGGTGTCATTTCGTTTTATTAAAAAACAAGCATAATTAAATTATTTATTATAAGAATTTCATGTCCAATTTATGAAAATGTCGTATTTGTGTTTGATGTCCTTTTCATGTCTACTTTATGCGTTTCTCACATTGCAAACAAGGTTCTAAAATGGAACCTTAACCAGGCAGTCAAATTATCCCAAGTCGACTAACAACTTTTGCGGCTAGGTTGGCATATTTTATGAGTTTGTTGGCCAAGCGCAAAGTGCAAAAGAGGCATACATGTGGAAAATAGCACAGCTGGTGGGCAAAAAAGATGGAAATGCGGTTACAGCCCACTCCCAGAAGTGTGAAAATGTTGAAAATGGTAAAGGACAAGACGCTTAGCTCCCATTTGGCCGCAACATACATGCTTTGCTGGCCTCGACTCGACTCGACTGACCGACAAAAACGACAGTAGGATATGAGTTGTGTGCTAAGACCGCCCAAGGCGGCTCAAAGTCAGAAAGTTTAGTCCTTTTGGATGTGGCTACTTGCGGTGAATCCATTAAAAACTACTCAAAATGTCAGCTGGACGGCCATAAAGTTGCACAAACACAACGAGAATAGTAGCTCTCTCCCTCTCTACCACTTCAAGGTATTGCTCTCTCCTTGTGCGGTTTCTTTGCACACCACAACATATAACAAATTTGTTTAATTTGCACACGACGCCTACAACAGCAACAACAACTGGATACAAGCAAAATGACAAACTTCCGCTATGCGGAATTTTCTTTTACACACAGAAAAAATCGCAGTACATCAGGCGGAAAATTGTCTATAAGGCAGAATTAAGAATTCCACCATTGTCGCGTGCTCACTAAGTGAAAACCAAAGTGAAAAAAAAAGAATTGAAAAACAAAATACGAACGTTGAAAAAAAAAGTTAATTGAAAACAAAAGTCAAAGAATTTGCATATTTATTTGAGTTTTGCTTCCATTGCGACGTGCCACAGTCAATATTTATTTATTCGCAAGGCAAATTTAAATCATTTAAAAGCAGCACAACCAAGCCAAATGACAAGGCTGCACTTGTGCTGGACTAGCAGCTACCCTGCACTGAACTGATTTTATTTTTAAAGCATACTGCTTTACAGGGTATAACATAGCCTAGATTTACCCCACTACCAGCTGCTCTTTAATTATTTTTAACTGCCAAAAAAAGAAATGCTGCAACTTTTATGAAGCTGCTTCGAGCTTACCAGATTCAGTTGCAACCTCTTTAGCGTTTTGTGTTTATCTTAACGCTGTGCACTAATTAAAATTTAACAAAAATAAATGCGGGGTAATTGAAAACTTTGCCAACGTCTGCTGAAATCAGCAACTTAATCATTTTGCCGCCGCCAACAGTTTCGTTGGCGTCAAATAAGCCAAATAGCCGCAATGCTGCCAACGAACGAGTATTTCAATTTCATTACATTACATTCATTGAGGGGCCTCTCTCTCACACTCATTCCCTCTTTCTTTAACCCACCCACTCCGACTCTCATTTCTGATCTTCCCCCTTCGGAGCTGCGCTCATTAATTCCATTCGTTTGGAGGGCGACACTCGCACGCACCTGTCTAAAATTTGTAGGTGTAAGTTCTGTTGTATCTCAGCTGCATGCAGCGTTTTAATTAACTCAATTTGAGCGTTAAAAGACATCATCAACGAGTCTGCAAAGAGTCGTTGGAGTAAGAGATACCTCTGCCATCTTAGTCTCCATAGCGACATACTTTCGAAGAGGAAAGTATTCATTCTTTATAAACCAATATAAATACTTTGTGCTTAACAGATGCCTTTAATGTCAACCCTAAAGCAAAGTATGCTTAATGTACTTATGTGTACACTCGAGAAGAACGCACTTGAACACTTCATTCACAAAAGAGGACTTTTGGGGGTCTTAAGAAAGCAATCCAATTTTCTGTCTTAATTGTAGCCTAATTTTTGTTCTCAATAAATTATGCTTAACATAGGTAAATAGGCTGTTAAGCTAACAGTAAGAGCAGTTAACAGTCGTAATTTTAAATGAAAAACTAAAACTTTTTATACGGAACTTTTTCTTATCTTTTGCCCACTCCCAAAACTGATCATTTGATATATTTTTAACCACAATAAAATTGATCGTCTCATATATTTGCAACTGTTATAGGAAATCAGGCAGCTGTGTTCAGCTCGTGGCTTATTTTGTGTTGTTACGGGAGCCGTCAATCAAAGCGGAAGCATAAAGTTGAGGCACGTAGCATCAGCAGAGTTTTCCAGTCACCGTTCACTGTTAGTCACGCTCTGCCAGTCACTCCCTGTCTCTCTTTCTAACTCTCTCTCTCTCTGTCTTACTCTTCCTCATACTCTCTCTCCTGGGCAAACAATTAAGTGTTGATGTTTGGTAATTTTTTTTGGTTGCCCTTCGCCAGCTGCAACTTTATTAAGCCAAATTTAATGGCGCCTCTTCGTCCCCGTCTATTCCTGCCCATCCCGTTCCCGTCTGTATCCGGTGCTGCCGTTTTTCATTAGCGGCGCCAACTGACTTGCAACAATTGTTGCAAGAAAAAGCGCAAAAAAAGAATACACAGCAGAAATATACAGTGAAAAGTTTGACTGCAATATTCTCTGGTGTTTCTCTCATCATTTTTTTCTATTGCTTCGTGTTACTTTTTTTTCTGCTGCTTCATGTTGTACAATTAGTTAGCTTCACTCTGTTTGGTCGTGTCCTGGTCTTGTTTCTGACCCGGCTTGCTGTTTATTTGTCCATTTGCCAAACGTCTAATTGGACTTGCTAAAGATTTCTACAGAGATTTGCTGTTAGTTTTCTTTATTTTTCTACAGTTTTCTCTAGTTTTTTTTTTTTTTTTTTTCAATTACTTGCAACTCGCTAGCAATATAATTCACTATGGAGCTGAGTTGTTGGCTTATTCGATGACTGTGCCTAATCATCCTAAAATATCCGTCACTTGATACATTTTTATTAATTTTCAATAGACCTTTCACCCAACACGCAACGGGTGACCTAACCATAGGCTACTTCTAACACATTACTCAAATATTTATATTTATATAAATACATATAAAGTTAATAATGTCCAGCTGCGACTTGCCTCCGTCTGACCGTATTTATTGATTTTTACTTAAGACAGAAATAGCCTTTAATAACATAAAACCACTCGTTTCAAAACTAAAGGCCTTGAAACAGTTTTGTTAGTGTCTTTGCAGTAATTACTAGTAATTTGTGGGAAATATAATACCCAAATGGTTTGAGTAGTAAAAGAAAGCGAAATAGTTAAAGTTGACTTTAGAAACCAGTTAATCAAACCTTTTCGTGGGTTTTCATTGTTTTATTATACATAAAACTTAGTTTTACGTTTTGGTAAAGTCTTTTTTTAACCAAAACTATTTATTTTATAATTTATGCATTGGAAACTAGCGTTTTTTCAAGTGCTAGTAGTTAAAGTAATGCCAGTAAGTACATTGCCACAGCGTTTCAAACTTCTAACAAGAAATGTAAATATCTGAATGCCACTTTAGTGAATAGGAATAATGAGTGGATAGAAAAGCCAAAAAGTATGCAATACTCGTACTCGTGTCGGCACTTGAGTTGAAAGTGCTGAGGCACATAAAAAACGCAGCACAACACAAAATTTTATGATCCGTCTAAATGCGAAATGTGAAATGCGTTCAATGCAAAAGTGTTGCTTAAATGTCAATCTATCTGTCTGACTGTCAATTTCAGCAATTGAAGGCAGCAGTAGCAGTAGCTGTAGCAAAAGCAGCAGCAGCAGCGTCAATTGCAACGACAACGTTGAGAGAGTCTAAATGCGTTGAAGGAAAATTTCATTTGCAGATATCGTGCTGTCATTTAATAAACGAAATGTGAGCGGTTGCACAGACATACATACAAATCTACACATACAGAAAAAGAAACAGACAAATGCAGCGATGCAGTAACAGACACTGCCAACACTTTTCACACAGCGAGAGAAAAGCTAACCATGTTAAGCACACAGAAAAGAACACTGTTAAAAAAATATAGATTAAAATTAGAAAGTTATTTCTGAAATTCCGCTGAAGCCAATAATATTTTAAAAATAGATACAAACAAAAATAACTATTTAAAGAGAATTATTTCTAATTTTAGCAGCTAGTGTTTTGTTTTGACAGTGTAGTTGCAGATTCAAAGTCTGAGCTAGAGCCAAAGCCATTGTGGCATCCACAGCGGGTTGTCGCGTAGGTGAATGCACCCATTGTGTAACTAAACCATAGCGAGACAGCCAAACAGGCAGCTCAATCTAGATGGCTGTGCGTGTGTGCTAGAGCGTGTGAGTGTGTGTGTTGGTGTGTGTGTAAATCCCGCTCGTCGCACACTAAATGCCAATTTCAGAAAATGACGCGGAAAAAATAAAGAAAAAGAAAAGACAAAAAATAAGAACGCAATGCAGCTGACACGCAACATGTGGAGCAGAAGAGCAGCAGAAAAGTCAGCAAGAAAATCAGAGAAGTAGAAGGAAGAGGAAAACCGAGTCCATAGTCAAACCAGAGCTCGAGGCGGCTTTTCTTTATTTCCAACAGGAAAAACCAAAATGTAATTGACAATGACAGAGCGTGGACAGCGCCAAAATCAACAATTTAAAATGATTTTCGTGTAAGCACATTAACGTCCCCCCAAAGAAGAAACCAAAAATCATAAAGCAAATAAACAAACCAGTAAAGCAAACAAAATAAACGGAAAAATCTTAAGTTAAGTGAGCAGAGAAGCAAAATTGATATTGATGGCGACAAATAAAATATATATATTTTGTCATAATTTGGTAAACAAACGCGGCGTATGCGCAATGTTGCCATACAACACCTCATTAAAGCAATCAAAAACTTTTCGACATAGAACACTGAAAGGGGACAAAGACAGAAGGGGAAAAATAAGGCGGGTTGCAAATATTTAGCCAGTTTACACGACTTGTTTAACGCCACAGGGCAAAGCCACAAGCAGCTTTTGATTGATTGAGCCAAGAAAGCCGCTCGCTTCTTTAGGCAAGTCAAAAGCCTTTTTGTTAAACAAATTGTGGGCGACATTGTGCCATTGAAAAGGTTCACAAAGGCTGCTTTACTGACAAAATATTGTGTTGAGGGCCTGGTTATTTTATTATTTTTTTTTTTTTTGTAAGGGCTCTCAGCGGATTACCAATTTTTGTTGGACTACGACTTCGATTGTAAAGGGTTTTTTTTATTTTTATATCGCAAGTTGAGTCAATTAGGAGTCAAATCGGGTCTGAAATTGTGTGTGAAGTGTAGAAAAGGAACAAAATGAACCTTTAGTTAGGGCTACATCGACTAACAGATACCGCATAACTCTTGGCTGTAACATACTGACAATAATGCTATTATACCACAAATCTGAGTAGAAAGTGACTAAAAAACTGTTGCCTAGTTTAAGGCTCATCGTTTTTGACGCCCTTTTTCGCTTGCCTAAGCACATTTATATAAGTATATATCGAGTATATATGCGTTTCGTCTGGTAAAACCCAAATAAAACCTCAACAGTAAATATATATGTATGCATGCACAAAGAAAAATAAAATGGAAAAGCGGGAAAATGTAGTATGGGAAAATCTTCGGCAGCCCCGGCAGCCAAAAACATAAAACTTTGCACATTCATTGGAAATTTTTGCTTTTCTTTTTCTTCGTTTGTTCTTTAGTCGACAATTTTCGTTTTACAAAAGTATGTGAGTGTATCTGTGTGTGGGTGTGTGTGAAAAGTGTGCGCTTTTTTAATTTAATGAAAATTTTCCACTTCGCCGATTGACATTTTGTGTCTTTCGCAGCTATCTCTATCTCTACCTCCACTTCTCTCTTCTGTTTGCCACAATCTCTGCTTTTTCTCTGTTCTTCGCTCTCATTCCTGGAACTACTGTAGTTTGTCGCTGCTTGCGGTGCAAAATGTGCAAAGTTGAGCCACAGTGAGATCTACACGCCGTGGGGTTTGCAAATAAACACACAAATTTACTTTGCTTGGCTGTCGTCTTAAATGCCGCCCGCCAGCGACGGCAAAAAGTCATTCCATACGCGGCTCTGCTGCACAGTGGTGCATATAAATATTATTTTGGCCAAAAAACATTTTCTAGACGAAAGTATTCTTAATAGGTTTATAAAAACTAGAGTTTAGCAATTATAAATATATAAAATTAAAGCTAAACTATTAAAATCATGTAAATTCTGAGTTAATTCTAACAAAAACTTGAAGTTATAAAAGAAATTTGCTATAAGATACTTTATATTCAGTTAAACTGTCTTAAATCGACTTTGGTTATATGAAGAATTGACCCACTGTGCCTGTGTTGCCTTTTGCCCATTGTGGCAACTTTGGGCATTGCTTTTGTTTGGCTGCAAGTTTTTGGCGTGTAATCAAATGCATATTTGCATGCAGCAATACACCCCACAGCATTTCCCACCCTACACTTCCTTCTCCTTCCACTCTCTCCTTAACACTTCTGCCTTTTGTATAATTTTCTGCAAGACTTGCGAAAAACTTGCAAAACGGCAAAGTTTTAACTGAGCAGAGCAGAGACAAGTATGCAACGACGCTGATAGCGCGAATATCTGACAGTGATTCAGAATACATCGTTTAGGTGTCCCTATATCCTTCAACTCATACTCTGCCACTCCCTCTCTTTTTTGTTTGCTCTTAGCATCCATCGTTGAGCGGCCATTGAACGCTGCCCGACGATAAAGTCAATTAGCCAATGCAACTGTGTAATAAAAGTGCACAAGAATCGAAATTAACTTGGCCAAATGGGATGCAAAGGGAGGAAAAGGGAGATGAAGTTGAAGCTTCTTACCGCATGCAACTCACGCACATTAAATGTTATTAACGCATTTAGAGCCCAGAGAAATGCATTCTTTGTACAATTCAATTGAATGGTTATTTAATTTCAAATGCAGTTAAGAGAGCGGAGTGAATTTTAGGGTAGAGGCTGAAGTCGCATTTGTTAGCAGCGCAAACGGCTGGCACTCCATCTCCCGCCCCTTTCTCCCTAACAAATGTGACGTGACAATTGTCTTCAGCACGTAGTATTTACTAGCAATGTCAAACTCAAAGTTGCCACCAAATGCAGCAACTTTAAAGTGCAAAGTGCAAAGGCCGACACTTGCATAGGGTAGTGCTTAGCTTTGGGTGAAGCTAGGGGTGGTGCTTTGGATGCTGCCATTAGCATTCATCATCATAAGTCACTGCCCCGCTCACTAAATAGATGCAAACTAAACTAAACGAAATGAAATGAAATATTTGCTCAGCGCCCGCGGATCTGTTGCCAAGGATTAAACAGCAAAGAACTTTCAAAGCAGCAAATAGAGCTGTTAAGGTAAGCCAACTAACAACAATAGTCACTGCAGTAACAACAGCAACAGGAGCTAGTAATAGCTAGCTGCAGCCATTGGGAATTTGCCAGGAAGCAACAAGATTTTCCACTTGCCAACTGCATAACTGCTGGCCCTTACCATTTAAGCCAAGCCAGGCAAACAAGCAGCCAACGAGCCGGTCTACTATGGGTATACCCTGGGAAATGCGTCTAGGGTATAAGAATTTGGTAGGAAAGTGAAAACACAAATAAACTACTTCTACTAGTAATTTACTCTTTCCTCACTTTGCTAACTCATCTAGGGTATCTTCTAGCTTAATACTTCTTGCAACTGCCGCATTCTTAGTTGTTTTTTATGAACTTAATGAAATCAACTGCGCTACGTTTTGAGGATGCATAAAAGTGCTGCATAAGTCACGGCGCCTGTGGCAGGCAGCCATTAACATTTGCCCCACGTAGCACATAGAATGCTGTAGTTGCAGCCGCGTTGCACAGTCGCACAACACACACCCATACACACACAACAAAATGCCAAAACAAATGCCAGTAAATGCTGGCATATTTAATAAACACTAGCGAAATGAAGTTGAATGCTGGCAGCGACTTCCGACTCCAACTCGACTCCAATTCCAACTTGGCATTCGGGGGATTCCCATAAATCAACAGGTTAAATGATAAGACGTTCTTTGTGCTAACGCATGGCAGACGTAATTCATTAACATTAGCCAAATTACTTTTGCTATTTCGGCCCCAAACCTTTAACATTTTTCGAAAAATATTCGTTCGTTGGAAGTACTCAACAATTCAGAATTTAAACAGCATTCCAGGAAACGGTATAAAATGCGCATAAAAAATACATTTCAACCTGCTTAATCCTTGAGGATTTGTGTTTGTATGCGATATTTTAGCACAACTTCAAAGGGAAGTGGTATAAATATTTTGTAAAGTTCGTGTTTCCTGGAAAGTACATGCATTTATAAATACAAATTCATGTATAAAGATCTGAATCATGTTAATGATAGTTTAACAGCCTGTTAACCGTAGCATGTTATTAAATTTAACAGTGTTGTATACCAAACTTCTTGAATAAACCATTCAATTTGACTTTAAAACAGTCTTGTTGTTAATTAAACTATTAAATCAACTCGCCAACTATAAAACTTTACAATAAATCAATATTTTACCCAATCAACCTCTGCTACTTTCAAAATTTACGACTTTTGAAGCTGATTGAACACTCATAAAAACACACAGCTA